>VDFB02000020.1:64395375-65024542 GCA_007258455.2 Sequoia sempervirens | reverse complement strand
GAAATAGCCCTTAAAATATTGCTGCCTATTAGCACTTTCAACTCTTCAGGGAAATCATCGGTCCAATGTAGCTTGGAGTGATTTGGTGTATTTGGGTGCAAAAGAGGACCATCCCTAGCGTAAATGTACCCATACGGACATGTTGCAATAGTCTGTTTGGTCGTGCGAGTTGTGTAATGAAAGTTACACCACTTTGCAAATTTACACTACTTGTAGTTGGCAACTTTTCCCTCCACTGAAAAGTCATCACCATAGGAAAATGCCTCTGAGATAGCAAGAACCGAGAGAAAATTTTGTAGATGGTCCCAACATGATCCCGTAGCCTCCAACAAATATTTTGTATGCCCCACGGTCTCCGAGAAATAGCCCTTCAAATATTGCTGCCTTTTAGCACTTTGGACTCTTAAGGGAAATCACCGGCCCAATGTAGCTCAGAGTGATTCGACATATTTGGGTGAAAAAGAGGACCATCCCTAGCTTAAAATTACCCATACAGACGTGTTGGAATAGTTCGTTTGGTCGTATGAGTTGCGGAATGAAAGTTGCACCACTTGCAAACCTTTACACCGCTGTAACTGCAACTTTTCCCTCCGTATCAAAAGTGTCATCACCAGAGGAAAACCGAGCCAGCAAAACCAAGAGAGTTTTGTAGATGGTCCCTAACACAGATCCGCAGTAGCCTCGACGAGAGTCTCTATGCCCCACGTCTTTGGAGAAATAGCCCTTCAAATATTGCTGCCTTTGTAGCACTTTGGACCTAAGGGAAATTTGCCTGGCCCAATGTAGCTCAAAGTGATCTCGGAACAGACGGGTGCGCAAAGAGGACCATCTCTTAGCCGCAAATGTACCCATACGGAACAGTCCCCATTGGTCGTGACGAAGCCATGGAATTGAAAATTCGCACCACTTTGCAACTCTACACCACTTGGTATCCGGCACCCTTCTCCACCGAAAAGTCATCACCACGAAAATGCCTTCTCGAGATAGTAAAACCAAGTAGAGGTTTTTGTAGATGGTCTCTAACATCATCCCATGTAGCTCTTCCGACCGGAGAGTCTCAGATGCCCCATGGTTCCCCCGGGAGGAACAGCCCTTCAAATATTGCTACCTTTTAGCACTTTTGGACTCTAAGGGAAATCGCCGGCCCAGTGTAGCTCTGAAAGATTCTACGTATTTGGGTGGAAAGAGGGACCATCCCTAGGTAAACGCATTCCATATAGACGCAGTTGGAACATTCCGCTTGGTTGTACGAAGCTATGAATGAAAATTGCACCACTTGCAACTTTAATCGCTTGCATCTCGCAACTTTTCCCTCTCCACCGAAAAGTCATCACCACAGAAAACGCCGGTGATAAAGCAAAACCAAGAGAGGTTTTTGTAGATGGTCCCAACATGATCCCGTAGCCTCCAATGGAGAGTCTGTATGCCCCACGGTCTCTGAGAAATAGCCCTTCAAATATTGCTGCCTTTTAGCACTTTGGACTCTTAAGGGAAATCGCCGGTCCAATGTAGCTCGAAGTGATTCGGCATATTTGGTTGCAAAAGAGGACCATCCCTAGTGTAAATGTACCCATACGGATGTGTTGGAACAATCCATTTGGTCATATGTGTTGCGGAATGAAAGTTGCACCACTTTGCAACTTTACACTGCTTGCATCTGGCAACTTTTCCCTCCACTATAAAGTCATCACCACAGGAAAACGCCTTTGAGATAGCAAAAACCAAGAGAGGTTTTTGTAGATGGTCCCAGCACGATCCCATAGCCTTTGATGGAGAATATGTATGCCTCATGGTCTCCGAGAAATAGCCCTTCAAAAATTGTTTCCTTTTAGCACTTTGGACTCTCAAGGGAAACTAGTGGGCAACAGAGTTAACTTCTTCACAAACTTGGTTTGAAGTAATTTCATTCATTTTCATGCATTTGAGAGACATTTTTACTAGAGGTCGGTCTATGAGCCCTATTCTATGATATTACAAAAAGTTATTGTGGACCTATATTAAGCTACCACTCTCAATATCATACAAATTGAACCCTGGCATCAATAGACTCTGTATATCAAGCTACCACAATTCTGTTGATGTTAGCAGCTTCGTCGATCTCTTCCAGCTGTTCCAACACATGACAGAGCTTGGAAAAGAGAGAAGGAAGCTGGCTAGCAAAGTGGAGAGTAGATTCCACTTCAAGAGTAAAACATGGCACTTGCTAAGACTAAGCCCGCCCAGCCATACAAAAGTGGCATACAATATAGCCAAGTCCACTCCAAGGAAATAATCAATGGCTTGGTATAAAGCAAAGTCTGCTAGCAATACATAAAGGAAAGTCCACGCTTGTTTCTTGGCACAAACACTCAACAAAGCCCACCCATGTTAAGAAAGGGATGTGTGAAACATGATTGAAGTCTGCCACATGTCTTGGCCATGAAACTTGACAAGGTCCACGCTTACCAAAGAGTGACATGGCATAAAAGATGGAATCTTGCCAAATCCGCTTCAAGAGGATAATGAGTGTCCATACTTAGAATAATATGAACATGGAAAGTGAATGAGTGAAGTCCACTCAACATGTTAAGTCTAAAATGGCAAGAGAAAAGAGGAAGTCTGCTAGCCTTAAAGTGAAATTGAGCTCGCCCCTCATTTGTAAAGGGTGGAGATAGTGTATAGAATTATTGTGATAGACTATTTCTAATAATAAAATCTCTTATGCATGATTTGATTTGAACCACTTTTATTGTCAAATAGTGTGCATGGTTGCATAACTTCTTCCACCATAGATTGGAGATAGATTAGAATTAGATTACACTTGGAATAAAATTTTCTTTGAAAGTTTGTTAGATGAATGCAAGATTTGATAAGCATTGATTTATGGTGGAACTTTTTCTCATACTTTCTTTGAATGGATGATTTTCGTTCAATGCGTAAAGTTAGCCTGAGCTTACTCTGTGGATTCTTAACTTCTATCTAGATAAATATTGTTCGATTCGAAGGTAGTTATTCATGATATGAAAACCATAAGCACATTTCCTTGAAGATTGCAATAGCTTTGTGTAGTTGGCGTGATTCCTGCGTGGCGAAAACAAAGTTTGGTTTCATTTCACCAAGTCAATACCATCTCTTGAATTCTTAGGAAGTAGATTAGAACTTTTGACCCCTTGTCTCCTTTTTTAGTTTGTTTGATCTACAACCCAAATAAAAGAGCTTCATTGTCCAGACCTTCATTGTGAATTGAAAAAATCCAGCGTAAGTCCCCTTGTGATTACTAGCAAATCACAACTCCCATTGAGCTTACCACATTTCAAGACTTGACATAAGAAACCTTGGAATCGCCATATAATATTCTCGTAATCTTAGCATACGAGGTGGTTTTTCAAGAGAGGATAGGGTGTCTCTAGGCATTTTTATTCTGATGTACGAGTGTGTCATAAAACATGCATCAATAGGTTAAAGATAAGGATTTGACAATGATTTCCCTCAACGGTTTGCCATTGTCTTGGGAGTCCTATATTCAAGGAATTAGTGCAAGGTCCAAACTCCTAAATTTTGATCATTTGAGGGCCGATTGCATTCATTATGCATCAAGATTGATAGTTAGAGGTGTTGGCCAAAATTCTACTAATGAAGAGATTCATGTTCTTGCCACCCAACCTTCGAAGAAGAAAGGAAGAAGTGGAAAGAAGGGATTCTTTAAGAGGAATCGAGACAAAGGAAATGATGGTGCTCCCCCTTCCAAGAAGAAGAGAGACTTGTCCAAGATTCAATGCTTTAGGTGTGATAAGTTTGGTCACTTTTCCAAACATTGTTTAGATAGACCTAAGCATCAAGCCTCCATTGCAGATATAGATGATGTTTCTCCACAGAAGAATGAATATTTTTTTTGCTCAGCATTGCTAAGAAATGTACCCACTGACACCAACACTTGGCTGATCGACAATGGTTTTCTCAGAAAGAGGGAGTTGATTATGAAGAAACATTTGCTCTTGTTTCTCGTTACACTTCTGTCAGAACTATCATTTCCCTTGCTGCATCAAGAGGATGGAAGATTCATCAAATGGACGTGAAGACAACTTTTCTCAATGGCGTGATTGAGGAAGAAGTTTACATCAAGCAACCTGATGGTTTTGAGGTTCATGGGAAGGAGTCACATGTGTGTAAGCAGAAGAAGGCCTTGTATGGTCTTAAGAAGGCTCCTCGTGCATGGTACGAAAGGATTGATTGGTACCTGTCTAGTTTGGGCTTCTTGAAGAATGATGTTGATTCAAATCTCTACTTCAAGGTAATCAATGGTGATGCATTAATATTGGTACTAATTCATGCATCTAGGCTACATATATATATATTATTTTTACATGTTTTCTCCATTGTTCGGCCCCTACACCATAAGTAAATGGTTGCATAGTGTGTGGAATGAGGAGGTAGCAAGCCTATAATTGAAATCTTTTCATCTATCAGCATCTAGTTGTTACTTATGCAATGTGAAGTAATGCTTTGAGTTTGAAATATGTGCAATGCAATGTAATCAATAATATGAATAAATTTTTAATTATTAGTTATGTAATGTGAAGTAATTGCATAACTGCTTAGGTTGACTTTGTAAAAACTATATTGTAATTGAAATTTTTTCATCTATCAGCATCTAGTTGTTACTTATACAATGTGAAGTAATGCTTTGAGTTTGAAAGATGTGCAATGCAATGTAATCAACAATATGAATTAACTACATAATATAACCATTCTTTATATGCTATTGTACATCAGGATATTTAACCATTGCTCACTTGATTAAATTTTCAAAAAGTTTAATTATGCACATGAGGAGGTAATTAAATTTCGATTGTCAACTTCTATATATCAAATTATCCAATAATCAAGTGTATGTCCATACACAAAAATGGCATCAATGCCAACTCAAACAAAATTTTACAATATGTGGCATATGCCATCTCGATATCTATTCAATATTTACATGCCAAAATGTCTATCTCATCCTAAACTACCGGTGGATCATCAAAATGGAGCCTCTTTGAAGCACGTGTTGCCTCTTAAGGTAGCTGCACAAGAAAAAGTCAAACCATAATTGAGATTAGTTATACTATATAATTTAAAATCAAATAATTAACACCAAAATCAATATACATTAAATTATAATTGAACTCTAAAATTGTAATCTTGATTACCTAAAATATCCGGCTCTTCAAAGGGTCAGGAGTCCTAGAATATGCCCCTCTCAAAGAACTAACCAAACCATCTTTTGTAATTTCAATCTATATAGGTGAACAAAAACATAAAAGTGATCCAAGTTAGCATACAATTGTCAGTAATAGGAACATATAAATACCAAACACAAAATAAAATGAACACATACTTCTTTAGGTTGATCTTTTTCTTTATCTCCTTTAGGTGTTTCGACACCTCCTCCTTGAGGTGCTTCAACACCTACTCCTTCAAGTGTTCCAATATGTACTACTTCGGGTTGTGGCCCTTGTCAACAAGGACGTATAGCTCATAATTCCTACACATAAAAATGACAAGTACATATGAAACTACCAATCTATGTCGATGTATGTATAATCAATATAAGATCTTAAAATTCTTAATTCAATCAAATTTGAGTTCAATTACCTTCCCCTTATCCAACATTACACTTCCATAATCTGGACAAGGTTGCACCTCGCTCGCACTAGGTATTTCCTACAAGAGGAAAATAAGATAAACATATAAGTTATTCTATAATTTCATTAATGACAATTCAAATGACAAGAAAGTATATAATAATTAAATGTAAATGAGTGAGTGCAAAAATATATACTGTGTGTGTGTGGAGGCCAAATGAAATAGCCCTTAGGGTGCTATCTGTCACTTGTGTCAACTCCTCCTAGGACATCAACTGTTAAATAGACCATGTAAATAAATATTAGTACATTATACTATCTCTTATTAATATTCATTTAAAAACAAATGCAAGTTATGAATTCACAATTTAAATTTTACCTATGTCACTATTCCAATTCCCCATCTCTAGCAAGAGAGGACTCTGTATGGTGTGCTCCACTCCCCTGCGTCTGATCTATAATGTCCACATCATGGAAGTCATAATCGGAAGTGTCCAAGGGATGCTCAGAAGATTACACAAGAGGACCCAACCATATATGGCGGCACATGGAGCAAGTATGTGGTACACAAATATGTGGACCTGATGAGGATGATGCAGCAACACTCGAGCCATCACCAACATCACCAAAATGTGGCTGAGCTACTACAGAAGCATGCGAAACCAAAAGACCACTCAAAGGGTGAATAGCATGGATAGTCTGTGTGGCCGCATCCTACATAATATCTAGATGGTATACTAAAGGTGGCGGAGGAAGGGGAGGCAGGGGGAACATATGGGCAGGGTATTACTCTAACTGCCCCTGGTCTATCCTGGGGCATACCTCCACCAACGCCCTGGAAGGGTTTAATGTCAAAGTAATTGACATGATGCCCTAACACAAACTTAGCATATAATTTTTTTATAAAGTAAAATGGTATATCACAATTGTTGTTCAGTGGTTTCAAAAAAACCATACACCAACGATCCCAAAAGTTTTCTACAATGTCTCTATGAGTGCACCATTTTATAGAAAGTTTGTTTTATTAACATTAACTGGCAAACCAGTGCAGGGGTTAACAAATAAAGAGGCTATTTGGGCTTTGGTTATTCCAAGATCTTTCACATCATCATAGGACAATCCACATGCATAATATTCTCTCATGTCTTCTCACCACGAATGAAAGGAATTATGTTGCGAGGAGAGGGTTTCTATATTTTTAATTATTTCTTTCATTGTGTTTGACATCGAAGATAATCGAGGGACTCTCGTATAAACTTCAGAAATGCCCCTTAATTGTTGCAATTTTTCACAAATTAATTCTTCAATTGATGGTTGTGGAGGTGGTGGAGCATTTGGCATTTGTGCATTTTCATTGTCAGCAGCCATAATGCCTGATTAAAGTTAAAAACAAATTAATCTAATTAAAATTAGACAATATAAATGAAAATATTATAAAAATACCCTAGTTTTTAAAAAAATCCAAAAACCCTAGTTTTTAACAAAATCTATAAAATTCTCTAATTTTTAATCCAAATACATAAAAAACACTATTTTTAAATCAAAATCCATTACAAACATTCAATTTTCATCAAAATCCATTACAAACATTCAATTTTCATCAAAATCCATACTAAACTCAATTTTTTTATAAAAAATCTATCAAAAACCCTATTTTGAAAAAAATCTATAAAAAATTAACTAAAATTACATAGATCTAATTGAAAATTTGATTAGAGCAAAGAAAAACCAAGAATCTAAACTTTTGAAGATGGATTTGCGCGAAATTGAATATCTGATTTGCGGAATGAAGTTTTCACTATGCGCTGAAATGTGAAATGAGTTTTAATCAGGCCGAAATAAAATATATATGTGTGTCCCAAATCGGATATCTAATTTGAATCGGATATCTGATTTGGATCAGATATCCAATATGGAAATCTAGGTTTTGGCTTTGCTTCAGTAGTGTGTACTGACACCCAAGCCACATAAAGTCAACTCGGCATTTTTGTGTTTTTGAGTCGATGAAACACGTAATTTTTTCTCCATTGCCACTTTTTGGCATACCATGATCCTGCACATACCCTTTTCCAACTGCTCCATTCTATCTTCCATGGGCTCAAGGATATCCAATTCTTCTTGGAGCAGAAAATTATATACTGGTAAAAGGTTTTGCATGGGAATCCTTGCTTGTGTACCATAAACCAACTCAAAAGGTGATTTTCCAGTTGAATTCTTTATTGTGATTCTATCTACCCAAACTACCAACCTTAATTTGGAATCCCAAGCCTTTTTATTTTTTTCCAACATATGGTATTATTATGCCATATGTTTCACAAAATCTTTTGAACTCTTCTGACCTAAAGCACATACCATTGTCTATGACTATCCTCACAGGTGTTCCAAATCTAGTGATGATATTCTCCATCAGAAAGTTTATCACAACCTTACTAGTAGCTTGTTTTATAGGGATGGGTTCTATCCATTTTGTAAAATAATCAGTTGCCACCATAATCTGTTTATGACCTCTACTATAATTTTCTAGTATTTCTCCAATGAAATCAATCCCCCACTGATGAAATGGTGCTTCAACTTGCATTGGTCTAAGTGGCAGTGCTCCTTGATACTTCATTTTTCCAGAAAACCTTTAACAAGCTTCACACTTTCACACATAAGCAAAAGAGTCATTGAAGACCCTAGCCTAATAGTATCTAGCTCTTAAGATCTTTTAGGTAGTGTTTTTGGCCAAAAATTGTCCTCCACAGTCTCCCTCATGCATACCCTTCAACACATGATTTGCTTGTGATTCATCCAAGCATAACAACAACACTCCATCTTTGTTCTTCCAATACAAGTCTCTTTCCATAAAGACATACTTTGAGGCATGTAACTTCAAGGTTTTTTTTTTTCATTCAAATCTTTAGGAAATTTTTGGCTTTTTGAGATAATACATTATATTGGTGTACCATGGGGTATTCTGAATGCTAGCAATCATACCTTCTTCCTCCCTGATGCTATAGATTTGAGATTCCTCAAGATTGGACTCAACCATGAGCTTAGCCAACCCCTATCCTCTTACTGATTTGGTGATTTGGAATTCAATATTAAACTCTTGAATTCTATTAATCCATCTACACCTTCTCCCTATAACCTTAGTTTGCACAAATGCATCCTTAACTGCAACATTAGGGACATAAGAAATTATCTTTGCACCTACCAAATAAGGTCTAAAATATTTCAAAGCTTTGACAAGTGCATATGCTTGATTCTCTATGATTTCATCCTTTAGTTCTTCTCCTTGAAGGGATTTGCTAAAAAATCATATTGGTTGCTCATGCCCTTCATCATTTTTCTGCAACATCACTGTTGCAATAGTGTGGTAAGTTGTGAATGAGAAAATTTAAAATGGTTTATTGAAGTCAAGGTATTTTAACACTAGGGCCTCCTTGATTGCTATTTTTATAGATATGAATGCATCAATTGCTTCTGTTGTCCAATCAATCTTGGCTCCTTTCTTCAAAAAATTTGAAATAGGCTTGACAATCTTAGAAAAATTTGATTAAACCTCCTTACAAATTTTATTTTCTCGAAGCAAAACTCAATAGATTTTATTGTCTTTGGAATGGGAATGTTATCTATAGCCTCTAGTCTCTTAGGATCGATTCTTACTCCATCTTTGGATACTATGTGGCCCAAAAATTTTCCCTCAGTTACAACAAAATGGAATTTATTAGGGCTCAAGGAATACCATATTCAATAGCTTTGAGGAATATCTTTTCTAGATGCTCAATATTGTCTTCAACTTTCTTAGAATATGCTATGAGGTCATCTTGATATACCACCATTATTGTATTAATTAGATCAGAAAAGGCAACGTCCATAGCTCTTTGAAAGGTGGCAATAGCATTTATGAGGCCAAATGGCATTCTTACATATAAATATGTGCCCCAAGGTGTGGTAAACATGGTCTTATAATGTTTTGATTCTTTAACTTTCACCTGGTTATACCCAAAAAATCCATCCATCATGCACAATAACTCACACCTTGTTACCCTTTGTAGCACAACTTCCATATTTGGGAGTGGGTAATTGTCTTTAAGGGAGGAGACATTCAAATTTCAAAAATATACACACAACCTTATGTCTCCATTATTCTTTCTGGTAGGCACCAAGTTGGAAACCCAAGTGGAATGCTTGATGGGTTTGATGATACCTCCTTCTCCGAGTTTCATAAGTTCTTCATGCATCTTGGGTTCTAAGGAAGGATTTATGGGTCTTTGTTTCTGTCTGAAAGGTTTTTCATTAGGTTTTAATGGAATTTCATGTTGAAATAGGTCTTCTCTGTATGCTTTAAGGTCATCATATGACCATGCAAAAACATGCTTATATTTTCTCAACAATGTGATTAGCATCCTTATAATCATGGGGCTTATCTTCTTTCCAATGTACACCATTATTGGAGCTAATTTAGTCTCAAGATTAATCTCTTCAATATCCTCTCTCCTCACTTGTGTTAGATTCATAATTTCTCATTCATTCCCATCGAACAACCTTTCTAATGCTACTAATCCTTTAGGAATCTTGTTTGTTTTTAGCTACAATACTTCTTGGCCAAACATAGTTTGTTTACCATCCACTTCTTCAACAAATGCATTGAAATCAATCTCTTGGGCCTCATACTAATCAATACAGTGTAAGAATTTGATTAGATCAATGTCATCATTGAAGACCCACCAATTGTAAATATTGTCAAGAACTGCAAGTCTGGTCTTGAGTTCCACTTGTGAGATTCCTACCAAGGTAATTTCATCCCTTTTCAAGGCCACATTTTCCAAGAAGTCAACCATTAAGTTTTTTATCTATCCACCTACTCAATGGAGAAGGCATAAAAGAGTTCTATAGTATCCCACACTACATTTCTATCACTAGTAGAATTTGGAAAATAAATGACTACGTGACTAAAAATTTTAGTCATGTGACTAAAAATAACTAAATTCTACTAATTTTTGTAATTCACAAGTATAAATGACTAAATAAATGACTAATTTGGTCATCAGGTAAAATCACAACTAAATAACTGGTTAGACAAATAAAAATGACTAAATAAATAATTATTACTCCTCTATTCTTTTTTCTTTCGAATTTGATTATAATCCATAGAGCTTAAGCCCCCCTCATGGGATCCCTACCTAAGTAGACCATTTGGCCACCTAGGTTGCTTGGTGCACCAAAAATACCTATTGTGTGGAAGGAATTGCCTCTTAGTACAGTCTTGAGGCCTTCACATATTATAAAAAAATTGAACATTTACATCTTTTAACTTTTATTACTCGTTATGTTAATGAATCATTAATGTTTTAAACTATGATTTGAAGCCAGATTGATTTTCCTATTGTGTTAGCATGTCAAATGCATCAAAGATCAATTGTGGTCAATTTCACTAATAAAATATGATTTAAACAATCCAATTACATTTTGAGGGCTATCTTGTAGACACTTTCATTTCAAAAGGTCAAGTAGTTATTTCTAGAAGCAATTAGATTCAATCTACATGGGTTGTAGAAACACAATGTTTGTAAAAGTAATTATTTCTAGAAGCAGTGCCTTAAAAATTTAAGGTCAAGTAGTTATTTATAGAATCAATTAGATTCAATTTACATGGATTGTAGAAACGTAATGGTCGAGACTACTGAAAACAAATATTTTTCCCTTAAAAAAAACACATTTTTCCCTAAAAATGAAGATTGATTCAATTCTATCTTTGCCTGTTGATATACTCGACCATCTTAATAATGTGAAATATAAATAAAAATGATCACTTTTGGCACTACTACATACAAGGGGTATTTAAGACATTAATTTAAGACAAAATATTAATTTTTTCTTAAATATATATTTTATGTTTAAATTATATTTTTAATTTTCTAATTGTTTTAAATTAAGACAATAAAAAAATACCTTTCTAAAATTAAAAAAATTATTTCCCTCTGCTCAATTCATTTTCCCTCCCTTTTGACATGCATTTTCCTTTCCCTTACTCATGTATATACTCGTTCATGGCTGCAAATTTTGTTGAAAAATCATGATCACTGTTAAGAAGGGATAGTTGCACATTTAGAAGGGCATGGCATCCCTCCTCATGGTTGTTCAAGGTTGAAGGTCAAATTTGGCATGTTGGGCTAAAGGAAAACCATATTTGAGTTAGAGTTTCCCATGGAAACATCTTCAATCAGGGTTTCCCTTGAAGTGGAAAGGTGAGAAAAGCTTTTCAGTTGTGTCGTGAAATTAAGGTCATGTAATTTTAAACAATTCTCCAAGTATTGTCAATGTAAGTTATGTTGTGAGTGTTTTTCCTATATTTTTTTGCTTGTAGGTATGTTGAACAAGTGTTGTTTGTGTTACAAAGGCCTTCAAATCCTAGGAAGCGGAGGGTGGTTGTACATGCTTCAAATCCCTGCTCCAAGTTAGTAATAGAGGAAGGGTATTTTAATATTTTATGGGCTTACCTAGATTTTAATGAAAATTTAATGGGTGAAAGGTATGTTCAGGATCGTTTATATAATTTTTTGGCTATATTTTCAATATATCCAATACCAATTTCTAGATGTAGATTTTTCTTTTCTTCTTGTGTTTGGTGGTTTTCTACATCTGAAATGTGAATTATCTTTTCTTGTGATTTTCGAGTCTCCTAAATCTAACTTTTCTTGTGAAAGTGCTTCAATTTTGTTTGAGGCTTATATGGTTCCAAAGAGCTCAAGCCTAGACCATAGCCCTTTGTTCACAAAAATATTTACTGTCTTGATTTCCTTTTACAAAAATAATCTTAGCCTTTGCAATGGACTTGTGGTTAGTTGCACACAAGCTTTCAGGAGTCTCGAAGGGTTTAAATTGTCTTGATATGCATTAGAAAAAGTATTCTCCTTCATTCTCTATACTTGTTGATGAAGGCACATGGTCTCTGACACAAATTTATCTTGCATTTGCATTACCAAACCTGGATGATCCTCAAATCTCTATACTAGATCTCATTCTTGTGACCTCACTAGGGATTCAATCGTCTTGAGCAACACTATTAGTTGTTTTACTTGACACTTTAGTGTACAGAAGATTTGGTTCGTCTAGTAAGCAACTTTGTCCTTGAAACTTTCCCCCTGAAAAGCATGTTTTCCCATTTCAATAGCTCAAATTCAAACCTGAGAATCCAAATTTGGATTAAAATTGACATATGCAGAGAATAAAAGAAAATTTTGAAATAATTTCAATTTATTCAGATTCGTACAGTAACTTTATTAACCTTCTTTCACTATTTTCTTTATCACACGGTAGTCCAAAATTTTTATATCTCCAAAAGATTTATTATTTCCAAAATTATTTATGGATTTCAAAAATTTTATGGATACCTAATTTTTTTTGAAAAATTCTCATTTCTACTTATAGGGAGGGGCTAAGATTTTTTTTTTTTTAAACTTAGGTGAACATGAAATCCCTCACTACCATCCGCAAACCCGTTGAAGATATTTTTCTATATTTTGAATGATCTTCAAATGCACACTTTTCCTTCTTTGATAATATTTAGGACAACTTATCAATCAATTTTGTGGAAATCATTGAAGAAGCAAGCCAACAAGCTTTGTTGAATGATATTGAGAACCACTATAGGCCAATCAATATATACAACAAGAGATGTGGTGCAGCTACAATCCCTACCAAATGGAAGAGTAGAGTATAAAGGGTTTATTGTTGGGTATATGACAACCCTTTATTGTTGGGTATATGACAGTGCATTACATTTGATATTTGTCAAAAAGATTCAAGCATTGCATATTTTTGACATGTGTACATGTTCTATGTTATACTTCCCAACTTTTAGATATATTTTATTTCGCCAGTTCAAGTTCTGCTATTTATCAGTTTGTTCAAATGAAATAAGCTTTCCTACCTATATTTCTTCGTAACCTTTAAAAGTGTTCCTTTCTTTCTAATTCAGTGTACTTCCATTATTCATAGAGCTTTGAAATTTTGAAACTTTGGTGTGATACAATGAGGAAAAAGAACTTAAATATGCAGATAATAGATAGATGAAATCAAAAGAAAATATACACTCATACACCAATAGCTATTATATAATAAGTTCATACATATATTTCTTTCAATATCCCTTATACAATCTCATTCTACTACATTCATATATATCTTCTCTCTAATCACAGTTATAGACATTCACATTACACTTCCAAGTCTTCATATGATTCTACTCATCTATATTCTTTTCATAATATATTCTACTCATTCTTTTGTCTACTTCATGTGTGTATTTTATACATGTTCTAATCTTTTATTATTTTCCTTCTTATATAGCCTCTTAATGACTCTTTGTAGTGGGGTGATCCCACAATAGTGGTTTACAATTTTTGGCCAAACTAGACACTGAAATAATTTTTTTAACTAAATCTTCACTTTCGGGCACCTATAGCGGCTAAACCGTGAGGAATTTGAAGATGATGCAAACTAGAGTTTCTTTAAATTTTTTCTATAGATTCTAAATATATTTTTTGCAAATTTTTTTGAATCAAATTGCACTTCTTTTTCTATCTCCCTCAAAAAATAGTTTTTTTTAGAAAACAACATTTTTAAAAAGTGACGCTCACCGTATAATGCATAACTTTTTTTCCATGAAGGATCAAATTCTAATTCTTTCAAATTTATATTTTTAACTCTGATATCTAGTGCTTCCACTCTGTTAGATAGTTTTTTATTGAATATTTTGTCTTTAATCAAGTTTCAAATTCAAACCAATTATAATTCAGACATAGCATGACCGTATAATGTGTAACTTTTTTTGTGTGTATTGAAATTCAATTTTTTTTCTTTGTTGGATCAAGGACTTAAATATTTGGTGCACTAATATTTTTAAATTTTTTTTTTAATAATATATGCTATTTTTCCACATGTGCAGAACAAAGTTTGATTTTCAGTGAAAAACCTACATTCACGAGAAATAAAAAATAAATATAATAATAAAATTGAATTTATTTAAAATTATACTTTTGGGAAGCTTATAATAAGGACTACATACTTGCAAAAAATAAATTTTAAATGAATTCATTTGATCCACCAAAAGGTAAATCAAAAGTGGTTTTTTATCAGCATTTTGATAGGTGTAAAGGAGACTCTGTTATAGGTATGGTTTAAAACTAGCGAGGTTCTATCCAAGGGGGTTTGATTTAAGGTAGTTTGATCAAACCCTCTTCAATTGGAATTTTCTTTAAATGGAACCTTTTACTTGGCTTAAATCATTATATTTTCTAAAAATATGTGATTTCAGAAAAAATCAGTTCCAGCCAGAAATTGTAAACCAACTTTGTGGGATCACCCAGTGTCGTTTCCTCATATCCTTCCATGATAACTCTTAATTATCATCTTCTCATAGCTTTATCTTACTTTATGATATTTACAATTTTGATGACTTATTTAGGAATATAAAAGATTATTTAGGGTTATTTAAGTGCTTTACAAGCCCTTTATGGGTCTAAAAAGGCCCTTAATGATATGTGTGGCTCTAATGGAAAACTTGTTGTGACTTTCCACAACTCATTAGTCATTTACAAAAACACATCAAGTCAACATGACTCACAAGTCACATCTCGAATGAGTACTTTCCATGACTCACCCAATTCTATAGAAAAGGCACCACATTTCTAGAGGTGACTCATACATTATAACATCAAACTTTCCTAAAGTGAAAACAAAAAACTAACACTACCAATTTCTAGTTCCATTTGTTTTGAAGTGTTTTGTCTCTCTTTTCAACCAAACAAAATTGCAAGCAATAGAGAAGAGTTTGGAATAGTTGAAAACCTAGGGGTGATGCTTCACATTGTTTATTGTTTTTCCCCTCCATTTCTTAACCCTACCACATGTTGTTTCATTCTATTTTATTTCATAGATATTTTCCATAACAATTTTTTTAAAATGCTACTATTTTTTAAACACATGATCAAATAAACAAGTACAAAGGGCCAATCAAACCGTGACAATCTCTTCCAAGTCTCAATTAGTCCTGGGCTTGCTTATTAAACTATTACTATGGTCTTGTCATGCATGCTTTTTAGACATTATGTGTTTGAAAATGTAGGTTATCTAAAAATTGGTTCATGACTTTGCTTATTGTCACTTAGTTGTAAGCATGCTAGGGTTGTTATCAAGTTATCATGGTTGTTGCTCTTTCCACTTGTTATCAACCTCAAAATGAGGCATACATTTAAATTATCATAGCATAGATACTTGACAAAGGATTAGAAGAAATTGGCATCATTTATTTCAGCTTTTCAATGACTTGTCACAAGAAATTCCATTTTTCCTCCCTTGATAGATTTAAGGTGTGATAGAAATACTATTAATTTTCTTACTATTATTGTTGTTTTTTCTTTGTTGAGCTCTTCATAATTGTCTTACTTTGTATGATTTTATAGCTGTTTCTTACTATCAAGGGGGTGTATGACTGTGGCCCAATGACAACGACCTATAGCATACTACCCTTTGCCTTGTCTAACTTAGGATATTCATGAAATATGACTATATATTGTGACTTTTATGCTTGGAAAGGATCTATTGACTATTTTTTAAATGAATTACCCCTCATTTGGATAATTTTTTCTGCTTGATGGTTAAACTACATGCAGAGAAATTTTATCAAAGCAACACAAAAATAAAAATACCTTGATGTCAATAGAGCTATCGATATTGATAGTAATCAGGATGAACTAGTGGAAAAGAATGTTTAGCACAATCATAGTTGTGATGAAGTTGAGGTAATATAATAGTTGTTGTGGACAAAACTTTATAGCTTTTGTATTCTTTACTTAACTTATATTAACTTTGCATGATGGTTAAACTACATGCAAAGGAATTATATGAAAGCATAACGAAAAGGAAAAGACCCTGTCAATAGAGCTCTCGGTAAAGCTACACAACTTCAAGACAATGTTGACAATGATTATGCTAAATTTGAGGAGTATGTGCATGATATTTATAGTACTAGTGGTGTTGAACTTGAGGTGAGTGCTATGAAATGTTACTTTTCCTTGATTCTGAAACCCTTCATGTATTAATGACTATTATGATCCCAAACAATGAACAAGCTTATAGAATAGTAAATAGACAATTAAAACATTGAATGTAACTCATAGAACAATCATTGTACCTACTTTGTCACTTTTCAATGGGGATTGTCGGCACTTCAATACTTTATGATGTTTGACTATGTTTTAGGGCATTGTAATTGACATTGTCAACATCTTTAACTTAGAGTGTTGCTTTTTTCATTGGATGATACTTGCTATTCTTTACTTCATGGATCTATTGTTAACTCTTAATTATGGTTTTTGTTATTAAAAAAAAGTTTCTTTTGATATTGTTGCCTCTATTTTACCTACAGTTAAATAAGGCGAGATAATCAAATGTTAGATCTTCAGAGGCCAATGGGACATTCACACAAGGGAAAAGACTCTACATCTATTGCTAGGTCACAGGGAACTCAGTGGGAGAAGCCACCCTAGGAAGATTCGGCATGAAAATCATCCAAGGATAAAGTCGGCAAGACTCTCCTATTGTCTAGCCGACTGACTGTTTGATTTATTCTATCCTGAGTAGGTCACTGAGACCTAGTTTCTGTCATGCCGAACAAGCCTGCAAATTCTATCACTATAATGGAGAGGGTTCGGTATGACCTCTTACCGCATGGATTTCCTTGGCCAATAGGCCATTCAATTGTCATTCGTTGAGACTCTTGGCGACCATGGGCTTCGGGGAGACCTACAACGCTCAGTGAGAAGTCCCAGCCAAGGTTCAATGTCTTGCCCACATGTGAAGAGTCTCAAAGTGAGAGATGCTTTCAGAAAAAGTGATGGGCTTCGCCGAGAGGTCTTGGTGAGGATGAAAGTCTCACTGAAAGGAAAAGATGGACCTCGATGCAGTTGTCTTCATCAGGAGTCCCGCCGACACAAAAGAACCTCGGTGTAACTAAGGGACTTCACCAGAATGTCCTGCCAACATCAAATGTCTTGCCAAATAAAGAGTTCACCAAAGGTTTTAAGGCTCGGCATAAGGTCATGCCGAAGGCTTAGTGTCTCCCCAACAAGAAAGGTGGCTTCACCAAATCAAATGTCTCGCTGACATCAGATGTCTTGCCAAAGCATGAGAAGAGCTCAGAAAGAATGCAGGAGTTTACCGAGAGTCTCAACAAAGGTAAAGAAGAGCTTAGATAGAATGAGGGTAGGGTCGGCAGGATGTCTCGCTGACCGAGCAAGCTCTCCCTGAGCTCAAGTGAACTTTCAGTGGAGCGGGGAGACTTTGAGATAGAAGCGATAGGGAGGTCCCTCCAACATTAATATGTTTTGCTGATACTCAAATGGGTCCTCACCAAGACAAAATCAATTCGGCAAGACTCTTGCCGAAAACACAATGGTAGCTCTTCGGGCAGACAAAAGGGAATTCAGCAGGTGGTCTTAGCAACCCGTTAATGTCCCACCGAACATTGGAGCCTCCAAAATGAAACAAGGGAAAATCGACAAAGGATATCACCTTTGGCAAGGTGTCTTGCTGAAGGATACGAGTCACGTCGAGGAAGTGAAATGAGGTGGCATCGGCATGGGTCTCACTGACAACGGAGGAGCCTTCGACATAACATAAATATTTTAGCACGACCTCTTCCCGACCGGCAGGAGTTAGGCCGAAAGAAAAGAAGACGGCTGAAGTTTTATACTTCAGCGTGAGTCTCACTGAGCAGTGAAGCCTTCAGAATGAAAAGGAATTTGCCAAGAAGAGAGGGAGTTCTATGAAATGTCTCGGTGACACAAGAGGACACACCGACAGTAGGGGGTCTCACTAGGTGTCTTGCCGAAGTGAAACGAAATATGAGTTCACCAAAGCTAAAGTGCCTTCGACACAACCTCTTCTAGAAATAGGGATGTTTGGCCGATAGAAGAAAAAAAGAGCCTGGCGGGATGACTTCTACAGACGTCAGTGAGGGTCTCCCTGACATGAATTTCATTGATATAGTGACTAACTATTAGAGTGATGTCTTACTAATATCACGTGGTCTCAACGACAGAGAGGGATCTCCACATGACTCATCAACCCATTGATCTCCTGGCAACTATCTGGAGTCTCGCCGAAGGTTATATACTTCGTTATAGTCTTGTGAGTTTGATAAGAGGTCTCCCTAACTCAGTGTTGTCTCACCGACAGTAAAGTGAACAGCTTGGCAAAGAGTTAAGAGGCACTCAGTATGAAGTCCAGCTAACAGACTAATGTCCCACCGAAAGCCAAAGGAGCTCGAGCCCGAAGGAGAAGAGTAGGCTCGGGGGGAAAACGAAGTGAGCTCAATGAGAGGTCATCGCCAAGAGTCATATCGACTACGTATGTGCTAGCTGAGAGATGGAGGGTTCGTTAGGAGGTCTTCCTAAGGATATAATCTCTAGCCGACAGTGATGGATGTACCAAATGAAAGGGATATCAGTGTGACTCAATGATGCTCGCTGGGACTTCTAACTGAATCTGTTTGTCTTGCCAATGGTTTTGGCAGTATCAACATGACTTCTAAATCTAAAGAGACACATAATCACATCGGCAAGACACTTTTAGTGTCTTTCTGAGATGCAATTCTGTTCAAAAGGACTTTTGACTAGTTGCAAGGCCCACATGGGAAGTGCTCGACTAACCAGAGGGATCTGAGGTGAGCCATGGCAGTCTGATCAGAATGTGGAATGCCAATGCGGGACGAATACAACATGAATATAACATATATCTATTCTGAGCTCAGGGGGCATTCAATGTGGCTCTTCAATAAGGGACTTGGTAGATGGACACGATGGATCAGAAGAATTAATGCTACAAAAGATCAGGAGAAGGCTTCTCCAAGAGTGGTTCTTCACACCGACACCAACAACAAGGACATGTAGGTTTCTGCAATTAATTCATCAAAGATCTGAGATAGATCTTTTTCTGAACTAGGATATTTTTGTAAGCCCTAAGGAGCTAACATATAGTCTGTATATAAGGCATTTTTTTCCTTTTTCTGGGGAGTTCTGATTACACACTCTGAAGAGTTAGTGATTTTTTAATCAATCATTTCTCAATCAATGTATGTTTTTCTATAACTCAACTGGAATCCTAAATACAACACAGAGTTTACCTTGGAAGTTTGTGTTCATGTTTTTATTTATTCTCATTTATGTATCTTTCTTTTGATCAATGCAAGTCTTTAACTGCGTTTTATAATTTTGTATTCATATCTTAGAGCTGTGAAATTAATCTTTCCTTCTTCAGATGTGTATGTGGGCCAAACCTGTTAGGACTGAAGCATTAAGTCTAAAAGAAGTTGCTCTAAGAATAGCAATTAGGCCTTCAAGTGTATGTTCTTCCTATGTTCATTTCATGATTTCTCACCAGTTTGGTGTATCACCCTAGAGTATTCCTTTAATTTATGTATCTCTTCCCTCTTTCCTAAGAAACAATAGTTTAGGTGATACTCAAAGGAAGCCGACCTTCTCCAGAGGTTCACTTCAATCATAGGTGACCCACAGCCTTGGAATGATCCCATGTTGCTCTAGAATGCTCAGTTTCTTGTAAACTTTGCACAAGGTGCAATTGTAGGTGACAACAGTGTCTGGCATGCCTGGTGGGATAGGAATTTTTTTTAACTACTGGTTTGGTATGCAACCAGTGAATTATCAGGCTTTATAGAAGCCCTTTGGCATACATGGTGACTCCACAAAGAGGAAGGACTCCAAAAATCCATGCCTTCTATAGTATATGAAAAGAGTTCAAACAACAAGCAGCTCAGGCCCTTTTGAATACTTGCAGCTATCACCACCAAGAAGACAAGGTAGAGTTGAGGAAAGGCCGAGAACAACAATCATCCATTCTAGAAGAGCTCAGTCCACTCCTCCACCTGTAGAGTCTCATTTTGTTGCACCAACAAATCCACCTCAGATACCTTCAATGGCCGCCCCAAGGAATCAACCCTTTGTTGCTTTCAACGGAGGGAGTCCTTTGAACTTGGTGCAACTCAATGATATTCCAATGGCAGCCTTGAAGTGTCTACCAATTTTCACGAGAAAAGATCAAACTACTCCCATTGAACATTTGAGAGATGTGGCTTCGTTATGCGGAGTCCACCACATAACCGAAGAGGACGTTGTAGTGAGATTGCTTGTTGCTTCACTGAAAGGAAGAGTTGTGCAGTGGTACAGGAGCCTACCAGTCAGTTCAATTGCAACATGGGACAATTTTGGAGAAAAATTGCATAAGCAATTCCAAGACAGGTTTAACAACTTGTCTCTATTGGAGCAACTAACTACAATTAAGAGGGCTCCACAAGAGCAGATGAATGACTTCAACTTCAAATTTCAAAGAACTTGGGATAAAATCCCTACAACGGTGAGGCCACCTCCAGAGTATGCATTCCTATACTTTTTGAGAGTTGTGAACAGCGATATAACTGTCATGATACAGTCAATGGGAGGAGTGTCTTTACCTGATGCCTTTGAAATAGCTATCAGAGCTGAAAACAACTTAATACAAGCTGGTAAACTCGCTCCTATGCCACCAATGGCAATATTTCAAGAAATTCATGCAAACATTCCTTTGCAAATACCTCCTTTCACACCTCTACCAGTTGTACAAACACTACTACCTGTTGTTCAAACCATCGACAAGCAAGAAAGTGTTGCTTCAAGCTCATCAAATGAATTACAAGAGATCAAAAGTCTTTTACAGACTTTTGGTAACAAGTTGGTGAACTTGGAAAAGCAACAGACCTATTCCAAGCCTTATCAACAGCAAAATCAGGCCTCAAGTCATCCTTTTCAAGGTCAACAACAGCAATTCCAAGGGAATAGACAGCAGTATCAGGGCCCAAGATAGAGTGTGAACGCAAGGCCTTTTCAGGCCTATGCTCCAACACCTGTTAGTGCAGTCAGGGACCTGGTTTCCACTCAAAACAACTTAGTAGCTGATTATGAGTGGTGTTATCCTTGTAACCAACCTCATAATCAAGCCACTTGTTCAAATGGACTCATCAATCAAGCACTGATGGTACAAAATGCTTCAGGTTCGTAGCAGAGTGCATGCAATGATGCATCTTCACAACATCAGGACCAATTCAGCAAAGATACAACCCTGCTTAATTGGCAAGGTCAAGAATTATGTGGGTTGAATGAAGATAGCTCTCCAGTTATAGCTAACACCACAGAAAAGAAGAGAGCATTTGAGCTTGACCAAGTAGCTGATAAAGGAAGGGCAACAACTGTGGAACCATCTAGCTCTCAAGTGACTAGTGGGTTGCAAAGAGATCAACAACTCCTAGACAAGGAGTAGTCATGCTTATAGGTTGATCATACTGGCATAAAGGTACACAATAAAAATCCAATTGTACCTTTTAACATTCTTGATAGTATGAAAAGGACAAATGTAACCATGTCTATGTGGGATTCTTTAGTCATCCCCGGTCAAAAGGATATGTTACAATTAGCCCTATCAGGTTTGAAAATGTTTGATGAATCTAAGCCCCTAATAGGCCAGGTTAGAGCTGTGTTAACAAATGATTCTTAGGGAAATAATCAATAGCCTTGCATAGAGAATGAAAAAGGAGTTAAACCACCTCCTTTCTACATGTCAGTTATTATCGGTGATAAATTAGTCCATAACTGTATGGTAGATAGTGGAGCTAGCAGCTCCGTCATGCCAAAACAGATTGCTGACAAACTTGAACTAAAATACCAGCCTTTGGAGAAGGGAGTGATCCAATTGGATGGAACTTCGGTTAATACCTTGGGTATTATCAATGATCTAAATCTCACTTTGCATGCTTGTCCAAAATTTTCAGTCCCTCAAGACATATGTGTCATAGACCTTCCACCTTTCTTTTCCTTGTGTTTATCTAAAGACTTTACAGCCAAAATAGGTGGTTATGTGTCGGCCGATTGGTCACATATGCTATTTAGAACAAGATATGGGACTAAGGTTACCATCAAGTCTGAAAGGTTGGCCAAAGACCACATTGAGCCATATAATCCAAGCCCCATCAATGTTACTCCTTCTGCTGCAAATGCAAATTGTGTTGTTTTTACTAACAATGAACTATCTGTTGCTCAAGAACTCCAATCAAAAGTTGTTCCTGACATGTTGTTGCATGAATAGGTGGTTGAAAATGTATCAGACAGTCCTATAGACCCCATTCAAGATGTTGGTATGGGCAACTATGCCATTCTTGAGCCTGATATAGAGATTCCAAACTTGGAGAAAGATGCAGATCCGTTATTTCAATCGCTTAATGGACTTTGGGAGATGTTCTTTGATGGTTCTAGAAGTAAAAATGGAGCAAGAGGAGGTGCAATGTTGATTTCTCCACAAGGTGATAGGTACTACTCTGCATTCCATTTTTCTTTTGCATGCTCCAATAACACTGCTGAGTATGAGGGCCTTGTTCAAGGTCTAGAGTGGGCAAGAAAGAGAGGAATAACCAACTTGAAATTCCATGGGGACAATGAATTAATTGTTAATCAAGTAAGGGACCTGAATGTTGTTAAAATTGACACATTAAAGTCTTATAGAAACAGAATGTGGAACATGCTCAAAGATTTTTATACCTTTAACTTAGTGTCTATCCCAAGAAATCAGAACAAGCATGCTAACAGACTCGCAGCCATTGGAGCATAGTTTGATATTCCAAATGACATTAGAAAAGAGAAGGTGTAGCAGTATGTGAAGGTCGTAGTCAGACCCTCAATTTCTAACAACAACATTCACTAGAAAGTCTTTGACAGTGATGAGCAGATCCTTTCCTTCTTGCTTGAGGAAGATCAGTTCTCCATGGTGAATCAAGAAAAACTCAAGCAGCAGTATGGTGATCAGGTCATACAGCTGAAGACAAACATATTTCCCAAAAGGCTTGGTCACCTTAGAGTCGATTTTCAGTACTGATGATCAGCTCAAAAAGGGTAGAGCCGACCTGCAAATCAAAGAACACTATGAAGAGCTGGAGATTTTCAAAGGTAAACTTCTTAAGATAGGCAAACTTTGTTCACTTGAAGATAGACAAGCTTTTGTTGCTTTGTGCCAAGAGTTTCATGATGTCTTTGCTTGGGAGTATTTAGATTTGAAAGGATTTGATCCCCATATTGCTCAGCATACAATTGAACTAGAACCTAACACCAAGCCAGTAAGGCAAAAACAAAGGCCCTTGAATCCTAAACTTGAGACCCTAATGATTAAGGAGCTGACTAAACTAGTTGAGGGGGGTATTGTCTTCCCTATCAAGTACACTTCATGGGTTTCTAATCTTGTACCGGTTAGAAAGAAAAGTGGTGAGATAAGGCTTTGTGTAGAATTTAGGGATCTTAACCGATCCTCTCTAAAAGACCACTACCCACTTCCCTCCATGGAATGAATCTTACAAGAGGTTGTTGGTTCTGAAAGGTTTTCCTTACTAGATGGTTTTTCAGGATATAAGCAGGTGTTGGTTAAAGAGGAAGATTAGTTTAAGACTACTTTTATAACTAAATGGGGCACCATGGCATACAAAAGGACGCCTTTTGGTTTGTCCAATGTTGGTGCCACATTTCAGAGAGCCATGGACATGGCATTTCAAAGTTTGATCAACAAGATTATACTGATTTACCTAGATGACATCACAGTTTATTTCAAGAATGCTGATGAATATCTGTTACATCTTAGGCAAGTGTTTGAAAAATGCAGAGAGTTCGGTATCTCCCTCAATCCAAAGAAAATTATCTTTGCTATCCACGAAGGGAAACTATTAGGACACATAGTGTCAAAGCAGGGAATCACTATTGACCCTGAAAGAGTCAAAGCCATACTTGAGTTGCCGATGCCTAATCACAAGAAGGGCCTACAGAGCTTTCTAGGATAGATCAACTTTCTGAGAAGGTTCATTCCAGATGTGGTGAACTTGCTACAACCTCTAACAACCATGTTAAAGAAAAATGCAGTCTTTAGTTGGACAAAGGAGGCAAAGCACAGTTTTGAAGAAATTAAGGAGGCATTAGTATCTGCGCTGACATTGGTAAACCCAGACTTCTCTAAAGACTTCTTTTTATATGATTTTGGTAGTAATGGTGCAATCTCTGCTATGCTGGTTCAAAAGAATAGCAACAATTTGGAGCAACCCATAGCCTTCTTTAGCCAAATACTTGTTGATTATGAAGAAAGGTATACATTTGTTGAAAAGCACGTTCTCTCTATGATTAGAAGTCTAAAGAAATTTAAACCTTTGCTTTCAAACAATAAGGTTCATATTCTGGCTGGTATTGGCATGGTGTGATGGTTTATAGGTGGTATTGTTGTTCTTGCCACCAAGGTTCAAACCCCATGGGGTGGAATTCTTGAATGGTTGTATCCAATTCATAGCTCCGGTCAAAAGTGTTTACCCCTTGAATAAAAATAAGGTTCATATTCTAGTTGCACACTCAAGTGTGAAGGAATTTCTATTGAATAAGGATCTGAATGAAAAAAGAGCAGGGTGGATCACTAAGGTCATGGAGTATGATGTAGATATTAGCATCACCAAACTAGTTAGAGGTAAAGGTCTTTATGAACAGCTTGCTTCAGGGTTGAGCAGTGAAAGTGAACTAGAAAAGGATGTTGTGCTTGCCAATACAAATGAGCTTTAGAATGCTCAAGATGATATGCCCATAGGGATAACTAATTGGGTCCAAGATATGACCCAATTTCTACAAACTGGTCAATGCCCATTAGGTCTGAACAGAGCCAAAAGAAGATACTTTAGACTATAGTCCATACCATTTGTGCTGATAGGAAATGTTCTTTTTAAAAAAGATCTGAATGGTGTCCTATTAAGATGCATTCACAATGACCAAATTGAAAAAGTGCTTCATGAGTTTCATGATAGAGCTGCAGGAGGTCACTTTGCTCCCAGAACTACTGTCTAGAAGGTCATGAGAGCTGGTTACTACTGGCCCAACTTGTTCAAGGATGCGTATGCCTAGTCAAGAAAGTGCATCAAATGTGCTCTATTTTCAAGAAAGGAAAAACTTCCCACTATGCCCCTACATCCAATTCAAGTAGAGCAGCCCTTCATGAGGTGGGGCATTGATTTTATTGGACCAATAAATCCACCTTCTAGTTCTAGTCACAAATGGGTACTTACAACCACTGACTATTTTACAAGGTGGATAGAAGTGGTTGCATTGAGGGAAGCAAAAGAATCCTCAGTGTTGAACTTCTATGAAGATATAGTCACCAGGTTTGGAGTGCCTGACTCCATTATATCTGATAATGCCCTTGCATTCATGGGTCTAAGGGTAACTGACTAGGCCGTTAAGCTGGCATTTATTTGAGCACATCTTCAAATTATTACCCCAAGGTAATTGCCTAGCTGAGAGCACGAATAAGAACCTCATAAAAATTATTAAAAGAACCATAGAGGATAATCAAAGGACCTAGCACATCAGTTTAAAGAATGCACTTTGGGTAGACAGAGTGACCCCTAAGAGGTCTATTGGTAACTCACCATATATTTTGGTCTATGGCAAAGAGGAAAGATTGCCACTATCAGTGGAGCTTCTGGCTCTTGATATTGTTTTCCAGTTGGAGATGTTTGAGGAGCAGGACCCCATGTCTATAAGGTATGCAGAGCTCATGGAGCTCAAAGAATCAAGAGACAGAGCAATGAAAAATTTGGAGGATCATCAGCTCCAGACAAAGAAGACTTTTGATAAGAAGGCTACAGGAAAGTTTTTTAAGGAAGGAGACCTCATGCTCAAATGGGATGTTCTGAAAAGCAGACCAGGCCATCACACCAAGTTTAACAATATGTGGACTAGTCCATTTATTATCATAGGCTGTAAGGAGTGCAATGCATATCAACTAGCTACAACAGAAGGTGAAGTGCTTCCTATCCTAGTCAATGGGATACACCTTAAGCCCTATTTTCAAATTTGACAGGTCTATTTATTGTAAATAATAGTTTAGGCTTTATGTTTTCCATAAGTGTTGTTTCAGCACAGTATATATTTCTCTTTTACTTTCCCTTGTCTTGCCATTTTTGCAACCTATTGTGTCCTATAATTCTCATGAGGTTGAGGCCATGTGCAAGACTGATGTTTTATTTGTTCTCTGAGTTTTCTAACGACTCCATGCCCAATGGATAAGCCTAGTCACTGGTTCTCATGTTTAGCAGGCAAACATCCTGCAAAAGTCACCAAAATTGTTGCCTCTATTTCACCTACAGTTAAATAAGGCGAGATAATCAAATGTTAGATCTTCAGAGGCCAATGGGACATTCACACAAGGGAAAAGACTCTACATCTATTACTAGGTCACAAGGAACTCAGTGGGAGAAGCCACCCTAGGAAGATTCGGCATGAAAATTGTCCAAGGAGAAAGTTGGCAAGACTCTCCTATTGTCTGGCTGAATGACTGTTTGATTTATTCTATCTTGAGTAGGTCTTCGAGACCTAGTTTCTATCATGCCAAACAAGCTTGTAGAGCCTATTGCTATAATGGAGAGGGTTCGGTATGACCTCTTACTATGTGGATTTCCTTGGCTGATAGGCCATTCAATCATCATTCGCCGAGACTCTCGATGACCACGGGCTTCGGGGAGACCTACAGTGCTCGATGAGAAGTCCCAGCGAAGGTTCAATGTCTTGCCGACGTGTGAAGAGTCTCAGAGTGAGAGATGCTTTCAGAAAAAGTGAGGGGCTTCGCCAGGAGGTCTTGGCGAGGATGAAAGTCTCACCGAAAGGAAAAGATGGACCTTGATGCAGTTGTCTTCAGTAGGAGTCCCACCGACACAAAAGAACCTCGTTGTAACTAAGCGACTTCGCTAGAATGTCCCACCAACATGAAATGTCTTGCTGAATGAAGAGTTCGCTAAAGGTTTTAGGGCTCAGCATAAGGTCATGCCGAAGGCTTAGTGTCTCCCTGATAGGAAAGGTGGCATCACCAAATCAAATGTCTTGCCGACATCAGATGTCTTGCCAAAGGGTGAGAAGAGCTTAGAAAGAATGCAAGAGTTCGGCGAGAGTCTCAATGAAGGTAAAGAAGAGCTTGGACAGAATGAGGGCGGGGTCAGCAGGATGTCTTCCCGACCGAGCAAGCTCTCCATGAGCTCAAGTGAACTTTCAATGGAGTGGGGAGACTTCAAGATAGAAGTGATAGGGAGGTCCCTCCGAAATTAATATGTCTTGCTGATACTCAGATGGGTCCTCACCAAGATAAAATTAGTTTGGCAAGATTTGCTGAAAACACAATGGTAGCTCTTCAGGAAAACAAAAAGGGAATTCGGCAAGTGGTCTTAGCGACCGGTTAATGTCCCACTGAACATTGGAGCCTCCAAAATGAAACAAGGGAAAATTGGCAAAGGATATCACCTTTGGCAAGGTGTCTTACTAAAGGATACGGGTCACGCCGAGGAAGTCAAATGAGGCAGCATTGGCATGGGTCTCACCAACAATGGAGCAGCCTTCGGCATAACATAAAGAGTTCGACACGACCTCTTCCTGACCGGCAGGAGTTATGCTAAAAGAAAAGAAGCTGACTGAAGTTTCATACTTCGGCGTGAGTCTCAACGAGCAGTGAAGCCTTCAGAATGAAAAGGAATTCGCCAAGAAGAGGGGGAGATCTATGAAATGTCTAAGCGACACAAGAGGACACGCCGATAGTAGGGGGTCTTGCTAGGTGTCTTGCCGAAGTGAAACGAAATGTGTTCGCCAAAACTAAAGTGCCTTTGGCACAACCTCTTCCCGAAATAGGGATGTCTGGCCGATAGAAGAAAAAAAGAGCCCTGCGGGATGACTTCTACAGACGTCGGTGAGGGTCTCCCCGACATGAATTTCATCGATATAGCGACTGACTGTCGAAGTGATGTCTTACCAATATCATGTGGTCTCAGCGACAGAGAGGGATCTCCATGTGACTCGTCAACCCACTGATCTCCTGGCAACTGTCTGGAGTATCGCCGAAGGTTATATACTTCAGCATAGTCTTGTGAGTTCGATAAGAGGTCTCCCCAACTCAATGTTGTCTCGTCGACAGTAAAGTGAATAGCTCGGTAGAGAGTGAAGAGGCGCTCAGTATGATGTCTGGCCAACAAACCAATGTCTCACCAAAATTCAAAGGAGCTCGAGCCCGGAGGAGAAGAGTAGGCTCGGGGGTCAAACAAAGTGAGCTCGATGAGAGGTCATCGCCAAGAGTCATACCAACTATGTATGTGCTTGCCAAGAGATGGAGGGTTCGTTAGGAGGTCTTCCCAAGCATATAATCTCTAGCCGATAGCAATGGATGTACCAAATGAAAGGGATATCGATGTGACCCAATGATGCTCATTGGGACTTCTAACCGAATCTGTTTTCCTTGCCGATGGTTTTGGCGGTATCAACATGACTTCTAAAGCTGCAGAGACACATAATCACATCAGCAAGACACTTTCAGTGTCTTGCCGAGATGCAATTCTATTCAAAAGGACTTTTGACCAGCTACAAGGCCCGCGTGGGAAGTGCTCGACTAACCAGAGGGATCTGAGGTGAGCCGTGGCAGTCTGATTAGAACGTGGAATGCCAACGCAGGACGAATGCAACATGAATACAACATATATCTGTTTTGAGCTCGAGGGGCATTCAATGTGTCTCTTCAACAGGGGACTCGGTAGATGGACATGATGGATCAGAAGAATTAATGCTACAAAAGATCAGGAGAAGGCTTCTCCAAGAGCGGTTCTTCACACCGACACCAACAACAGGGACACGCAGGCTTCTGCAATTAATTCATCAAAGATCAAAGATAGATCTTTTTCTGAACTGGGATATTTTTGTAAGCCCTAAGGGGCCAACATACAGTCTGTATATAAGGAATTTTTTTCCTTTTTGTAGGGAGTTCTGATTACACACTCTGAAGAGTTAGTGATTTTTTAATCAATCCTTTCTCAATCAATGTATGTTTTTCTGTAACTCAACTGGAATCCTAAATACAACATAGAGTTTACCTTGGAAGTTTGTGTTCATGTTTGTATTTATTCTCATTTTGTATCTTTCTTTTGATCAATGCAAGTCTTTAACTGTGTTTTATAATTCTATATTCATATCTTAGAGCTGTGAAATTAATCTTTCCTTCCTGAGATGTGTATGTGGGCCAAACCTGTTAGGACTGAAGCATTAAGTCTGAAAGAAGTTGCTCTGAGAATATCGATTAGGCCTTCAAGTGTATGTTCTTCCTATCTCCATTTCATGATTTCTCACCAGTTCGGTGTATCACCCTAGTGTAGTCCTTTAATTTATGTATCTCTTCCCTCTTTCCTCTCAAAGAAATAATAGTTTAGGTGATACCCAAAGGAAGCTGGCCTTTTCTGGAGGTTCACTTCAATCATAGGTGACCCACAGCCTTGGAGTGATCCCATGTTGCTCTAGAATGCTCAGTTTCTTGTAAACTTTGCATAGGGTACAATTCTAGGTCACAACAGATATTCTTGCCACTTTCTCTTAATGTCTTCTTACTATTTAGTAATGATATTTACTGCTTGATCCATTAAACTCATTGTTACAGCCATAAAAATTGTTGGCCTTACACTAAACTCACTAGTATAACCATGAAACTTGCTACTACAACACTTGGGATTGACCCAATTGTTCATGTTCATCATTTTTCTCTTAGAATTATGTTTGACCCTTTCATTGATTAAATCTCTACCCTTAGTATCTAATTCCCATGTCTAGGACAAATTAAGGCATTCAAAAGCTCACAAGTCTTCATGGGAAATGAAATTCACAATTTTATTACTTAGTTTTTGCAACACCTTGAAGTCCCAAGGATGGTTGGGAGACTCCTCAAAGTCTCTTGGATGTCTCAAGGATGTCTTGAAGTCCCCAAACTAGGGGGCATCTCGGAAATGCCCTCGAGACTTGAGTGGTGGTGGTGGGACAACGGGGGGACATTCCCATCTCGAAAATGTGGGGATTTTTGGGGGAGGGGGGGTGTGAGTCCCTGTAAAATACTTGATATTTTAGATAGATATTTTTGAAATGCATGCAGTGCTAGGATATCAATTGGCATAAAATGATATCATTCTCCATCATCTTTGGTGTTAATTCAATAGCAGCAACTAGACTTTGCTCCAAATTTATTTTATTGTTTGTTAATGCCAACCATAGTTACTAAGAAAATCCATTATAGTAATGTGCACCACATACCTGTCCCCATGCCTGCAATTTATGGTGACTACGCTTACATATAATATAGCCACCTCATTATTCATTTACTCACATAACCTAATTTGATTGGTGTTCCCATCCTGCTCTGTTATCGGTACCCTCATTTCTTACGGTAACTATGATGCCAACCATTTTCTTATTTTTATCTACGTTCACTGGAAATATATTATGAGCTAGTCTGTCTTGAAACATAGAAAAGGTCAAGTATAGGTTAGGATGTATGCAAGTTATCAAAAATTGATTTGATGTATATGGTCCACAAATAGGGCTATGGGACTGAGCATTCAACAACATTTTTTTAATTTTTATTGAGCAAATGTTTGAACTGTTGAATATACTTGTTTTCATAATCCACAAGCACAAGTTATTGCAAGATTCTATTTATTTCATTATTTGTAGTTGTCATGGTTGTAAATCACAGCGAGTAGAAAGATCCTTGTCTAGGGGTTTGTAATTTGTTTTGAATATGTGTCTTTTTTAATATACAGTTAATGAATAAAATTGTTGTTTAAGACCCAAGGCATTAATCTCTCGGGGCTACCTGTTGTGATGCATTTTGGTGCTCATATTAACAATTGAATTTCTCTTCCAACCAAGGTATGTCTAATGAATTCTACCAGTTTTTGTACTACTTGGAAGAAGTGCCAATGATGGATTTGCAATAACACATCTTTGTCAACTGTGCTTATTTGGGATGTTAATGCTCAGTAATGAGGAAACACCAGTAAAGGATGAGGACCCTATCCCTATATGTGCATCATATGGGGACTGTACTTCTTTATAATATATTCATAAGCTTAATTCATTTACTCTCACCTTGTGTTAAAATCGTGTACCAATACTTAGACACCTGCATCTATAGATGGTTGTTAATGACCATAATGTATGGATGATGAGTAGTTAATCTATTGATTTCTATGTATAAATAGTTTTTCACAAGAAAGAAAATTGTATATTATATGTTATTAGAGACCAAAAGTGTATTAATGAAAGATTTTAGAGCTGCAAAAGCCAAAGATTTCCATGCTAACTAATTACTAGTTGCAAGTTTTTAATGCATATAAAATTGGCCTATTGCTTGAGATTTATGAGATACTTATAAAAGCAATGCCTCCTGATTTTAGTTCAAAACTCTGGGCAAACTTTGTGTAAGCAATACAAAGAAATCTTGCATTGTGTAAACGAAATGTATATTTTGTGTTGTCCGAGACAAAAAATTATTTAGTATAAGAGTTAAAAACTTTAATAGTTGAAGATGGCAAGGCTAACTAATTACCTTTTGCAAGTTTTAACCCAGATAAAATTGGCCCAATGCAATATTTTTAGCATATGTGGAAAGTCAGTGCCTCCTAATTTTAGTTTATAAGTTGGCATAATTAAAATTTGGGTTAACTTGTCTCCCCACCAAACTTAGTGTAAGCAATCCCTATAAAACTTGCATTATGGCCAGAATGCATCTAAGATATCGAGAGGATTAACAAGAGGATTAACCGATAGAAGACAAGAAGTGTTATATAGAATTATCAGGGATTGGGAGTTTAATTTGATGCAAGGAGATGCTCCCTAGGAATAAAGTGAGGGTTAATGATCTGAATATTTAAGAGTTTATAGGTACCAACAAAGATACAATAGTTTTTCCTCAGTCATTCTATGCTAACTACCAAGAAGGTGGTGAACCAAGACTTAGGAGAAAATCAGCAATCACATTGAAAAAGATGTGATAAAATATGTTTTCTTCATGAGCCCTAATAATGTGCATGAAGTGATGGTCTACTAGTGTTTGTTTACAACACGATAGCAAGTAAAATGGACACTGAGATTAATGGACATGATATCCTACAAATTGAAGATGATGTGTGACTTATTGCTAAGTAAATATTTATAGCTATATTAATAAGTCATAAGTTTAATATTTACATTAATAATTGATTAGTGCCACATCGATGTTGGAGCATTGTAATTTCCACTAGTTACTGTATAGCAGTCTCTTGTAATGAAACAACGTTATATACGCAATGTAATAGTTTATTATATGTTAGGTAAAAGATGTATTATATAGTGGATAAAAGAAATGTTTTGTTGAGGTTCTTGAATCTTCCAGAAGCCTCTCATGATCGCCAAACTCCTGAACCTTCTAGAGACTTCCAACACCTCTATAAAAGAGGACCAATGCAAATCATTTAGCAATCAATACAAATCAGTTTGTGCAGCAGCACAATTCTGCAAAAAGGTTTCTGAAGTTTTTGCCTCTGCCCACTCACATAGTGGTATCAGAGACTGGTTAATCGATCAAAAGATGAAGGCCAAGGATTCATTCCATTAAGCTGTTGAAATTAGAGGGATATTATGGCAAAGCAGATCAAGTAGAAGAGCCCAGTCTACAAGGAAGGCATAGTCCATCAAATTGCCCAGCCACAATAGAAGCGTTGCCATTATTAAAGGAAATGGCTAAAAGCATAGCTGCAGAAAAAGAAGATGCCAGAATAGTGATCACTGATTATTGGCAAGAGAAGAAGCCGCTAAAGGAGATTGGAGCCACCCAGGAAAAGAGGCGCAGATATGGAGAAAGAAGCGTAGTAGTTGAAGGAAATATCCAAGCTTTATTGTTGTTTTAATCAACACAATGGCATCACTGTTTTATACAGATTTGAAGCAACAGTTGTTGAGGAAGTTCACTAAAGGGAAGAGATTGCTGTCCAAATCAAGTGTTTCACTGTGGTTTGTAGGAGAGATGTACACCCACCAAGACAAAATAATCAAAGAGATCTGCTATCGAGGAAAGTGTTGTTAATCAGAAAGAGATTGCCTATTGGAAGAAATTTGATAGAGGAGAAGCATTGCAAAGTCAAAAGAGGCACAATAGTTCTGTCAAAGTCAAAGAAGTTGCCAGGCTGTCCGAAGGAGGAGTAGACCCAGTCAAGCAAGAAGGAGCAAGTTTTGTTTGTAGCTGCCACAGTTTAAGGAGTCTGTAGGCATAAAGATCATAAATATTGAAAAGGTATTTATGGCTGGTTGATAAAAGTTATTAAAATGATGAAGAATGTTATGTAGAAAGAGTCCCAGAATTTAAAAATTGTTGTTATCAAAAGTCAGATAATGTCATGTTCAAGAAGTATTATGTAGCTCTAAGAAATTGTAAGAGGTTGTTGGGAGTTCTGATTTGTAAAGCTTGAAGAAAGGTTGCATTGCGATAAGGCAATTTGAAGGTGGAGGAGTCAAGTATTGAAAGATTGTGGAATCAAGAAGGTTAATCAAGTATATAAGGTAAGTTGAAATTAATGGGAAAAGCTGATAGAGTAAAGAAAGAGAAAACAAATAATTTAGAAGAAGAATTAATAAAGGTGAAGAAAGAAAATACAAGTTTAAAATGTGAAAAGGATTTTTTAGAAAAAGAATTGGCAAAATTAAGAAAAGAAATGGGAGCAGAAAAATGTAAACTTTTAAATGAAATTAGTGATTATACAAAGGCAATTGAAGAGCTAGAGGATAGGTTAAAGTTTGTGGAAGAAGTACATAATTGGAAAATGAAGGAATCATGCAAACTTGAAGAAAAGAATAAAGAGCTTGAAGAAAAGTTAAAATTGTTTGACGAGGTTAAGAAAAAGAATGAAGATCTGGAAGAAAAATTCAAGAGATTAAAAGAAGAAAATAGTTTGCAAAAGGAAGAAATATCAAAACTAAAAGAAGAAAATAAATGTTTGAAAACAAAACCATTGGTGTATGAGGTTGCATGTGGTACTGAAGACTTGTGTTGTTTTATTAACCAGTCAACCGATTTGTGTGATACTAAAGACTTGCGTAGTTCAGTTGATGAATCAGTTGGTTTGTGTGATGTAGCTGAAGTTCTTATTGATGAAGAATGCAAAGATAAAGATGATAATGTGTTTGCAAATCATGTTAATTGTGATGAAAAGAATGTTGGTTTGAAAATAATGAAGAAAATGGGATATAAAGGACAAGGACTAGGAAAACACGAAAAAGGAATGAAGGAGCCAATAGAACCAGTTTTGAGGCCAAAATTTGAAGGTCTTGGATACATTGCAGGTAAAGGAAATGATACAAGTACAAACAAGTTTGTTCAACAAAAGCAATATGTGCACTATTCATATTGTAGCAGGAAAGGGCATACAAAAGATGAATGCTAGAACTTACATCCTTGCAGTATATGTGGTTTAGGAAATCATTGTGAAATAATGTGTTGGAATAAAAATTGGAAAAGTAAACCTATGACAGGATGTATGCAAATGGATTGTGGATGGAATTATGGATCAAGTTGGAAAAAGTTTACAAACATGTTGAAAATGTTGTATAGATGTTCATATGTCAAAGATGATAGGAATCAAGCACAATTTGTTGGTCTTGTAAGATGTCATGAAAAATGGAAAGCTATAGATAACAAGAAGACTTCCAATTTGAAGTTCTGATAATCAAGGTTTGAATGACTGTCGCAGCAGTCGGACGAGTTGGTGATGTGCTGTAAAGAGATCGACATATCTTGAAGATAAGTATTCTACAAGTATGATTGACTAAGTCTACAAATTTGAAAGATAAAATTTGAGAATTGTAAACATTGATGTAACAAGTAGTAGAAATTAGAGGGGAGTGTTGGAACATTATAATTTCTACTAGATATTACAATATGACAATGTATTGTCTGCTAGTCAAAAAAGTGGATAAACCAAAATGTACGCTAATGTTCTGGAATCTTCTGGAAGCATCCCATGATCTCTAAAACCTTCATTATCTATAACCTTCCAACACCTCTATAAAAGAGGATTGATGTAAATCATTTTTGTAAGCAAAGCAAAGCAATAGCAATGTAGTGCAGCAGCACGTGTTAGGAGAAATTATGTGTTCTACATCTATGTGTTTCTGAATCTATGTGTAGAAATGTGTTTCCCTAACTGATCCATGTTCATCCACCTCCAACAATCGAGGAGCTAACAAAATATATGCCTTAATTCAAACCAGAGAAACATTTTATTAAAGGCATTGTGAAAGCCAACAATCTTGTGTAGAGCAAAGATTGCCTAGCTTGCACAAGTCAAGACAATGGTAGGTACAGATGTAACCAATAAAATTTTTAGTTCAAAACTTTATTTTTAATGCATGTGGTAATTGCAAAAATTGGTTGCTTCATGATTTTAATGAGTCACATGTTAACAATTTTTCACTAAGATAGGGTTTATAGAATTCAAACTGGAATTAAAACCAATTTTTGAATAAGGTGGGTTTTGTTTTGTTACTGTCATTAATTCCTTCTTTATTCAATATTTTGGGTTGCTTCCCATTGACTCGATCTAGAATTCTAGCTTATTGCAATATTTGATATCGCCTTTGATATCCCATGGAAGGGAAGTAGTGCTAACACTTGGCTTATGAAAATGTAACATACATTTGATAATTGGGAGGGCAGGAGTGCCATCATTTTGCTTCCAAGTAACCAATGGGGCATTTAGAGTAATCTTCAAGGATGGGAACATTAAAGCTAATGGTGGAGTGTAGCCAAAAGAGAAAAGAATATAGTCTTGCAATACAATGAAAAAGCAAGTAGTAATCAATTAGATTACTAATTGATTAATTAATTTATTAAGCACCCAACAGATTAAACAATCATTTAATAGATTACTAAAATCAATCAATCAATCAGTTAATTGGTTAACTAAATAATTATTGGAATTCAAATTATTTGAAGTTTGGATTTTAATTTTAAAAAAATAAAATTATGAATTTCAAAAACATAATTAAGGCTGACGAGAAAATTTTTAGTGGAGGATAGTTGGACGAGTTGCATTTTATGCCAATGTGATTAGTAGGTTATAATGATAAATCATGTTCTAGTCATGCTACCAAAAGAGTTACAAGGGTTGGTGGTATTAAGTTTAGTCTTGTTTTTGATATAGATCTTGGGGCAATGAAGATATTGCAAGAAGCTTTTTAGACTTTGGTACATATTATGTGGTAAGTAGAAATCCTCAAGTAAAGTAGAGTCATTTTTTGCTTATGTTTCATAATTTAATTGGAAGATATTTATTTATGGGAATTAATGTTACATTGATTCACACCCCTTTGATCTGACTGTTACAGTAGTCAAAATTGAAGAGCTGTTATAGATTTAACCTTTAGTTATTGACACTAAAAAATGCTATTCTCATGTCAAACAAAAAGAGAAATTTAGATTTTAATTTAAATTCCAAAACATACTATTTTAAGGGGTTATTATCTTATTATCTATTTAGTCTCAAAAAAAATGTTGGGAATAATGAATAGAGTAGTCTAATTCAAGCAACTATGCTATGGAGGGAAATTTGGTTGACATTGACAGAGTAGAGGCTTCCTAAGTGATATTTTTCACATTAATCAAGAGTGTTTATGTTATGTGGTAATATCTTACCTTTATCTAGCTGAAAAGGTCTGTTTTGTTTACCCCTGCTGAGGGTGATGGACTGCTAAAACTATACAATTGAATGACTTCTTATTTTTAACGTGCATATATATAAAAGGAGAGGGTTCCAAGTCCCTCATTAAAAAAGATTATTCATGATTTTATTCATGGTAAAAAGTTTATTTAATACTAATATGAATCTTTTTAAAAAAATTAGTGGTTACAATAGTTAAGATTAAGATTCTTTAAACTACTAAATTATAGTTGAAAGGAAATATAAAAAATAATACTTATGAGAAATTTTTAAGAGTTTTTTGATTAGCACTCTTTTAATTCTATACTAGTAGCTTTTATAGATTCCAAGGTTCTGTTGTAGAAAATGATAAAGGATGTTGATCTCGACATGTCCAATGATGTTGTTGCCTTGGACTTTGTTTTTTTGGGTTCTTGGAATCATGTAGTTGTCCTAGACTTCCCGTTTCACCTAGTAAACTATTATAGATGCTACTAAATATTTAGTGTAGTTCAAATCTTATTTGGGATCATGTCTCATCAAGGGCTTAATTTTTTTGATGCTACCAAAAAGTTCAGTGTGGTCTTGAGTTTTTGAATCTTTGGGTGTTTTTTCTCTTATAGTTGATTGAAATGCCAAGACCTCATCTGGGGAAGGTTGTTGGGATGTCAAAGAAAATGGAAAATTTTGATATAATACCCTGTTCAGGGCATCATCCAGTCATGTCTTTAGGGAAAAAAAAATTATTAGAAGAAGAGTGATACTCTAGGCATGGATTGACTTGCAAGTTTAAGGCATTTCCTTTTAGTTTAGTATATTTGCATACCTTGATTACAAATAGTTGGAAAACACATTTTAAGGAATGGATAAAAAAGTATCCTAGTACTTAAGGGTTCTTTCTTCTATTATGCAAATTTGTGGAAGATCATGCTTCATTTTGGGCTAAGCATTCCTTTTTTTTTTGCATAATCATGTTATGCTAATAAAGTCTTGGTTCCTAGCTTTTGACCCTACAATTGAGATTTTTTTAGTTACTCCAATATGGGTTCATTTGTCCTTATCTCCCTTTGTGGTTTTGGTTGACTCTTGTTTTTAAGGTCTTGGGAATGAATTGGGTAGGTTTTTATTGATTGATCTAACTACAAATGTCTTAATGCACTCTTCAACTACATGTATTCAATTTTAGATTGATCTTTTGAAAGCTCTACCTGAAAAAGTTTGGTTGAAGGTAGAGGGTAGGGTATGGAAATTAGTATTGGAATATGAAAATGCTATGTTTCACTACCCTAAGTGATTTCATGTTGGTCAAGTTGTTGCTAACTGTAATGCTAGTGAGCCATAATATTCTAAAAAAAACTTAGTGGAAAGGAGCATGTTTAGGGCATTTAGTTTTAATCAGTTGGCTTCTGATTCTACTAAAGAATTAGACCACTCCTCACCAAGGTCTCTACAAAATAACATCAATACACTTGTCCTTTGAAATATCCAATGAGAAAACTTGAGTATCCTTCAAAGGCTAGAATAATGATTGGCAAGAAGGTGGTAATATGAGTATCAAATGACTAAGGAAAATTCTTCATACAATGCTAGGAAAGATGAGATAAATGGAATCTGCTTGAGGCTCTCTTAATGGTAATACTAAGGTTTATCCCCAATTGTTCCTAAAGCTTCTCCTAAAAAAAACCTTTGTCAAATATGTATTTGTGTAAATATTTTGCTGAAAATCTAATACTTGCTAAGGTTTATATTCTCATTCCTCATCCTTTAAAGTGGGGAAGGCTCGACAATTGAAATTGTCTAATACCAAAGAATGGGGTTTTGGTGAATCACTCTTAGATAAAATAATTTGAATGCTTTAGCCTTCTTTTTCATCTTCTGATAATAAATATGATAATAACAAAGATTATAGTCTGGTAAATTTTTTCCTAGAAAACAAATTAGAGGTCATATGATTCTCAGGCTACATACCAAAAACTAATGTTATGATATTAGCTTGGCCATAGACTTCCTTTAAGTGCCTATCACCTTTTCACGAGATTTGTTTTTTGTTTAATTTATATGTTTTTCTTGTTAGGACGAGGCTCGTAATTCATTCTCAATATGAAAAGAAATAAATTATATTAAATAAGATTCTTAATCTACACAATTTGTTATTTTCTTTTATGTAAATTATTTTTTTTTTTTAATATTAACAATAGAAGTCAAATCCACTGTCTTTATTCCCAAAATTAATGCTCCTTGTATGTTCAAATTGTCTTCTTTGCTCAACAATTTAATCCTCTGCCCTAATTATCTTATTTTGACTTCACACTTCCTACAGATCCAAAACATCTTTTTGTATGGCTAAATATCATCTCTAAGAACAAATATTTGTTGGGTATTTTGATTACAATGTCTTTCAATGTTGTTTTGTATAAATTTCAAACATTTTACCCTAACCAATTGATCCAATGTGAAATTGTTATTGAGAAATTTAATTCTTAATTTTTCCACTTTTTTTTTACGCAGAACTTTAAATCCTTCATTAAGTAAAAAATTGTGTAAACTTAATTTGGTAATATATCTTTTCTTTTATGTTTATAGAAGTGATATAATGAAAATAGTATTTTTTTGTAAATGAACCTTGGATTGTGGGCATGTTAATATGGTTAAAAATCATGCATTTCCATGGATCTATATATTATTTGTATGTTAAAATGGTTAAAAATCATTTAGCTATATCTAACTCTATTTGAGTTTATATCTTATTTTTATGTGAACCTTATAGTGGTTGTTGGAGGGAGAAGAAGCATCTGATATAATGATCTTAAAATAATAGTTGAAAAAAATTTATTTAGAGCTGACAATATTTTTTATAAAAGAAAATTAAATATGTAGTCAATAAAGACAATGTTTTACATGAAACCCTGCTTTCACTTCTCTTTTTCTTTGATTCTTCAATCATATCTTTGTTTTGAATGTTATTTTCATTAATACCTTCTCCATCCTCTTACATGATGGAAATCACTTCATTGTTCTATTTCTAAGACAACATTTTAAAACCTTTGGTTACTATTGATGCATATTCTTTATTATTTCAATTTCTCATAGTACTATCATGTCTTCTTGTCAATGGTATTTTATTAAGACAAATTCTAAATCCTTTTATTGTTACAAACTTGTATCCCTATTAATAGATCTGCAACCTTTGGTGATTTGGGATGGAAAACAATGCTAGAAGACATGATGGTTGTTTCTTGTTGTCTTTGCACTTTTCCTTATATTCCTTGGTGCCATGCTTATCATTGTGTTTTTAACTTATGGAATTCCACTACTACTTGTTCATTGGATATCATTCCTTACTTATTTTTGCTTACTCTTACACTATTTTCTAGCAGTGAAAGGCTCTTTCTCTATTATTTATGTTACCTCTACATCCAACCTTATTTGTTACTCCTTTACTACTGCTATGAAAGCCATGGAGAAAGACTACATTTGTTCCTCAATGGATTCTCTTAATGGCTGTAATATGTTGTCTTGATACATTTTTTTCTTTGTTCTTCTTTTATATGTCATCATTCACAGGATTATGTTGACTGAATGGGGTTATGTTTCAAATCTTTAATGCCACTATTTTTGTACATCCCAATGTATTTCACCTTCACCTTGCAGCAGTAGTAGTAGTGCTCTCTTATTGAATTCTTTGTTTTTGTGCATTAGCTACCTTTTTTATGTGTAGTAGTGTTGTCAGAACCTTATGTATCTGGTATGTGTGCATGGTAATGTAGTGTTTATATTTGCGCCCTTTGTATCTGATTAGCATGAAGCTAGTGGTAACATGGTAAGCACTTCCATGAGTGTCAATTTTTTAGTAAATTAGATTGATGAATGGTTCTTGGAATCTATTCTTACTCTAATCCCTCTCCCCCATTCTCTTTCTGGTTGACTGTATACCCTGATGATAATAATCATCTAGACTACCAAGCCTCTTGATCAGCAAAAATGTGAGACTGCTAAGGTAATTTTTAGGGTATAACATTCATAAGGTATCATTGCAATTATTTTTGAAATTTTCCTTTCGTAATTATTTTAACACACACATACAAGTACTATTTAAGCAATGGTTGTTTTATTATGCAAAAAACGGTAATCATTACCTATGTAATATAATGTGTTATTTTTTTTTTTCCATAAATGTATTGTTAAACTCAAAAAAGGGGATAAAGTTAGGGTGTAGGATCCATTTGATGGTGATGTTGTGGGCATTGGGAAGATTCACTCCCTATCTATTGTACATGGAGTCAACTTGAAAGGAATGGGAGATTCAAATGTAAACATTTTAAAGGTCACAAGTAACATACCCCTTATTTATGAAGACAAAATAGATGGAGCTATTCATCTGAAAGAGAAAGAGGGAACCTTCACATGGTGGCCACTAAAATATTTGCAAAAAATGACATAGTTGAACATGTTTATCATGTACTAGTTATTAGACATCTTTGTTCACTGCTTTATGTAGTATTTTGAATGTGTTGTTTAGGGATCTTAATTATATTTTTAATTATATTTACCTATATACTCTTAGACAACTTTGACATCTTATAACTTGATATATATATATATTTGCATTAAATTTTTTATTGCAAATTACCTTTATTTATCATGATGTTGAATCAATCTTTTAATTATAGCATGTTGTAGCTTGTTCGTATATGTAATATTTTTATTTTCTTTTATGTTTTAGTTCAAGTTTAATATTATGTTAGTTTTGCATTATAAAATTTATGGTATTTAATAAATTATTCATTTCATGACTATATTTACTACCAATTAATGGAAACCATAAATAAAAATGACTAAATTAATGACTAAATATATGACTAAATTAATGACTAAATATATGACTAAATATATGACTAAAGTAATGACTAAATAAATGACCAGTTAATAACAATCAATTACTAAATTAATGACTAAATCAATGACTAAATCAATGACCAAATCAATGACTAAATCAATGACTAGATAAATGACTAGAATAGCTTAGTCATAGATTTGGTTGCGTTATAAATGACCAGCAATATTAAACTACTAATGGTCATGTGACCAAAATTAGTCATTTATATGCAATTTTTAGTAGTTTATTTAGTCATATATTGTTATTTTTGTACTAGTGTGTATTGCTTCAATCTCTTGTTTATTGTAGAATACTTTTCCCTCACTTGTGAGACAACCAATTTTTAATCCCCAAAAATGGTTAACACTTTGATCTCATACTTTGTGGCAATGCTTAAACCCAACAAAAATGCTTCATACTCTACTATATTATTTATGCATTCAAATGTCAGCAAAAATGAGTACTTAAACGTTGTGCCATCTAGTGAAATGAAGGAAATTTCAACTCCATTCCCTTCTTTACTATAGGCTCCATCAAAATGCATCTGCCATATTCCATGTTCATTTTGAGAAACATCTCTAGAAATTAGATCTATGTTCAACAAATCAGGGTTTGAATGCTCAATTCTAAAACTCCCAAGGTCCATGTCAGAAAATCAATTCATTTGATTAGGGTTAAAGAGCTCAATGACATGTTTTGATCTAGGTTCTCTATACAACTTGACTTCCCTTCCATTCACAGGTATTGTGGAATAAGATAAATCTAGTTGGACATTTCCACCTACTGCTGCAGTCCATTTCCTAGATAATAGCATTCCATAGTAAGGGGTAGTGTCCACCACAGTGATGTCTATTCTATATGGTGCCTTAGGGTATGATGCCAATCTCTATTCTACATCCCATATCACTCCAACTATTGGGACTAATCTATTATCCATGGCATAACACTTCCCATAGGTTGTGTTCACCCACAAACCTAATTCCTTCATGATAGCCAAAGGCATGATATTGATCACTACCCTTAGTCAATCATGAAATTTTTTACCAACTTGTTATTGATCACCAATGTGGTGTAAAATGGATCCCAAATAGACCTTGCGTGCCTTTGTAGCTTCTTGCTCAACAACATTGCTCTCTTCGTTCTGATCTTGTTGCTTGTGAGATGTGTTGGCACTCAATTTGAGGGTTGTGTCTATACTCATCAATTTTCATCAACTCCATCAAGGGCACTATCATCTTTATCTAAGTTAGTGCTTGGGAAATTTCAAATGAAGGGACAGTCATCCCTTGTTCAACCTTCTCTATTTAAGTAGCCCTTTTCCCTTCAGTTTCATCTTTGTTATTGTTTGGTGTTTTCTCAGGTTCAAAGTTCATAGCCTCCTTTTGATTAGTCTTATGAGGCTTCTTTTCACAACCCTTCATTTGATTAGATGAGACATTCACCTTGTTCTTCTGCTCCTTTCTAAACACGCCTCTGGGTGTTCCCTCATCTACATCTATGGGTCTACTTCTTATGTTGCACTTGTTTCTTTTTGCTTTAGCCACAAGTTTTGTTGTGATAGCCCTTTTTTCCTCTTTGGTTGGTGTTCTTAATTGAAACCATGGTGTTGTATTGTATGTGTAGGCTAATTCTTCTGTATTTTCTTCTAGGTCAAAGAACACTTCTTGCTCCATATTAACTTTGTATTTTTGATTGCTTACATTATATTCATACCCATCCTCAAAGGATGAGTATCCCTCATTAGTATGATGGGACGACCATCTTAACATGTTCATGGTTTGGCCATCTCTATCTTATTCTTGTGATCACTCATCTTCCTGGCAAGTTTGATCCACTACATAGTGTTTTGGGGCATGGGGTCTGTGACACGGTGGACACCATGGTGTAGTATCTATTACATGTGCTCCATGTTTCTTCAAAGGATCTTGTGTATCTTTCCAATTTTTTTTACTCACTGGTCATCCATCCTTCCAAGTGGTGTTATAGGGCATGTCATGTAGTCTTGTCCTTTCATTCCTATACTGATTTTCTTGTCTATTTTGGTGATTGTTAGGATTTTGTGGGATCCTAAGATTATCTCTTTTTCCAATCATGTTGGCGGCTTTCTTATTATTTTCAATGGTTATGGCCACCTTTTGTGCTTTAGTCAGGCTTCTAGGATATTTGTTTTTGAGTTCATACCCTATTTTAGGATCAAAGGCTTTCAAATAGATGCTTAAATCTACTGAGTCAACAAAATTAGATCCATGTGGTATCTTATTATTGATCTTGGAGAATCTTTTATTAAAGTAAAAAATAGATCCATTATGGTGTTTTTGAATGCTTATTAACTCATGTAGGGAAAATTTAGGAGCACATTGATTCCCATATTGCTCTAGGAATTGATGTTTGAAGTTTGCTATAGAGGTAATTGAGGCATTCGTTAAGATATTGAACTAGTCCCTTGCTTCTTCAGTCAAAGACATCATGAATAGCCTTACAAGGACATCTTCTTGTTCCATTCCTAAGTCTTGAACAAAAGAATTGAAGTTTCTTCTATGTTTCTCTGCTATAATTGCATTTCTCCCTATGAATTTGGGGACAATGTTTCTCAAGTTGCTATCAATGGGGTACAGATATCCTGGATATCCGGCCAAGTCAAATTTTTTCCTCATACTTGTAAGGTTCTATGGATAAGGATTTTGATGTGGCAGATTGGGGTAATATTGGAATCCATGTTGAGGTTGATATACATTTTGCTCAAAAAAATTGTGTGAATATACATTTTGTTATGGCACATGGTGTTGATGGTGTGGAACATATTGTTATCTTGGTCATGGATAAGACTGTGGGATGTTACTGGTATTTTGTGATTGTGAATTTTGTGGTGGCACGTTATTTTGAACATTTTGTTTTGGTTTCCCAATTGTGTTGTAAGGCACTTTTAAAGTACCTGGAGCACCAATATTCTGAGATGACCCATGTGGATTGATTTTATCCCCTTTCTTATGGGGAGGGACATATTTTGTTGGTTTTTTCAGATGGACATTCATCTGGGACATTTTTTGGTTCAGCTCTTCATTTTCTTTTATCAACTATTGTCATTTCCTAAGTTCTTCCTTCTTCCTTTCCACATGTTCTTCCAACTCTTGAGTGGTCATTTCATCATAATTCTCAATAGTGGCAGAGTGATCCATGAATCACACTAGGTTTCTTCCCCTTGTTGTAATGACATCATGTGGTCATACTTATTTTTTCTTTCGATTTGTTCTTCATCAAATCGGGTGTAAAACTCCATTTTCTAAGGGTCTTGCAAAAAATAGGACGACCAATGTTTTCTTGTTCAATTGGGGTATGGGGATATCTACATAGACCATCATTATGGTATTTTGATTCATCCAATGGATCAAATCTATTGTGTAATGGAGGGGGTTGTTTTGGGATAGTCTTCTGATCATTGAATGTAGTGTTTGGATGTTCAAATATTGTCCTATTTTTAGCACTATTGGTTTTTGGGAGAGAAGAGTCACCTTTATTTATCCATTTATTGTCATTCTTCTTTGGACTTTCTTTGTGTAGAGATCTCTTGTCATTCATTTTGTAGGATTCCTTGATGCTTTGAACTCTAGGGTTTGTTCTTCTTGATGTGTATTTTAATTTCTCAGTCATGCATTCATTCCTACAAAATTTGATAGAGTCGCCACTCACTTTTTTGACAAGTGAGAAAAGTTTATAATCCTTTTGGATTTGTTCCTAGTGGACTCTTTTGATGTTCAATGTAACAGTTTAATTTTGAAACTTTATTGACTCTATAAATGGATAGGCTAGGACTGGATACTTTCTTAAATGTCCCCAGTAGAGTTGCCAATCTGTTAGGTCTCAAAAACGTAGGTTTTGAGCCTTAAGTGGGTGCAAGTCTCTTAGTACATTTTTGGCTAATGAATGGGGAAAATATGATTGATCACCCCTTGCTCCTTAGGCTCTACTAAACCTAGGTGGGTGTACCTGAGTGATGATGCAGATTTGAAGGCTTGAATATAATCTCTAATTTAGGCAATCTACTCACAATGGCATATTAGGGTTAAGTAGATGCAGGGCTAATGACTAGTTCCTACTGTAGATGTTTCAAGAATCAAATGTATGAGTAAAGTTTGTATAAAGTTTTTCTAAATTTGACTAGATCCTAATCTATTGGGAAAATGGAGTCAAGAGGTGGATGGTGATGATGGAGACATATATGTAGGATAAGTGAATCTACTTCTTAGCTTAACTCTAAATTGTTGGGCACTTGGAATGTTTGCATGTTGTACAAACATGTAGATTAGTCAGCTACTACACTCTTCTTTATAAATCCCAGTGTTATTCTCCCAAATTACTATGATATCATGAAAAAGAGTTTTAATTCTTAGCCTGAGGGAAACCAATCAGAATAACCACTTTAAAAGGATTTTAATCCTTAGCAAGAACCAATTAAAACAAATCACTCGAAAGGATATTTAATTCACTCCAACTAGAACCCAATCAATACAACCACACAACAACAACAAATGTGTCCTCACAAATTGTATAAATTTGAATAACTTAAGAGAACCACTTTGGAGACAACACAAAAAAATATAAGCATGAAAATTAACACAACAATTGAACACTAAAAATAGATCACCAATTAAGAACAATCTTCTCCATTATATTGCTTGAAAAGATGTACATTAATAGCAAAAGTTTCTAAAATATGGAAATGGATGGATGGAATATGCTATACTAATGTAACCTATATACTACTACTGCTGATGATGATATTGATAATGATCCCTCAAAATTGTGCCTTGGTTCCCCCTTTTATAAAGGAAGGAACAAGCTATAAGCCCGTTCGTAAAAAATTATATCATTTGATAACTAAAAGATTAGATTTAATTAACATAAAAATAGAAACTTGATTTTTCGGTGAATGCACCATGATCTATTAGTCTCTAGCAAGCACTTGTGATCACATAAGACCTGTTCAAGGCTCATGCCCCATGATAATGCACCCACAACTACAAAATTTTGTTATCCTATCATCCTTTACTTAACCCTTGCAATGTATAGATTAATCTTTGACACATGCTCAATATATCCTATCTTTGCATAAGTGTCAACATTGTTTATGATATCTTTCATTGCATATTCAAGTTCAAAGATCTGTCCTAGTTGCACATGTGTTTTCTCGAGCACTTCATCTTCATCATTAATCTCATCCAGGGCCATTGGAAAATACTAAGCTATCTCATCCTTTCATACATCCTGGTTCTTTTAAGTTTGTTTCCTCAAATAAATTTGGCAGAGCCATACTTAATGACTAACTGAAGTCACTCAATTCTTGTGTTAAGATGTTATGGAAGCTATCATGTGCATTCATAAGCTCTTGATATTCTTGGAGCACACTTTTTAATCACCTTCCTTTGCCTTTATCTATAGTCCCACCTCCTTCATTATGTCACACAACTTATTATACTCTTGCAAATATTCATATGTTTTTTCATGGATAACCTAGAGTTTTCTAGCAATTCTAATCATATCATTAAACCTCTTAAACACTAGCTCATATTCCATTTCAAATATAGTAGTTTTCAATTTTTTCATCAATTCCTCTTGCCCTTTCTGAATCATTTCATATTTGTGCTTCCAATAGGTAGTCTTAGACATTGCTTCAAGAATATTTCTTTCACATTCAATCAATGATGAGTAAGGCCATGAGGAGGAAGGTAATCTATCTCTATATTTGATCACTTCTTGTTTCAACCTCTCATTTTCATCAGTCAACCCCTTATTGTCTCTGACCAATATCTAAATTTGAGCCTTAGTGAATTTGGCCAAGTTTGTATTTAGATCAGTAGTCTCAATAGGGTCTATGTCCCCTACTCTTTGCACTAGAAGATGGCCAAAGACTTGGTCATGATTATTGATAAGGGAAGGCCTCTTTCCTAGTGGGTAAAGGGCCCAAATCTGCAAAGTAGTGTTATCAGGGTTATACCCTGATCCAGTATATACCTTATCAATGGCCTCATATTTCAATTACAAGGTTTTATTTTCTCTTTATAGGAAGCTATCAAACACAATGGATGAGTTGATGTCCCACCCTGGAAGAGGCATGACTCCAGCTTCTTATAGTAATGCTCTTCCTCTTTCAAGAGTCATATTGTCTATTTCTTTATCAACCTCATACTAGATTTCTTTCAAGGAATCCGCTTCTTTCTTAGGGTTGACTTCTTTTAGCATTTCTCTTACTATTCTTCCTTTGTGATCATAAATGAAAGCTTTAAACTCAGGATTCTAGAAAAATGTATCATCTACAATGAATTCTTGGCTAGCTTGGTGTCTCACATCATCAGACAATTCATTAGAAGCTTCAAATGTGATGACATTCCGCTCTGGTGGCATTTCATACTGGGGAATAGTGGGAATGGTGATCTGTGTAGCCTAATTATCTTCCTCAATGTCATCTTCGATTATAATAGTAGTATCGGCTAAGAAGCTCACCTCTGGAGTAGGATGTGGTGACAAATGACCTAAAGGTACTACATTCTCAGCTTGTCTCCTAGAACCAGTGTCTCTTCTTCTTTCAAAATCTACAAGAGGTACATCCATTGTCAATTCTTCTTAATGCAAGATTAATTGCTCAACCCTCTCCATAGGATCTTGTATTTCATGAAAGGATTCTATATATGATGGATTATTATTTCTCCTCCAAGCCTTTGCCATAACTATTCTATTTTATGAAGCCTTTCTCATCATCACTTACGCTTCATCACCATTTCTGATGAAATCATCTACGAAAAACTCATGTTCATATCTTTTTATTTTTTGTGATATTTTGGCATCATGAATGAAGTGCTTGTAGTCAAAATTTTCCCTCTTGTTTCCCAATGGAATGCAATAATAATCTATTTTTTTGTTAATCAATTCATACCCTTGATCAACAATAATGGTAAAGTCACCAAAACACAAAGTAGAAGGCATGAGAGATTTCCTTCCATAGCTTTTGAGGTGCATGAAGTCTGAAAAGGCCAATTGTCTTACAATCTCTAGATATGTAACCTTGTCTAGCATAGTCTTAGGCAATAAAAATGGGGCTACCTCGAACCCATATACACTTATCGCAATACAGTCTTCAAATGCATACTAGTGCCCCCAATTATGGTTTATTTCCATTAGGATTTTCCTCTTTTGGCCTAAGGAATCTTTGTATCTCTTGGGAGAAATTATAATTACATTTATGGCCAAGTAACTTATACAAGGGTTTGAAAAAATATTCTTTAAAATATAAATAATGGGATCTCCCACATCTACTATCCCATATGGATGTCCACATCTGAACTAGTCTATAGTTCTCATCACTATCCAAATCCTTGATTCTTAACTCATCTCCCCATATTCCCATTTCCTGTCCTTCATATAATATCATATGCATAAATAGAGAATAATGCTTGAAGTTGATGGCATCATAGTTATTCTTAATGGCAATAAGTGAGGTATTAATGACCTCAGATAGGTATTCTACATAGTCATAAGACCTAGCATCTTGGCTTTGGATATCTGTGGCTAAAACCATGGGAGCTATAGCCATTGTAGTAGAAGCATCAATTCTTACTACTTGGCTAGCCAAATAGTAGGTGTATTAGTAGTATTTTACAAATGAGTCCACGAGAAATGGAGGTTTCTCGTCACTACAAAATTTTCTAATCTGGTTTCCTAGGCCCTTGGGTCTATGTAGAGGTAACTTCCACCTCTTATAGCTTGCATTCATGGTCTGATACTCTTCTAGAAAGTCTCTTATCCTCAATTCTGTCTTCCTGGATGTGTCTAATTGATAATAAATCTTGACCCATCATGGGAATGGATTTCCCTCATTTTAGGTTGTATTTTTTAGCTAATGTCTTAATCAATTCTACATTGACAAACACATTAGGCATGACAAGTTTTTCCAAATTCATGTTCCAAGGATTAGATATTGTTTTGTATCTGTAATTCTTTCTGTAAGGATATATAAATAAATCACATGAAGGATTTAATTGAGCTATGCTCCTAGATTTTGGTCCAGACCTAGGACATTGATCTATTAAGTCTTGGTTTAATGGTTTGGCCTCTATTTTTGCCTCTTTTCCTTTGGTTTTTCTAGGTTTCTATCCATCTCAAACCCTACTTGTAGAGTACTTCAAGAGAATTTTTTATAAAATATGTTCAGTTGAGCCAATAAAACTTACTTCAACCAATACCATGTTTTCTGAGATTCTTTCTACCATCCTACCATGCCTCCTTGATATTCAACCATAATTTACAGTGATTCTAATTCTCAAATAGTCAGATATATCAAAACTTGGCATGCTTGAACCAGCTCTGGCTCATAAATGGTGCTCGCACCACCTTTCTAATCAATTGTAACATTAATGGAAGTTATCTCCTCAATGTATTTATTATTCATGTCAACCATGTAAGAAATAATTTCATCATGTCGAAGAGACACAAAAATTTCCTTCTCTTTCTTCAATATGTCTCTGATAGATTTTCAAAATGTCGAAGAGACAATTGTTTTTTTCTCTTCGATCCCACAAAATCTCATTAATGGGTGCACCTCAAGCTTTGCAATTTTGACATCATAATTTTGATGAGATTGGTGCACATTTATTTTCGATAACCTTATGTCTCCTCGACATACTTGTGTTCCTCTTTCAACATTGTTTCCTTGAATGATCTCTTTTTGTCTTTAAAATGTCAAAGATACCTATGGTTATCTCCCTTCGATGCCCTATAGTCTCATTGACAATACATTCTTGTGGTTGTGTTTCTATTGTTAGAAAGTTGAAGAGACTTTTTTCAATGTTCATTCAATACCTTTGGATCTCTTCAAAAATATTGTTCTTATTTGTTCTTGTGGTGTCGAAGAGACTTCTTCATTTCTTAGTCTAACACACTAATGTATCTTCAATAATTTCGTTGTACTCACCTAACCATGTTCTACTAGTAATTCACTATTTATTTTATAGTAATCTCTCAATTTTTGAGATATTTTTTTATATTTATTGAATGCAAAATGATCATGTATTCTTTTAGTATCGGCATTACTATGATTTTTTAGAGAGACATATCAACTTTTCACTCTAAAACAGCCAATTCTCTTCGATGTGTTTCTTTTTAGACTATCAGGGAGACATTTGAATAAGTCACTTTGAAGCACAAGGGTCTCATTGATATTTCTATCAACCTTTTGTTGATCTTGTCAAGGAAAAAATTGTGCATCTTTCTTTGATATGGAATTGTCTTCACGACATACCCCGTATTACCAAGGAATCTCCTTAAGGAGAGGAATTATTTCAAATTGACAATCAAAGGCTTTATTTTATGAGCTATGTACACTAGGAAATTTTATGTTTTAGCATCAAATATAGTAAACAATCAAGGGTAATGGGGCTCATGATGGAAATGGAATGATAAACAAAAATGGAGGCATGTGAAAACCAAAGTGGATTTTTTAGCTCCAATAGGAGAGATGGAGGGATAATAAGTGAGATAGAGAGGAGGAGAGAAGAGGATGGAAGGGTAGAGAGATACGAGGGTTGACGATCCAATGTATAGGTTATAGGGTTGAGAATTGAGGGTATAGGATTGATGACCTATAGGGTTGAGGGTTTAAGGGTTGAGAGTTGAGGGTAGAGGGTATTGGGTTGAGGGTAGATGGTAGAGGGTTTAAGGTTTTAGGTTTAAGGGTTGAGGGTTGAGGGTAGAGGGTTTAAGTGTTTAAGGGTTTAAGGGTAGAGGGTATAGGGTTGATGGTTTAGGGTTGAAGGTAGAGGGTATTGGGTTGAGGGTTGAGGGTAGATGGTTTAAGGGTTGAAGGTTGAGGGTAGATGGTTTAGGGTATAGGGTTGAGTGATTAGGGTTGAGGATCCAATATATAGGGTAGATGGTATAGGGGTTGATAGTTTTGGATGTAAGGGTTGAGGGATTAGGGTAGAGAGAGAGGGAGAGATGGAGGGAGAAGTGAGATAGAGAGATAGAGAGAAGGGATTAGGGTAGTGAGAGAATTGTCTAGTTATGTAGGTAGAGAGAGGGAGTGGGAGAGAGATAGAGTGGGAGATAGAGGGATGGGAGAGAGATAGAGGATTGAGAGAGACTTGAGAGATGGAGAGAGTGGGAGGGAAAGGGATTGGGAGATAGATGGATGGGAGAGAGAGAGATAGGAGGAACTGAGAGAGAGAGAGACATAAGAGAGAGGGGGGTAGGAGGGAGAGACTTGAGAGAGAGAGGGGTGTGGGATAGAGAGACCTGAGAGAGAGGGAGAGAGAGAGGGAGAGAGATAGAGGGACTGGGAGATAGAGGGATGGGAGAGAGATACTTGAGAGAGGGATAGGGGTTGGGAGTGAGTTGGAGTGGGAGATAGAGGAATGGGAGAGAGATAGGAGTAAGAGAGAGACCTAAGAGAGGGATACTGGATATGAGGGAGAGACTTGAGAGAGAGAGAGAGCAAGGGAGAGGGGGTGGGAGGGAGAGACCTAAGAGAGAGGGAGAGAGAGATAGAGTGGGAGAGAAATAGAGTGCATGATTGAGAGAGAGGAAGTGGGAGAGAGATAGAGGGAGTGTGAGTGATAGAGAGACCTGAGAGAGGGAGAGGGGTAGGAGGGAGAAAATTGAGAGGGAGAGAGGGAGAGGGGGTGGGAGGGAGAGACCTGAGAGAGAGGGGGAGATATATAGAGGTAGTGAGAGAGAGAGAGACCTGAGAGAGAGGAAGAGGTGGTAGGAGGGAGAGATTTGAGAGAGAGACCTAAGAGAGGGAAAGGGGGTAGGAGGGAGAGAGAGACCTGAGAGAGGGAGAGGGTGTGGGAGGGAGAGACTTGAAAGAGAGAGACCTAGGAGAGGGAGAGGTGGTAGGAGAGAGAGAATTGAGAGAGAGAGAGAGTGAGAGGGGATGGTAGGGAGAGACTTGAGAGAGAGGGAGAGAGAGAGAGAGTGGGAGAGAGATAGAGTTAGTGAGAGAGATACTTGAGAGAGGGAGAAGGGGTAGGAGGGAGAGACTTGAGAGAGAGATAAACCTAAGAGAGGGATAGGGGTAGGAGGGAGAGACTTGAGAGAGAGAGAGGGAGACGAGGTGGGAGGGAGAGACCTAAGAGAGAGGGAGAGAGAGAGAGTGGGAGAGAGAGAGGGAGTGGGAGAGAGATAGAGGGAGTGAGTGAGAGAGAGAGAGTTGTCTATTTATGTAGGTAGAGAGAGGGAGTGGGTGATAAACATATCATAGAGAGACATAGATAGAGGGAGTGAGAGAGATAGAGACTTGAGAGAGGGAGAGGGGGTGTGAGGGAGAGGGAGTGGGAGATAGAGAGATGGGAGAGAGATAGAGGGAGCGAGAGAGAGAATTGAGAGAGGGAGAGGAGTAGGAGGGAAAGGGAGTGGGAGATAGAGGGATGAGACAGAGATAGAGGGAGTGAGAGAGAGACTTGAGAGAGGGAGATGGGGTAGGAGGGAGAGAATTGAGAGAGAGAGGGAGAGGGGGTCAGAGGGAGAGACCTGAGAGATAGGGAGAAAGATACAGAGTGGGAGAGAGAGATTGAGAGGGAGTGGGAGATAGATAGAGAGAGAGAGAGATAGATAGATAGACTTGAAAGAGAGGGAGAGAGAGATATTAGGGTTTAGGGTTTAAGGGTAGATGTATCAAGGGTTTTTGTAGTATAAGGTTGAGGGATTAGGGTTTAAGGCATAGTGTCCAGGGTTGATTGTTTAGGGATAAGTGAGACCTAGATGGCTAAGGGGGATGGATGGATAAGGATAGAGAGAGAGAGAGAGAAAATAAACCTATATAAAATCAACATTTTCATAATGTGAGTGTGTTTTGAAGAAGTCAAGATGTGGGTATGTGTAGGATCATCATGGAAAAAACAGGCCCTTAAGTGGCGAAAAAATAAAAAAAATAGAGTTAGGAAACTTGACATAAAAATTTGAATAAGTTATATATATTATTTCAAAAATATGTAAGAATATAATTTGTATCATATTGAATGTATTTTCTAAACTACTAGGTTTATTTTAAAAGAAAAAATCTATTTGGTGAAAATTTGAAATTTCAATGTAGTAGTACTTTAATTTCAGGGAAAAAATAAGAAGTAGGTGTTTGTTTGACCACCCTAACCACAATAAAATGATAATATTTCTTTATAAGATTTTAGATATAAGTAGAGGACTCATGTCCAATGTGATGCATATTTTTTTGTAATTTTTTCCAAGTAAATAATTAATTATGATTTTTTTATTACAACTTTTAAAAAATATAAAAACTTGTATGTCTGACCACCTTAACTTGGTCAAAACTTCATGAAATTCAATTTTTTTTTTAATCTTATTATATGGGAAACATAGAATGTGACACATGTTTCAGATTCAAAAAATGTGATATTGTTTGAAAGCTATAGATGTTTTTCAATCAGCCTATCAATCATGACTTTAGTCGTAATTCAAATAGAAAATGAATAATAATTATTTATTAATTTCAAAGTAAAGCATAATTTATATTGGTGGAAAGCTAACAAAATCCTTTAAAAATCCTTTTCATTTCATCAATTTTTGGTTAAAAAAAGTCATCAGCCACATGTACCCTACACATACCCATCATATCATCACTTTTTGGCCCATCATGATCCTGCACATACCCATGTAGTTGTTTGTATAGCAAGGAAAAAAATTCTCACGTTATAACATGAGCATGTTTTGGCTTGCTCTAAAAACTGTAAAAAAGTTACTATAACCATGATCTCCAAGTTCACATTCTATATATTCTCTTGGTTATGTGCATGTTCCAAAAAAAGAAGCTTTTTGATGCTTTTGTGAAGTGTGCATGAAAATTTTCCACCACCTTTGCATGAAATAAAAGAGTTTTCATGTTGAATTTGATATATATCAATTCAAGTCTCAATTACATTCAAGAGTGATATACAATTGAACATTGAAAAGGAAACAAGCTTGTGAAAACTCAAAATTTTGAGGAGTTTGATGCAAGTAGAAGCAAATGATACATAATTGGGTAGAAATTCTCCATTCGAATCTCCAACTTTTAGGTATGTGAAGTATTTACACATTTTCATTATATTTTCCTTAATTCTATTTTGGATTTCTTTGATTTTGTTATTTTTCATATTCCATGTTCATCATTGTTTGTTTTTCATTATAACCGTAGCCCCTCTTAGCACATTTTAAACTACACAATTCTTTACACTTGCCAATTATATTTTTATAACACATCTCTTTGAGGAATTTTGTTAAACAATTGACCTACCTTTTGTATGCTTCCACATTTTGTATACACATATATATGAGAGTAGTTATAAGTACATAATATAATACATCATTTTTCAATCCTTTTCTATGGATGTGCATACCCCTTTCCAAAGCTTTGATTTTGGTATAGGCATGGGGGATGTTTGAAAATGTAGTGGAATTTGGTTTTACACCTAGAAATTGCATATGTTTGAAATTTTCTAAATCCTTTTCAACAAATCCATTTTGTGCATATCTTGCAATCATTCTAGTCCATGAGGACATATCTCATTGAGGCATCTTGTCAAATAGTTCTACCAAGCAACTGATTACATTGTTTATGCTACCAAACTTTCCATATATGTCTACCAAATCATTTTATCAAACAACATAGACAAGTCAATCGAATATTTGAAGAAATTCCTCAAAGAAATGTAGTCTCATGGTGATGTGCATTTTTTCAAACTGTTGATATCCTTATCTATGCTACCAAATTTTCCATACAAGTCTCTAGAAAATTGCAATATACTCCTCCCACATTAATAGATATTTGAATCTATTTTAGTTTTCATCTCTATTTCTAAACTTACCTCATCACTAAACTTACATTATCACTAATGTTGTGATATATTTTTAATGTTTCCTTGATTACTCTACCTAAAAGGGATGGTAACCCTTATCTCCACTATTTCAAGTCTCTTTATTCAAGGCTACTAGCAACATGGGGAAAGGTGCAACTAAGTCAATAGGGAAAACTAGGTGATGTAAGTATGAAGTTAATTTCCCTACTTAATTTTAAAGTTCTTCCTTTATGTTCTCGTCCTTTTACATTCTCTCAAGTATAGTTTCTTTTGTTCTTGAAGATTCTCTGGTTTGTTTCTTTTGTTCTTGATCCTTAAGGTATAGCTCAGACATTGGGTATGGTGCTTTTAACCATCTTATTGATCCAAAAACCATGTGTTATAGATCTATTGTCAATATAATAATCCTTTGGATTTGACCAATCCACTTCCTCTATAGGATGGCCTATAGTGTAAAAAAAGTAACCCTTTTTCACACTTAATTTGGGAATAATTGACATAAGATTAACCTAATAATGACTTGATTTAGTGTTGTAATTTGTTGTACACATTAACATTGAATATAGGGCCCTTTTTGTTAGCCCCATAGTTGTCATTGCACTGAAAGATTGCTTTGTTAATGCTTGATACAACCGCCTGAGTTAACGGATCCATGGGAGGTAGTCCATGTCATGAATCCTGAGGGGAGCATTGACCATTTTCCAAAAATATCCCCCTCAACACAAGCCAAGGGGATTCAAACCTGACACCTTTGGCTCTAATACCAATTGTTGGCCCCACGGTTTCCGTTGCACCAAAATATTGACCTGTTAATTCTCGATACAACTACTATAATTAACAAATCCACTAGAGATAGTTAGTGCACGTCATGAATCCCGAGGGAGTGTTGACCATTTGCCAACACTTTAAAAAAAAATGTACTTAATTGGTACCTTATTTAGGGTGTTTTAAAGTGTTGTATTACACTTTCACACTTATCTATGGTTTCATTAATTAACTATGGTTAATTGAGCTTAATTATCCCCTTTAATTCATATTTAAGCCTTATTAATGTCACTTTCTGAAGGATCTATCTTGAAACTTAATAATAATTTTGAATGACATTTAATTTGGAAAATTTAAGGTCCTAGAAAATGGTTCTAGGACCGATTCACCTTTAGTGGCGAATGGGTCCTCTCCACATAGGACACCCCTTTCTTTGCATTTTTGAGGTGGGTTTTTGATGTTATTTCATCCCCTCGAAGCATGGTCCTAGAAATTTGTGCTAGGACCCATTCGCCTTTAGTGGTGAATGGGTCCTCCTCACATAGGATACCCCTTTTTGAATTTAATTGTGGCATGATTATAATTATTGTCAATCCTAGATCTAGTGTAGGCTTGAATTATTTGAATTTCAGGGTTAATCTCTAAATTTAGTATAAATATGGGGTTACTTCACCTAGTTTAATCCTAGAACTTTATAAGCAATCAAGAGCACTTACACAAGAGTTCACAAGATTTTCTCAAAGGAATTCAAAGGTAGATTAGTGAAGTCTTATTACAACAATTCAAGGTCATTTCATCATGTCAAAGGCATAGTGCATTCAAGCATGTTGTGGAGCTAAGATTGTTGATGTAGCATTGAAGATCTATTGCCAACATTGTTTCACATCTAATTTGAGACCAAGATCTATAGTCTTCATGGCCACTTCATGTTAGTTTGTAGATCTACACTTCAAGACAACTTCCAAGGTATCAACATTTCACTATTTCATGTTTCATGCTTCAATTTTATTATTTCATCATTTGGTTTAATTACCTAAAAAGGGTTTGACTTAGGAAAACCCCTATTCACTAACAATAAAAAAAAATCTCCAGTTGAATGTTTTTTTATAGATTTATAGATTGAAGATCAACTTGAGAATAAGATTGAAGCAAAATTTTCAAAGTTGTCAATTTGCAAAATTGTCATTCATATTGCAAGAACATGGAAAGAAGGCTACAAAATTTTCTATAGGTTTTTAGGAGCTAATAATTGAGGATCTAAGAGTGCAGGAATCAAGGAATAGAATGTAGATCTCAGTTTCACAAACCCTAATTGGTACCCATTTTCCACCAAAGGTGAATGAGTCCTTTGTAACCTAAAAACAACATTCTTACAGTAAGGTACACATCATTCTAGCCTCTAAAAACTTTCCTTTTCATTGTTATAACAATTAGGATTAGTTTCTAATTTTTATTTAGGCATTTTGGCCCTTATAATTGTATGTTTTATAGTAGAAATTAGTAGTTCATCATCTTGATCAATTCATTTTGATGCAAATCCTAATTTTCCTATTAAACATGATGGTAAACCCGACCTATTGAACATTGCAATTTTCTAATTTTGGAAGTCTATTCTAGCATCCTAGGCAAGATATTTCATTCATTTGCATCTCATTTTCATAAAATTAGATCTTATTTAGGGTTTCTTACTTTGCATTCAAACTTGCATCTCATTTAGGGTTTAGAATTGTATTCTTTTTCATTTCTTAAATCTGAAAAATACAAAAACAAATCATTCATTTTTCATACCATTTAGATCTCATAAATTTGTATTTGAAAACTAAAATAACATTGCATTTCAAATTAGGTCTTTTCATTCATCATTTTATTGCATTTTCACATTGCATTTCTAGAGAATCTAAAACTAAAAGTTACTGTCTCAGACCTAGAATTAAAAGACATTACAGAAAGCTTGAAAACCATTCAAAAATAGTTGCAAACCCTAATCAAGGACCCATTCACCTTTACTGGAAAATGAGACATTGATTAGGCTTGACCTAAACTTTTTTGCATCTAAAATAATTGAAAATCACTTAGAAATCAACAAAAACATTCCAAAAATCCTTAACTAGGACCCATTCACCCTTACTAGCAAATGAGTCTGTAATAGATCCTAATTTGCATTATCTAGAAATTGCAATCTCAGTTTGAGGCTTTTGTTTTCTGTTGTTACTTTCCTATTTTAGTTTTTTGATTTGTTGTTTCATCAAATTTAGTGAATCTAGCTTAATTTTTTTCAATTAGTGCATTTTCAAAATTCAAATTTGCATTGACAACATTTTATTTTGGTTTATTTCATTGTTTAGAATATGAAAATTGCATTTCATTCTAGGTCATTTCATTACCTCCTTCCATTTTGGGTTTGCACACTGGGTTTGTAAAACTTGTATGAGATTTACAACTTGGTTCCCTATTAGCAATACTCTTGTAAGATGTAGTTTGAGGCTCATGTCATCCCACAATATCTCACTCGCCATGGATCTTGGGTTTTCTAGATCTCTTTTTGGTAGTGTTGATAATAAACCCTCTATGGCTCATAGTTTGCATACTTCATTTCCCATGACTTCACCTCCTACAACCAATACACATGATGTTATTTAGATATCGGAAGATGACATAAACAAAATAGATGATACACTAGAAAACTTACAAGCCCATATCCTTAGTGAATGCATAGACATTAGCATGGCTCCCATTATACAAAATTTAAGGAAAGTGCTTAAAATTGGAAATAGAACACAAATTGTCTAAAGCCTTAGTTACTTCATTCATGAGTATTGGAATAAGCAAGACAATAATGACATACATGCCAAGGTGAACCTTATTAAAGCTAGTGAAACAAAGAATGATGTGATGAATGTCGACACAAATGATGAAAACACACAAGATATCAATGAAGAACAATTGATTAAAATAGTATCATTTATCAAAGCTAGACCTCATAAGGGCTCAACTAAAAATCCTCTTGATATTGCTTTCTCACAAAATGACATACTTAAATGTGTACCTAATGGTCCTCTTTATATAGCTGGTTGAATCAATAATAAGCCCACTAATGGGATATTGATTGATCTTATCTGTGGAGAGAATGTGATCACTAAAGAATTCCTATATGTGCATGAACTCTATCAAGATACATATGATAAACCGAAAGCATGGATCAAGATGCATAATGGTCTTGCTTGTCCTACGATTGCCTTGATAGATCTCCCTTTAAAATTTGGACCAAAAAAATTAAATGTCTCATTTACCATCATCCCACAATCAAACCAATTTTGTGTGAAGCTAGGCTATCCATGGCTTTACTCCATGAATTACATCCCTTTGGTTGTGCATAAATTTCTAAAGTTTCCATTTGGAAATGACATCTTTACTATGCATCATAGTGGATTTAATCCTGCATTGGACCAAGGGAACTTTTCATTACATTTTTTTGGCCCGAACCTATGGAACCTATTAAACCTCTTGAGGAATTATATTTCAAATCATATCAAAAGTTCAAAGAAAAGAAAATAACAGAATTATCCCTTTGGAACATGCCTCAACTGATGATTGAACAACCTATCCTTGATGAAGCAATGATTGAACCGAAAGCCCTTCTGACTATCCAAAAAAAACCTATAGAAAAACATCCTACCATTTCTTACAAGAGACCGCAAGATAATCAAAATAATCTCGTTATCCCTCCTAGAGTTAAACAAATTTACAAAGCTATAGAGAAAGTGGCTGAACAACCTCCTATTGTTTCTTCTATTCCTCCCAAGGAAGAGAAGGAACCTATTATTGACACACTCTTATACAAACATAAATTGACAATAGATTAAAACATAATCAAAGTGCTAGAGAGAATAGGCATAGACATCGTGTTATTGCTAGTAGGTTACAAACAAAACAAGATAAAAAAAATAAAGAAAATAAAAATCCAAACTTACCTGAAGCAATGCATGATGACTCTTTACCCTCACTGCAACATAAAAAAGAACATTCCATGGACATTTTCCTTCAACCTCCAATTGTGATTAATCTAGATGATGACATTGACATTACGAAGAGTGTTGAAGAAGTGCATAATGATCTGAATACATTGTTTTCTTCTTCTATGAACTTAAATGACAAATCTCCTAAAAAGAGTGTTGAACCTATTGCTTCCCATAGTTTGACACTTTCTCTTGTACCTTTGGCTAGTTGTCCACCTTTCATTTATACAAACAAAGATTGAGATGCGAATGACCTACTTTAGGTTGACTCACATGTGCCTGACTATTCTTTTTCTTTTTTATGTTTCTTTATATGATTGCATTTGTGTAATTTGATCCTGTTGGGAACACAAGGGTAGACAACTAAGAGGGGTGGGTGAATCAGTTGTCACAAAAATTATACAAATTAAAATTACTCTCAGATCTGATAAATAAACATGAAAGCATAAACCATCACCACATCAGAAATACACATAACACCAATATTTTTATGTGGAAACCCTATTAGGGGAAAAACCACAATGGAGGTTAGTCCACAAGATTATACCCTATTAAAAGTATAGAAGAATTATAAATGGGGAATGCACATGCATTTAGGCACAGTGCCTAGATCTCATTGCTCAAATGCAAAAGGCTTACTGCCCAAAGGAAGACACTATCTTGCAGAAACATTCAGATTACATCTATATTTTGAACTGAGAAAATAGCATCCACTAATTCCTAATTACAATCTCGATTAAGCACATAAACATCTGCTCACTCTTCTTTACACTTCACTTCTGCTCTCGAAAGATTAGAACATTATTCACACATAGCACTTTCACACTTTGCACACCACTTACACCATGCCCTCAAATGATATAAACAATCACTCATATACATCTACAACTAGGGATAACATCAACTACATGTCGACTTCAACAAAATATAAAACATGTACAAACTGTCGGTCTAAATCAATAAACAATTTATCAATGCAAACCAACCAATGTCGGCCACAATAGAGTAAGGATTCAAAACAACATCCTCAAACATGAAACACCTTAAACAATTATGCCTCAAAGATCCACAACATGCTACAATCACCATGTTGGCCAAGAACATGAAAACCATGAACTCACAAAAGAAAATCACCAATCATGAGCACAACGATCAATGTGGACCAACAACATAGATAGAGCATGATCTAGAAACATCCACAAGCATCATGAGTCACCATAGAAGCATCTGCAACAACTCAAGTTACTAGAATCACATCATCTTCTTTCAGGAACACCAACTAGAACAACTGAACAATTGTCAGAACATAGATATAACTCAATCAAATCTTCATGTGAACCTCTAAAACTTCACATGGATAAACTAGATATACTCAATGACAAACCCTTTAATCCACAACCTTTTATTATCAATATATTGAGCTAGCCAACATACTAAACTCCATTGCATCACTGACAACTTGCAACATTTTATTACAATCTTGTCAATATCCTCAACATATACATCCTTAAAGACATTAATTCCAATAGTATTGACATCAATGACAACCACATATCAGCAACATCCAACAAATCCCTTGTGATATTTAATTTGATGTATCTCTCTCTTTTTGTGCATTCCTCTATATGTACCTATTTTCTTCTCTAAGTTGTAAGCAATTTTCATTTTTCTTGTGTTTTCCTTTTGGGTATGATGCAAGGCATCGAAACATCCATGTCTCTTCCATGTTGACCCAAAATATTTTTCCTTTATCTTTTTCATTTTTCTTGTATTTTCCTTTTGGGGATGACACAAGGTGTCGAGACATCCATGTCTCTTCCATGTTGACCCAAAAGCTTTCCTTTGTCTTTTTCATTTGTCTTGTGTTTTCCTTTTTGGGACGACACAAGGCATCGAGATATTTAGGTCTCTTCCATGTTAACCCAAAATTATTTTTCTTTTATTTTTCTCTCTTTATGTCATTCTTCAAGTTCTATGAGTATTTGAGGAATGGTGAAAATTTTGAACTCTAAAACAATGTTGTAGCAAAGACATAGTTACCTCAAATCCATAGATCCCTTATATATTTTTGGGGGAAACCCTTCCTATTTCATGGCATAGATTTATTTTGGAAACATAGTCTTGAAAGAATGAAGAAGAACATCTCATTTTGTAGTTTTTTGTTGTCATTGATGTTAAGTTGCAACTACAAGTTCAAGTTCAAGTTTGATCTAGTATTCTGGACCAGATCTGAACTGGTACACAATTACTATTTTTTGGTAATTTGGTCTGCAATCCTCCACTGATGATTATCTTTGCTTGTGGTTTTTGGGAATGGTTTTTAGATTTTAGAAGCTTATATGTTCAGAATCTCATGAGCACAGGTGCTCATATGATGAGTTGGCATTACTCTGTTATTGTATTTTTCTATTAGGTCTATCTCTGACCAACCTAATGTATTGTTGATGTTGTAATGGATTAATTTTGTAAGTGCGGATGTATGTGTGACCTATCTTAGGTCCATGTTGACATGTTGTAGCATGTTGCACATTTGAATTATTTTTGGAAATTTTTTGTACATGCTTGAAGTAGACAGATATTTTTTTGGTGAATAAGGGTTGCATCTAATTAGGCCAACCTAATTGGCACCTTTAGATGAATCAAATATATATATTGGATAGTTTTGAGATTGTTGAAGTGAATTAGTGTGAAGTATGAAGAAAATGTGAAGAAGTGTGAAAATGATAAAGTGTCTTAAGTCAGTTTACTGAGCATCAAAGGAACTAAATCAATACTTGTTATGTGTATCCTATCAGTTCATTTTCTGGCTATAAGCCACTTTGTTATTTTATCTTTCTTAGGTAACTAGTGAGCCTCTCATTTTGGAAAATGAGTCCTAGCAGTGAGCCACCCTTTTGTAATATATTACAACCATTTATATTATATTGTGAGCTAACCCTCACCGTGGTTTTTCCCATTTTGGGTTTTCCACTTAAAAATCTAGGTTTTCATGTGTTGTGTGCTTTCATGTTCTATTAATGATCTTGCTTATCTTTATTGTTATATGGATTGGAGTAATTGGATGGTGTTTTCTCAATAAGATTAAGATGATATTGATTCACCCCCCCTCTCAGTATCTTGGATATTCAACAATTGGTATGAGAGCTTGGTTCCTCTGAAGAAGCCTAACAACTTGAAGATCTTGAAGATTGAACAAATTGATGATAAAGAAGAAATTTGGGCTGCTCTTGAAGATCTTGAGAAGGTTGAAAGTGAAAATAGGGATTTGAAATAAAATCTTGATGAGGAAAATGAATGTGTCTGGAAATTGAAAGAGCAATTGAAGAAATTCAAAGAAAGGCATACGGAAGTAAGTGAGCAGTTCAAAAAAGAAAATGAAGAGATCACCGAAAGGAAGGTGCAAGTGGAGGAAAAGAAAAGAATTGAAGATTGTCTAAATATAGTTGTACAAAGCAAGACTCATGAATGCACTAGACTTGAACAAGAAGTGGTGAACCTAAAAGTAGATCTGTAGAAAGAAAAACTTTGTGAAGATAATTTCAAGACAAGTTCCACCAAGCTTGATGAATTGATTGTAGAAAAAATACCTTCTAAAGATAAAGGTGGTTTGGGAAATGAAGCTAGTGAAAGCTCTAAGGCTATGTAGACCTCAAATCCAATGGATAATCAGAAGAATGAAGATAAAGGGAAGCATAAAAGAATTCCAAGAAACTTTTCTAGAAGATCACTTATCAGACAACCAAATGCTCAAAGGTATCAATATTTTAATGGTTTTTGTTTTTCATGTAATAAATTTGGTCATAGGGAAATGAAGTGTAGGAGTAGGATAAATTAGTTTTATGGTTCCTTATCCGGACAATGTTTTGCATGCAAGAAAGTTGGACATAAAGCTAGTGAATGCAGAACTCAAATGATGAATTGGTTTAATGGAGGAAGAATGAATCAATATTTTGTTGGCTACTACTATACATGTAATAAGTTTGGACATAAAGAAAATTAGTGTATATCAAGGGATAATGAAGGTCAAACAAGTTATAAAAAATGTTGTCTGCTATAACTGCAACAAATCAGGACACATTTCAAGAGTTTGTAGAAGTTAAAAGGGAAAGCAATCTGATCTAGTAAAGAAGAATGAACTAGTGAAGACAATTGACAATAGTGAGGTTAAGAATGAAATTAAAAATATATGGATAAAGAAAGAAGAGCCTAAAACATTAGATGTGTCTATTCCCCCATTAGGTGCAAACAATTCCTCCAAGAATTGGACCCATCATGGTATTAGGGGGAGCTTTAACAGAAAATTGTTTGAACCCCCTAGATATTTGGCATGTCAGTCTTTGGCATGAAGGAATGTTGTAAGGAATGGATAGATAGAGTTTATGCAAAAGGAACCAAAAGAAAAAGTGCAGGAATGATCATGTGGAGTAAATTAGGGTTTTCTTGTGTAGTGAAGAATGGTTTTTAGCAACTTTTTGAAATTTTTCGCATTTAATGTGAATTAGGGAAGATTGTTGACTTATAAAATGAAAGAGTAAGGAATTTTGATCATTTGGTAAGGAATTTTGATCATTTGTGCATTTGAAGAAAGTGGAGAGTGATTTGGAGCATCCTTGAGGTGATTTGGAGTGCAAGCTATGCAAACCCTACTTCTTTTTTTGGGAAGGAAAAGGTATTTTGCTCACCTGTGCTATTGTGGGCTTGTGAGAATCATCTTTTCGAAATCATTTGAGCTCGAATTGGGAAAATGGAAACTCCTGTAGTTGTAAATGTGTCTAAAAGACCTAGACCATCCTATAAGAAGTATTCTATGAAGGTTTTCAAAGATGACACTATGGGTACTTTCCCATTGATTCCTCATGGAGTTATTCCTACTGAAGACACTAGGATGTTTATTTGAGTTAAGATTGAGGAATACAATCATGGTAAATTGATATATATTTGGAAGAATGAGCTAACTGGGGATGATCTTTCTTGGTAAAACTTGAGTATTCAAACATTTTTTCAAAGAAATTGGATAGATGTAATTACTTTCCTAACTTTAGCTCCACTATTGATGAAAAGTATGTAAAACTAGCTCTCAACAAAATGCATGATAAGTTTTTGTGGACTGACAGACTCCATCTTATAACCAAGGAAGCAATTAAGGTAGTTACTGGACACTGTGACACTAGACAGGTACCCATGTTGAAAGCTATGAAGAATGAAGTGGTGATGGAACTTACCAAAGCTACATATGATAGAAGGGCTCTTACTACAAATCCTATCACTAATCCTGATGTGAAGTATGCTACAATAATGACCGGACACAAGATATACTTCACTAATAGAGAGAATTTTGTATCTACTACAACAATATATATTGGTTATGACATGACAAGTAATGGTGCAGACTATGATTTTTGTGAACTTCTACAACAACATTTGTTTGAGAATTTGAAGATGTCAAGGGAGAAGAAGTATGCATTTAAATTTGGCTCTTTGATTTTTTGGTTGCTATTCTATTTCCTTAAGAGACTTCTTGGAAGAGATGATGTGGTGTTTTGGGATACATCCATACCAGTTGCACATCAAATATTTGACTATATCCATAGTTTGGGTGATTTTAAAGCTCGAGATAATGCTCTGACAACATTCTTTGTTGTGTTCAAGAGCAACATGAATGAAAGAGAGAGGATCCCAAAGAGAGTTTTTGAGAAGTACAAGAATGATATAATATTTCATGTCTCTTCTGATGAGTGCATGATTGAAGCTCTTGAACCCCAGACTGTATGGATTCAACCATTGGGATATTATTATAGAGGATGAAGCTGATGGGTATGTGCAAGTTTTGTTGAAAATTCCTGAAGATGCCAATGAACCTAGAGTTGGTACTTATGCAAAAAAATCTATGGAAGTTCACTTGGAGCATAGGAATCTTGTGATAAGAAAGAATTTAGATGCAATGGTTAAGAAGGTTGGATTCACTGATGAAGAAATTGCACAACGTAGAGCTATGCGAGAGCAGGTAGCTAGAGAATCATAAGGACCAAGGAGATCTAGTACGACTACTTCAAAACTGGTTGCAACTCTTGTAGTGAAGGTAGAACCTAGTGGTTCTGATAAAGGTAAAGGTCTAGCTCCTTCCAAAACCAATACATGATCTAGTAAGAGGTAAGAAATTCCTCTGGTGCCACCAGTAAAGAGAGGAAAGAAAGAAAAATCTACAAGAGAAAAGAACCTTAGCATCACTAAAGAGCAAGAGGAAGAAGAGGAAGACCCTGCATCAAAATTGGTAAGGAAGATAGAGAAAGCATGTCCTCTAGTGAAGGTGCTTCACAAGAAGCTAGTGTTGGAGGTAAAATATTTCATATTGTGTCGTCCCCTGAAGAAGATGAAGAACAAGGTTTTTGTGTTCATGTGAATACAAAACTAGAATCAAAGAAGGAAAAAGTGTCAGAAGAAGCCTCTCTAGATCAGGAAGAACGAAAGGACTCTCTGGTAAGACTTGGTTCCCCTTTCAGATTAGAGGAAATAATCAATTCCTTGATACATTTTGAAGATATGTTGAAGCCTACAACAAATTATTATGATCAAGTAGGTAGAGAGGATAGGAAAACTTTAATTTTAGCTACTATTCAGTATGTTATCACATTGGAAGTTAGTTGGGATTATGTCAAGAATAATGTGCCTGAGAAAATGTGGGAAGCCCTGATGAAAAGGAGAACAGAGGTTGTTGAACTATAAGAGAATATAAAAAATGATTCATTTGAGATACTTGGGTCCTCTTTGACCCTGAATGATTTGAAAACCTTGAAGAAGGTTTGTTCAAAAATGTTTTAGATGAAGAAAAGAGTGAACTCTTTGATGAGAAAATACAAGAAGCAAGTAAAGAAGATAAGGAAAGAGACTGCAGAAGTCACCAAGGTTATGGCTAAAACATATTGTATGTTTGGTGCACTCCCATCCAGTTCTACACCTAAGTCAGGAGAAGAATTTCTTGCATATTTCAAGGAAGACATTCCTTCTAGTACAGGTGATACAAGCATTCCTTCATAAACAAATGATGCAAATATCCCTCTAGATACAGGTGTTACAAATGATCCTCTAGAGATGGAGAAGCAGAATGAAGAAGAAGTTGAACCAGAGAAGCATGATGTTGATCCTTCAAAGCATGATGAAGGTGAAAAAGATAATGCTGAAGGAGAACATGATTAAGATGAAGGTGAAGGAAATGAAGAAGGGAACAAAGAAGAAGATGAAAAAGAAGAAGAATAGAAAGTAGAAGAAGAAGAGAAGGAAGAGGAAAAAGAAAAAGAAGAGGAAGAAGAGAGAAATGGGGAATCTGTCAGAAATAATGAAGAAGATCAAAGGTAGGTTGTAGAATCTCAAAGGTCCCCCAGAGAATCCTCCTCTAGAGATGATGTATTAAAAGGCTTGTTATCCAAGTAGATTAGGTTCTAGCTGGTGATTCCTCCATAACTTCTACAACTCCCCATGATTCAAGGTAGTGTGGACTTGGATAAAATTTCTCATGTTCATAAGTCAGTGTTAGGGGATGCATTGCATGCATCTAGAAGAAGAGAAATTTTGGAAACGCACCAGAAAGGGACATAGCTTATTGATGATGCACTCAAAGCTTTGTAGGAGGCTACACCCAATACATCAATGCATACATCTCTCACTCTGGTAGAGAATTTGAAACTTCTATTAGACTCTTTTAAGGAATATTCCTCTGGACTTGGTGAGAAGACAAGGCAAGAGGTTGAACAAAAAATTGCTACTTTTGGCACTTCATGATGAGTGTGTTATGGCACACACCAATGTTGAAAAGAGCCTGGAAGTTGTGTAGGCTTGTGAATATGAAGAAAATGTTTCTTTTTATTATCGCATGAAGTGGTCAAATGCCATTCAAAGTATCAAAGATATCATGGACTCCATTGAGTCCTAGTTGACTATTGTCTCTAGTACCTACTATGCATCCAAAGACAAAGACATGAAAACTTGGAATTCCATCTCTGCTCATAGATAAAAATTCTTCATTCTACAGAAGCATAAGGAAGATATCATCATAATATTCAATTAGTTGGGTGACCTTGTGAGAATAGAGTATGCTCCAGTTGCCAATGCTTTGGAAAGTATAGAGAAATTAGAGAAGATAAATCTAACTCCTGGTACTTTGGATGATGTAGAAGAAAGTCTGGTGGAATTGGAATCTCTGAATAGGATGCTATTGTTTGCTAAGAAAAGTTGGTAGAATGGTAAGGCAACTTGGAAAGGTATTCTTAAGGAGCTTCAAGGTTCACCATCCTCTAGGTAATGTTTTTTTGTTTTCATACTTTTTGGACCGCCCTTTGTTCTTGATATCAAAGGGGGAGATAATGATGTGGAGCGAATTCCATAAGAATTCTGTAGGGGGAGAGAATGTTGTAAGGGGGAGAGAATTTTGTGAAGAGAAAAGGGAAAAGAGTGTATTGTACATAGGAGTTTTGTATATTATTTTGGCACATGTTGCCATCAATGACAAAGGGTGAGATTATTGAAAGAATGAAAAAGAACATCTCATTTTGCAATTTTGTGTTGTCATTAATTTCACCATGTATGAGTTGCAACTTCAAGTTCAAGTTTAAGTTTGATATGGTATTCTAGACTGGTATTTGAACTAGTACGCAGTTACTATCCTTTGGTATTTTGGTCTACAAACCTCTACTAATGATTATCTTTGCTTGTGGTTTTAGGGAATAGTTTTTGGATGTTGGAATCTTGTATGTTCAAAATCTCATGAGCACAGGTGCTCGAATGATGAGTTGGCATTAATCTATTGTTGCATTTTTCTATTAGGTCTATCTCTAGCCAACCTAATGTATTGTTGATGTTGTCATGGATTAATTTTGTAAGTGCAGATGTATGTGTGACCTATCTTAGGTCCATTCTGACATGTAGCGTGTTGCACATCTGAATTATTTTTGGAAAGGTTTTGTACATGCTTGAAACTGAAAACTATATTTTTGGTGAATAAGGGTTGCATCTAATTAGGCTGACCTAATTGATTCCTATGGATGAAGTAGATATATATGTTGGATAGTTTTGAAATTTTGAAGTGAATTAGTGTGAAGTATGAAGCAAATGTGAAGAAGTGTGTTAAGTTAGTTTACTGAGCATCAAAGGAACTGAATTAACACTTGTTAGGTGTATCTTATCAATTCATTATCTGGCTATAAGCCACTTTGTTATTATATCTTTTGTAGGGAGTGAGCCTCCCATTTTGGAAAGTGAGTCCTGGTAGTGAGCCACCCTTTTGTAATATTTTATAACTGATTATACTATATTGTGAGCTAACCATCACCGTGGTTTTTCCCATTTTGGGTTTTCCACGTAAAAATCTTGGTGTTCATGTGTTGTGTGCTTTCATGTTCTTTTAATGCTCTTTCTTATCTTTACTGTTATATGCATTGGATTAATTGGATGGTGTTTGTTCAATAAGTTTAAGAAGATACTGATTCACCCCCCCTCTTAGTATCTTGGATATTCAACACATATGACATGGCATAGGGTTTTTCATGGAAATGTCTCATGTCTTAGGACAAAAAATCAACTACTTTAAAGCAATTTCTCACATTAATGGTGTTAGAAACCACTTTAAAGTGGGGGAATACATCAATGACATCTTTCATAATATTTCATGGAATGATTTTCTTTTTTTCTTGTGATGTGTCCTTTTCCTAGTGGTGTCATTGGGTTTGATTTCCTCCAAGAGTGTGATATTTCTAAGCATATGATCTCCCTTAGTGACATGATGCGAAATGAGAGGCATCACAAAAGTGTGATTTGATATCCTTGATTTGTGCTCTCCATGAGATATTAGGAATGGTGTTCCATAAGAAGAAGACATTACATGAACAAAGAAAAGTCCCCTTTAAAAAAGAATTATAAACATTACCTTTAGAAGCATACAAAAAGCATTATATTGCAGTGCCTTATCAAAATTTTCAAGAGAATAACTTTGGTATAGTTGGACACCTCAATTGGAATAACTCACCTAGTGGACAAAATAAGGTTCCACTACCCCAGAGTTAGCATGCATGGTTGGGACAACTCACCTAGTGGATAGACTGAGATTCCACTACCCTAGAGTAAGCAATGAATGTTACATACAAACAACCCCTTTCCACATTATGTTGGAATGGTTGTGTTTGATCTTTTTTTTAATTTTTTTTTATAGGGTATGACTATCTAGCTTTGTTATTGCCACATACTTATGTGTCTTGAATGTTTACTTTGGTGTGAGTTTGTCACAGGTAAAAACTCTCACTAAAGTGGGGGAAAAATGTAGTGTATAAAAAAGTAACCCTTTTTCACTCTTAATTTGGGAATAATTGACATAAGATTAACCTAATAATGCCTTGACTTAGTGTTGTAATGTGTTGTACACATTCACATTGAATATAGGGACCTTTTAACAAAATGTACTTAAATTGTACCTTATTTAGGGTGTTGTAAAGTGTTGTATTACACTTTCACACTTATCTAGGGTTTCATTAATTAATTGCGGTTAATTGAGCTTAATGGGCCCCTTTAATTCAAATTTAAGCTTTATTAATGACACTTTCTAAATGATCTATCTTGACACCCAATAATGATACTGCATGATATTTAATCTAAAAAATTTAAGGTCCTAGAAAATGGTGCTAAGACCCATTTTCCTTTAGTGGTGAATGGGTCCTCTTCGCATAGGACACCCCTTTCTTTGCATTTTTGAGGAGGGTTTTTGGTGTTATTTCATCTCTCTGAAGCATGGTCCTAGAAATTTTGTTAGGACCCATTCACCTTTAGTGGTGAATGAGTCCTCCTCACATAGGACACTCCTTTTTGAATTTAATTGTGGTGGGATTATAATGATTTTCAATCCTAGACCTGGTTTCAACTTGAATTATTTAAATTTTAGGGTTAATATCTAAATTTAGTATAAATATGGAGTTAATTCACCTAGTTTAATCTTAGAACTTCACAAGCAATCAAGATCACTTACACAATATTTCACAAGAACTTCTTAAAGGAATTCAAAGATAGATTAGTGAAGTCTTATTCAAGTTTATTTCATCATGTCAAAGGCATAGTGCATTCATGCATGTTGTTGAGCTAAGATTGTTGATGTAGCATTAAAGATCTATTGAAAGAATTTTTTCACATCTAATTTGAGTTCAAGATCTACATTCTTCATGTCCACTTCCTATTAGTTTGTAGATTTACATTCAAAGACAACTTCCAAGGTATCAACATTTCATTTTTTCATGTTTCATGCTTCAATTTTGTTATTTCGTCATTTGATTTATTTACCTAAACGAGGTTTGACTTAGGCAAACCCGTATTCACTAACAATCAACAAGTTTTTCTCTTCTTGAATGTGTGTTTACAAATTTATAGGTTGAGGATCAACTTGAGAACAACTTTGAAACAAAATTGTCATAGTTGTCAAGTTGCAAAATTGTCATGCATATTGCAAGAACAAAGAAAGAAGGATGCAAAAATTTTCACAGGTTTTCAAGAGCTTATAACCGAGGATCTGAGAGTGCAAGCATCAAGGAATAGAACCCATATCTCATTATCATAAACCCTAATAGGGACCCATTCACCACTAAAGTCGAATGAGTCCTTTGTGATCTAAAAACAACCTTCTTGCAGCAAGGTACACCTCATTCTAGCCTCTCAAAACTTTCCTTTTCATTGCTATAATAGTTAGGATTAGTTTCTAATTTTTATTTAGGCATTTTGGCCCTTATAATTTCCTACTTTATAGTATAAATTAGAGGTTCATCATCTTGATCAATTCATTTTGATGCAAACCCTAATTTTTCTATTAAACATGGTCAAATATCATTTCTATGTTGTACATGGGATGTAGCACTTTCCTATAAAATTCTTATTCCTTGGACATCACCATGTGATAGGATTTGTATGAGGCATTCTTCCAAACAACCCACTACCTTGTCAATACTTTCATTTTGTGCCTATGGTACCAAATTTTGCATACATGTCCATGAAAAACATTTTTCTCAAAAAATTCACATTCCTTGTACATGCTTCCATTTTGTGCCTATCTTGCAATCATGTCATGCCACGAGAGCACATTTATTTAATGCATTCCATCCAAAAATTCATGTGACCTTTGACAAGCTAGTGAGCTCACTAGCTTGTCAATGTGGTAGGATTGACAAGGTAGTCGGTTGTTTTGAAAAAAATGCCTCATAGAAATGGGGTATCATGGTGATACAAACAACCCACTACCTTGTCAATCCTACCACATTGGCAAGCTAGTGAGCTCACTAGCTTGTCTATGGTACCACATTTTGCATACATGTCTACTAAAACATTTTTGTCAAACAATTTGCATGCCTTGTCCATGCTTCCATTTTGTGTTTATCTTGTAATCATGGCATGCCATGATAGCACATTTATTTAAGGAATTCCATCCAAAAATTCATGTGAGCTCTGACAAGCTAGTGAGCTCACTATCTTATCAATGTAGTAGGATTGAAAAGGTAGTGGGCTATTTGAAAAAATGCCTCATAGAAATGGGGTTTCACAGTGATACAAACAGCTTAGTACCTTGTCAATCCTATCACATTGGTAAGCTAGTAAGCTCACTAGCTTGTCTATGGAACCACATTTTTCATGTGCATGTCTAAAAACATTTTTGTCAAAAAATTCACATGCCTTATCCATGCTTCCATTTTTTACCTATCTTGCAATCATGGCATTCCATGAGATCACTTTTTTTTAAGGCATTCCATCAAAAAATTCATGTCAACTTTGTCTATGCTAGAAATAATATTCTACAAGATGATTGTAAGTATTTTGTATGAGATCTTGAATGACATATGTTTCATTTATTTGTATGGATTAATTTTTTAGGAACTAATATCCATCTATTTATCATGCTACAGATAAAATTATCCATCATGTTGAGGAAACAAACAAGGATTAAACCAACATAGGAAGAGTCCCAAACTAAGAAACCAAAGAAAGTATCATGGATGAGGGAACATCATGAGAAGAATAAATTGGATACAATTAATGAAGACATGCCAATTGAAGAAGAACCTCAACCATCAAAAAGAGAAAAGGTATTGGCAGAACAAAGGGAATTTATGCGAAAGCATCATACTAAGACACCATCTAAAGCATTGTAGTAAGACACCATCTACATCACCATGAGAGCCCATTTCTTGGACCCATTTTTTCAAATAGCCCACTAGGTTGGAAATTTCACTAAATTGGCAAGCTAGTGGGTTGTTTGAAAAAATGGGTCCAAGAAATGGGCTCTCATGATGAATGGTGTCTCATAGTGATGTAAATCACCATGAGAGCCCATTTCTTGGACCCATTTTTTCAAACAGTCAACTACCTTGCAAATTCCACCCACTACCTTGCTAATTTCATGGTGATGTATCAAATTGCTTCTAGTGTTGACCAAACTATGTTCCTTTCACAAGTACATTTTACTTCAAATTGATTTGACCAAGCTATTCTCTACTTCTTATAGATAGGAAATATTGTATGAATTTTTTTCATAATTTGTTATCTTAAAAAATGTGATTTCTTAAGTATTCATTCTTATTTGTTTGTGTCTAATCATATCATGATCTCATTGGTGATTCATGCCTCATTTTGTATGATTTCATGTTGCTATATCAAACAAAAGGTGCAATAGGTACATTAGATTATTTTGATTGAGATGTAGGTGTATTATTAGTACCATTAACATCAATTAATTTTTACAAGCTATGCATGATCATAGTCATAAAAGGGGTAGAAATCTCATGGACATGAGATTTTAAGAACAAGAGTTATAAGGGAATACTTGAAGGTGTTTGAAGATGGTCATTAATGGAAGATTGCACAAAAGTTTGCATACATCAATTAAAGGGATTGCAATTACAAGAGGAAAGATAGTCCATAAGGATTCAAGAGGGTAGTCCTTAGGTCCATAAGCATTCATTTTGGTTCTTTTTTAATTGTTATGCTTGTGCAAAGTGGCATGTGATCTATAAATAGAATTTTATTTCCTAAATCACCAAAACAATACAAATATTAGTGGTTGTATAAGTCTTAACACTGTACAAATTCAAGAGGTATCATTTTTTATAATTTGGAGGCAATACATACAATGCTTATATTAGAACTAGAATTCAAGGATATTCAAGTTCAAAGGCATGTCAGTGGTTGTTGCTGACTTCAAAGAAGACGTTGCTATCTGATATTCAAGTTCAAAGGAATTTTTTCAAGGTTTATGTAAGTTTTCATGTCATATCAAGAATCCTTAGGCACCTTGTAGGTTATGATTTTGTAGCCCTTCATGTCGAATCACTCTGAGCTACTTTCAACTGGCTCGATCCCTTAATAGTCCAAAGTGCAAAATGGTTGCAATATTTGATAGGCTATTACTCAGAAATTGTGACACAAACTCTTTTTCTAAGGCCACGGGATTTCATTGGGCCCCTCTACAATAACCTGTCTCATTTTTTTCTATTTTAGAGGCATTTTCTTATGGTAATGACTTTTCAGTTAAAGGAAAAGTTGTCAAATACAAGCAATCTAAAGTTGCAAATTTGTGCAACTTTCATTTTGGAACTCATAGGACCAAATAGACCATTCCAACATGTCCATATGGGTATGTTTACACTAGGAATGGTCTTCTTTCACACCCAAACATTCTGAATCACTTTGAGAAATGTTCAATTAGCTTGATTCCTTAAAATTCCAAAGTACAAAATGACTACAATCTTTGACAGGCTATTACTAAAAAATTGTGATGCTTACAAACACTCTGTCTGAGGCTACAGGATCACTTTGGTCCCCTCTACAACAACCAACCTTTTTTTTTTCTATATACGAGGTTTTTTCCCATGGTGATGACTTTTCAGTTAAGAAAAAAGTTGTCAAATGCAAGCAGTGTAATGTTGCAAAGTGGTGCAACTTTCATTCAACAACTTGTATGACCAAATGAATTGTTCCAACACATCTTGAAGGGTATGTTTACACTAGGAATGGTGATGTAGGAGCATCCAAGGTACTAAGCAATATTGCACACCAAAAAATAATTTTATTTTATTCTCTTGATTTTTGGCATGTTGTTGGATTTACAGGCATGTTAAGTTTTCCCTCTCCCATTTTTAGCTCTTTCATATCGGACCCTTTTCCATAAATCAATAAAATTATTTGAATTTAAATTTTAATGATATTGAAAATGTTGTGAATTAAAAAATTATGTTTGGGAGCCAAAGTCCCATGCCCAATGTAAATTTATTTTTATTCATTTGTAACTCCCAAGAATTTAAATTTGTTTTCCATTAGTGTTGGAATATTCTAGGTGAAAGTGTTGGAGGTAGTGAAGGTGCAAGAATGAGATAATGGATGTCAATTTAGGAAAATATTCGAAAAAATTTCAAGAAAAAATAATTAAGAGGTTGAATGCGTGAATCACATACCCAAAATAGAGGAGGTAGAGGTTTGAATTACATGCTAGGTAGAAGAAGATGGCATGGGGTTGTAACTATGAGACCCAGTATTAGTAAAACAACCATAAATTTCTAATACAATAAAAAAATAAAGAATTTCAAAATGATTTGGAGAGTCAAGAATGAGGTACACCAAACCCAGAAACTGTTTGAGGATTTCAAAAAATTAAGGGAGCATTGGTAGACAGAATGTGACAGGTTTTGGAAGCTCTTTGTAAGAAAAAGAAGAGGGAAGCATGGAGTTCAAGAGAGAATGTGTAGAAATTTTGAAGCAATGATATGAGGAGCATGTGGGAAGATTTGAAGCCTTTTTGTTTTGAGAAAATGATGTAAATGTCTCAAGTTGATTGAATGCAATAAAAAATATATATTTGAATATGTTTGCATTTTCTTTGGTTCTATGAATTGTTATTGTTGCAATAGAGATTTTGTTGCATTGTGTTTTATGAGAAGTAGTTTTGTACTACATTACATGGTCCTATTTCACACCCAAACACGTTGAATCACTTTAAGCTAAATTCAACTAGTTGGATCCCATAATAGTCCAAAGTGAAAAATAGCTGCAATCTTTGACGAGCTATTACTCAAAAAATGTGATGCTTAAAAATTCTCTATCTGAGGCCATGGGATCACATTGGGCCCCTCTACAATAATCTCTCTTAGTCTTTTCTATCTCGGAGGAGTTTTCTTGTGGTAACAACTTTTCAATTGAGGAAAATGTTGTCAAATACAAGTAGTGTAAAGTTGCAAAGTGGTGCAACTTTCATTTTACAAATTAAATGACCAAAAAAGCTATTCCAACATGTTTGGATGAGTAAATTTATACTAAGAATGGTCCTCTTTCAGACCCAAACATTTTAAATCACTATGAGCTACATTCAACTGTCTCGATCCATTAAGAGTCAAAATTGCAAAATGGTTGCAATCTTTGACGGACTATTACTCAAAAACCGTGAGATTACAAAATCTCTATCTAAGGTCATGAGATTGTGTTGGGACCCCCTACAATAACATCTCTTAGTTTTTTCTATCTTGGAGTCATTTTCCTATGGTGACAACTTTTCAATTGAGAAAAAAAGTTGTCAAATGCAAGCAGTGTAAAGTTGCAAAGTGGTGCAACTTTTGTTCTGCAACTCGTACGACCAAACAGATTCTTCCAACACATATGGATGGGTAAATTTACACTAGGCATGGTCCTCTTTCATACCCAAACATGTTGAATCACTTCGAGCTATGTTCAACCGACTTGATCCCTTAAGAGTCTAAAGTGCAAAATGGTTACAATATTTGATGGGCTATTAATCAAAAATTGGAATGCTTATAAAATCTCTATTTGAGGCTATGGGATTGCGTTGGGCCCCTCTACAATAACCTCTCTCAAATTTTTCTATCTTGGAGGCATTTTCCCATGGTGACGACTTTTTAGTTGAGGAAAGAGTTATCAAATGCAAGCAATGTGAAGTTGCAAAGTGGTGAAACTTTCATTCTATGACTCGTACGACCAAATCAATTGTTCCAACACATCCAGATGGGTACAATTATGCTATGAATGGTCCTCTTTTGCATCCAACTATGTCAAATCACTTTGAGCTACGTTTAACCAACTTGATCCCTTAAGAGTCCAAAGTGCAAAATAGTTGCAATATTTGGCAGGCTATTACTTGAATACCTTGATGCTTACAAACTCTCCATCTAAAGAAATTAGATCAAATTGGGCCCCCTTACAATAACCTCTCTCATTTTTTTCTATTTTGAAGGAACTTTTTCATGGTGATGACTTTTCAATTGAGAAAAAAGTTGTCAAATGCAAGTAGTGTAAAGTTGCAATGTTGTGCAACTTATGTTCCACAACTCGTACGACCAAACAAATTGTTACAACACATCCAGATGGGTATGTTTATGCTATAAATTGTCCTCTATCACACCCAAACATTCTGAATCACTCTGAGCTACATTCAACCAGCTCAATCCCTTAAGAGTCCAAAGTGCAAAATGGTTGCAATCTTTGGTGGGTTATTACTCAGAAACTATGATACTTACAAAATATCTATTTGAGGCCATGGGATTGCATTGGTCCCCTCTACAATAACCTCTCTTAGGTTTTTCTATCTTGGAGGAATTTTCCCATGGTGATGACTTTTTAGTTGAGGAAAAAGTTGTCAAATGCAAGCAGTGTAAAGTTGCAAAGTGATGCAACTTTCATTCTATGACTCGTACGACCAAAAATATTGTTCCAACACATTTGGATGGGTACAATTATGCTAGGCATGGTCCTCTTTTGCACCCAAACAAGTTGAATCACTCTGAGCTACATTCAACCAACTTGATCCTTTAAGAGTCCAAAGTGCAAAATGGTTGCAATCTTTGATAGACTATTAATTGAAAACCTTGATGCTTACAAAATATTTTTCTAAGGACACGAGATCACATTAGGCCCCTTTACAATAACCTCTCTTAGTTTTTTCATGGTGATGACTTTTTAGTTTAGAAAAAAGTTATCAAATGCAAGTAGTGTAAAGTTGCAAAGTTGTGCAACTTATGTTCTGCAACTCTTACAACCAAAAAAATTGTTCTAACACATCTAGATGGGTATGTTTATGCTAAGAATGGTCCTCTTTCACACCCAAACATGTTGAATCACTCTGAGCTACGTTCAATTGATTTGATCCCTTAAGAGTCCAAAGTGCAAAATGGTTGCAATCTTTGACAAGATTTTACTCAGAAATTGTAATACTTACAAAATCTCTATTTTAGGCCATGGGATTGTGTTGGGCCCCTCTACAGTAACCTCTCTTAGGTTTTTTAATATTCAAGGAATTTTCCCATGGTGACGAATTTTCAGTTGAGGAAACATTTGTCAAATGCAAGCAGTGTAAAGTTGCAAAGTGGTGCAACTTTTGTTCTATGACTTGTATGACCAAAAATATTGTTTCAACACATCTCGATGGGTATATTTATGCTATTCATGGTCCTCTTTCACACCCAAACATGTTGAATCACTATGAGCTACGTTGAACCAACTCGATCCCTTAAGAGTCCAAAGTACAAAATGGTTCTAATATTTGATGGGATATTACTTGTAAACATTAATGCTTACAAAATCTGTCTAAGGACATGAAATCACATTGGACCCCTTTACAATAACCTCTCTCATTTTTTTCTATCTTGGAGGCATTTTTTTGTGGTGATGACTTTTTAGTTGTGAAAAAGGTTGACAAATGCAAGTAGGGTAAAATTGCAAAGTTGTGCAACTTATGTTCTACAATATGTATGACCAAAAAGATTGTTCCAACACATCTGTATGGGTACATTTATGCTAGAAATGGTCCTATTTCACACCCAAACATGATGAATCACTCTGAGCTATGTTCGACCCGCTCGATCCCTTAAGACTCCAAAGTGTAAAATGACTGCAACCTTTGATGGACTATTACTCCAAAAAATTGATGCTTACAAAATCTCTATTTGATGCCATAGGATCATGTTGAGCCCCTCTACAATAACCTCTCTCAGTTTTATCTATCTCAGAGGATTTTTCCCGTGGTGATGAATTTTTAGTTGAAGAAATTTTTTTCAAATGCAAGTAGTGTAAAGTTGCAAAGTGGTTCACAACATTTGTTCTACAACTTGTATCACTAAACAGACTGCTCCAACATGTGCGAATGAGAATTTTTACACTAGGCATGGTACTCTTTCATACCAAAACATGCCGAATCACTTTTAGCTATGTTCAACTGGCTCAATCCCTTAAGAGTCCAAAGTGTAAAATGGCTGCAATTTTTGACAAGCTATTACTCGAAAACCATGACTCTTACAAACTCTCTATCTAAGGCCATGGGATTATGTTGGGCCCCTCTACAATAAATTCTCTTAGTTTTTTCTATCTCAGAGGTGTTTTCTCATAGTGATGACTTTTAGTTGAGGAAAAAGTTGTCAAATGGAAGTAGTGTAAAGTTGTAAAGTGGTGCAACTCTTGTTCTGCAACTTGTGCAACCAAAAAGACTATTCCAACATGTCCATATGGGTAAATTTACACTAGGAATGGATGTCTTTCACTCCCAAAAACCTTGAATCACTCTGAGCTATGTTCAACTGGCTCGATCCCTTAAGAGTCCAAAGTGGAAAATGGCTATAATCTTTGGCAGGTTATTACTCAGAAACCGTGATGCTTACAAACTCTTCGTCAGAGGCCACAGGATCATGTTAGGCACCTATAGAATAACCTCTTGGTTTTTTCTATCTAGAAGGTTTTTTCCCATGGTGACAACTTTTAGTTAAGGAAAAAGTGGTCAAATACAAGTAGTGTAAAGTTGCAAAGTGGTACAACCTTTTTTTTGTAACTTGTACAACCAAATGGACTATTCCAACACATCTAGATGGGTACATTTATGCTAGGAATATTCCTCTTTTTCACCCAAACATGTCAAATCACTCTGAGATATGTTGAATTGACTCAATCTCTTAAGAGTCCAAAGTGCAAAATGGCTGCAATTTTTGATGGGCTATTACTCAAAAATTGTGATTCTTACAAACTCTCTGTCTAAGACCATAAGATCACTTTGAGCCCCTCTGCAGTAACCTCTCTAGGTTTTTTCTATCTCGAAGGAATTTTCTCATGGTGATGACTTTTCAATTGAGGAAAAAGTTATCAAATGCAAGCAATGTAAAGTTGTAAAGTGGTGCAAATTTTCTTTTTCAATTCATACGACCAAACAAACTATTTCAACATTTTTATATGGGTATGTTTACACTATGCATGGTCCTCTTTCACACCCAAACACACTAAATCACTCTGAGCTACGTTCAATCAACTCGATCCCTTATGATGGCAAACAAAACAAAGGAAAAGAGAAAGATTCAGATGATAGTTGACAAGTCTGAGTTTTCCACACCAAAATCATATGTTTGCATGTAAGAGGTAAAACATCTACGTGTCAAAATAGTTGAGGAAAGCCTAAACCTTTTTGTTTTCAAATGATTTATGATCCAATTACTATGTGAATCTCATACTTACATTGAATTGATTATTATTAATATTAGTATTTAGGTAACTTTATTATTCCTATTATGGATCTAATCACAAAGGAGAAGGCTATATGATTCTTGAAATATTATATGATCATCCTCAATTCTAGCAAGGAAAAGACATTTTTTAATTATCCTCCTTACCCTTACAACAATATGGTTGTTGTAAAGATGAAATTTTTCAAGATTATAGAAAAAAAATGAAAGATTTATTGCTAAACCTAATCATAGGTCAATTGAAATATGATCCCACATGGTTGCTTATGACCTATATAAAGATAATCATGAACAATAGTGTTAGTAAGTTCACAGTAGAGCCTCGACCATAAGTAGAAGCTAAAAATAGCTCAAAGAATAGGTATAATTATATGTTGATACATGAGATATTAAAACATCTATTCCTACTCCACAATCATATCAAATGTTCTAGAACAAATTTGTTGCATATCACCTATAATTAAAAAATGCATTCTTTGAAGAAGCTTGGTTGGCATGAATATAGAATAAGTAATTGGTGAAAATATGGGAAAGAAGTCAGACACATGGTGGAAAAGCCAAGTCACTTTTCCTTGGGTAATAAATGGGATGACATATATGAGAAGGATCATTTCAATCCTACCTCTTCCTTCATTCCAAAAAGCCTCAAATCCAAGTAAGTGAAATAACAATAATATCATTTGGTGATGAAAAAGGAGTAAAAATTAAAACCTCCAATTTTCCAAACCAAGCACATCTAATTACATAGGTAGATTTAGTGCTAGAACAATTCACAACTTATGCATCTACTCAACCATATATTTCATTTAAAAGTATCCTAACCAAAATCCAATGATTATTTCAAAGAAAACAAAAGAAGCAATTAACTCTAGTTCATATTGAAGAGGAATCTACCTAAAATGTCCTAGTGCAAAGAATGAGAGGTTCCATCTCCACAAAATTAACTATCAAATACATTGTAACTAACCAATAAATAATTAAATCACCCAACACAACTACGGGGAAAATGAATGAGTCCTTTGAATCTTAGTAGGTGCCCACCACAAACTAGAGCTTATTTTAGAATACCACAAGTGGAGGTGAGGATCTAGAATAGGAGAAGGAAATAAATTGAGAGAATTGATGATCCACCTATGAAAATGGGATATGAAAAGTAGAAAACGGAATAGCTAAACATACAAGAGCCATTAGAGGTTTGTATATAGAAGGTATAATAGGTTACACTATAAATATCTATCTTCCCTTTCCTCTTAGATTTATCCCTTTCAAATTCTTCCTTGGATTCCCTATTGAATTAGCACATAAGTAAATGATAAATCATTGGTGAATCATTTTTAGAAATATTGAATTTGTTTAGCATCAACTAATAAAGATGTTTAGCATCAATCAATAAATATTCAAACCATGAAGGATAGTAATGAGCAATGCTAGGGCTAACCAATTAATAAGTATACACGTGAATAAGTGAAGCACAAGTACTCAAATACATGTAATCCTTGAAGTATACACATGAATACATAGTATACACATTAATAAAACGTATATGCATGATTACAAGGTATACGCATGAAAGCACGTAAGTTAAAAAGTATACATTGGAATACACATAAGTCACAAAGTATAAATGTAAGTTGTACAATATACACTTGAATACATGTAACTCATATCTATTGAACCATGGATGTATAATGCAAATATGGACACCATCGATAAAAACTATTTGTATTAACCAAATAGCCATGTAGGCATACATCAATAAATGTTGATATAAGGATAAAATATATACAAAATAGCCATATAGGCTTACAAGAATGTCATATAGGCATACAATGTCAAATATATGAAATAAAAAATATGTCCAAAAATGCCATATAGGCATACAACAAAGGGCCCTAGAATCAAAATTCATTTCCCTCCAGGCCTTCAAAAAAAATTCTTGCCCTTTCCTTCTTGGTTAGATGGCAATAAATCTGTCACTTGTTTACAGTGAGGTCAAGGAGTGCTTCTAGTGCTCCTCCTTGTTTTAGTTCCTAATCAAGCCTTATCTATTACAATAACAAGTAAAGACATTAATATATACAAACTACATTATAAAAAATGATATATTTAACAAAATAATAACTTACTACCACTAGATGATCACTCTCCTTAATGTAAATTTTTGCATGCCCATGTTGTGGTGTGTTGAAGCCCTGTAGAAACCATCCAAAGAGAAATTAAACTATGAATCAAAAATTGTTTCATTTTTCACTAACTAACAGCTATAACAACAAATATAAATTGAAATTTAGTAATCTACCTCATATCCTTGTGAGATGCATTGAGGAGTTTATACCAAAAGAAACACCAAGCTCCATTTCCCTATGAACATCTAAAGGTGTTTCCGCTTGCAACATCGAAAAATAAAACAATAAATTATTCAATCACAAAAACTAAAATAGTGATGCACGTCATGGCTTATAATGTATGAGATAATGAAAAAAATATTGAGTACTTATTGAACTATATATTTCTTACTATCATGCTTACTATTTTCCCTATCCATAGCTTGTTTGAAAGCACCTTTTTTATGCTTTTATCCATAGCTGCAAGGCGGTGAACTATTTGATAAAATTCTTTGGTAGACAAGTATGAAAAATGTGGTAGCATAGAGAAGGGAGTGAATTGTTTGAAAAAATGCCTCAAAGAAATGTGGTATCATGGTGATGGAATGCCATGTCAAATAAATGTGTCATGGCATTCCATCATCGTGAGACCACATTTCTTTGAGGCATTTTTTTAAATAGTTCATTTCCTTCTCTATGGTATTATGTTGGGATGGGGTGGATAGTATAGTGTGGTCTTGGTTATGAGATGGAGGGAGATCATAACATGAAGAGGGAGGGGTGGGGATATGAACAAGTGGAATAAGAGGTGGAAGCTTCCATGGATTGGTAAATTGAGGATGAGGATGAGGAAATTGAAAAGGATTTGGAGTGAAATTTCGGCTAAAGGCTTGGTTTCTATTCTTAAGGTAGTGAGTATTTTGAAAAAAATCCTCAAAGAAATGTGGTATCATGGTGATGGAATGGAATTCCATCACCATGAGACCACATTTATTTGAGGCATTTTTTCAAACTACTCACTACCTTTTCTATGCTATTGCTTACTATTATATTTTGATAGATTTCTTCCAAGTATCCATAGTTTTTTGGAAAGCACATGTTTTAGGATTTTAGCCATAGCAACAAGGAAGTGAACTATTTGATAAAATGATTTGGAAGAAATATATGGAAAATGTGGTAGGATAGAAAGGGTAGTGAGTAGTTTGAAAAAATGACTCAAAAAAATTGGGTCTCATGGTGATGCAAATCACCATGAGACCACATTTCTTTGAGGCATTTTTTCAAACAACTCATTGCCTTGTCTATGTTATTGCTTACTATTATTCTTTCATAGTTTTTTTCCAAGCATCCATAGCATAGACAAGGCAGTGAATAGTTTGAAAAAATACCTCAATAAAAAGTGGTCTCATGGAATGCCATGACAAGAAAATGCAATTGGCAGTTGTTCCTAGTTATTAATTATGCTATATGAAGTAATTGCATCACTACTTATGTTGACTTTCTAGAAAACTATATTGTAATTGAAATTTTGTCATCTATCAACATCTAGTTATTAGTTATGCAATGTGAAGTAATGCTTTTAGTTTGAAATATGTGTGATGCAATGTAATCAAAGATATGAATATAAACTACACAAACCGATTAGGTACAATTCATTAGTTAAGCTCTTTGCTCTATTACCTGCATGAAGGTTTGTACTACATTGGTACTTGGAGGTGTTATGACGAAACCTCCAATATTAGCCTGTTCAATATCCAAAATAAAATGTTATAATATCATTCATATAACAATGTTATTCACATGTAATATTTATAATTTTTTACTATTTGCATACCTCAATAGTAGATGTAGTGGAGTAAACAATAGGTGAAGGGCTAGTGTATCCAGTATAACACTATCACCCTAAAATTTTATTGCAATCATTAAACTAAATTAATTAATCTTGCATTTCAAAAATGAAATTTAATAAATTAAATTCAATGAACATGCTAACATTTACCTAAGTATCGACATTGAAAGCCTCATTCAAAATGTCATTTGTCATCGCCATCTCCACAGTTGGAGACTAATCCTACACACCAGCCTCCTAACTATCTGTGGGGTCATATGTATAGGTTGACCTACAAACTTGACAAGAATGGGGTGGAATCCTACCCCTTGAACTGTCCCATGGATGGTGTTGTACTACAATATTGGCACATTGGATGATACTCTAGGTCAAAGAGCTGATAGACTATAGGGTGTCCACCTCAACACTCTCCTTCATGATGGAAGGGATAGCAATGTGCTCATACACCAACCCAGTGAGTGCTCATCTCCCTTGCCATTGAGGATTGAGACATGCACCTGGTCTATCTTATCCTAACCCTCCACCTCTCCCCTAAAAGTCCCTCATATAAAAATAGTTAGGGATTTTGTTGAGGATGAACTCCTAGTAGAGTTTCCTCAAGAAATACTAGGGGACCTCATTACTGTTGCATGGTGAATTGTCAAAAACCATCCATCACCTATCCAAAAAATTATTCCTAATCACTTGGTGGTTGCACCAATTGATAGGAAACCTCTTGATATTAAGGTCAAGAGTTTGATTTGTGTCTAGGTTAGTGAATAATGAGCATAAATCATATTTTGTAATTTTTTCATCCTTTACTTCTTTATATGATAATTTATCTGCATAAAAATTCCTACACTTCTGCATCTTATCTTCCCAACCATTTAATTGTTTGCTAATTGTGTCTACATGTGTTAACATGGCCTAAAGTGAATTTTCAAGTGTGCTTCTTTCCAAGGTTGAACTTGCAAGATCATTCAACCTCATGATTAACTCCTCAATCTATTTTTTGGTGTTTTCTATTTTCCCCATTAAATTTTGTTGAGTACTAGGAGGATGTTGAGGAATAGTTGGAGGAGTTTATTCTTTTGGTCATTGAGGTTTTTTTCATGTGCTTTTTCATGAGAAGGAGAACAATTTTGAGGTTGATTATCATCTCCTAAAAATTAAAGAAATGAACATTAAAAACAACCTAAATTTACCTATTTAACAAAAAATTAATGAAAAAAACAAACAATGCTTACTTATTCAACCTCCTCATTGACATGGTGGCATCTTGGTGACAAAATTGCAAAGAATAAATGAAGAAATTGGAAGTTTCGATTCTTACAAAATGCGATCATGCAATAGTAGGGTTTGTTGGCCACAAGAAAGAAAATATGATAGTGAAAATGAAATGAAATATATATATTTTTTAATAAGCTATAACATGCTCACATTATAACATGAGTGTGTTATAGGATCAATGTGACTGAGACTTAGGGTTAATCACACCAAGAAATAATGTGATCATGTTATAACATGCTCACATTATAACACACTCACATTATAGCCTTTCAATTTTTTTTAAAAAAATTGGCCACTTTTTTCCCCTACTCCCTATTTGAACAAATTATACAGCTTGCTCAAAAAGGATTTGTTTTGGGGTAGAAAATGGTGCATGAAACTCTTCACTCCATAGGAAAAAACAAAAATAAAAACTTGGACCTTAAACTAGATATTTTCAAATCCTATGACAAAGTGTCCTAGAATTTTTTGTTTCAAGTTCTTTGTAGGTTCAAGTTCTCTAGTAAATTCTTGAAACTCATTTAAGGTTGTGTCACCTCCGCTAGGTTCTCTATGATTATCTATGGTACCCCACAAGGATTTTTTTGGATTATGGAGGTACCCGCCAAGGGGGACCCTTGTTCCCCTATCTCTTTATTATGATGTTTGAAGTTCTTGGTTGTAATTTGGAACGAAAAGTGTTGAATGTTACCTAGGCTAGTTTTCCCCCCTCTTTTGTCTCTCAACCAATTTCCCATCAAAAATTATTTTGATTATACAATATTACTAGGGGAAGCCATGATGGTTGAGGCTAAAGTTTGGGTTGATGTTCTCAAAAAAATTGATATGACTTTTGGGCAGTGCATCAATTTTACAAAAAGTGTCATTATTTTTCTCAACATGGACCCTTCTCTTCAAACTAGGATTTCTAGAATCCTCAAATTTCAAATGTTCCCCTTCCCTCGACATACCTAGACATGCCGCTTACTATTGGTAAGGTGGATAATTCAGTCTATTCTACTCTTCTTGAAATATTTTAGAGAAAGCTTGCTGCTTGGAAGGGTGATCTTCTCAACAATTCTAGTAAGCTTCTCCTTCTCAAATCCACCCTTCAAAGTTTGGCTATATACCTAATGTTTTTATTTCTTATGCTTGTTGTGTGGTAATAGAAACTTGAGAAAATCTAGTGAATATTCCTTTGGTTGAGTACTAAAGACAGGAGTTGATTCTCTTTGGTGAATTGGGACAGTGTGTGCTCTAGGAAATATTATGGAAGCCTGGACTTGAGAAAAACTAGACAAATGAATATGGCCCTTATAACTAAAATCTCTTGGAAGCTTCTAAACAACTAGGTGGAATGGATCTCTATCCTCAAGGATAAGTATTTGTGGGGTTGTGATTTCCTCTCTTCTAGACAATAGTGTTCTTCCTTTAGGCTTTATTATCTAGAATAACCTCATGATGTCCAAGAATTTTTTGTTTTTGGGCTCCTCTTGGTAGGTCAGATTTGGTACTTTTGTCTCTTTTTGGGATGACAAATGGCTTTCCTCACTAGTTCTTGGTCTTCATCTGGTTATGACTATGGTGAAGTTGGATCTTTATGCTTAGTTGGGGGATAAGGTTTTTGATTACTTGGAAACTACTCTTGAACTGCCTAGATGGAAGATTGATCCTAAGTGGTTTGACCCCCCTACTTTTGGTTCTTGAAGAGCTTCTTAGAACTGTTAAGAATCAAAAGTTATTTAACTCCAATTTACCAGACTCTTTAGTTTGGGTGGCTTCTAAGGATGAGAATTACTCCATTAATATTGGTTATAATATTCTTTCTAGCACCTGGGATCCCTTACTTGATTGAATGTAGATTTGGTGATGAAATTCCCCCCCTGAAGTTAAATTATTATGTTGCATTGTCTTTCATAAGTGGATGCTCACCCTAGATAAATTGTAGAAGAAAGGTTTACATCTTGGTAACCATTATTTCTCATGTGAGAATGAAGATGAGTCCATTTCCCATCTACTTTTCCACTATTCCTACTCCTGGAAGGTTAGGCAAAAAATCCTATCTCTTTTCAATGTCAATTGGGTTTGGCAGAAGTATTTTATGGTATTTAGGACAGTTGGTACCTTCCTATTTCTCACCCTATGTTGGTTGAGCTTTGGTGGAAATCTCTTTTCTTCACTAGGTGGGTGCTCTAGAAGGAGCACAATAACAGGATTTTCAGAGACAAAAATCCCCCTTAGTTGGTGGTGGCCAATAAGATTATCACCTAGGCTATTGATAATATTACAATTACCTCCTACAAGCCTAAAATAAATCCCAATACTCTAGATTTATCTAATGCATCAGCCTAGAAACATTTTGAGGCTGTTAATGCTCTTTATTCTTGCATTTCGTCGGACAAGAGCAGTACTACTTGGTATGCCCCTAAACCTAGATGGCTAAAGCTTAACTTTGAAGGCTCAACCAAGCCTAACCTAGGTTAGGTGAGTGGAGGTGGGGTTAGTCATGATCATAATGGTAAATTGATTTTGGCTTATGTGGTGAACTAGAGGTGCAATCATCCAACTTGAATGAGGTGGTGATAGATTTTCATGGTAATAAGATTGCCACACATGTTAGGCTCTCCAACTTGGTGATTGAGGGAGATTCCATAAATACTATTCTCATGTTGATGAAGAAGGCTAATCCTTATTGGTCACTCCAGGACCCTGTGTCATCAACTCATAATCTAATGTTTTCCCTAAGAGATAGTAGATCTAATTACATGTTTATAAATGGCAACAAAGTTTCAGACGTGCTTGCTAACATTAGCACTTTCACCCCTAATTTAGTTATCTGGGATAATATTTTTCATATCCCTCGGCATGTGTGAAAATTAATTTATCGTGATGCCAATGTAGCATCAAAATGACATTGAGTTGGATCCACTATCAACCCCCTTTGATATTGTCCATGATTTTCACTTATGGAAAATTAATCCCTTTAAGCATTCTTTTCATAAGACTATTTACTTGTGGCTCTGGTATTTATTCTCATCATTTCTTCAAATTGTGTTTCCTTGCTCTAGTGTTGGTGAATCTTGCCATGGGGGGTGAACTAGTTTAGGATGAACTTGCTAATTGTGAGATGTGGAAATAGGACAGTGAGGTTTGGCCCATTATTCAATGGGGCAAGATGGCCTCGTATGTGGAAGTAATGTAGGTGCATGACCCCAACCTTTCTATGGAGTTCGCTACCTCTTGGGTGAATGGAACTATCACCATTGGTGGGTGCTCCTTCACAATGACTATTGATCTAATCACTAAGGTCACAAGGCTTCCATTGGAGGGTATTTGTATTCCTCATAAATCTAAGGGTCATTATTAGAAAGATATGGAGTTCTTTTTAAAAGAGGGAGAAAAGATGAACAAACTCCAAAATGGCTTTAATAGGGCTAACTTTCCTAGCCTTTGGAGTAAGGTTGTGGAAGTTCTAATGAGGTATGTAATGATAAAGGGCCACTTCCATCACTTTCATGCCTATTTGTTTCCTATGGTTAACCATCTTTGTTACAATTTAAAAATGAACTTTACCTTTTGGATTTTGACCTCTCTTAAAAAATTGGTCAAAAATGTCTAGGGTAAAAGTAATAATTTACCTATTCACTAGGATATTATCTTCCATTTTTTCCATTACTAGGGTTCCCTGTTACCCTCTCATGACACTATTAAAAATAACACCTTGGTCATTCGTGACCCCATTGAACCCCATGTGAACCCCAGTCTCTCTATCACCCTAGATGAAATCCCACCCATTACATGTCATATTACTTGTGCCCATGGAAAAACTCCTGCTAATGAGGAAACCCCTCCTAGCCCCATTAAATGTGCTCCCCTAGTGAAGCCTACTCCTATTTCTACTTCTAGTTCCAATAACTCAAATAACTTAGACAACGAGTCATGGAATCCCACCCTTTCCAATTCTCCCACTCACTCCCTTGTTTAGGTGGAGGATTTTGATGTCCCCAATACCCCTTGTCATTAACCCTACCCTCCAAAATTACCCTAATTTTTGCATCAATTTGGAGGGGACCTATGTTGAACCAAAGGTTGGTTTTGGAAATTGTGCTTTTGGTGACCCCCTCTACAATGAAATTAATCAAATCTTAGAGACTATTAATGTGCAAAACAACATCCTCCAGTGGCTCCTAAACTAGAGACTATCTAGGTTCTAGAAAAAAAGGTGTTATAGTAGTAGGTTCCATGACCTAGGGAGGTGGAGGAAAATGACCATTGGGATTTGATTTCCTTCCTAGCTAAGTTGTTTGAGCATTGGGCCAATCAAGACAAGGAGGTGGAAGAGCTCAGATCTCTCATTGGCACAAAGGAGGATAGAAAGAATTTAAAAATGTAGATTGATGCTATTCATAAGAACCAATAAAAAACCACGTAGTGTCTCCATGTCATTATTGATTACAACAAGGATATCGTGAAGAACAAAAATCTTACCCTCCTAGTCTTTCAACAAGAGATAAGGAAATGTCATGGAAAATGGGTGGTTGATGATGGTCACGTTGATTGTCACACGTAGAAGAAAGTTGAGGTGGTGGATAACTCGACTCTAGACACTATAGTGGATACTAAGGCTATTTAGAAGGCCCTCCTATCTTTTGAGGAGAAGTTCCACTTCCCGTCTTAGGAGTGGAAGGCTACTAGTGGTTTGAAGTTTCCAAGAGACCTATAGGTTTTTTTGGTCCCTTGCTAGTCTTTTGTTTTTGTCTTGTCTTTGTTTCTTTCTACTAGTCGATTTTCTTAAGTTTTTTCTTTAGTTTTCTAGGAGTTTCACTTCTCATGAGCCCCTCATTGGCCTCAATGGCCATTTTTTAATGGGTATTTTCCCTTCTAGTTTTAATCTAATCAAAATGTTTAAAAATATAAATTGATTTGTTGGGTTTTGAAAATCATGAAATACATTTAAATATATTTTTTTTCACCATTTGAAATCCTAAGAAATTTAGAAGATTATTTGAATATAAATTGAAAATTATAGAAAGAAATCAATATAATATTAAGAAGAGTTTATAACACTTATTATCAATTTAGATTCATATTTTCAATGCATCAAGTTCATATATGAGTTTATTCATGTTTTATGTTATTTTTTTTGTGAGCACTAACACTTATTGGACTTTCAATCAAGAAATAAATTAGCTTTGTATGAGATGATTATATTGAACAATCCATCAGGGAAAGAAGATATGAGTAGTAAGTAGAACCACTTTTCAATTTGTCACTTGGTTTATCAATTTACCTCTTCCTAGCCAAGGGTAAGCACTATTTACATCACCATAGCTATTGTGCAGGTGGAAACATGAAAATGAGGTTTGATTTAGGAAAGCCCCTATATGACACAACCCTTTCTCCCCTCTCTTATGTGTAGGGGATAGATCTGATGTGAATTTGGGAGAAAATTGGAGACCTAATTGAAAGATCAAGCTTGCAATCCTCCTACATCAACAAATTAGGGCAAGTGGACTTAATCATAAAGAAACAAAGTTTTGAAACTAAGTCAAGGAAGGAAGAACATATAGAATGGGACCCTCTAAGATCTATTCACTAATTCTTTAGATTTTCATTCTCATTACTATGGTTGTAGTGCCCCTATCCAAGCATCCTAAACCCTAAGTTAGATGACAAGTTCCTCTATCTTTGCACTATATTGTTTTGTTGTCTATTTTTTCCTTTCATTTCTGCAATTTTCTATATGAGCATAAATTTATTGTACTTTCATAATTGACCTAGACATAAATTTACATATTAAAATAAATATCAAATCCCCATATCCAAAATAAAGACCAAAACCCAATTGATCCACCATTATGGTTTTTCAATTGAGGTTAGTAACCAAGTGGGTATGTGTGATCAATTTTGGTTCCTTCTCTAATGTGATGGAAGAGAAAGTGTGACTTAGACCCTAGATCCCTTTTCCCGCATAACAAATATGAATGTTTTGAAGCTGATGGTTGATAAGATTCCTAAGAAAACTTGTCAAAGATAATATAATAAGATATGGATATTTTTTTTAGAAGTTAAATGAAACCTGAAGATGCCAACTATTTTCCCAAATGATGAGAAATTAAAAAATTTAGGACCATTATAAATATTCTTGGCCTAAGAACATCAAATTATTCTAGTAAAAAATATATTTTAAATAATCTAATGAGTACATATGAGAGCATGGTTTCAACTTCATGCACCAAAGATAGTAATGTCACATGACATTTCATTACATCAAAAATAGTAAGAAATAAAATAAAATCACACATGATGAAAAATAATATTCAAGAATTAAAAATAAGTAGGAAAACTATAATGAGAACCATCATAAGGAATGAAAAAGTTGAGCTCCCAAATAGCAATAAATTATGGGAAATGTCCAATAAACTCCCATGGAAGTATAAGCGAATCATTGAATCCTTAATATCTCTAATTGAAGAAATTTAGAAAAATAAAACAAGAGTGTCTCCTAATTAAAGATATGTTGTAAGAAGGAAAATTATTTGTTGAAACTATGAGCCAAATCTAAATCATTTTTAGATATGACTCAAAAAAAAAAAAAATCTAAATCTCTAGAGATGTATCCTCAAATTAAAATTAGCTAAGGTTATTTTGAAATGGAAAATTATTTTATGTCAAAATAAATCACACATGAAAAAATTATTGTTGTAGAGTAAATATTGAGTTTTGTAATCATTATGATGGTTTTTGGAACATATGTGTATATTTTAATACTAAAGATGTTTTGAAGGAGTGTAAGATACAAACTCCACCTAGATCTTCTAGAGATTTCATATTGAGAATTTTCTATTAATGATTGGACGAGAAATTATTCTACAAGAAAATATGCTTGGATGACGCATGTGAACATTATGGTGGCTTACAAAATTGGCCAATTTTTCTACATATGGAGAATAGACACATGCAATAAAAATGAACCAGTAAGATTTAGAAAATATAAGAAAATGGTGCATATAGTTTAAAATAAGGAAAATACACAAAAAGGTGCAAATAGGTGAGTGAAAAGATATTACTTTATCAATTTTGTAGTGTAGGAAAATATATCCCTTTTTCACACTTAATTTGGGAAATAATAATAATAAATGTATTAAATTATGCCTTAATTTAGTGTTGTAATATGTATTTTACATATTCACATTAAGTTTAGGGCCTTATTAAATAAAATGGACTTAATTGTGCCTTATTTATGGTGTTGTAAGGTGTACCTTTACACTTTCACACTAATCTAGGGCTTTATTAATTAATTGAGGCTAATTTTCCTTAATTGGACCCTCTAATTCAAATCCAAGCCTAATTAATTGTAATTTTTGAAGGGTAAAAACTAACATTCATCAATGCCATAACATAAAACTTAACATTGGAGAATGTTTGTCCTAGGTAAGTGACCTAGGACCCATTCACCCAAGGGTGAATGGGTCCTCACTTAGGCGTAGGACCTAAATTTCAAATATGTTTTTGGTGGTATTTCAATGATTTCAAATGTATATTCACATGTCAACTTGTGTTATTTGAATTTTGAGAATTTATGTTAACATATGTATAAATAAGAGGTCATTTCACTATGTTTCACCTAGAAAATCTAAGTCTCCAAGAATTATAGCAAATTTATGAGCAAGTGTGATCAAGACCAGTTCAAGAGCATTTTCAAGGAATTCAAGAGAAGATTCGAAGAAGAATTATTGCAGCAATCAAGATCCTATTATCATGTCAAAGTCTCCTTGCATCATTCATATTGTTTGAGCTAATATGTTGATGTAGTGTTCAAGATCCATTTGAGCATTCAAAGGAATTGTTTCAATTCAAGTTTCATGGTCAAGATCCACATCTATTGAAGCCATTTCATGCTAGTTGTAGATCTCTATATTCCAAGGTTAAAACAAGGGCTTGGTGAGTTGTGACATTTCATTTGTTCATTCATAACTCATTCATTCTATTTCCTTTCATTACAAGGTTTAATTACCAAAATTGGGTTTGACCAAGGAAAACCCCCATTCACCTAAAAAACATTTTTCTCTCTTGATGTTTGATTACAAATTTTAGGTGGAAGATCTATTGGAGAGAAAAAAATGCAAAGTTGTCAAAGTTGTCACCATTTTTAAAATTTCATAGAAACTGACCTATAGGATTTGTTTCCAACTTTCCAACTGCGAGATTTAGCAATTTGAGATTATAGACACAACAAAACAAAACCCAAAAACCATTCTTTAAGAGCCCTAGCTAGGACCCATTTGCCATAGGGAGAACGAGTCCTCAATTAGCCTTGAAAAAGCACTTTTTGTGAGAGGTACACAATAAATTCTATAGGTTCCATTAGTATTATGCTTAATATTCTAAATTCACTTTATAGATCAAATTTTGGAGTTGATTTTCTATTTTTAATCTTTCTCCCAAACATGTTGTTTGACTCGTACCCCCATCCTTGCATTAGAGGGAAATTTACAGATTCACACTTTGACTTGACTCACATTTTGGTTGACAGTCATTTCATTTTTTGAATCTCATTTTGTAATGAATTGACGAAGAAGAGGACCCCTTTTCCCTCTTTGGATCCACTTTTCCATTTTTGGAAACCCTAGGGACACCCTTATTTTTCATCATTTCAAGTTTATGTCTATTTTTTAATAGAATATAGTGTATGATTATGCATGGAATACCCATAGATATTGATGTTTGGAGTTGAAATTTAACTTATACAAGGACACATTTACACTTGGTACCATCATTTTAGTTGTTGAATTTGCAAATAACTAGACACTACAATAATAGAATGAGGTAAAATAGAAGTTTGACAACTCCACCTAGGTTTTCTATATTTGTGCATATACCATTTGTTCATGCACATGATATTATAGAGGAAGACATGAATATCTTGAGGGAGTATCACATTTATATTAGTGATGATTGCAAAAATTCTACAAAGTTTATGCAAGGTTTCTTTCAAATGTTCTACTGCGAGTTCACTAGTAGGAACATATCATTTTTTCAACATATCATAGGGTTAGATAATTGTGCATCATAATTCAAGAGCTCATGGATGCTCTATTAGTTGAATAGGATTCATAAGATCACTAGTTTTTAGCTTATGTGGAATTTCTCATAGGTCAAGCTTGGAAAGCAAGAGCATGATGGTGCAGAAGCATGTATTCAAAGAGCCTTAACATAAGAATAATTAAAGTAAAATTACAACCAATTTGATATATGAAAAATCTATTATAAAATGGTGTAATTTTGTACAATAGGTTTAGGTAATGAAGGTAGTTCTATAGTTCATATATATTTTTAGTTGGTAGATGATATTAACATTGTATAATATGAGAATTACCATACATTGACAAGATTGATTGAGCTACACTCTTTTAGAAGCTCAAATTTTATGGTGTATTCATTTAAGAAAAATGGTGTGCTTTTGTTCTCCATTTATAAATGGGGCTTGGGATGAGTGTGATTCAAAAGAGTGGGTTGATGAATATTGTACAAGAAGTCTAAAATCACTTGAGATGTATCAATTCCTAATGGCACTAAAACTCACAGAGATTCATAAATTTACTTTGAACACATATCAAATCTAGTTCAACTAGATGATATCTACATGCATAATTTATGAAAATAACATTTTATCTTTTTTTTTGGTTTATTGTATTGTTGACTAAATTTGTTTAATTAGATGCACATATCAATGCACAGTATGTTTATGCAGTTATTATAGATGAAGACAATGAAGATGGAATGGATTATTATTTATGTTGTTATGTTCAGGAAAAAAATAAATTGGAGAAACTTTTTATAGATGGAGAAAAAATTGAGTATCCTACAAGGTCAGTGGTTGTCACTAAACATGGTTAAGAAGGTGACCAATTAAAAAGTTTTATGTGTGGTTTTTTAAGGAATTTGGCATGGGTTGAAAGATTATTCATTACACTAACCTTGTTGTGGCATCAAATGTCCATTTGATCAAATATGGGGGTAGATCGTTGAACAATAATTTTTTGAATGTTTACGAGTCTAATCATAAGGTAATACTTGATGCAATAAAGATTACAAATATTATATATGGTTTCTTAGATTGATTGTAAATGAGAAAAAAAAGTTGATTTTTATATACGTACATAAAATTAATTTTGTATAGGTAAAATTGTGTCCCTTCTCTATGATGAAAACCTTTTACTTTTATAATATTCACAATTTTTCAAATAAAAGAATTTGTGCAATTAACAATTACTAATTAGGATATCTATAGAAATATGGGATAGTGCATCGTACAAAGTTAATAGTCAAGGGTGACAATCCCCAATTGCTTTCCCCATTGCAAAAAAATAAAAAATTACAAGCTCATAAAATGCCAACTATAGAATACAAATATCATTGGTTTAACACTATGCAAATTGAGTATATCATTGGCAATGAAAAAATTAAATAGGCCAAACAATGGTTTGTAAATAATGCACTAAAAGGAACAACAGGTAATAAAGAACCAAAATTCCCAAGCTTTAGTATGCTACTCCCACAACAAGGAAATTGATCCTCCTCAAATTAACAACATAAATATATTCATTCCTTATTCTATTAGTAGATTGAAAGGATTTTTAAAGACCATTGATAGGAAAAAGGAATTTTATTGTATTAAAACTTCTATAACAAAAGGACCGAATATAGTTTAGAAGAACAAGAAACTCCCTTTGCATGGTTTGTAGCCTTTTCTACCTTGCCACACATCCTCTGTTCTTTGAATAGTACCCCCTTTCCACCACACACCTTCAACATTAGATTCCTTTTTCCAAAACAATGAAAATTGTGGCTCCCTCCTTCAAGAACTATTCACTGCTTTTTCCACCACTAAGCTCGGCTTCTTCAACAAAACTCTTCTTGGATTTTCCAATAACTATCCCTTCTCTTTTTCAGCCACTCCACATCAAATTGGGTGATGCTTGTAACCAACCAATCACTATTTTTCTAGACCAAGAAGAGAGATTGATAGGTCCCAAACAACAAATCTTGCTTCCACCCATTGATTGCCACTTGTCACAAAAATAATGAAAGGAAACACTAACATGAAATCAAAACCAAAAATTAGAAACAAAATAAAACCAAAACTATGCAAACTAAAATAAAGCAATGCAAAGGGTAATGTCCATGCATCACTCTATAATCATCTCTCTTATACGATAATTTTGTGCAATACTATTATTTATTTTTATGTGCATACCTACATGGAATTTTCATCCAATGACTTTATAAACATTTTAATGAGCTGTAATCCTTAGTTCTAGATCTAGGAAAATTCTTATGATCACCTTCTTGTGTACTAGTATTGAAACAAAGGAAAAGAGGTTCACCATAATGAAACAAAATGATGAACCTAATTTCCACTCTATTACATTCAATATGTGTGTTATAATGTGTAATTGAGTATCCTAAAACAAACCTAACTGATATACTAATCAAAAGGTAAGTTTTAAGAGGGTTAAATGATGTGTACCTATTGCAATAAAATATTTTTTGGACCTCACTAAGGATGCATTCGCCTTATGGAAAATGGGTCCTGGATAGAGCTCTAGAAAAATGGTTTCTAGGTTCTATTCTTCTTAGTCTACACACCTAGATCCTAGTCAGAGACTGTTGGAAACTCAAAAACAAATCCTATAGCTCAATTTCCATGATTTGACAACTTTCTTAGCAACTTTAAAAACTTTACAACTTTTTTAGTTTTTCTCTCCAATTGATCTTCAACCTAAAACCTACAATTAGACATCAAAGGCAAGAAGAATTTTATTTTGTTAGGGATTAGGGGTTTGCCTTGGTCAAACCCCATTTTGGTTATTAGACCCTATAATGAATGAAAGCATGAAAGGAATGATGAATGAACAAGAATACGTAACAAATCACCACACCTTAATTGAAACCCTGGATATAAAATATGTTATCTAGCATAAAGTGCCCTCAATGAATGTAGAACTTGATCACAAAACTTTGATTATAATTAATGCTTGAATAGGATCTTGAAATGCTACATCAACACATTAGAACAACAACATGCCTAATGCACTATGCCTTTGACATGATGAAATAACTCTTGATTATTGTAATAATCCTTCAATAATATTCCCTTGAATGCCTTATAAATGCTCTTGATCACACTTTCTTAAATGCTCTTAACTTGCATGAAATCTTCTAGGCTTGTCGAAAGTCTTAGGATGAAACATAGTGAAATGACCTCTTATTTATACATATCTTAACATTAAATCCTAAAATTCAAATATCACAAGCCAACATCAAGTCTAGGATTTGAAATCACTAAAATACTACCAAAAAATTATCCCATGGGTGTTCCTAGTTCTAAGTGAGGACCATTTCCATGTGGCAAATGGGACCTAGCTCACTTAGCTAAGACACACTTCAGAAAATGTGAAAGATTATGTAAAAATAGGGTCCTAGGACCTAGTGAGGACCCATTCACCAAGTGGTGAATGGGTCCTAAGTCACTAACCTAGGACACACACCTTCTAAAATTAAATGTTGTGTAATATCATTTATGAATGTCAGGTTTTATCCCTTAGAATTTACAATTAATTAGGCTTGGATTTGAATTAAAGGGGTCAATAAAGGAAAATTAACCTCAATTAATTAATAAATCCCTATATTAGTGTGAGACTATAAAGATACACTTTAAAACACCCAAAATAAGGCACCATTAAGTCCATTTAGTTTAAAAGGGCTCTAAACATAATGTGAATGTGTAAAACACATTACAACACTAAATCAAGGCAACATTAAGTTCATTTAATCTTAATTATTAATTCCCAAACTAAGGAAAAATAGATACTTTTTCCATTACTATATTTTTCCCCCACTTTAGTGAGAGTATGACCCCATGTCAAACTCACACTAAAGTAAACATTCAAGACATTTATGTATGTAGCAATGAAAAGGACACACAATCATACAAGATCAAAGACCAAGAAGAAAAGGGAGGTCAGATCAAGCCTTGACTATCAAATGTGATGTGGAACACGTCTCAGCTGTTTGTCCAAAGAGCATTCATAAGAAAAACTTGATGTCTACTTTGTAAACGACACATGTACTCACTCTGGGGTAGTGGAACCTTAGGTCATCCACTAGGTGAGTCTCCCCCTAGGAAGGTGGCTTAGTGTGAAAGTCATGCCTCTATGTCGACTCTCATTGTACTTACCATACGAAAGTTATCCCTCTAATAATTCTAATAGGGTGCCATCACATTCTTGTTTCTTGCTTAACAAGGTGTGTTATGCTAAGAACCTATACACATGGCAAGGCTCCATAGGAAATAAAGGTGTGTTATGCTAGGTGGCCTTGAATTAGGGTTTTGAGCTTCACAAGGTCAGTGAGCTGTATTATGTATATAGGTTTTTGTTCAAGGGGATATTACTTCATTCATGTAAGGTATTCTTCTTAGGGATCATTGTGTCTAATGTCTCCAAGAGAGGATGATTTGAGAGTAAAAGATTCACAACTTAGGGAATGCAATGTGTCACATCACCATTAATAGGAAATTCGTACGCTAAGAAATATCACACTCTTGGAGGACATCAAACCCAATGACACCACCAGCAAAAGGATGCATCACAAGAAAAAGAAAATCACACCATGAAACATGCAAAATGTCAAAAGATATTATCGATGTATGCCCCCACTCTAAAGTAGTTTCTAACACCATAATTGTGAGAAATTTATTTAAAGTAGCCAAATGTTTACTCCTAAGACATGAGAGCTTCATTGGAAATCCCAATGCCAAGTCATATGTTCCTGAATGAAACTACATCATGAATAAGGGGTTGCCCCCAAAATTAAATACTAAAGATTGATTAGTATGTCATGTGTGAGCCAAGTCATGTCATCAACATCCCAAGATTTCTCTTCTATATTCATGGAAGGTGGTCAACTAGCCAAAAGAGACAATCAACAATTTCCATACGAGGACAAGGCTAACCTAATCCCTTTCCCCCACTTAGTGCAAGACAAGGGTGAGTCAAGGTAATTGATGATATGTTGCTCCTCAAAGAAAGGAAATGATTTGTAATGAATTTAAAGCATGCAATAGTGAGTATGATATGATCCTACAACTATTACATGGAAAAGAGAAACATCTATTATTATTGATTATAATGAGTAGAAAAAGTTTCAATTTGATGCCTATCGAATGAGATATTCCCACATGTAGTATATATTAGTTTAGGATGTACCAAAGTTAAAATTTTCTTTTAATAATCTTTTGTAAGAGTGTTGATATCGAGTGAAGGATTTTATGATTCTTTTGTTTCTTTTGAAGGACAATAACAAAGAACATTAGTCATTTCTTGTGTGTTAGGCTCTATAGGGATACAAATACCTTGTTCTCTAGCACCACATCCTTTTCCACTATACCCAAGTTGTTTCATAAGTTCATAACCTCTACCACAAATATTTTTGATTTATTTTAGATTCGGTGGTTGGTCATAATCAACTTCATCAAAGTTTGTTGTGTAATTTTCTTCTTCTCCTAAAGTAGTTGAGATGGATGCTTTCAAATTTTGTGTTGACATTACCACTTTTTATTTTCCCTTATCAAACTTTTTGTTTATGATCTTGTATTCTCCCATGAATGTAGGTGTGAAATATAAGGATACCCAATCATCTTCCAATAACTTTGTGACTTCTTCAATATGCTTTTCTTTATCTCTTTCTTGCATGGGTTCCACTTGTGTAGTTGGTCTCATTTTTTTCAAAGGATTTTCCTTATCTTTTTCAATTTGGAAAACACTATAAGGCTTAGGATCAACTTTGATTGTATATAATTTGTTGTTGTAGACATACTTCATTTTATGATGAAGAGTAGAAGGCACCCCATTCATTGCATGAATCCATGGAATTCCTAAAAGAAGATTATATAATTTAGACCATGAGGCATAACATAGACCGGGATTTTCTATGTAACCTTTCCAAGTTTAATAGGCAATGTAATCACACCAAGTGGTTGTTTTCCTATGTTATCAAACCCATGGATAGATAAAGAGTCAGGTTGAATTTGGATTTTATCTGATTTAATAATGTCCAAAAGGTTTATGCTACACATGTTAATGGTCAAACCATTGTCAATAAGGGTTCCCTTTATCCCAATTTGATTATGTAGAGCCATTATCATGAAAGCTTCATTTTTTTCTTACTCTTCTAATGAAGGTAGCTCATCTTGATTGAAAGTAATGTCTAATTTATTCGGTGGTATAGCCTGAATTTGGGTTGCCACATCATTTTATTGCACATTAGGATGGGTAGAAACTTGTTGTAAAGCACTATGAAGCATGTTATGATAACTAGGTGATGTTTGAATGAGATCCCATAAGGATATCTTAGTAAGAGTATTTTTTAGTTGTTCAACAATATCATACTCCTTTCCACTTTGTAAAGGAAAACAATGAGCACTATGCAAGATAGGTTGAGGCAATCGGATAGATGTTGGAGTTGTTTGTCTTTTTTACAGATTGTTCCTGGTGTTATATGTATGAGAAATGGTATTTTAACTCTATTTCTATGAAACATTATCATTATCCTTTCTCCTTTTAGGTGGTTCTAAGATAAGCATGAGCTTATTTTTGAACTTGAGGTTGATGTGAGATGGTATGAAGTGGCTCAGAGACCACTTCAAGGGATATATAATGTGTATAACCTCAAAAGGATTGTACTTATTTTACCGATCTCATAGTGAAGGGGATTCTAATGTCACTTCAACATCTTCATTTATGGAAGCCTCATTATTATTATTGTAATTTCTTCCACCATGATTTCTTCCCTAATAGGAGAGTTTTTAGGAGAGAAAAAAACTATATGTTCATGACATTCAAAGTTTGGTTCTTCTAAAATGACTTTATCACAAGTAAGGGAGTTATCAATGGTTGAATTTTCTCGCTTATCAATGATGGAATTCTCTTTTTTAATAATTTTCCCTTGGGGAATACAGAAAAATAGGATTCTCATGACTCTCATCGATTTGATATCCTAACACCAAAATATCTTCTTTACAAATAGGAGAGATATCAGGATAAGTCCAAGTTACATTGTTATGATTTTCCATTATTTCATCTTTATTTTATAAGGTCTCATTCTCTTGTGCCATAATATCCACCCTAGTAGGAGATCTTTTAGAAGAGGAGTAAACAAGAGGTTCATCACATTCCTAGTTAGATTTTATAAAGTAGCTTCATCACAAGTAAGGGAGGCATGATTTTCATGCTTACCAATGATTAGATCCTTTCGTTCGAATAAATAATTCCATATTTTAGGGACATTAGAAAGGGGAGAAATAATGTTATAACTCTCAATAATTGGATCTCTTAATACCAAAATATCCTCTTCACAAATTTCATTTTCATGATCATCCATGATTGTGTCCTCTTTCACTAAAGCATTCTCACAAGTATGGGAGGTGTTGGTAGATGAATGGATACTAGGTAAAGTAGTGTCAAAGAATGTTTCACTGATCTCATCTACTTATGTCATAATATCTTCCCAAGGGGGAGAAGGAGAGGGACAAACAAGGCTTTCATGATTCTCAATTATTTTATCTTCTTTCACCAAGATACCTTCGTCACTAATAAGAGAGGTATTGGGAGAATAAAAATTATGATTGTCATGATTCTCTATGCTTGCATCATCTTGTGTTGTGAAATTCTGAGAAATCCAATAGATATTTGGAGGGTAGCAAACATTCTTTTCAAAGGTTTTTTCTGTTTTCCTATATTATGCCCATGAGTAAGGAAAATAGAGTCATACAAGCCATGTGATACTCTATGAACACTAAATGCTTGAAAAGGAAACATGCTAACATGAAAAAGTAAGCTATCTAAATTATGAAATGCTTCTGAAATGTCAACAATTTTCCTATAGATTTGAAGATTTTTAATACTGAAATGATTTTTGAAATGCTTTAAAAATAACTACACTAAATGGATGATTTGACCTAGATACATAAAAAAAAAATTCCTAAAACATTCTAGACTAATACAGTAGGTTACCAGTAAGCCTAGGAAGTATAGAAAATCACTAGAAAGCTCAGAAATATAGATATTTATAGGCCTTCAAGGACCCATATGCCCAGTGGTGAATGTGTCCTAGTATGCTCTTCTGGGAAACTCTAAATCTGATATTAAAGCTTAGGAAATTTGAAAACTTGTTTCCTTTGTAACACCAATAGGGACTCATTCACCCTATGGTGAATGGGTCCTAGTATAGGATTTTTTAAATTCGAAATAAGAAATTTCAAAGTGATTAGATGTGTTCTTTGTTTCAGGTTTCAAACTAGTATTTCTATAACAAAAATTTTCAAAAATTAATATTGAAATGCAAGTGCAATGAAGGAGAAATTATGGACTATATGAAAATTTTTAAAATGCAATTTGATCCAATTTTTTTTAATATGAATGATGAAAAGTACACTAATATGAAAACACTGTAAAATCAGTCCAACATTATGCAATTTTTGTTGAATTTTAAAATTTTAAATGAATGCAAAATGTAAGTTACACCTAAAATGCAATGAAAAATAATGTAGTTTTGACAACCCTAGATGAAATGCAAACTAATGCAAATCCTAGATCTAGGGTTTTAATGGACTCCAATTTTAGGAATTTTGATGTACAAGGTCAGATTCACCAAAATGAAATGAAGGAAAATATATTCACCCAAAATGGAACTTAAAGATGAACCTAATTTCACTAGTAATTTCATTCAATATGTGTGTTATAATGTGTAATTGAGCATCAAAAAACAAACCTAACTAATGGGTATGTTCAAGATCATGATGGGCCAAAAAGTGGCAATATGATGGGTATGTGTAGGGTATGTGGCTGACGACTTTTTTTTTACCAAAAATTGATGAAATGAAAAGGGTTTCTAAAGGATATTCTCAGCTTTCAACCAATATAAATTATGATTTACTTTGAATTTAATTTTACTTTGAATTTAATAAATATTTATTATTCATTTCCTATTTGAATTATGACTAAAATCCCGATTGATAGGCTAATAAAAAAACCTCTATAGCTTTCAAATGGTATCACATTTTTTGAATCCAAAATATACATATTACATTCTATGCTTCACATACTATAGGATTAAAAAAATAAAAATTGAATGTCATGAAGTTTTGACCAAGTTAAGGTGGTCAGACATATGAGTTTTTATATTATTTAAAAAGTTGTAATTAAAAATTCATAATTAATTATTTACTTGGAAAAAAATTACAAAAAAGTATGCATCACATCTAGACATGAGTCCTCTACTTATATTTAAAATATTATAAAAAAATATTATCATTTTATTGTGGTTAGGGTGGTTAGATAGACACCTACTTCTTACCTTTTCCTAAAATTTAAGTACTACTACATTGAAATTTCAAATTTTCACCAAATAGATTTTTTTTTTTAAAATAAACCTAGTAGTTTAGAAACTACATTCAATTTGCTATAGATTATATTCTTACATATTTTTGAAATAATATAGATAACGTATTCAAATTTTTATGTCAAGTTGCCTAACTCTGATTTTTTTGAATTTTTTGCCACTTAAGGGCCTATTTTTTCCATGATGATCCTACACATACCCTGATATACCAATCAAAAGGAAATTTTTAAGAGGGTTAAATGTTGTGTACCTATTTTAAAAAGTGTTTTTTCAAACCTCATTGAGGATGCAATCACCCTATGGTGAATGGGTCCTTGCTAGGGCTCTAGAAAAATAGTTTTTGGGTTCTATTATTCTTAGTCTACACTCCCAGATCCTAGTTGGAGACTATCAAAAACCCAAAAATAAATTTTGTAGCTCAGTTTCCATGATTTCATAAATTTCTTAGCAACATTGAAAACTCTACAACTTTTTCAATTTTTCTATCCAATTGATCTTCAACCTAAAACCTACAATCAAACATTGAAGGATAAAAAAATGTTGTTTTGTTAGGGAATAGGAATTTTCCTTGTTCAAAGCTTGTTTTTGTAATTAAACCTTTTAATAATGAAAGCATGAAATGAATGATGAATGAAAAACAATATGTAACAACTCACCACACCTTAATTGAAACCTAGAATATCATATCTGCAATCTAGCATGAAGTGGCCTCAATGAATGTAGATCTTGATCACAAAACTTTGATTAGAAATAGTGCTTGAATAGAATATTGAAATGCTACATCAACACATTAGCTCAACAACATTCATGATGCACTATTCCTTTGACATGATGAAATGACTCTTGATTTCTGCAATAATCCTTCAATAATCTTCCCTTGAATGCCTTAGAAATGCTCTTGATCACACTTGCTTAAATTCTCTTAACTTGCATGAAAAATTCTAGGTTGCTTGAAAGTCTTAGGATGAAACATAGTGAAATAACCTCTTGTTTATATATATCTTAACATTAAATCCCAAAATTCAAATATCACAAGCCGACATCAAATCTAGGATTTGAAATCATAAAAATATTGCCAAACACATATCCCAAGGGGGGTCCTAGGTCAAAGTGAGGACCCATTCACCATGTGGAAAATGGGTCCTAGCTCAATAAGCTAGTACACACTTTGAACAATGTGAAATATCATGTAAAAATAAGGTCCAAGGACCTAGTAAGGACCTATATGCTAGGTGGTGAATGGGTACTAGGGCACTAACCTAGGACACATACCTTCTAAAATTAAATGTTGTGTAATATCATCTATGAATTTCAGGTTTTATCCCTCAAAATTTGCAATTAATTAGGCTTGGATTTGAATTAACGGGGCCAATTAAGGAAAATTATCCTCAATTAATTAATAAAGCCCTAGATTAGTGTGAAAGTGTAAAGATACACTTTACAACACCCAAAATAAGGCACCGTTAACTCCATTTAATTTAAAAGGGCCCTAAACTTAATGTGAATGTGTAAAACACATTGCAACACTAAATCAAGGCAACATTTAGTTCATTTAATCTTAAATATTCATTCCTAAACTAAGTAAAAATGGATACTTTTTTTTGTTACTACAAGTATGCCTGACTTGTTTTTTTATATGAATTTATGTTAGGTTTGTTGAAAGGTGCAAGACAACTAAGAGGGGGGGTGAATCAGTTGTCTCCAAATTCAATCACAAATCTCAAAACACTTATCAACTCCACATCCACTTTAATCTGTTGTTAAGTATGAACATGAAATACAAATAATAGTAAGCAAAATCAACACAAGAGACACCAAATTTACATGGAAAACCCAATAAGGGAAAATGATGGTGAGGATTAACTCATAATATAATGTAGTTCCAAAACTGAATACAAAAGGGCTCATTTCCAGAAGGCTCACTGCCCAAGATACAAAAGCTCACTACTTACAAAGAGGCTCACTATCCAAGCAAGGAGGCTCACTACCTACAAAAGTATTACAATACTGAAGTGGCTTCACAACCAGTATGAGTTGGTAAGAGTACACCTAACAAGTGTTGATTCAGTTCCGGTAACAGGCTTCACACACTTCATTTTCACATCTCATGCATAATAATGTTTTCAATTCATCCTATTCACACACACCTTGATCCCAAAACTATCCAATATGTATCTAATTCATCTACAATAATCAATTAGTCAACCTAATTAGATGCAACCCTTATTCACCAAAAAGACCAATTGTCAGCTTCAAGGATTTACGAAAATTCCCCAAAAAAAATAATCCAAGTGTGTAGCACACTATAATATGTCGGCATGGACCAAAGATAGGTCACACATATATCCACAATACAAATTAATTCATTACAATATCAACTACACATTAGGTCAGCTAGGGATAGGCTTAATAACAAAATGCAATCAACAAAATAATTCCAACTCATTGTACGGGCACCTGTGCATGTGAGATTCTGAACATACATGCTTCCAACATCCATAAACCATCTCCTGAAACTACATGCAATGATAATCATTAGCTAAGGATTGTGGACCAAAATACCAACACTAGTCTATGTTTCAACTACTCAATATTGTTCCAATCAACATAGTGATACTCATAAAGATAAGCATTGTCTACAATTAAGAATCTAGATGTAAATATATGTAGTGAACACCATATATAAAATGCAGGGATAGATCTTATCTATATTGTATATGAGGACCAAAATACCAGAGGGTGAAAATTGATTCTTCATACCGGTTCAGAGTACTAGATCAAACTAATGACTCAATCAACATGGTGACATTTGTTGGCCTCCTACAATGATTCCATAACCAAGCCTTTATAGCAATCATTCAAATATTGGACATCTAATCCGAATAGCTACTCCAACCATCATAAAGGTTCATTTAAATTCTCAACCCAGGGATGTGAAATTGAAATGGGCCAACATTGTATGTGCACTAGGGGCTCAAGTAGTCATTGCATTCTACTACTAAGAAACACAATGCTGAAAGTAAATTGTTGGAAAGGAAACAAAGAAAATACTGAACATCAACCAACAACTATGCTGAACTGAAATGCATGACAAAAATACAAGATCTAAGTAGTGAACATGAAACTAATCTATTTGCTTTGGCTGTAGGAATAGACATAGAATGGACCTCTAGTGGCTGCAAGAGTAGTCGATGCTAGATTTCCAACAGAGTACTTAATAGTAAGTAATACTAAACTAATGCTAAAATAATGAAATAAATTACTCACCAAGTGGGCCCCCTTTGATAAGTATCCTCTAAACTAACAAGAACTCAAATGATCAAACTCATAATTTTATTTCATTCACTGCAAATTGAAACTAGAATACAATATCAAATTGTGCAACCTCTTCCTTTGTTCTTCTAATCAAGTGGCTGAACAATCAACTCACTAACTATCTCGGAGGAAGGAGCATCTGATTATTTATGCTAACAACTAAACAAGGCAATCAACTCCATGATTGGGACGATGCCAATTAGGGGAAATAGAGAAAGTGGAGTGATGGTGGTTATGCATGCATGGAATCTAGTCAAACATGCAAGTCAGATGCAAACTCAGCACAACAGTAATGCTCGTGCATGCTCGAACATTAAAATTCCATTAAAACAAGGCAATTACACTTTGACTGCATGTAGAATCTTCTACCACCTATCTTCTTTGACTTGGAGTGCTTCCTTTGTTGGTCGTCATGGTCCATGCCCAGTTGGTGGTGTCTTCCTCAACTTAACACATTAAGTCTGCATGGGAAGGTTAGTACACATAATAACTACACATCTATAACCACCTTAAGAAACGTTCAATAACCACATGCAAAATCAATATAGATAGTTCGAATTTTATGCCAAACATCATTAAGATTTGCAGAGATTAAATGTCAATGGTTTGAGGGAAAAATTATGCCAATGTCAACACTTAAGCATTAAATTCCATGAAATCTATGAGAAAATAGACTATAGATCCTCCCCAAAACTAGACCAAAAACTAGGCTCATCACTCCCCCCAACCTAACGTCTTGTTGGTCCTCCAACAGGGGAAGAGTTGTTCTTCTATTTGGTCAAGGCTCTAAAATTTGCAATTGAGAGTTTTCCGACATCAGTGGCAGCAGTACGTGAATCAAGATCCTAATAGAATCCTCCCAATCTATCAAGTTTGTCCCATCTTTGTCTCTCTACAGTAGGGTCATACTGGTAGAATTTGAAATTTGGCACTGGCTACATGAGCATGGGTGGCTGAAAAGTTAGGGGAAGCCAAAATCTTCCCTTTGTTCTACCAATCTAGATATATCTCTTAATTCTTCTTAATGTTGTAGCATAATTATGGATGGAATGGGGTTTAGCTTGTTTCAGTTCATTAGTCAAACTATTCCATCTTTGTGATAGGTATCTCCTCATGGTTTCCTCCTTTGGTGTTATCTTCAGCTCATATTCACTATAAACTACCTCAATCCAAGGCATAATCCTATTGCCATAACTTGGTCTAAGCAACATTCTATACCATTCTTTGTAAATATCTCTTGGGTTTCTTGACTAAGCCCTAATAGGTAGAGGGGTATTAGACTCCAATTTTTTATAAGCACCATGTTGTTGTCCCCAACTAATCTCATTTTGCACCCAAGACATGAATGCTCTCAATTGAACATCCCCAACATACAACAGGAGGTTCCAATCATGGTCTTTTGTGACAACATAATTATGTAAATAAAATTCACATAGAAAGTTCTTCATTTCAGAGGAGGCAATCCTATAAGCATTGAAAAATTCTATAGGATTATCAATAGATGGATTCAAACCTAAGGCAAGTCTTGACATATCAAAGGAGAGATATTTCTCTTTCAGGAGTAGAGCATAGACCCTTGGAGGATCTCTACATTCTAGAATCTTTGGCATTAAAGCTGCCATATCATCTACCCTCTGCTTCAAGGTAGCAATTTTTTTGCATTTTTATCCTCAATCTCTTTATCCTTCTTTTGAATATCCTCCTTTAATTATCATTTTTCCTTTTTCCATTCTTCCTCCCTTCTTTGTATTTCTTTCCAAAGATTCAAAATTACTACATGTAATGAAAAATCAGGAGGATTATGAATGACTACCAGTCTTTTTGTTGATGAAGACTCCTCATATGAAATTATTTGCATAGATTCAGGTTGTCTAGTCATCTCCAACTGTAAAGGTGTTTTTTCTTCTTCCTTTTGCTGTAGGGACTCTTATTCTTGTTGTGGTTGCAGGAACTCTTGCTCTGGCTCTGGTTGTTGCTGTAGGACTTCATGTTGTAGGACCTCTTGCTCATGTTGCAAGAGGTTCTAATTTTACTCCAATTATTCCACAATGCTAGCAAGATCGACCAATGTTATGTTTATTGCTTTCTCAAATATATCTTCTCTTTCTTCAACATTCTTCTGCTCATATGAGGTCTCACCAGGTTTGGGGCTTTCCTACATATGTGTGCCAATCACAGGCCCAAGTGGTCTTGATTTCCTAGAAGGTCACTCATGTTTTCCTTCTAAAAATGTCTAGGAAAATTCAAGGGAAATGCCTTCATCAAAATCATCCAACTTCAAAAAGTAATCTATCCATGCACAGTTTTGAAATTCAGCCAGACTTGTGCATCCTGTAATAAAATATCATGCACCATGGGTTCATTTTAAATTAACGCACCTCCCATTGTCTACAACCAAACTAATGCTCGACAACTCTTTTCTGCAATTCCCTTGCTGAAAATCGAATGCACTTCCCTGCAATGTCTGCTAAATCTCAGGACCAACTTGCTAAATTTCTAGTGCTTGTGTCGATTGAATTTTCTTTCTCTTGTTTTTCCCTTTTTGCTTGCAACTCAAGACTATGGCAGGGTAATAATGGCAAGAAAAGGAGTGATAAAGGGGGTTCATGATAGGAAGAAATGGTGGTTGCAGCCATTGTCACTTCACACATGCAAGCCATCCTTCCTTGGATTTCAAATTGTCTTGCTCTCTTTTAATTTTTGACACCTAGACAATAAAATATTTTCATCTTTTTCTTTCCCCTCCCCCCAACCTAAATTTGGACATGTGTCAACACATGCAAGATGGGAGAATTGATGTGATAGGGAAGGATGGAATTTTATGCAAATGTCTATACTAGCATACAATGATTAAATAAATGTACTTAAAAGATGATTAAAGATAGCAATTATTGTGCACATACCTAAGTGTGTGGAATAATTTATGTAAAGATTGTAGATAAAGTAACACTTTCCTTGTTACAAAAAAATATTTGAGCAATAAATTAAGTTGAGGTGGAATGGAATGAAGTGAGGTGGAAGAGAGAGAAATGTGGTGATGTATGGGTGGATGGGTGGATAATGAAGAAGTGGACTTCCACGTAAATGAAAGTCTTTATTATGGAAAGTGCGTACTAGAATTAGGCTAAAGGAAGGACACTAGGTCCACTACCTTTGGCTATAGGAAGTTCTGAGTGCTAGATGAATTGTTGGAGGAACTCTTCTTTAGAAGCTAGCTTATGGTATAATCTTAAGTGATGACCATTGACAAGTAATTTGAATCTGGCAGGGTCAATGGTGGTGAGTTGAACAGCTCCATTAGGAAAGACCTTAGCAACTTTGTACGGTCCTAGCCACCTTGTCTACAATTTTCTTGCATTATCCTAATATCTTGAGTCATAGAGCAAAGCCCAATCTCCTGGTTTGAACTTCTTGTCCTTAATAAATTTTTTGTGCCATTGATTCTCTAATTTTGCACTACCTCTATATGTTGCAGGGCTGCTCTTCTTATCTCATCCAAATCATTTAGCTACATGATTATTTCTCTCTATGCTTTATAAATATCCATCCCCAAATTTACTATAGTTTGCAGAGTCTTATGTTCAAATTCGACTGGTATCATAGCTATCTTTCCATATAGTAATTCAAATGGGGTGAAACCTATAGTTGTTTTCCATGTTATCCTATAGGCCCAAACAACTTCTGGTAATTTTTTCGCCCAATCCTTTCTATGAGCAACTACTGTTTTAGTCAGAATGGCTTTAATTTCCTTGTTGGTCACCTCAACTTGGCCATTAGCCTGGGGGTGATAAGGAGTAGACTTCTATGGCTTATATTGTACTCATTTACTAGTGCTGCAACAAGAGTTGACATGAATTGTGGCCCTTGATTAGTCACTATTTCTCTTGGGACTCCATATCTTGTGAAAAATTCCTCATAAAGAAATTTTGCAAGCTTGTTATCTCTTGCATGTTTCATTGCCTTAACTTCTACCCATTTAGTTACATAATTAGTACATACCAGTATATAAGACTTACCATTTGATGGAGGGTCAATTGGTCCCATAAAATATAATCCCCACTTGTCAAAGGGAGTAATTACTATGTGAGGACACAGTGAAATCTCATCAGATCTTGTTGGTCTTCCCATTCTTTGACATCTATCACATTTTCTGATATAACTTCCTGCATCCTTGTGGAGTGTTGGCCAATAATATCCTGTGTTCAAAATCTTCATTGCTGTCCTCTTGGATAAAAAGTGTCCTCCACATGGTTTGTTGTGGCATGCATGCAGAATTTTATATGTCTCATCTTCTCTCACACATATTCTCATGACATGGTCAGGTCCAGTATAAAAAAAACATCCAACAATCCAAGAGAAAGGAAAATATCTTCAATAAGTGTCATTTTCTCTTTTGGAGAGAAGTGAGAAGGAATTATACCTATGACCAAGTAATTGGCTATGTCAGCATACCATGGAATTTGTACATTAAGAGAAAATAGATTCTCATCAGGAAAAAAATCATCTATGGGCTAATTATCTTCTGATGTAGTTAACTTTGAGAGAAAATATGCAACAACATTAACTTTCCCTGGCTTGTCTACAATGGTTATATCAAACTCCTGCGTCAACTATAACCATCTTTCCAATCTACCTATGATCAAAGGTTTATTCATGAGATACCTAATGGCTGCATGATTTGTGTGTACAAAGATTTGGTAGCCCGTTATGTATTGTCCAAATTTGTTTAATGCATAAATTACTATTAGCATCTCTTTCTTTGTCACTATATAATTGAATTCAGCACCTTGCAAATTTTTGTTGACAAAGTAAATAGTACTTTCAACACCCACCTCTTTCTATCCGAAGACTACTCTGATGGCATAGTCTGATGCATCAATGTGAATGTGGAAAGGAAGCTCCCAATTGGGTCCCTTAAGTATAGGAGCATTTGTTGAAGCTTCCTTCAAGTCAAAAAATTCCTTGTCACAAGCTTCAATCCACTAAAATTCAACATCCTTAGTGAGGAGAGTATACAATGGTGCTACTACCTTGCTAAAATATTTGATGAATCTTTTGTAATATCCTACATGGCACAAGAAACTTCTAAAATCATTATGTTTTGTAGGTGTAGGTAGATTTGTGATTACCTCAATTTTCGCAGGATCTACTTGAATTCCTTTATGGGAGATGTAGTGGCCAAGAACTACACCTTCTTGCATCATCATGAAACACTTTTCACTATTCAAGGAAAAATTTTGATATTCACATCTCTATAGAACTCTCTTGAGATTCTCTAATGCTTGATTAAAGTTAGCATCGTAAGTGGCAAAGTCATCCATATAAATCTCCATGCAATCATGAGAAATGTATGAAAAGATGCTAATGAATTCCCTCTGGAAAGTTGTAGGTGCATCACACAAGCCAAATGGGAACACTGAATAAGAATAATTCCCCCATGGACAAGTAAATGTGGTCTTCTCCTAATCTTATGGTGCAATTTAGGTCTGGTTGTAACTGTTGAATCCAACTAGAAAAGAGAAATATTGCTTTCCTGCAAGTGTGTCCAAAACTTGATCAATGAAGGGCAAAGGAAAGTGATCCTTCTTGGTGGTATCATTAAGTTCTCTATAATCAATAAAAACTTTCCATTTACCTCCTTTTCTGGGCACAATCACTGATGGAGATACCCACCAACTATCTAAAATGGGGTATATAAATCCCACATCTAGTAATTTCTACAATTCTCCTTTCATAATCTCTCTTAGTGCAGGGTTGATTCTTCTTTGTGGCTATGTCACTGGAGTGCAATCATCTCTGACATAAATTTTGTTTGTACATAGTTTAGGATCTAGACCTTTCATATCATGATAATCCCATGCAAATGCATGATGATGGGCTCTTAATAGATTTTCCAATAATAGTTGTTGTTCTTCACTTAATTTACTATTGACATTCAAGAATTTTCCTTTAGACACCTAGATTTGTGTAGTGAATTATATCATGGCTGCTTCATTAATAAATGGTACCTTTATTTCACATGGAAACAATGTATGGAACATACATTTCACTATAGGAAGAGTGTGCACATGAACGGTTGTTGTAGGAAGAGTGGCTACATGAAGAGTAGGAAGAAGTTTCTTGAATTCTTCCACTTCATAATGATTATGAATGAGATTAGCCAACACTTCATCTTCATCTTGGAGTTGCATAAAAGAGCTTCTTCCTATCATCATAAGTTGCAACACAAAATTAACTTCCTCGGCCTCTTCAACTTGAGATGGCTGAGTAGGTAGATAAAGAAAAAAAATTTAGTACTCCTTCCATCTGAAATGGTCATGTCACTAGAACGAAATCCAATATATGCATCTACAACCACCAACCAAGGTCTTCCAAGAATGATGGGGTACCCGCCTAGTGTAGCCTTAGGAGAAAGAATCATAAAGTCTGTTGGATATTCCCAGGAGTCTAGGACTACCACAACATCCTCCACTATGCCATCAGGCTTGACAATAGAGCTATCAGCAAGCTGGAGGATAGTAGGAGTAGATCTCATACTTACAATATTTAGTTGTTGTAGGATGTCTTTGGTCATTACATTGATTGTTGCCCCTAGATCAATTAGAGCATTCTTCACTTTGATCCCATTTATGACAACTGCTACCATAGGACTGCCTAGGTCATTATATTTGGGAATAGTCATTTTTCCCAGCATGATATTAGCTAGCTGGCCCACAACATGAACTATAGTTGGGTCTTTCTTCTTCCTTCCTAGCTTCTTCAAACAAGCTTCCTTGATAGATTTTTCATATATTGGAACATCCTTTATGGCTTGAAATAAATGTATATGAACACATATATGCTTTAGCTGACCTAGGATATAAAATATGGTATCCTCCTTTTCTTCTTTCTTCTTGGCAATTTCCAATCTCTAAGGAAATGGTGGTTCTTGCTAAGTCTATTTGACTGGGACTAGTTTAGGATTTTTAGGTGCATTTGGCTGAATGGGACCATTATGAGGCTCCTCCTCCTCTTCTATAGGGAGCTCAGTGATAAAGGGTTTGGAAGGTCCTAGTATAGTGGTTCCTAAATGCAAATGGATATCACTTACACTCACAACATATGTAGGGAATTGATTTGAATCAATAGAGTATGTAGGCTATTGTTGTGGCTTGTTATTAGGATTAGGTGTGGGTTGATCTAGTATTTGAGTTGGCTTAGGTGCATTTGAGCTTGGATTAGCAGGTGGAGGCATTAGACCAAGTTGCTAGGACTAAGAAGATGGTTTCATGTAATTGGTTGTCTAAGTAGGCCATTGTTGTCCTCCTCTCCATTGATTTGTTTGCTACCAATTTCCTGGAGGTGGTTTCTAGTTTCCTTGGAATTGCTACTAATTCCCCTAAGGGTGTTGCAACTGAGATGCAGAACTTTGATGACTGGGCCAAGCATTTGGACGGTTCCTCCAAGGCTGTGGTGGATATCCCCCATAACTAGGTGGGTATTGGGGCTGCCATTGGTTACCAGATGAATAAGAGTTAAAATATGGCCCAACATAGGATAGTGGATCCGGTGGTGTACCTTGTCTTGGAACCCAAGACTTTGTTTGTGCAACATAGTAAACTTGGTCTTCTTCAATCTAAATTGGCTTGAACTTAGGTGACATCTTCTTGCTTTCCAAGTTAGCTACCATCTTACATCTGTACTCCTTCTTTTGTCTACAGTGGAGACAATACTCTGTCAACATCATCATTTCCCCCTCTTGCTTCTTCTTGACCTAAAGTGTATCTAGCTGAGTAGGTAGATTGTTTATAATGTCTTGCTTGAATTCTGCTAGCAAATGAGTGATCTCCATCCTTGAAACTCCACCGGTAGTTGACTTACCCATGGAAGATTGATAAGCTCTCCCTTTCTTTGAAGCTGCCCGAGAGTAATTCTGGAATATTTTCTTAATATCCTCCCAAGAAACTTGGGATATATCTCCTCCTCCCATGAGGTCCAAGGAATGAGTGTAGTTTTCATTGATTCCTTTCAAGAAGAGTGACATTTTTGAATCTTCTTTGAGTGCATGGTGTGGAGACTTTTGTAGGAAAAATAGAAATCTCGCAATGTAGTCCTCTAGGATTTCATCTTCCTTTTGCTACATCCTAAAAATGTCACCTCTTCTCATATCACAACCCTTGCAATATTCCTTTTATTTCTCAAGGAACTTTGTCTTCATGTCTTCCCAAGTTTCCTCAATATTTCTGCTCAAGCTCATGAACCATCTTAATGTAGCTTCCTTCATAATGGCGGGAAATAACTTAAGCCAATGGGAATTAGTAGTATAATCATAACTCCTACAGAGTATGTCAAATTCAAATAAAAGGGTATCAGGATCTTCTGTGATGAGTCCAAAAAAATTTGGGAGTGTTGAAGTAGGGATTTTCTTAATGTTTCCAACGTCATTCTGTTGGGCAATGGGAAAAGGAAAAGTTGGTTGGTTGGGTTTTTTCCCATTTGCATCACCCATGACTACTTGATTTGGTTCCAAAGTAATGGGATTCTCAGGCTGATTTTGATCTTCAGAGGAGACTTCAGAACTAGTCAGGCCAGGATATGCATCTGCAAAGGGGTGTGAATCTTCTTCTTCTTCTTCTGATAAGTTTTGATATTCAACTAGATGGAATGGATTAGGATTGTTAAGAAGGAATGTCCCATAAGCATCCCTTCTCCTTCCTCTATGCATGTAGTATTGCTCACTATCAGTCAACTCACACACAAAGAATTGGTAACAAATCAAGGGTCATTAATTCCTAAATGAAGATATACTAAAAATAGCTTCAAAAATACTATGGAAAGAAACTAAACATTACTCCAAAAACTTCCTAGCTTGACAACATCCATGGCAGCGGTGCCAAAAATGTTGGCCTCCTACAATGATTCCATAACCAAGCCTTTATAGCCATGATTCAGAGATTGGACATCTAATCTAAATAACTACTTCAACCATCATAAAGGTGCATTTAAATTGTCAACCCAGGGATGTGAACTTGAAATGGGCCAGCACTGTATGTGGACTAGGGGCTCAAGTAGTAATTATTGGTGTAATTAATTATTAATTACACTTTGCATAACTTTACTTATGCTTTATTTTAATTCCTAAGTTATAATTTTTATCCTTATCTTATTGAGCTATCTTGTTGCTCAAGATAAGATTAGGTTTAGGCATCTTTTCTTTTATAAAGAAAATTATCTCTTGTATTATTTGGTACTTCGAATATATCAATTTGCACATTTCATGCAAACTTCTGCTTTTTTGTTTTCCTCTTCTGTGGAAGGTCTATTATGGTTTGCAATCAAATATTGGTTTCTAACATGGTATTAGAGCTGATCCAGTATGTGAGTTTCTAGTGTTCCTTGGCATCAGGTCTGTTGTTGCATTTGTGATTCTGTTTTTGGTTTCAGTTGTAGACAGAATCACCTTTCCTTGCTTGTCGGATTTTGGGTTCCAGTGTTGCTTCATCAAAGTTCTTCCGGTACTTCTTCGCAGCAATTCATCTCACTGAAGGGGGGGCTTCCCACTAGGTTTTCTCTCTCTTTACATTTGTACATGAGTACCTGATCAGGCCTTATTGTCGGGACTCATATTTGCATAATAATCTGCTTCTCCCTAAGTTGCACTTATGGGGGGGTGTTGGTGTAATTAATTATTAATTACACTTTGCATAAGTTTACTTAGGATTTATTTTAATTCCTAAGTTATAGGTTTTATCCTTATCTTATTGAGCTATCTTGTTGCTCAAGATAAGATTAGGTTTAGGCATCTTTGCTTTTATAAAGAAAATTATCTCTTGTATTATTTGGTACTTCAAATATATCAATTTGCACATTTCATGCAAACTTTTACTTTTTCGTTTTCCTCTTCTGTGGAAGGTCTATTATGGTTTGCAATCAGATCTTGGTTTCTAACATAATAGACCTTCCATAGAAGAGGATAATGAAGAAGCAAAAGTTTGCATGAAATGTGCAAATTGATATATTCAAAGTACCAAATAATACAAGAGATAATTTGCTTTATAAAAGCAAAGATGCCTAAACCTAATCTTATCTTGAGCAACAAGATAGCTCAATAAGATAAGGATAAAACTTATAACTTAGGAATTAAAATAAATCCTAAGTAAACTTATGCAAAGTGTAATCAATAATTAATTACACCAACACCCCCCCGTAAGTGCAACTTAGGGAGAAGCATATTATTATAAAAATATGAGTCTTGACAACAAGGCTTGATTAGGTACTCATGTACAAATGTAAAGAGAGAGAAAAACCAGTGGGAAACTAGATGACATGCTGCAAAGAAGCATTGGAAGAACACTGTGGCATTAGGATTTTATGGTTCTTGATCCGCATTGGTTTAGATCTTTCTTAGTTTGAAGGCCATGTTTTTATGGTCAATGTTCCAACATCTTGATGGTACTCGTCTTATGGCCAGTTTTAGTTTTAGTTTGGCATTGGCTTCGAGAGACACAACTTCCATATTTTTCATCATTATGGGTCCTTTCATCCTTCATCTACTGTTGCTTACAGATTCTAGAGTTGATCCAGTATGTGAGTTTCCAGTGTTCCTTGGCATCGGGTCTATTGTTGCATTTGTGATTCCATTTTTGGTTTCAATTGTAGACAGAATCACCTTTCCTTGCTTGCCGGATTTTGGGTTCTAGTGTTACTTCATCAGAGTTCTTCCAGTGCTTCTTCACAATAGTTCATCTCACTGAAGGGGGGGTCTCCCACTGGTTTTTCTCTCTCTTTACATTTGTACATGAGTACCTAATCAGGCCTTGTTGCCGGGACTCATATTTGCATAATAATCCGCTTCTCCCTAAGTTGCACTTATGGGGGGTTGTTGGTGTAATTAATTATTAATAACACTTTGCATAAGTTTACTTAGGCTTTATTTTAATTCCTAAGTTATAGGTTTTATCCTTATCTTATTAAGCTATCTTGTTGCTCAAGATAAGATTAAGTTTAGGCATATTTGCTTTTATAAAGCAAATTATCTCTTGTATTATTTGGTACTTCGAATATATCAATTTGCACATTTCATGCAAACTTCTACTTTTTCATTTTCCTCTTCTGTGGAAGGTCTATTATGGTTTGCAATTAGATCTTGGTTTCTAACAATCATTGCATTCTACAGCTAAGAAACACAATGCTAAAAGTAAATTGTTGGAAAGGAAACAAAGAAAATACTGAACATCAACCAACAACTATGCTGAACTGAAATGTGTGACATAAATAAAAGATTTGAGCAACGAACAAGAAACTACTCTGTCTACTTTGGTTGTAGGAATAGACACATAATGGACTTCTAGTGGTTGTAGGAGCAGTTGATGCCAAATTTCAAACTAGGTATTGAACAGTAAGTAATACTAAACTAATGCTAAACTAATGAAATAAATTACTCACCAAGTGGGCCCCCTTGGATAAGTATCCTCTAAACTAACAAAAACTCAAATGCTCAAACTTGGAATTTTTTTTCATTCACTACAAATTGAAACTAGAATACAATATCAAATTGTGCAACCTCTTCCTTATTTCTTACTAATCAACTAGATAAACAATCAACTCACTAACTAACTTGGAGGAAGGAGCATCTAATTATTTATGCTAACAACTAAACAAGGCAATCAACTCCATGATTGGGAGGATGCCAATTAGGGGAAACAGAGAAAGTAGAGCGATGGTGGTTATGCATGCATGGAATCCAGTCAGACATGCAATTCAAATGGAGACTTAGCACAACAATAACGCATGTGCATGCTCAAACATTAAAATTCCATTACAACAAGGTGGTTAAACTTTGGCTGCATGTAGAATCTTTTGTCACTGGTCTTCTTTGACTTGGATCACTTCCTTTGTTGGCCATCATGGTGCATTCCTAGTTGGCGGTGTCTTCCTCAACTTAACACATTAAGTTTACATGGCAAGGTTAGTATGCATAATAACTACACATCTATTACCACCTTAACAATTGTTCAATAACCACATGTAAAATCAATATAGATAGTTCACATTTTATGCTAAACATCATTAAGATTTGTAGAGATCAAATGTCAATGGTTTGAGGGAAACATTATGCCAATGTCAACACTTAAGAATTAAAGTCCATGAAATCTATGAGAAAATATACTATAGATCCTCCCCAAAACTAGACCAAAAACTAGGCTCATCAACATCAATGGCAACACAAAGTTTGCACAACTAGACGTTCTTCTTCATTCTTCCAATAATCTCCCCCTTTGTCATTGATGGCAACATATGCCAAAAGAATGTATAACCCTCCACACATCATACATAGCTCTTAATTCTTTTCACTCCACACTCCCCTTTCTACATGACAATCTCTCCCCCTTTGACATGAAGGACAAATGATGACCAAAAATAGGATGTAAACGTATGTACATGGTGACAAGGGAATTCTAACTCCCCATTTTGAACATTTGAGTTAAAATAACACTTTTTATATGAATATTTTTCTTGTACCTTTCTCTTATGATCAGAAGAATCCTCTTCCAAGAAAACACTACCGAACCCATTATGGCACTCATACTATCCAATAAAGACAAAATTGTAAATAAGGATGTCTGGTCTGTAGATAGACATTGTTGATCACAATCTTCTGCATCACCTTCTAACAATATTCTTTCTTCAATAAATTCTATTAGATCATCTGATACAATGAGTCGGACACATCTATAACTTTAATACCATTTTTGAGCAAATAATCAATCAACACATCATAAATTTCAAGTCCTTTGATCGAAGAGAAGGCACACCACATTTCACCAACCTTCTTCATATCACCTTTATCTAACATCATCTAAATGTCCTCTATATCAAATTTAGGAAAAGGCTATTCCTCATTCTTCTTTTCTTCTGAGATAGTGATGACATCTTTTGTGATAATTTTTCTCCTTTTAAATTCTGGAGGGAAACCACCAATAACAACTTCCAATTCTTTCTTACCGGAAGAGGAAGCCTCTTCAAACTGACTAGATACTAACACAACGAAGCACATATTCATCTGTAGGGATGAGAAATATATTTTTCATGCACTTGCTTTATCTTCCATACATTTAAAATACCTGTAAACTTTCTTTCTAACTAGGATGCCAGATTCCCACTTAACATTCTCTCTTCCTAGTAGCGAACTCAAAAATTAAAATACATAACATATGAGTAGAGACCCAAACCAGAAAGGATAACCCTCAACCAAAGACATTCTAACATTCTCAATTAGGTTTTCCATAATTAGATTACACAAATCAAACTGCTTGTTTTCCTTCACCATTTTATGTGCAAGATATACAAGAATAGCTGAAGTATAACCATCACAATTTATGAAATAAACTTTATAAGTGATGTCATAGGTGGCATACCTTACTACAGGATTGACAATGGTATTTATCAGTAGAGCTTGGTGGTCTTTGTCGATGCCAGTAAGTGCCTCCATGTATCTGTATTTCATTGTTGTCTTCCCACGAAGGTCACCAACACTGCACAAACCAGTAATAGCTTCAATTTCCTTCTTCATGATCAGATAGGGTTTGTCCAAAATAATGTTGCCATCCTTGAATTGACTTAACAGGAACAAGATAGATTCTTTGCCTGCAAACCAAGGAAATTCTCCCCATAAATCCATACCTAGAGTATTTAAGTTTTGCAATTCATTTGACTTCAACCCTAGTTCCATTTCCTTCATCTTCTGATGATCAGACTCTTCCAACTCAACTCCCTTTAGCATTAGTAGAATATCACCACTCGATCCTCTATCAATAGATTCCATCATCATCCTTATCTTCTTCAAAAAAACTCTTGCTCAACGAAACTTCTTCTTTTTCCCTTTTTTGTAAACTGGGAGAGATGAATTCTCTAGATTGTTTCAGAATCACTCCAAATCACTTCAGGATCATTTCAATATTGCTCCAAATCATTCTTTAAACTCTTCAATTTCATAAGTGAATAAAAATGACTTATAAATTTTTTCTTTATACACCATCGTGCTACCCTAATTTGCATTAAATGCGGTAGGTTTCAAAAAGTTGATAAAAAACCCTTCTTCACTGCACTGAGAAACCCTAATTTTCTCTGCAAATGAACATGCCTACACATTTTATTTTGGTTTCTTTGGCATAACCTCTATCTACTCATTCTCTACAACATATCCTCATGCCAGCATCTGAAAGCCTGTATATCTAGGGGGTTCAAAAAACATTATGTTAATGCTCCCCCTAAGACCATGCTAGGTCTAATTCTCAAAGGAATTGTCTGCACTAGATGAGGGCACATATACATCTATTGTCTCTAGCTCTTCTTTCTTCCTCCATATCTTGTTCATTTCTTTCTTAACCTCATTCTTGTCAATTTTCTTCACTGGTTCATTTTTCTTTACTAGAGCGTAATTCTTTCCCTTTTTACTTCTGCAAACTCTTGAAATGTGTCATAGTTTGTTACAGTTGTAGCAGACAACATTTCTCTGATTAGCTTGACCTTCATGAACCCTTGATCTACATTTATTTGCTTTGTGTCCAAACTTGTTACATGTATAATAGTAGCCAACAAAATATTGATTCATTCTACCTCCATTAAACCTATTCATCATCACCCAGCTAATCATCCTCACATGAGATCTGCATTCTATAGATCTTTGTCCAAGTTTCTTGCATGCAAAACATTGTCCAGAGAAGGAACTAGAGAATTGATTCATCTTACTCCTACACTCTATTTCCCTATGACCAAATTTATTACATGAAAAACAAACACCTTTTAAAGATGGGCACCTTTGAGCATTTGGTTGTATGACAAGCAGTCTTCTAGCAAACTTTCTTGGATTTATTTTTTGCTTTCCTTTATCTCGAGTCTTTTAATTGTCCACTGGATTTTTCATAGTCTTATAACTTTCACCTACTTCAATTACCAAACCATATTTGTCTTTAGAAGGTCTCTGCCTTGCAATCAACTCATCAAGCTTGGTGGAGCTTGTCTTGAAATTATCTTCACATGGTTTTCCATTCTCTAGTTCTACTCTCAAATTCACCAATTCTTGTTCAAGTCTTGTGCACTCATCAAACTTTCTTTGCAACATTTTACTTAGACATTTTTCAATTCTTTTCTTTCCTCCACTTGCACCTTCAACCCAGTAATCTCTTCATTTTCTTGTTTCAATTGCTCACTCATTTTTGTATGTCTTTCTTTGAACTTCTTATATTGCTCTTTCAATTTTTGGACAGAATCATTTGCCTCATCAAGATTTTCTTTCAAATCATTATTTTCACTTTTAGCCTTGTCAAGATCTTCAAGAGTAGCCCAAAGTTCTTTATCATCCATTTTTTCAATCTTAAGGATCTTCCTCAAGTTGTTAGGCTTCTCCAGAGGAACTAGGCTCTAATACCAATTTTTGAAAGGTGCAAGACAACTAAGAGGGGGGTGAATCAGTTGTCTCCAAATTCAATCACATATCTCAAAACACTTACCAATTCCACATCCACTTTAATTTTTTGTTAAGTATGAACATGTAATGAAAATAATAGTAAGCAACATCAACAAAAGAGACACCAGATTTATGTGGAAAACTCAATAAGGGAAAAACCACAGTGAGGATTAACTCACAATATAATGTAGTTCCAAAATCGAATACAAAAAGGATCACTTGTAGAGGGCTCACTGCCCAAGATACAAAATATCACTACTTACAAAGAGGACTCATTGTCGAAGAAAGGAGGCTCACTTCCTACAAAATTGTTAGAATACTGAAGTGGCTTCATAGTGAGAATGAATTGATAAGAGTACACTTAACAATTGTTGATTCAACTCCAGTAATTCTTAGTAAACAGACTTGACACACTTCATATTCACATCTCATGCATAATATTGCTTTCAATTAATCCTATTCACACACACCTCAATTCCAAAACTATCCAATATATATATATATATATATATTTGATTCATCCACAAGCATCAATTAGGTTGGCCTAATTAGATGCAACCCTTATTCACCAAATAGAACAATTTTTAGCTTCAAGCATTTACAAAAATTCTCCAAAAAAAAAATCCAAGTGTGTAGCATGCTATAATATGTCGACATGGACCAAAGATATGTCACACATATATCCACAACACAAATTAATTCATTACAATATCAACTATACATTAGGTCATCCAAGGATAGACATAATAAAAAAATGCAATCAATAGAATAATTCCAACTCGTCGTATGAGCACTTGTGCATGCGAGATTCTGAACATACATGCTTCTAACATCCATAAACAATCTCTCTAAATCTCATGCAATGATAATCATCAGTGGAGGATTGCGGAACAAAATATCAACACCAGTTTGTGTTTCAACCAGTCAACATTGTTCCAATCAACATAGTGATACTCATAAAGATAAGCACCATCTGCAATCAAGAACATAGATGTAGATATATGTAGTGAACACCATATATAAACCACAAGGATAGATCTTATATGTACTGTATATGCAGACCAAAATACTAGAGGGTGAAAACTAGTTCTTCATACTGATTCAGAGTACCAGATCAAACTAACATCTCAATCAACATGGTGACATCAATGAACACACAAAGTCTGCACAAGTAGACGTTCTTCTTCACTCTTCCAACAAGGTTTTCATGGTAAGTGTGAATTAAATATATATAATTTTAGGAAGGTTTTATAAAATTTGTGTGCATGAAATTCCAATAAATTTCACTCATGTGATTCTACATTAGGTTTGATTATTTTGTATGTTATTAAGTCATAACTTATTGATTCAATAGAAAAATGTTGGGACTAATTTAGAGATTTAGCCAAACATAGTCAAGCACCTTGTTTTTTCATTCACCTCCATGATAAGTTTATAAAATGAGGCAGATTTTAAATATTATGTGACATGCTTAATATTATGAGAAAAATTTATAAGATTTAGTAGATAAATAAATCTACAAGTATTTATTTCCTAGTATATAGGGAGAATGTCACGTCTCAATCCTGATGCAGGTTGCTTTTGGTTTTATGTGGACTTGTTACATCCTTTGATGTTCCTGGTAGAATAATAATTAATATGATGGTGTTTTGGTGTGGAGATAAATGAAAGTGTTTATTTGAATTGTTTATCAGCCCTTTCATTCTCCCACCATGTAGCAGCTTCACCTATGAGCTGGTAGGATCCCCATTCTACTTTAGTTTCCTCATATAAGTTATGAAGGGAAAAATACCTTTCCATTTCAATAATCCATGCTTCTACCCCATCACCAAAGGATTTTCCATAAAACTTGGGTGGCACCACCTTCTTAAGGTCCTTACCCAGTTCCTCAGCTACCTTAGTTAGCTTACTTTGATTCTTTTCAGCTTCAGGGTTTTCTCTGTTTGGTTCATTCCTAATGTTTTCACTTTCACCAGGTTCAGACCTTGTTGGTCCAGTTTGTCTTTCCTGCTTAAGGTTATCAATCCTAGCCTCTTGCCTACTTAAGATGGCCAAAATGATGTAGTGAAAGCATGATAAAATAAAGGATTACGTTTAAATTATAGTTACTTATAAATTTTGATTTAAATAATCATGCATTCTACTCTTCTTTTATTTTTTGTTAAACTTTGAGTTAATAAGTTAACCATTAGTTATAAGATATTTATTTTTATTGTTTTGAAAATATTTTCAAAATTAGGGGATTTACATGCAATTAAACTGAAAATTATTATTATTTTTAAAATCCATTTCAAGATTAGGGTAGAAATGGAAAAAGGAAAAGAATTTTTAAAAGAGGGAAAAGAATTCCTGAGAAGGTAACGGTTCTTGGAAAAATTTCTTGAAAATATGCTCTACAAAAATTAGACATTCCTAAATGTAGTCTATATGAAACTAAGTGTGCATGTGTGATCGAGAGGTCTTCCTGCTTTGTCCTATCAAGATGCTAACCTCCTCTCCTTAATCACACCCTTGGTCTTTGACTTCCTACAAACCAAGTGCACTCAGGAACACAACAATAATTGAATCAGTATCACATTAAGATATAAATAAAGCAATACATTACATTAATTAAAATGTTTCTACTCTATTTTGCTTCATTTCCAAAATAAAATGCATTCAATACTATTCAACTTTTCACAATTTAAATAAACACTTTCATTTATCTCCACACCAAAACACCATCATATTAATTATTATTCTACCAGGCACATCAAAGCATGTAACAAGTCCACACAAAACCAAAAGCAACCTGCATCAGGATTGAGACATGACAGAGAAACACACTAATGTGGATATGTTTGGAGAATAGGTGGTAAGTTTCACTAATAAATTTGATAATGATAGTAATGAAATGAATGATAAAAAAAGAATTCACAAGGAGGAGAGTTTCATGTGAATGATTCAAGTTTGGATATTCCTTTTGCATGAGAGGCATGAGTATATGAATAATGAAAAATATATAGGTTATACAATTTATAGCATTACAAAGCATGCATAATCATTATAGAGAAGTTACTAGGGTTTTCATTTAATTTTAACCTCCTCTAGAGGTTTATTGAATTTATAATAATGTTCCCTTTTACATTCTTGCATAGATGTGAATAATGGTGATGATTAAATTATGTGTCTTTGATTATTAATTATATAAGAAAGAAGCATCCAATTCTTTGTTTTCTAATGTAGAACAAGTTCCTATGGTTTCATCACAAATCCACTCTCCAATTATATATTAACATTGAAAATAAAAATATGCTTCACTCTATTTATCAACTTAAAAATTATAGAGTCGTCTCCTTCATGCAAATTATTTTTAATAAATATTTTTTAATGTACTCCATATTCCCTTCCAACCCTAAATATTTCAAGAATATTCCACTACACTCCATGATTCTTTTTATGGACAAATCTAAATTCTACCTTCTTAGTTGGTAACCACTAGTCTCCAAAATATTTTGGAATAGTCTATAACACTTTCAAAACATAAATATGAATTGATTTTATCCTAAAATGCACTAACCTCAATTATAATGATCATCATATTCATGTCTATATTTTGGATAAAAATAAAAACAATACAAGGATACAATATCTAGATGTTGCACTCTTGGTCAAGGTCACTAAAAAATTTGGTTTCATAATTTTCATAAGGTTGAGGACTGCAAGGACCTCTATTTTCATGGAGGAGATACAATACTTGGATAAAAAATGGTATATACAAGGATTTATTATATCATGATATCTTTCATTTTTGAGATTTATATTTCTTACTTGAATTATCCCTCATAAATGAGAAAGATGCAACATTCAAAAATGAATCTAATGTGGGAGATGTATCATTATGAAGAGAATAATTTTATTCAAGTTGAATTTCACCAAATATTTACACAAAAATATATGTATTAGATGTAACCCTAAAAACAAAGAATACATTTTTTTTGTTCTACGATTGTCAAAAATAAAGCTCTAGGTCTATTTATCTCTAAAAGATGTAGAAACATCTATACAATAGAATTTTACATATCATCATTGACCACTTGGTACCATGAGAATTACATCGCTATAATCTCTAAAATGCATCTATCTTTCAAACTCGGCAAGGATTTGTAATAGATATATAGAGAGTGGATGAGTCCTAAGGTTTTCATGCTCTATTAATTAACAAATTGAATGAGTGTAACTAGTAAACTAAATTCATGCTCTATTAATTAACAAATTGAATGAGTGTAACTAGTAAACTAACATGTCTAATAAGAATTCACTAGAAATATCTATATGTTTCACTCTTGGTTAAGGTCACTAAAAAGATTTGTTTCATACTTATCATAGGGCTAACAATTTCAAGGGGCTCTATTTTCATGGAGGAGATACAATACTTCAGATACAAATGGTATAAAAGGAATATACTATGTTTTGATATCTTTTAGTTTTGAGATCCATATTTCTTACCTAAATTATACCTCATAAATGAGAAAGATACACCATTCAAATCTTCATCCAATGTGGGAGATGTATCATTATTTAGAGAATAATTTTGTTAAAGATTAATTGCACCAAATACTTGCACAAAAAATAATATATCCAAAAAATGTACACATGAAAACAAGCATGTCTTTTTCTTTTATACAATTGTAAAAAATATAATTTCACCATCCATCTCTAAAAGATGTAGAGCCATTACTAAAAAGGATTTTACTTTTCATAAGTGATCACTTGGCCTGATGAGAATTACATCTTTACAAGCCCTAAAATATATTCTTCTTGCAATTTGTAACAGATAGCTAGAGAGTGAATAGGTTATAGGTTTTCATGTTCTATGTTAATAGATGGAATGAGTGTAACTAGTTAAAGAACATGTATCATGAGAATCCATAAGATTTAAGGAAAACGTATCATTAAATATTTTCCCTGACTATCCTCTATTTTTCATGATCACATCTATTCACACCTCCATAATGTAACAATTGAAGTTCTTACTATAGCATCATAAACTGTCACCCTTGACAATTTCAAATGAGGTTTAGCTCACCTCTATGTGCTAAGACCTAATTGTGCTTTTAATTTTCCCATTTTCTAGATTTAATTGGGGATTAGCAATTAATAATTATGTAGTGACACTCAATGCCCAAAAATAGGCTTGGACTAGGGTGATAGCACCCCTTTCTAGTATGATTTTTCTTGAATTCAAGTATTTCAATGTCAAAATTTTAATATTTAAAAAATTAGTTTTTTGAGGTTAGTATTCAAGTGCGTGTTATGATCATTTTTTGGTCTTTCCATTACGATATAGGAGAAAGTGTGATTTATACCCTAGATCCCCTTTTCCCACATCACATTTTGGTGAGCCTGACATTTGTTGTACTTTAAAACCTTTTGAAATATTAATTAGGTCATGTTAAGATCTGAAAATAGATTAATTGTTTGAAGTTATCATTTATGCATGAATATTTTGTTGAAAAGAATTAAAAAGTGAAGATTTACATTGTGATTGTCATTTAACAATATACAAAATCTTTAATTTCTAGATTTTTCAAACTAGGTTCAATTGATTATTGCATTTGACAAACTAAAAATTACATTTTAGAAAAATTATATTATTTCAAAAATCTAAATATTATATGCATAATTGTGTATTATGCATAACAAAAATTGTATTACACATAACAAAAATTGAGATTTTATGCATTTACAAAAATCTGTTTGCATACAAACCTAAACCTCTACAATTTTAAACGTTTAGACATTATAGTTTAGTTCCAAATTTTCAAGGTATTAAAATTTAACTCCTTTGGTCTAGGGTGCTAATTCACTTGTCCAACTTATTTTGGACTATATTTTAGTGACATTAAAATCTCTGAGTTGTTTGTCTAGTTATGCTCTTGATTTCTATGCATTTCTTTGTAACAATTCAATATCTACACATAATTTACTTTTGATAACTAAATTTCAAAATATTTGAGTACTTTGGAAAACTTATGTCTTCTTTGCAATCCTTGATTGATATTTCATTTTTTCTTTTGGTAATGCTACTCTAATAGATGATGAAGTTCATGTCTCATTCTATCCTAATGCATGCCCTCCTAGTGCGTATATCTTGGTGTAAGAGGAGGAGATTATTGATATCTCCCTAACAATACATTACCCACCCTTCAACCCAAAATTCTCCTTAAAAACATAGAACACACCTTGATTTCCATTGGAGCCATGTGTTTCATGATATACCTAGCATAACACAAGTTGTTAGCCTTTTGAAACCATGTTGTCACGAGGATTACACCCAGATGCTAAGCTTGGAGGCTCAACAATCCCATGAAACATGGAAACATCTTCGAGCCTATGGGTTGCTCATAATGAAGATGAATCTCCAAATTATGGGCTGGTTCCCCTTTAGATATCCTAGAAACTAATTTTTTTTGTGGGAAAAGGGAAGAAGGATAGCTTATGAAAGGAAAAGCTAATTCTAGGAGGTGATACACCAAAATATAATTAACCTATAGTCATAACTACTTCTCAACGGATTTTCTTACACAACTCAATTTGGGAAATCCAATCACATAAATATTTCATAAAAAGGCTTTGATAAACCTATCTTTTCTAAAGGAAAACATGATTTTTACAACTTGGAAGATAAGACAAACCACTAGCACAACCTATGAACTATGATTATTAACTAATTTTGTATACATGCAACCATGAAAGAGACATTAATTTAAAGTTTTTACTACTAAAACACATCAAATCTTCATCAAAATCATCCACAAGAGACACAATACCTAAAAATAAGAAGGTAAACACTTGATTCTATTGAAATATGGAAGGAATCTCTACAAACACTAATTAAAATGAGCTTAAATAATTGTTGTTGTATATAAAATGTGAAAACATCTGAGTTACAAATCTCTAAGTCTCTTTGCAACATGCAAGAGAAGACAAAAAGTAAGAACTAGGGAAAACATAAGTTTTCCCTCCTATAATACAAAATGAGTCCCAAAGACTAAGAAGAGTCAACTGTAGTTCAAAATATCTCTCCCATGAGAAAAACAAAAAATCCTAGAAAAGGGGGCCCATAATTGCTCCAATTTGAGCTAATTTAGCTCCAAACTCCCCCTCTTAAACTATCTGACCAAAAAGAACTCCAAAATCATATCAATTTGACTTAAAGTCAGAAATAGAACTCCAAATCCACTAACAACACTTCAATTTTACTGATCATGACTCATCTCCTTCTTTGCATATTTAGAGGGCACCTATTAGTGTATTTTAACAAGTATTGAAGATAATATTAATAATTACTTACCTTAATACATGTAAAAAAAATAAATATTACAATTAACCTAACAAGTATTAAGGTAACTTATTGTTTATTACCCTTAATAAGTGTTAGGATGGCCTAATATCTGCCTTGTAGGTATGCAAAGAAGGAGGGAACATTGCTGCTATTTTCCAAGATTTGACGATGGGTCCTAAGAAAAAAGAGGCACATATGATGACCATGTCCTAACATTAATCATTGTGTAATGTTTATGAAATAAAAGAAAAAAAAATCCCAGGTCAGCCAAAATTAGGGTTTCGCTTTGAAACTAAAAAGAAACTCCTAACTCAACTTGCGAGCTCATTTGCATTCATCTTTCATCAATATGTTTGATGTTGTTGCCTCTATCGCCAAGGGTTTGAGACTACTGGACCTTATTTTGTAGATTGAACTATGACAAAGTGCTAGTAAGTTGTTCTTCATGCTAGAAAATTGATATTTTTATGCTCTAGTTGCAACAAAAAGATGATTAAATCTATTATTGTGTGGTATTTTCTCTTGAATATACCATAGTTTCTTTGTCTTTGATACTTATTATTCTAGAAAGAAATGATGAAAATCCTCTATTCTTTGGGTGCTTGGTAGAAACTTTATAGGTTTTCACTCTAGGTGACACTATGCTCATAGGGTTTCAAAACCCATTGCATCCCTAAGACCTTTGCTAGGCCATGACTCTTCTTGAACAAACCCTTCAAAAATGGTCACTCTATGTTGTCAACTTTATTACCAAAATGATGAATCTCTTTTGTTCCAAATGTCCTTGAAGAAATAGTTGTGGCCTTTATTTATGAATGATTCTTCTTGTTCTAATCTCTCATGACTATGTTTTTAAAGTCTTCCTTCAAGTCATCCCTTGTTAATTCTTCCCTTTCATTCAATGGAAAAATTTACTGCATGTTGAACATTTTGACCAGGCATTCCTAAAGCCCACCTGGACTATTACTCTGTATAACCTATGCTCTCAAGCTATGCCAAAACTTCATCTAAGATCTGAAGCTTGTTATATTTCTCTTGAGCCACTTGTAGTGCCTTGTGAGACTCTTTAAATAATTTAGTATAGTATGCAACAATCCCTTCTAGAAATTCCAGTCCTGTAACTGTTGATGCCTAAAATTACTAGGCAAACAACCTTATGGGAAACTCAGTTAATGGGGGACCAATTGCGCTAAACTCAGTAACCTCTAGGTTTTAAAGAAGTTGGCTCTTCCATGTATTGGGGGGTTGAAAATGGAAAAGGAAGCAGATATATTAAAATAAAATCTAATCTAAGGTGATGCATCAAGATTTAAGTATATAGGCATGGGAAATATTCCTTTTAGATGAGCTTTGAGGACCCGTTCAACAATCTACGTGTCCAAAAATTAAAAAAAATCATAGATGAAAATCCTAAGAAGTTAATCAAATAACATAGTATAACTTCCATATGCATTCACTGAACATGAAGAGTTCAAGACATGATCTAAACAACAAATTTATATTGAAATTATAGAAATATTGCAGATAAACTACTCAGTACAACAAACAACATAGTATAATGTCTTATCAATTAACCAAGAAATAGAGAGGCTAAATAAATTGGCACATTCTATGAGTCTTAATACAATAATTAAAAACAATACAAAGGCCTACAGTCTTTCAACACTTTTTCTATGTATTTTTGAACCCTTTTTCAAAGAGTCAAAGTAGTATATATAGATTCTTCCATCACTTGAAAGCCAATACTGAAAATATTTCCTAGGCATGGGCCATGTCGCCCGTCATAATGATTCTCCAAAATTGATGCAATAGAAAAGATTATCAAATGTGGCATTTAGTTGCCTCGAACAAAGTGCACCCTTTGTAATGATGGATTTGGCCCTGGAGTTGAAGCAGCGAAATTCTCATGAAGACATGTGTCTAACTATTTGAAGAATCGGTTAGGACATGTGGCATAGAGGTAGGGCCTCTCATTCTTCCTTTGTTTGAGACTGAAGTCCCAATGAAGATGACACATGGAGTAGTTTGCGCTCCAAGCATTGATTGTGGGGTCCTCCAAAAAGGTTCCCTCAAAATGATGCGACGTGGCATGCAGGGGAAGCTCAGAGAAGAAGCTAGAGAAAATAGCTCCCAAATGCATGCACTACCTACACATGGCATAATCAGATGAGGTCACTATCACAAGAGAGCTTGAAATATGTAAACGTGCAAAGTATAGGCTGGGGCTATGCAAAATCAATAATATCAACCTAGAGGGAGCTTTAGGGATTTTTAAATCCACAACTTTTGGCAACTATCAGGGGCATTTTACCTACAAAATGAGAACCCAAAAATTCTAGTTCTGAGACCAGAACCTTGTCCATTAGGAAATATTCAGAGCTTTGAAAGGGCAGTCTATAGAGGCAACTAGTTGGCCTCATATGGAATTAGTAAAGAGTGCATATTTTCTTGCACTTGATGCAAATCAATAATTTCTTTGAAATGCAACTCCATGGAGATCCTAGTCCCTAACTCAAGTTGGAACAGAAGCCATGCCATTGGATGAATGGCACCTTCAATGTCCATGGATGTGGGAGTTTGATTGAAAAATTGGAAAGTAGATTGATCTTGTTGCTTCTCCTCGACCCTTACCACAATATGCTTCGTCATGGCCAATGAATTGTCAGAGAGAAAAGGCGAAGGAAAACCCATATGAGTCAAATGGGAAAATTGCATCTACATATTACTCATAGTTCGACATAGCAAGACCAAAAAACTATTAGCTTGGAGGATTTTTGCATGATAACAAATGAATTCCTTTGCCTGCTGGTAGCCAACCTTTAGTCATCTATCCCTTTCTTTTCCAAGTCTGCATTTGTCACTGTGTACAATTTTTCTAGAAATTTTTCAGTCTTGGGCACCTTCTTAGCAATAAATTGTGGAGCCTGATCAATGGTACCATGCACCTTCCTACTTAAATTCACTATGTCCACCATGAATTGGAGTGCTGGTTGTAGGGATGAATAGAAATACTTAACCTTCTCCCAGTAGGAGACATATAATTGTTGAGCTACCAAAAGGAGATCTATTTGAGGAGTAGAGGGTTGGGAGTGAATTTTCAAAATATTTATCTCAAGATCCTTCGACCTAAGTTCTTCCATTAGCTCATGAACTTTATGATGTGTTGAGACATTCCTATAGAGTTGTTAAAACTGTATCTTTGCTTCTTAATAGCTCCTCTACTTGACCTCAGGTTCCACATTCCTTTTCTAGGGAGACCTTCATTTCTTGGATTTCCTTTTCAAATTGAACCTATTGGTTCAAAAGCTCCCGATTCTTTTCTTGGGCTTCATTCTCTGCTTGAGCCAGCTGGCCTTGAAGCTCTTTGTTTTCCTACTACAGGTTAGCAACCAGGTTGGGATCCTAGGACTGGAACTTTAAAAGTTCCTCCTAGAGTTTGGCCTTTTCCGCCTACGCTTGTTGAGGCAAGCGTACAATTTCAGTGTCCCTTACCTTTTCCTCCTTTTGTAGGATCTCCATTCTTTCTTTAACATTTTTGAGCTCCTCTTCCCTCTTCCTCAGTTGATGAATATGCTTCAAAAATTATGTCATCACAACCCTCTGATTTTCCTCCATTAGCTCAACTTTGTCTTGTGACCAGGCTGAGTGTAGATCGATCCCCAATGCATGGATTTTATAATCCTCAGGTTACAACTACCCTTGAGGTTTGATGATGTTGGGTGGCATAGTTGCAAATTTTATCGATGCTTGAATCTCCTTAAAGAGGGTTTGCATGCATGGCTTAGAAAGCTTTGCGACATCCTTCTACTTTATTTTTTGGACTCTTTTAGCCCATGTTGCCTTAGTCATGGTATTTTGCACAAAAAATTCTACTCGTGATTTAATTTTCTTTCCTGCAAAGGGTGCATCGGGGGGAAGAGAAAAATGGAATGAAATCATTGTGGACTCAGATGATGCTTTCTTTAGCAGAGCTATTGTTAATGGGGAGAAAGGGGGAATGACTTACAAGGTTCCAGTTTGGGAAGCAATAGAAGAACTCGTAAAGGGTGGTGGCAGTGATGTAGAGGATACCATTTGTTGGGTAGGTTTAGTCAGAGTAGATGCAGTGGAAGAAAAAGGGTTTACAATAATGGGTGCAAATTGGGCTCCGACAAAAGAAGGAACAAACCACAGGGAGTAAAATTTGTCTGTCCAATTGGAGAGAAGGGAAATTGGGACAAACCTCTTGTGGGTGCAGAACCAGAAAATGATAGGGTGAAACTTTAAGTAATTGGAGACGTGTACGTGGGCGGGTGCATGAAGTTGGGTACCAATTTTCTGGCCACTTTTGAAAAATGTTTTAAAAAATGTGCTCGCGTTATAACATGCTCACATTATTTCATGTTAAAAACAAAGAAAAAAGTGAAAGTATTTGCCTTGGAATACCAACCCAAAAGCTTGGAGGGCATTCCCAACAAGGCCAGAGATGTGTTTTTGCAATTCTACAATTTTTCACATAATCGGGTCTGTGCTCACCATCAAGATTGCATCTAGTTCAATATCAACAAAATCGAAAACATGGGTAATGTTAGGTTCTCTCTTATCTATCCAACGATGTAATTTTTTTCACTTTTTAACAATGTTAAGACTTTCATCCATAATTTCTTTTGTTTGTATGTCAATTTTTTGCCAAAAAGAAGTGTTTGGTGTTTTTTTTGTTATAAATTAACCGTTCATCAAAATTTCAAATAAATTACATTTTTTAGAAACTAGACTCCATTCTACAATTTTTTTAAAAAAAAAAATCAATTATTTTCCAAAATTTGTAGGGGGAGCACAACCAAAATTCTTCTTTTCAGGAAGTACCCACTTAGAAAATTAGTAAAAAATAAAATATTCATTAAAAAATTATCAAAAAGATTGTGCATCAACTAGATGCTGTTAGCTAACTTCTGACCATAGTGATTTTAAAAATACTACAAAAAAGTTTACTATGCTCAGGTCGTACAAGAGTTGTTATGTTATGTTTTTCTGACAAAAACAACACCAATTTGTGTACATCCCTCTTTTTAACCCCTTAATCTCAACCATTTTCAAAATAAATTAGTAGTTTAGAAAGTAGACTCGGAGCATTTCAATCCTTGTTTTTGTTCCATCTCAAAATTTTGAGTGTAACTATCCTCAATTTCACGTCCAAGGTCAGCATTTCCTGATTTCAGAAAAAAAGTGGCCACTTAAGCCCCCTTTTTGGGAACCATCTTGGTGCACTTACCCATGTAACAGGGTTAACCAAAGACTGAGAAGTGAGAAGAGAGGGGGAGAAAGATACCTAAGTTACTACAAGCTTCAATCATTGGATCATTGCAAGTACTTGCGAGCTTTCTCCTATAGTTTCATCAATGTGTAGCCTCTTATCAAGTGAAGAATCATCCACCTCTGTGACCTCCTGAGATTGTTGGGTCACCCTAGGTCTCTTAGTATCCCATGTATGTGGTAGTGTGTCCATGACATGGGATGTCATTACTTGTGCACTCAGAGGATTCTCGATGAGTTGTTCTGCTACTTTTCCTCCTGCATGTACCAAGGCCTTTTGTACCTCTTTTTATTTTCATTATTATAGTTGCTTCCTCTAGATCTACCTCCTCATCCTTGCTTGCATCAGTATCATTATGCTATATATTCCAGAGATCATTGAATTTTTCATCCATGTTAGGCTCCTAGAACTTGGCATCAAGAAATCTAGTCTCTTAATGATAAATCCAGAATTTGGTGATTTTTCCTCACTCCATTGGTAATTCTTGGCCAATTGATTATAAAGGGTGGCTCCAGTTTTTCACTTGTCATTGGGCTTGGACAAAGGGAGATAAAAAGAAAGCTCAGGAAATATTTGGTCATTAGTGGGAACATAGGCGAGGTCTACAAGGATATTTTTGTCCCCCATCTATGGACTCCACCGAGCCTCCCAGTAAGGCTGAGAGCTATTAGTCACCTTAACATTCAGCTCCACCAAGTCATTATCAAGATTATATTCCCACTTGTCGCAAATCAACACTAGCCCCAAATGAGCAAGCTTCATTGTTAGCAGACCTTGTTTTTTCTTCTTTACCATTATTACCATGCCAAAGCTTAAAGGGCATTTGAAAAATCCTTTCTTATTCTTTCCCCCACAAAACATGATGTCTATAATCGCCAGTTGCCTAAATACCTCAAGGGCAAGCACCATGTTTGTGACACAGATCAGTAGTCAGAATGGCTCCTCAGTAAAACCATGCAACCTAACAAATGAAAAATCCTTTCTGAGGAACTAGTAGTAGGGAGGGAAAAAACTTCTCATGCATCCCACTTTCTTGGTAGAGAAATGATAACAACCAACCTCACCCTCATTAAAATATTGCAATATCAAAGTTAGGAAAGACTCAAAAAATGCATAATAATCGTGGGTTATAGAAAGAAGATGGGTCCACATAGAAATAGGCTTCCTTACCCCACTTTAATCAAAGATTGATAAACCCATATATTTTTTAAAGAAACTAGGGTTTTGGTGCAAAAACATGTGAGCAAAAAAAGAAGAAAACTTTATACTATTTGTGATATTCCTTGAATTCATCCAGCATCTCCCGAACAATGAGCTCCGCAAAGTCATACCAGAATAAAGAATGATGTCTTCTTAACTAAAAACCCAAACCCATTTGAAAGTCATGCACCTCTTTTTCATTGTCCAGGCTGCAAACGAAAGCCATCATAGAGAAGACATCTTGCAGGTCTGAGTTGAAAAAATTGTGCGCAATCGGAAACTACAGTGAGCACTTATCGTCCTTGGCTCTTTTTGTTTCTTGATTATAAAAACTTAGAGCATGAGTTCTAGTTCTCTAGAGGTTTTCAAAGCCACCTACAGTGAATCTCTTTGGAAATTGTTTTCCTTGCCTCATATAGATACATAGAATATCCCTTATAGCTTCAATTCTAATTACTACCCTCAGGTTTTGGCCTTCTATGACTCTAGTATCCAAATTATTATTTTTGGAAAACTCATGAACCAATTCTGGGCAGTGATGCACAAAGGGGACCATATACTATGGAAGACTGCATAACCACAACCTACATGCCAAAGAGTCATGGTTATTAACCTTTGATTTTTTCATTCTTTCATAGGCCACTTCCCTAAGACCCTTAGGGTTAGTTTTGAGGTCAGGGTCAAAAATACTATTCCATTCTTCCACTATCAAGACCTTTTTCTATGGGCAGCCTTCTACACAACCCATGTGTGAGGCCATTTTTGATTTTTTGGCATCCCTAGCATGGCATAAGAGAAGTTACTAAAAAAATGGGCCATTGGCACCATTAAGAAGGCACCAGACAAGCTTCCAACTACCTCTTCTTGAGCTTCCATCTCAGGATTATGCCCCATCCTAGGATTTTGTGCCATTAAGATATTATGTAGACTTTTGCGAACACTCAATTTCTCTCTAAAACTCATCCTTGAATTTTTTCTTAGTGAACTATGTAATCAACTCTCCTCACAACACTCTTCCTTTGTATGCAACTTTAGCCTTTTCTAATTCAAGAGTTGGAAACAATAGTTGTTTCTAGCAATAAATTCAGCATGTACCACCAACTGTTGCGTGCATGCAAAATGAATTACTACTCCTTTGAAAAGAAAATAATTCATAATGACAATTAGCCATCATTCCTTATGGTGCCATCTCTTGGGAAATTGAGCTGCAAATTAAGGAGTATGAGACCTTTCACATGCTTTTTCATTTAATAACTTTAGAAGAATGATTAACAAAAAGGGCATAATAATTACACAAAAGATTAAAGTTGATCCTTGGATACTAAAAAGCGTCCATAGCTTGACACTTAACATTCAACCATGCAGACTACCACTCACACTTCCCACAAGTTTTAGCTGCTTAATTACCCCATCTCAATTTGCACGTAGCACACACAACCTGGTGCGATTTTTGAGTTTGCACCTTTGGTGGGATTTTTGATTTTGCACCTCGATCAGCATCATGCTTATCGCACACATTGTACCTTTGCTACCTCTATAAATAGACCTAAGCATAAATGCAAAATTCACACTTGGTAATTGGGCTTATTGATAGAAGCAATGAATACTCCCATTAGGCTAACTAGAAATATGTCTCAAGCAGCTTTCTTAGGGGAAATTTCTAGTAGCCGTTTGAAGCACATGACAAATAATAAGCATTCTTTGGCCATAATTGCAATGAAATGGGTGTTGGGGAGGGACTATATAGAATATGAGGATAAGTATCATGTGAACATTGATATTTGTTCTCTTTTTGTTGCATCTTTTCTTGATATTTAGGTACTGAAGGAAATGATATTGAGGCTTACCATGGAGATCTTTCCCAAGTGATATCTTAGAGGCATTGGGGAAATTGTAACAAATTTCATCTATGGCCTTGGAATCCCAACAACAATCGATCTCCATCGACACATTGAAGAAGATGCGGTGGTGCCTTGGGTGCCATTTATGAGTAGATTTCACATGATGACTATCGGGGAACACCGCTAGAGGGTGTCTCGTGCCTACCATTTCTTGCTAAGGTGCTACAATGTAGTGCTTTTCTATGATGTGGAATCGTATATTGATTTTAGAAACCTAGTGTATCCTCCTCCACTTGTTGTTGCTACCGTCAAAGCTCCTATTGATAATGTGGCCCCTGTTGTTGTTCCTGTTGAACCTGTTGCCCCTGTTGATGAATGAAATGTTTTCTCCTCTCTTTTTGTAAATATATCTCAAAAAATCCTCTTAATATATATATATATATACTCAAAAATTCTGACCTAAGAGCCATTTTGAATTGTAATTGTATACATATAAAAATGGTCACATCTCAATAGTCTGGTAATTAATTAAATATTTTTAATATTTAATTAAATCTCTGAATTCAATCTACGTATGGGTATGTGCAGGATCATTATGGGAAAAAAAGGCCCTTAAGTGGCAAAAAAAATAGAAAAATTAGAGTTAGGCAACTTGACATAAAAATTTGAATAAGTTATCTATATTATTTCAAAAATATGTAAGAATAGAATCTGTAGAAAATTGAATGTAGTTTCTAAACTACTAGGTTTGTTTAAAAAAAAAAATCTATTTGGTGAAAATTGAAATTTCAAATGAGTACTTAAATTTCGTGGAAAAATAAGAAGTAGGTGTCTACCACCTTAACCACAATAAAATGATAATATTTTTTTTATAAGATTTTAGATATAAGTAGAGGACTCATGTCCCGATGTGATGCATATTTTTTGCAATTTTTTCCAAGTAAATAATTAATTATGAATTTTTATTACAAATTTTAAAAATATAAAACTTGTATGTCCTGACCACCTTAACTTAGTCAACTTCATGAAATTCAATTTTATTTTTTAATCCTATAGTATGCAAAGCATAGAATGTGACGCATGTTTTGGATTCAAAAATGTGATACCGTTTGAAAGCTATAGATGTTTTTCAATCCACCTATCAATCAGGACTTTAGTCATAATTTGAATAGAAAATGAATAATAATTACTTATTAAATTCAAACTAAAGCATAATTTATATGGTGGAAAGTGAGAATCTCCTTTAAAAACCCTTTTCATTTCATTAATTTTGGGTTAAAAAATTGTCACCACATACCCATCATATTGCCACTTTTTGGCCCATCATGATCCTCAAGACATACCCATATAAATAAATCTAAATAATTTATTTATATTGTTCATTCTTTCATTTCAATTAAATAAATAAGTTTATTTAATCACTTTTCTTATCCATTTCTTAATTAATTAAATAAACATTACGATTTATTTATATTAATTATCATATAATCTTGGCTTGAATATTTTATTTAAATAAAGATTAAGTATTCTTCTATTCTAAAAACCTCAAAATTCATTCACAATTAAATATCCCAAATATTTAATTAATTCTTCTAAATTCCATTCACAATTAAATATTCCAAATATTTAATTAATTCTTCTAAAGTTTATTCGCAATTAGATATTCCAAATATTTAATTAAATCTTCTATAGTCCTAAAATCAAATATCAAACTCACACAAAATTAAATAAATGTATTTATTTAATATTGGATTATCAACAACAACTGTGAAACAACTTCAAAACATAAAATTAATAAATTTCTCTATTTCTGAGCAAAGTTGTTCCCATGGGTTGAAGACAAACCTCCATTCTTCTCTCTAACCTCCCAACATCTTTCATCTTCCTCTCAACCTCTCTATCTCTCACCATTCAAAATTACCAGACAATCTCACAGCCATTGATCTTTGCCAGCTAGGCTCTTTCCTGTAAAAATCTATAAAAGGGACTGCCGGGTCTCTGAAAAGGAGAGAAGCTTTCATACAGGAAAACTATAGTCAATCAGCCTTCCAACATCCATAGCCTTTAGAATCATAGCATATCATAGTTTAGCATATTAGCAATCCATATCATGGCCTATCATCCTCATATCATATTTTCAATAGCGTTCATAATCCACAACCCTTGTGCATATCCGTACATCAACATTTCACTTCACCAGCATATAGGATAGAGAAGTACTCTCCCTTTGCATACTCATTCTGTAGGTTGCCATTCTCAGAAGCTTCTCTTACGCAATCTGAGAGTAGTAGCTTCAAACAAATCACTGGAAATAGAGGACAATGGAATGATTCTGAAGAAGCTTTGTTTGATCTCTTTTCATTTTATTTAGCTTTCTTTAGTTTAATGTTGCATTGGTGTGTTTTAATTATCTTATTTTGATACTAACATTTCCCACACACATTTTTTGGCGCCCACCGTGGGGCTCTTGCCCCAATTTTAACATCTTTTTGCAGATTTTTCTGATAGGTTATGGCTAGAAGAGTGTATTCGTGCATTAAACATGTTTTAGCACAGTTCACACCCAGTTTAGCACTCTTTAACTCTGTTACAGTGCTCTTTACTCATCCTGCAGTGCTCTTTAAGCATCCTGCAATGCCCTTTCCACATCCTGTAGCGCTCTTTAAGCATCCTGCAGTGCCCTTTCCACATCCTGCAGCGCCCTTTTTACATCCTGCAACGCTCTTTAAGCATCTTGCAACACTCTTTACTCATCCTGCAATGCCCTTTATTTGTCCTGTAGCACCCATTAGTGATTCAGTATCTCTCTTGATGTCTGTTTTAGCGCATTTTTTATTTTCAGCATAGATTTTCTAAGTCTACAAATTGAAATTTGTAACTTAAATATGATTTGACTGGATCCAACGTGACCGCGGCCAGTAAGAGCTTTAAAAGAATGAAGTAATCCTAGGAAGTCACTTAATTGGAATAAATCAATCCTAGGATAGTCATTTAATTAAAATGAAGCAATCCTAGGATAGTCACTTCATTTTCTATTTTGGACTAAAAAGAACTCCATGTCTTTGTGAAGCAATATCTTCACCTAGCATAGAAAACTGTTTATTTGGGCTTAAAATTGAACTCTTGCTTGCTTTGATTAAAAGGTGATAGGCCTATGCTCTCCCCTTAACTGGGTGATCAAAATGCCAGACTCATCTATTTTATTTCATGCAATTTCAAACTTTGATAATACTTCTTAGAAGGCCTGCCGTAGTGGGAAAAAGTACTCACCCTATGGGAACGACCTAAGTGGGAACAACTAAAGCTAAGTTTTCCAACCCACTTTAATCAGATGCGGATGGTTGATGAAAATCCCATTCGATGGTAGTGTGCATTGATAACCATCTCCAAAGCCTTTATTCTAAAGGTTGGGAGGTCTCTCGAGGGAGTCTATCATTTGTCGCTCCGAACGGAAACCCTTACTATGAACTTAGTGTAGTATCCAGCCAGAGTTAGTTTCTGAACATCATAATAATCACAGTGCAGGGGAGGGAAGAATCTACCCCCAAGATACTCACCATATAACTACCAAGGACCGTTTTCTCAGGGGATCTGGTATCCACTTATGTCACTCTGAGTACGCGCCTAGAAAACACAAAAACACGGGTGCCCCTTTGGGGGTGACACGGCTATGTGAGTCAACACCGTTTTAAGATGTGGGCTATTGATTATTATGGTGACCTACTTGAGTACTAAGAGTGAGTCTGCTTGAACTATCTATCAAGTGTAAAACCTGTGAAAACAATTTTTGAAAAACATTTTGATCATACACTTCATGTTTAGTATAGGACTTAAAAACAACTATTCTACAACTTGCTTGATGTGTTTTCAAAACATTAATTCAGTAAGATCATCCAAAACTCACAATTACATTGATTACTCTCATGTTAAGAGATTGGAAATCCACAACCTTTGTTAAGAAATCCATTCTCAAATGAATCAAAAAGCCAAAGAAACCACTTAGCTACAAGAAACTATTGAAGAAAAGATGATTATTGTACCAAAGTCGAAAGGTTTTACTTAAACATAGAACCTTTATCCATCGATATCATGATTGTGTTAGAGGTTTCACTAATGATTATGTTGTAGAACCATTATACTCATGAGCTTTCTTTCAAAGAAAAGCCCTTTCTCAAAGGAACAACCATAGTCAACGTATTCATTCTTCTTATATTCCCCAACCTGCAATTGAATATTCTACTCGTCCAAATCAATTTCTGCAATAGAGAACTCAATCCCATTAGGCATTTCTCACAAAATCCATCTTCTTATGAAGCTATGATCAAACGTCATAAAGTGAAAAATCATTTCTTCTTGATCTTTGGCTTAAATTCCCGCCAACAGGATTTTCATCCTTTCAATCAAGGAAAAACACGAGCTAAAGACTAGAAATATTTTAAGTCATAGAATCTTCATTCTATCCTGACTTACATAACCATCAAAAAATTGCACTATTTCATTCTTTTGATCAAAAGTTAGTAGAATTTGGGACAAAGCTTATGCCTGTTGTCATGATATCTCGAAAGCACATAGAAAAAGATGAAAAAGAAGGTACCACAAGTAAAATGGGTGATAATAGTGATAAAGAAGAGAATCCATTTCATACTGAAGAGTTAACAGAAGAAAAGCTTCAAGAAGCAGAGCAAGATCCCCGATTCCATACTCTTATGGAAAGAATTTTAGAACGAAACAAAGAAAGATATTTTCCTAATCCTTTCTCCTAATGATTTTAGTGCCCTTACTCAGATAAAAGAATTACAAGGGAAAATAAAGGAAATGCAAGGGGATGCAACAAAGAAGTATGTTTTGGATGACATATCTCCTTATCCATTTGATAGGAGTCTTCAAATGATCCCTTTTCCAAAACATTGTGAAATCCCTAAATTTGATAGGTACAATGGAAAAACTGACCCCATTGAACATGTGAGGGATTTCCGAAATATGAGTCTAGAATTCGCTTATGAAGATACCTACTTAATGCGATTGTTTCCATGAAGTCTGGGTGGACAATCCATGGAGTGGCTTTCCAAGATCACTCCCCACATCAAAACCTTTGAGGAGTTAATAAATCAGTTTATATCACAATATGCCTACAACATCCAACACCAGATAACCATGCTTGATCTTTGTAAAGTGAAACAAAAAGTAGGGGAATATTTCACTACATTTTTGCAAAGATACAGAAGATTGTTTGCACGATATTCCCATCCTATTCCTGAAAAGGAAAAGATGGATATCTTCATCAATAGCCTAGATCAAGAATTAAGCTACAGGCTTAATCTTCATTGTCCTCATAACTTTTAAAAATTGATTGAAAATGCCTTCACCATTGAAGGGGCCTTGGTCAAAAGAGGAGTGATAAAACTTGATAATCCAAGTTCATTCAACAATAACAACAATGATAAAACAAGGTTTTGGAACAGAAATAATTTTTTTGTCAATGATGGTATAGTGGATGCAAACAATCTACAAACAAGACCATCTATCTTCAACCTATCAAGTGCTCCATGAAACAACCAACAAGGAAATACAAACCAACAAGGAAACAACAATCAACAAGGACAAAACTCCAATCAAGAAAGCATGACCAATCAAAACAACAAGGATAATCATGGTAATTTCAATAATAATCTTGGCAATACCCAAACATCAAATCTACCAAGACCTCCATTCTTTTCAAATCGACATAATTTTACCACTTTGGGTCAATCTCTTGAATTTTCTCTCAAGGAGCTTCTCAATAGTAAGGTTATCACTTTACCACCACAAAGAGATTATGAGCCATGAGTCAAACCACCATCATGGAATGACTCATATTATTGCAATTATCATCAATGTAAAGGTCATAGAACAAATAACTGTCAAGCCATGCGAAATCTAGTACAAGATTTAATTGACAATGGCACCATCACAATTGAAAGACATCATACCAATGATGATCATCAAGCATTCAAAGAGCCTTTACCAAACTATCAAAATGGGGAAACATCAAATACCAAAGTGAAAAGTATAAATAATGTTGAAGACAACATAATCTGCCACATCTATGCAGATGATCAACAGGTTAATGTTATCAAAATCAAGGAAAAACAAGAATATCAACAGGTTAATGTGACTACGAGAGGACAAGCAAAAGTTTTCCTAAAAGGAAGTTAATCTAAGGCAACTATTCCTCCTCCAAGTCATTATAATCTAGTTGATCAATCGAGAAAAACATCAGCTCAAATCTCCATCCTTGAACTTCTCAAAATATCTCTTGTACACAAGAATATTTTAGAAGAAGCTCTTGTAAACACAACCGTAGACACTAATCTGGATGTAAACAAATTTCAAGCCATGGTGGGACATTTATCTTCCCCACTTGTCTTTCATTCTCCACAAAGATGATGCCTCCATGACACATCTGCATAATTCATCGCTTTATCTTGAAGTCATGATCCATAAACACTGAATCAGACGTGTCTTGATAGATGGAGGAGCCAGTTTAAACATTTGTACCTTAAAGCTAATACATACCTTAGGAATATCAGAAAACTCCATTGATCCACGAAGAAAAATAACTATCAAGGCATATGATGATGAAGAAAGAGCTTCTAAAGGACTAATAATGCTACCTATCAGAGTGGGACCTGTTGTGAAAAATACCTTTTGTTAGGTTCTAGATCGTGATCTTTCCTATAACATACTTTTGGGTCATCCATGGATTCATGATATGCAAGCGGTACCATCAATATACCATCAATGGCTTAAGTTTCCATATGATGGACAAGAAATAACTATACAAGTTGATTACAATAGCACCCAAACTTGTTCAAATCTTTGAGCAACTCAAGACGCCTTTGTGCCACATAATAGGGAGGCTCTTACTACCTCTTCTTCCAATCTACAAGGCCAATTGCAAGAATTGACAAAGAATATTGACACCAAGCTACATTTAAAAGACAAAGGAGTAGGCGAATATTCACTATCCCTTTATAGCTTACCTCCTTCTCTGAGGTCACATGGTCAGCCAACCCTATCAAATCAAAAGATTGTAACAGCCTCTACATCCCAAGCTTTTGTGCCAATCATGAAGTTTGATGGACAATTCATTAAAGCTAACACCACCGAGGAAGAATCTGAAGATAGGGACATCCTAAGTTGGCCATACAAAGATGAAGATGAATCTCTCTTGCACATCAAGTTACCTACTGAAAAATATGGTAAAGGGTATACCATCATGCAAAGAATGGGCTATAAAGGAAATGGTCCTATAGGAAAAAGAAAAGAAGGAATCATTGAGCCAATTCAACCTATTTCAATACATCCAAAAGATAAAACAGGGCTTGGATATGGTAAGGATATAGAAGCATCAACTTCACAACAATCACAACAAACTCATGAAGGAGAATCAATTTCAGATAAACCCTATGAAGATGTCACTCTACAAAAAATTTATGGATCAGTTTTCCAATTGCAGAACAGTTTCGACACTGATTCCAATGAATACGAATGGGATGATGTCTCTGATGATACATTCTTAATAGAGAAAAGGGTGGATGTCATACACAAATTCGCACCCATGTTCTTACAAGGTGAGGGCTCAAGGCCTCCACTTGATTATGTTTTACAAAGTGATCATGACTCAAGTGAGGACGATTCAGATTTTAACGAGATTGATAATCAATAGGAGAATACCATCATAGACCTTGTCCATCATTGAAATGACAACCATGTCATGACTTTGACTGCTCAAGACCTTACCCAACCTAATGATCCCATCCCTTTAGTCTATCCAGAACTTATTGATTGCGACAACGATGCACACATCCATATCCCTGCATTCCATGATGAGGATATTGTAAATTTCCTTTGTTCATCTAATCAAGAAAACAAGTGTTCCATTGAAGAATCTCATACTCAATATTTTGATAGGGAGGGCGTCAAGTATCTTAGCTGCAAAATAAATGAAATAAAAGATGGATCTATTAGTGAAAACCGAAAAATGACAGTGGTAGATCACAACAAGAGAAAAATAAAGAGCGAATATGATGGTGAAAACATTTTTGAGGAACTGAAAGATGAGAAACTTGACGCTCTTCCCAATCATTATCAAGAAAGATTTTATGTTTTTATTGAACCCACAGAATCAATCAACATAAGTACAGTAGAGTAGCCAAAAATCTTACAACTTGCAGCATCATTAACAGTAGAAGAGGTATTGAAATTCATAGAGTTCTTGAAGGAGAATCAAATCAACTTCGCTTGGTCATATGCTGATATGCTGGGGTTAGATCCTAATATGATAATGCATCATCTATCTATAAACATAGGGGCAAAACTTGTGAAGCAAAAACTCAGAAAAATGCATCCACATGTTGCATTATTGGTTAAAGAAGAGTTAAAGAAGCTTTTAGATGTTGGATTCATTCAGACTATTGACTATGCAAAATGGATCTCCAATATCGTACATGTTTCAAAGTCAGATGGAAGGATTAGAATTTGTACAGATTTCAGAGATTTGAACAAAGCATGTCCCAAAGATGACTTCCCTTTACCAAACATAGATATGATTGTTGATTTAATTGCTTGCCATGTAATGTATTCATTAATGGATGGATTTTCAGGTTACAACCAGATAAAGATTGCACCAGAGGATCAAGATAAAACAGCCCTTGGGGTACCTATTGTTGGAATGTCATGCCATTTGGGCTTAAAAATGCAAGAGCGACTTATCAAAGAGCAATGACAACCATTTTCCATGACATGATGCACACCTTCATGGAAGACTATGTGGATGACTTATTGGCCAAATCCAACACAAGAGGACATCTCGAGATCTTGTCAAAAATCTTTATCAGAATGGAGAAGTTCAATGTTTGACCAAATCCAAAGAAATGTGTCTTCAGTGTTAAATCTGGAAAACTCCTGGGATATATTGTTTCAGAAAAGGGCATAGAGGTTGATCTAGGAAAAGTACAAGCTATAATGGACATTCTACCACCGCGAAATATCAGTCAGCTCCGATCACTGCAAGGATGACTACAATCCATTACGAGGTTTATAGCTCAACTAGCAGAAAAAAGTTTACCATCTACACATCTATTGCATTAAAATGTCCCATTCAAATGGGAGGAAAAGTGTGAAGCAACATTTAATCAGATCAAGCAATATCTCATGAATACACCAGTCCTAATTCCACCAGTTCTAGGAAAACCGCTCATACTTTATATTTTTGCAACAGAAGTATCTTTGGGAGCATTACTAGCACATGAGGATTCTACAGGAAAAGAAAGAGCCATATACTATATCAGTAGAACTTTAACAAGTCATGAACTAAACTACACTTTCATTGAAAAAGCTTGCCTAGCAGTAGTGTTTGCTTCTCAAAAGTTGCACCACTATATGTTGGCTCATACAGTTAAGTTGATAACCAAAATCGATCCACTAAAATACCTCTTAAGCAAAGCTACCTTAACAGGAAGACTTGCAAAATTTGTAATGATCTTAAGTGAGTTTGACATTCACTATGTAGATCGAAGAGCTATAAAAGGACAGGTCATCGCAAATCAGTTGGCCGAAGCACCTTTACAAGAAGAAAACCCAATGCACATTGAATTTCCTGAAGCAGACATCTTCACAACAACAATTAAGAAATCATGGACATTGTACTTTGATGGATCTTACATGCAACATGGCTCGGTGGCAGGGATTCTTTTTGTCACACTTAAAGGACATACCATTCCAAAATCATATCGGTTGATGTTTTCTTGCACAAATAACATAGTTTAATATGAAGCATTGCTCACAAGAATGAAGATAGCATTGGACTGGTGGATTACAAAGTTGCAAGTCTACGGTGATTCACAACTTGTCATTAATAAAATCAATGATGATTATCAGACTAAATATGATAAGATGCTACCTTACAAGAACATGGTGGATGATTTTAAAAAGTATTTTGTGGCAATCAAGTTTTCACAAATCCCAAGGATTGATAATAAAGTTGTAGATGCAATGGCTACAATTGCTTCCTTGTTACAATTATCAGAAAATCAAAAACAGTATGAATTCTTGGTGGAACAATTGTTCTCTCCCGCCTATGATAATCCTGAGACCCAAGTCATATGCCATTTAACCAGTTTTGATTCACCTTTATATGGCAAGATTTATACCTACTTGAAACATAACATCTTACCTTCGGACTTATCCCAAAACCAAAAAAGGAATTTCATACGCCAATCATCTTGTTATACCTTGATCGCCGATATCCTTTACCGATGTGGTCTTGATGGTACACTTATTCGATGTCTTGAACGTGACGAATCTGAACAAGCCTTACAAGAGGTTCATGGTGGTATTTGTGGGACTCATTCAAACGGTTTAACCTTAGCCAAGAAACTTGTTAGAATGGGATATTATTGGCCTACCATGGAGAGAGAATCTCTTACTTTTGTCAAGAAGTGTTCTAAATGCTAGATTCATGGGAACCTTATTCATGCACCTACATAGGAACTGCAACCTTTCACTCCGACATGGCCTTTTTCTTAGTGGGGACTAGATCTTGTTGGTAAAATTCATCCTTCATCATCAAATTGGCATAAATTCATCATCATAGCTATAGAATATTTTACAAAATGGATCAAAGTTGTTCCTTTGACAACTGTGACCGGTAAAGAAATCTCTTCATTTATCCTAAATTACATCATATGCTGATATGGAATTCCTAATTCTATCATTACTGATAATGGGAGACCTTTCAAGAATCAAGATGTTGATGAACTTTGTGAAAGATTTCACATCCAACACAGGTTCTTTACACCTTACTATCCACAAGGAAATGGTCAAGCAGAAGCTTCAAACAAAACAATCTTGAAGATCTTGAAGAAGATGGTAAATGATGCCAGTCGTGATTGGCATGTCCAGTTAAATCCAACTTTGTGGGCATACAGAACTAGCATTCGCACACCAACAGGAGCTACCCCATATGCCTTGGTATAGGGAGTAGAAGTGATCTTACCATTAGAGGTTGAAATACCTTCACTTAGGGTCTCATTGAAAGGATTGATAAATGATGAAGACTACCGAGTATCTCGTCTACAAGAGCTAGAACTGTTAGATGAAAGATGTCAACATGCAGCTAATCATTTGAAGGTTTATCAAAAAGTTATGTCCCGTAGCTATAATCACAGAGTTAAACCATGGACATTTCAAGTAGGTGACTTAGTCTTGAAAGAAAATCCATGCAATCAGCAAGACAAGGAAAAGAAAGGAAAATTTGAACCAAATTGGCTTGGTCCATTTGTTATCATTACAACATACGATTCTAGAGCATATCAGTTATCTATGTCAAAAGGGGACCTGTTTGAAGAGCCGATCAATAACATTCATTTGAAGAAGTTCTATGTCTGCATCATTAAAAAATCAGAAAAAGTCCTAAAAAAATACATAAAAATCAGAAAAAGTCCTGAAAAAAATACCAAAAAATAGTCCTGAAAAAATACATAAAAATTAGAAAAAAAAAACAAAAACAAAAACAAAAAAAATTCACATGATCGAAAAAAAGTGCAATAAAAACAAGTGGTGAAAACCTGGCAAACAGGTGCTACTTGTGATCAAAATGGGATCCTATATCTATTAGCTTATGTCTTCCATTTGCTTTACGACATCATCTATTCATATCTGTCATCTATACATATCTATCATATCCATATCATGCAATGGGAATCCTTGTGTTTCATCATGGCTTGATGAAATTTGTACATATTCATCATATTTAGGTTGTGTTTACACTAGGGGAAGAAACACAAACTAAACAAGAGAGGGGCAATGAGCTTTTAGAACATCACAAAAATAAAAATGACAGTTTGACAAAGCACAACATACATTGACACATCAAATCAACCACAAAACCAAAACAATCACTCAATGCCAATGAAATCAAACAACATGGTCAAAACAAAAACATCAATGGTGATAACCAAGTTGGATGATCTTAATCTGAATAATGTTTGAAATACTTTAGGTAAAATTTGAATTGTTGGTTGATTTTCTATCATATCTCTGGAGCAATTTGATGATGTATTGAACTAGAAAAGTAAGGAAGAAGTATGATTTTTCTTTGTCTGTTGTTTGTGAGGAAATCATTAGTACTATGCAAATTGGTCATGAGACATGCTCTACTAAGTATCATTGATGGCATTTCAGAATTTGCATGGGAAACGGGTTAACTCTTGTCTATTTATGCAAGTGATACTCAAGTCATCTTGGTTCAATTATACCTAGATGCTTGTATTAACTTGATATATCAAAAAATCATGAAAGCAATACTCAAGTCACCATTGGTGCTAACATACCCTTTGATGCTTGTATTAACTTTCAACATTTTAATGCTCTATGATGACACAAAAACACAAATAAGCTCTCAGAATGGAAATATTGTACAAATACTCTACATGGTTAGTATAGATTACATTCATTTAGAATTTTCATTTTGCATTTATATATTTTCCCACAAGCTGGCAAAGTATCAAAGTTTCATATCTTTCCAATAAATGACTGAGTACATTTTGACATTCACAACAACATTATCACATACATTTTTCATACATATTTGCATCAGAAAATCATAAAAAAACAAAGCATATATCATAATTCATGGGAATTCATAAATTGTACCATCCATCATTTCACATTCATATTCATAAAATCATTCATTAATAAATTGCAATCATATCATAATATTGCACTTGCATTTTCATATCTAAGAATCATGCATACACATACATCATGAGCATAATATTGTGAAACCATCACATAAAACATCATGCATATAGAAAATCGACACATTCATCACATAAGGAATCATCGCTGCATATCATATATCTCATAAATGAAGGTCAAATGTACAAAAGATGTCAACTATACATGACATAACATCATCAAAAATGGGACCATATCAATATGTATACAAATGTCTCAACAGAGTATCAATAAGACATATAACACATCATATAAAAATCACTACGAAGTGCTATCCTCTAATGGTGTTGGTCTGGGACTTGCTCAACCTGTACCTGATGGACCTGCTCCACCTGCTCCTAATGACCCTCCTGGAGGTAATGGCTGAGATACACCCCTGCTGGTAGCCCAAGAGTGACTATGTGTAGACCGAGACTGTGTATAACTCATTCTCCACTTGGGTGGCATTGCATCATGATACCTGGTCCTATAGAACTCTGCCTCCTAGGTGGCCCTGATCACCTCTCTCATCATGTCACCAATCGAGGTACCTACTGCTACTCTCTACAAAATGTCAGCTAGGGCCATGGCCTGCTCACCCTGTTGTCTGGCTGTATCTCTATTGGCTATCCCTGTAGTTGTGTAACCAAGTATTGTGCCTATGCTAACTAACCTTGTAAACTCTACACTCTACTCTGTAAGGTAGCTATCTAACTCGGCCCCACTGGATCTACTGAAGACGATGGAGTTGAATGTCTCATCCGTGTTCCACCTCTGCCACCATCTCTGCCACCACCTCTACCACCACCTCTGCCACCACCTCTGTCGCTACCTCTGCCACCTCTGCCACCTCCTCCACCACTATCACCCCCACTCTCCTCATCACTACTATCCCCATCCCTATCTAACTCATCATCATCATCCTCCTCGAATTCATCACTCTTTGAAGCTGCCTCTCATTGTCGTCTATGCCCCCTATATGTGGTCTCTGCTTTGCAACTGGAGCGGCAGGCTCATCAGGATCAAATAATCGTGGCGCAAGATGTTCCAACACATACTAACCATACTTTGGAGTCATCCCCCCATCAAGAATATCAGCTATGTACTCCCACGTTTGTACTTCCAAACTGGTGAACTCTACTACTGTTGCATCATATGAAATATGTGGACCCCAAACTGTAATCTCTTGTTGCCGATGTGCATAAATAGATGAACCCTATGGCATACCCTGAGGCCAACCATATTGTCACCGTACATGGCCAAGAAGAAACCTTTCAATAATCCCAGGAGTACGACCAATCAGATATCTGGAAGTAAAGACAAAGGGCATCTCCCTAGCATCCTCTGGCCATGCCTCACAATCTACATAGGGCCACCAACATACTGTCTCGAGATCATCCAGAAGACGCTACCAATGATCCAGTTTTCCCAGCCTCAGCTGAGCAATGACATCGGTATATCTGAATCTGTATGGTTGACCGACATGCCATCATCCATGAGTCAATGGTCGCATAACGGCAAAGTGCTCCCATGCCCATATCTGTAAAAGTGAACAACCAATAGCTAAACTCTGGCCTCCACCATACACAATATGGTGTAGCTCATCATATAAATGTGCAAGCATGCACGATCCCCAAGCATAACGTGTCCCTTGCATCACCATACTCTCAAGTACACGACTCCACTAGACTGCAATGCCCTTCGACCTATGGTCGGGGCACAAAACACCTCCAGTGAAGCTTGCAAGTACGGAGGGTAAAGGCGCATACAAATCCGTCATCTTCGCCCATGAGATATAATATCCTGCAATGTGATCATCTCTAAATATCCATCTCAAAGCATCAGTACCTCCCACCTCCCAGCTATCAAATCTAACTATCTCATCCATCACTGGAATCTTCAGGATGTGATACACATCCTTAGGAGTCACAGTAATCTCTCTTGTCAGTAAATGAAAGGTGTTCATGTCGTTGTGCCACCTCTCTGCAAGTTTTGTCAATAAGGCTTTGTTGAGATGCACCTCAGGCATCTCAAGTAATGAGGTCAGTCCACATGCCTCGATCACATCTCTATCTTCATGTACAAGCTGTGGAATAAATCTCCATGTCTTCAGGAATTTTTCCTGTAATTGCAAGACGCCCAATCTCTCCTGTTGAATATCAAGTCAAAGCAACATCAATATCACATCACGACAAATCAATCAAATCTGAATATCAAATTTATCAAAATCCTATTTGTTTTTAACAACTTTAGAAGCAAACTTATCAACAACTATTTGTTTTTCATCATCATGGAAATCAAATTTATCAAAATCCCGTTTGTTTTTAACAACTTTAGAAGCAAACTTATCAACAACTATTTGTTTTTCATCATCATGGAAATCAAATTTATCAAAATCATGTTTGTTTTTAACAACTTTAGAAGCAAACTTATCAACAACTATTTGTTTTTCATCATCATGGAAATCAAATTTATCAAAATCCTATTTATTTTTAACAACTTTAGAAGCAAACTTATCAACAAACTATTTGTTTTTCATCATCATGGAAATCAAATTTATCAAAATCCTATTTGTTTTTAACAATCTTAGAAGCAAACCTATCAACACCTATTTGTTTTTAACAACTTTAAAAGAAAATTTATCAGCTATTATTTGTTTTCCAACATCCTTGGGAACAAATTGATCACACAAAACCACATTAGAATCAAGGATGCTACAAAAATTTTCATGGGCGTTATAGAAATCATAATGAGCGTTGAGGAATGAAAGGCGCTATAGAAATTATAATGGGCATTGCAGAAATCATAATGGGCGCTACAGAATGAAAGGCGCTACAGGAAACAAAAAGGGCGCTATAAAAAGACTAAAGGGTGCTAAAAGAATGAATGAAGGAACATAAATGTTGGAAAACGTGCTCTAAACGGAAAATTTTCAAACACAGAAAGTTTTATAGGGTACATACCATGGGTCCATAGTGTGTCAGCCACTAATGTCGTTGGATGTGCTCGAAACAGCGCTGGTGGATAGGAAGTGCCATCTTTCTCACTCTAGAGCTTGAAATTTTCAATTTTTACTAGGTTAAAATGGGAAAATGACATGGAAAATGACATTTTTAAACTATTTAAAGGTAAAATTGGGGCATTTTATCACATTTTATCATTCCAAGGGAAATTTAGGTCATCAATTTTTTCATCTCACATCTTTTCATGTCAATTTCTTCACGTCATCATTTTCGAACGATGAATCGACATTTTAAAACATCATAAAAATCAAAAAAATTCTAAAAAATTTAAAAATTAAAAATAAAGTTTTCACAAAAAATCAAAAATCTTATCGATTCATCGTCCGAGGGGGCATATATTTATCAACATTCGACAATCAGTATCTAGGGCAAATTTTAAAAATTCTTTGAAGCAATGTGTAAAACACATCACTTCAAAGAGGGGCAAAATGTATACATCTAAAAATGGTCACATCTCAATAGTCTGTTAATTAATTAAATATTTTTAATATTTAATTAAATCTATGAATTCAATCTGCATATAAATAAATCTAAATAATTTATTTATATTGTTCATTATTTCATTTCAATTAAATAAATAAGTTTATTTAATTACTTTTCTTATCCATTTCTTAAATAATTAAATAAACATTACAATTTATTTATATTAATTATCATATAATCTTGGCTTGAATATTTTATTCAAATAAAGATTAAGTATTCTTCTATTCTAAAAACCTCAAAATTCCATTCACAATTAAATATTCCAAATATTTAATTAATTCTTCTAAATTCCATTCACAATTAAATATTCCAAATATTTAATTAATTCTTCTAAAGTCTATTCGCAATTAGATATTCCAAATATTTAATTAAATCTTCTATAGTCCTACAATCAAATATCAAACTCACACAAAATTAAATAAATTTATTTATTTAGTATTGGATTATCAACAAAAACTGGATTATCAACAACAACCATGAAACAACTTCAAAACAGAAAATTAATAAATTTCTCTGTTTCTGAGCAAAGTTGTTCGCGTAGCTTGAAGAAAAACCTCCATTCTTCTCTCTAACCTCCCAACATCTTCCATCTTCCTCTCAGCCTCTCCATCTCTCACCATTCAAAATTACCAGACAATCTCACAGCCAATGATCTTTGCCAGCCAGGCTCTTACCTGTAAAAATCTTTAAAAGGGACTATCGGGTCTCTGAAAAGGAGAGAAGCTTTCATATAGGAAAACTATAGTTAATCAGCCTTCCAGCATCCATATCCTTTAGAATCACAGCATAGCATAGTTTAGAATATTAGCAATCCATATCATGGCCTATCATCCTCATATCATAGTTTCAATAGCATTCATAATCCACAGCCCCTGTGCATAATTTACAGCCCCTGTGCATATCCGTACATCAACATTTCACTTCACCAGCATATAGGATAGAGAAGTACTCTCCCTTTGCATACTCATTCTGCAGGTTGCCATTCTGAGAAGCTTCACTTACACAATCTGAGAGTAGCAGCTTCAAGCAAATCACTAGAGATAGAAGACAATAGAATGATTCTGAAGAAGCTTTGTTTGATCTCTTTTCATTTTATTTAGCTTTCTTTAGTTTAATGTTTCATTGGTGTGTTTTTATTATCTTATTTTGATACTAACATTTCCCACACACAGTAATATCCAAAGTAAATATTACCATATAATGAATATATAGCTCTTTTTTCAAATTTCTATCTCCATTATTTTTGGATTCTTTCATGCTTTAAAGTGTCCCACTAACAAAAGACTCGGTCAAACAAAAAACACACAAAAAATATTTACATATTTACACATTTGCACTGTCAAAAGGTTATTGAAACTAATTAAAAAGTTTGAGGCAAATTCCATTGACTAGAATTCCCAATGCTTCCTTTTCCATATTTTATAATTCAAATGCATTATATTTCTTAAATTTAATGATGTGGAAAGGACCATCCCATAGGCTATCAAATTTTCCATGTTGTCCAAGCTTTGCGTCTCTTTCATTGAACTTGAGCACCAAATCTCCGCACTTAAGACCTTGGTTGAAGGTTTTCTTGTCAAACCACTTTTTAACCACTAGTTGATAGTTACACATGGCTATTAGTGCATTTTCCCTTTTTTTCTTGTACCTCTAATAGCTCAACTAACAAGACCTCGATGGCTCTATTTTTTTCAATCTCTAGAGATTTAAGTAGTTGTAGGGCAGGAATTTCCATAGAGTCAGGCAATAGTGCTTCCTTCCCATATACCAAATCATATGATGAAGTCTTTAGGACTTGCTTTGGAGTTATATAGTTCACCCATAACATTGCTTTAAGGTTAAAATTCCACTCTCTTTGATGCTCCGACTTGATTCTTTTAATGATTCAGACTAAATTTTTATTAGTCAACTCGGCCAGACCATTTCCTTGTGGGTAATATTTCAAATATTTCTTTAGGAATATGCCATGCTTAAGTGCAAATTCACATACTTTCGAACCTAGAAAGGATTTCACATTGTCTAAGATGATGGTCTTTGGTGGGCCGAACCTTGTTACTAGCTCTTCAAGAAAATTCACAATCTTCGCCTCGGTCGCATTCTTTAGGGGCATGACCTTGGCCCATATGATAAAGTAATCAATGGTCGTAAGGATCCACATATGTTCAACACTAGAGGTGGGATTAATCATCCCAATGACATCCAATCCCCAGTAGGCAAAGGGTTCTTCAACCAATATTAGATTTAGAGGCATTGTTGAGTTCTTCCTCCTTCCTGTGAAGAATTGGCATTCTTTGCAAGATTTAACCAAAGAGTGTGATTCATTGAACAATGTAGGCTAGAATTACACTACACACATAATTTTAATGGTAGTGGTCTTTGCAGAGAAATGTCCGCTTGCGAGACTACTATGGAATATGTCCAAAATTTTATGTGCTTGCTCTTGGGTTACACACCACAGAAGAACACCATTGAAGTTCCTTTTGAAGAGAACCCCCTCAATAAGCGCATACTCAATGTTTTGCAACCTATAAAACCTATTCTTCTGAGAAGGGAGGCCCACCAAATATTTCCCAATCTGCATGAATCTCATTCTATTTACTAACCAGAAACCTTCAGATTCAAATTTGTTAAGTAGAACTAGCTCAAGTTGTTCCTCCTTAGTAGCCACTTTTTCACCATGTGCCAAATAATCACACAATCCTCTCCCACTCATAGTCTTTGTGGGCCTGACCTCAATGCCATATTCAAGGATCTTGGTTATCCAGTTCACCCTTTTTTTTGTGATTTCTCCCTCCATAATGTACTCACACACATTGGAATGCGCTACATATACAACTACCTTGCTGCAAGCTATAAGGTGTCAAAACTTTTTTAGTCCCTTAACCATGGTGAACGCTTACCTCTCAATGAATTTATACTTTTTCTCATAGTCTTTTAAGGTCTGGGAATGAAAGGCTATCAGATGTTCTCCCTTTCCTTCATCATCCTTTTGGGTCAAAATAGTAGTTATGCTAGATTTTCTATTGAACACATACATTATGAAGTCCTTTGATAGGTATGGGTTTACTAGCATAGGAGCTAAGGAAATAGCCTCCTTGACCTTATCAAAGGCTTCTCTAGCCTCATTTTTCCATTTAAACAACTGATCCTTCTTGAGCATTAGGGTGATTAGTCTAATTAAACCTGCAAAATCTTAAATGAATTTGCTTAAAAAATTTACCTTCCCCAGGAAGGAATAAACTCCCTTTTTGTTGACTGGTAGGGGAAGTTCCTTGATTTCCTTCACCTGATCCAAATTGATTGCAACCCCATCTTTGGACACAACATTCCCCAATAATTTCCCTTGAGGCACTCCAAAAACACATTTTTTTCGGTTTAGGGATATCTTGAACTCCTGACATTTTCTAAAACCCATTTCAAGATGATCAAAATGATTATCTTTTGACCTAGATAATATAGTAAGATCATCTAAGTAGATCAAGATGATATTATTAACTAGTTCTCTAAAATCAATTCCCATTGTTCACTGGAAGGTAGCTCTCGCATTTGAGAGGCTGAAAGGAATTTTTGCATAGGAAAACGTTCCCCACTTAGTAGTGAACATTGTTTTGTGTCAGTCCTCCTCTTTGACCTAGATCTGGCTGTAATAGGAGAACCCGTCCAACAAAGAAAACATCTTTGAGCCAACCACTATTTGCAAAATAGATTCCATGGAAGGAAATGGGTAATGGTCCTTCACGGATTCCCTATTCAGATCCTAGAAATCCACACAGAGGTGTATGTCCCCATTTTTCTTTCAAACTGGAACCAAGTTGGAAACCCATGTACTATATTTGATTGAGAAGACAATCTACGAATGGATTAGCTTCCATGGCTCTTGTGCCATTAGTGCCTCAATTTTTGGGTTTACTGGCCTCTGCTTCTGGTGGATAGGTTTCACTCCTTCCGTCAGTTCTATGGTATGATGGATTACTTCAAGATCATATCCCTTGAGGTCATCGTATGACCAAAATACTAATCCTTTATATTTTTCAAAAAAAAGCTTGAGCCTATCTTTATCATATTGTGGGACATCTTTCCCAACCTTAAGTTTCCTTTCATCTCCAACCTAAAGATCTGCATAGTCACCTTTTTCCTCTACAAACTTCCTCTTATCATTTCTTTCATCATCACAATCGAATAGGTTTTTGAGAGTCACGAGTCCTTTCGGAATCTTGTTAGACCTCAGGTGAATAATTTTCCCTTCATAAGCTTCTACAATTTTTGGTTGGAGCTAATTGATGAACTCTCTGAAGTGTTGAATAAATGAGGCAATTTGTTCATCACTTTCAAACACTTTCCAACACTGGTCATTGTTTGGGATTGTAGGTTAGACAATCACTCACACATTCTTTGTGTTCTTAATTAAATCAAAAATAGGGTTAAATTGGGATCCTATCATCACCATGTGATCTATAGCTACATTCTTCTCTTTGGGCACCATCTGGATATTGAAGGCTTCAAATCTTTCAATCAGGTCCTAGACTCTATGTATATAGGATCGCATGTGGATATTCTTTGTTGTAGAGACACCTCGAACCTGATTGGATATTACCTCAAAGTCTTTGAACACCATTATTTTTTTAATTCCCATCCTCTCTGCAAGAATTAGACCTTACACAAGGCCTTTGTATTCAGCTTCATTGTTCAAATAGGAAAATTGAAACTAGAAAGATATGAGTGTCTTTTCATTGGATGGGGATGTCAAGGATATCTTGGCTCCTACACCAAATTTACATCTTGCTCCATCGAAATGCATCATCCACAGATTTGAGGCTTGACCACCCTCAGATTCCTTCATCACCTCAAAATTACTTGAACTTCATCATAGATGACATAAGTTCCCAATCTGGTGTTATGATAATTTCTGAAAGGATTAGTGTCTATGAATTCACTCAAGAGAACCTCTTCTTCATTAGTTCAGTCTCCATTCATTTTCTCATCCTCAAGTAACTTAGTACAATAGATCTTATCTTTGGTTATAGAGGTATGAGTAGCCTTAAAGTTGATCATGGATTCATTTTCTACATGTTTCAAATGCAAAGGTTTGGACACTATCTTCATCTTAGCTCCATGCTTGGTACTAAGAGTCAAGTGTGACCAATCTAAGGAAAGATACCCACCTATCTTGGCAGTGAACTCCTAGAATAAGAAAAGGTTGAACATGGGAGGGACGTCAATGATCATGGTATCTTGTGGGACTGTGATGCTAGGATAGGAGAATAGAGTCAAGGGGAGATTCTAGATGACACCTATAGTTTCAATCTTATTCCCATCAAGCTACATAACCCCTCTATTTAAAGGTTCATAGCTAAGTCCTAAGGCTTCAACTATTTGCTTGGGCGCATGACTGTCGTGCTAGCACTAGAGTCAATCAAAGAATTGTGCAGCAATTCATTACCCATAATGAGAGTTAAGAAAAAGGGTTTTAGTTTCAGCTTACCTCTTCTTTCAGTAGAGGATTCCTCTCCATTTTTTGTGAGGACCTTGGCCTAAGATGATGAATGAACAACCTTACCTTTAAATGGTTGCTTTGTTGACTCTATGCTTGCATATTCCAGTAGGGCCTTCTTCATCAATGAATTTTGCTCCAAAATAGCTAGCATATCCCAAAGAGATGCATTAGTAGAGGCTTTTTTCAATTGTTCCACCACCTTGAATGGTGGAAAATTTGAAGACTTCTACTCCCTAGACTTTGTTATAACAATCTCCTTATGTGGTTGGGATTGTTATGCAATTGAGGAGGTACTAAGAGCCTAGTCAATAACACTTTTGGGTTGTTGAGTGACTAGTTCACCTGTGAATTTTCTCTTTAAGTGAGTGTTATAATCTAATTGCACTTGGTGGGCCTTTGATGTGGACACAACATTTGAAAATACCACCTCTTCTTCTTCAATCCAAGAGAAGAGCATGTGATTAGGATCTATATCTGTTTCTTTCTCCAAGGACATTCCTTACATTTGAGTGGTGAGTACCGCATTTTCCATTTGTAGAGAGGCATATGTATAACCTCCTACGTCTGGTGTTACACCTTGAATGTGTTGTTCTACCACTCTTTGTTATACATTACCATAGGGAAAATTTTGGGGCATATGTGCTTTGTTGTAGGGGAAGCATCAGAGATTGATATCATCAATGAGATTATTCTTCCTCACTACTAGCTCTCTATTCGAACTTGGGTGAACATTTTGTAGTGGAGTAGGTACCACACTATCTAATTATTTGTTTGAGTCTACAAATTCGTGTGCAACACCTTGGAACTACTTTTGTTTGTAGGAAGGTATTCCACCTTGGTAATTTTGGTAAGTGGGCTTCAAAGGCATGGACTACTACCACTTGATACTAGTTATTTCATTTGAGATGCTTCGCAACAAGTCCTTGACATTGTTGGATGTTGTGGTTGTGTTTCTGATATGTGGTTGTCATTGATGTCAACACTATTATCATTGTTGCATTAGAAGTATATGTCGAGGATATTGAGAAAATTGTAATAAGAAGTGCTAAAAGTTGTTAGTGGTGAAGTGAATTTATTTCTATTAGTGTGGTCAATACATTGTTGTTATGAGGTTGTGGACTAAAGGGTTTCTTATTGATTATATCTAGTTTATCCATGTTGGGTTTCAAAGATCCGCATGAAGATTTGTATTCTAACAATTTTTCTATTAGTTCAGTTTGTGTTCCTGAATGAAGATCATGTGATTTCTGTAATTTAAGTTTTTTCATATGCTTCTCTAGTGTTTCATGATGCTTTTGGATGTTTCTAGTTCATGCTCTATCTTTGTTTCACGTTCACATTGATCATTGTGCTCATGATCTAAGATTTTTTCTTGCGTGTTCATGTTTTTCATGTTCATGGCCGACTAGGTGTTGAAGCGTGTTGTGGATCTTCAAGGAGTAATTAATTGAAGTGGTTCATGTTTGAGGATGTTGTTTTCGGTCTTCACTATGTTGTGGCTGACCTTGGTTTATTTGCATGAACAATCTTTATTGTTTTGGGCTGACCATTTATATTTATTTTATTATTTCTTTGAGGTCGAATTATAGTGATGTAATTTCTTGTTGCGGATATATAAGAATGATTATTTTATCATTTGAAGAGATGAGAAGGTGTGAGTGTGTGAAGTGTATGAGTCCTATGTGCAAATAATGTTCAAATCATTCGAAGGTAGAGTAGAGAGTGAAGAAGAGTGAAGAAGTGTGAAGAAGAGTGAAGAAGAGTGAAGAAGTGTTCATGAGATTAACTGGAACTATAACCAAGCATTAGCAGATGCTATTTTATCAATTCAAAGTCTGACAGATTTAATGAGAACCTTTATGTAAGATAGTGTTTCTTCCTTTGGGTAGTAAGCCTATTTGTATTTGAGCAATGAGCTCTAGGCAATGTGCCTCAATGCATGTGCATTCCCCATTCATATTTTCTTATACTTTTAATAGGGTATAATCTTATGGACTGACCTCCACCATGGATTTTCCCTTAACAAGGTTTCCACATAAGAATCTTGGTGTTATGTGTGTTTCTGATGTGTTGCTCATTTATGCTTTCATGATTAATGATTAGATCTGAGAATAAGGCTAATAATTTGAATAAGTTTGAAATTTGGTGACAATTGATTCACACCCCCCTCAGTTGTCTGCCCTTTTGTTTCCAACAATTGGTATAAGAGATAAGTTCCTTGGAAGAATATTAACAACTTGAGGTGATTCGGGATGGTGACTTATAATAAGGATAGTCCTATATTTGATGGAACAAATTATTCCTTGTGGAAGACTCAAATAGAGTGCCATTTGAGATGCATTAGAAAAAATATATATGTTATTCCACAAAATGGTCCTACTACTTCTGCTAAGATCAAGGATGCTAAATATAATATCAAGGCTAAGGAAGCTTTTTTGAATACTTTGACTGATACTGAGATGACAAATGTGGTGGATCTAAAGACTGCTTATGAGATCTAGAAAAACTTCGAGACCTTGTATGAAGGAGATGGTAATGTGAAGATTGATAAGCTACAAAGTCTAAAAGGGAAATATGAAAAGTTGAAAATGGGCAATGATGAAAATGTTACTACTTTCATGCAAAGAGTGAATGAACCTATGTGTGGTATCAGATGTGCTAGTGGATAGATAGATGAATTTGAGATTGTTGCTAAAGTGCTTAGTTCCTTTCCTGATTCTTACAAAGTTAATGCTAGTGCTATTGAAGAGCTACGAACTGTGACAAATGTTACTAGAGATATGTTGATTGGTGAGTTAACTGCTTTTGAGTTGAGTGAATTTGGTGATGCCCTTCCTAAGGTTGAATCTGCATTCAAGGCCACTATTTCTGGAAGAGATAAAAAGAGATATGATCCAGGTGAAAGTTCTTTAAGAAGGACATTCAAATATGAGGATGAAATGAAATAGTTAAATGAAGAAGAAAGAGAGCTAGAAGAACTTGAAGCATTGATTGTGAAAAGAGAAGCTAGAGGACAAGGTAAGTATAAAGGAAAGTTTCCTATTAAATGTTTCTCTTGCAAAAAGATAGTTCATTTTGCATCAAGGTTTCTTGAGAGAGTTTCCAAGCCAAGATTTAACAAGCCTAAATTCCAAAAGAAGTGTTACTATGCTACTGATGAAGGTGTGACATATGATGAATCTAACAAAGGAAATACAAGTGAAGATGAATTTATGTTTATTGCTATCAAGGAAAATAATCATGTGTCTACTAAATCTACTAGTTGTACAAATGTGGAGAAATCCCTAGTTGCTCGAGTTGAAGAGAAAGATGAATGGGTAATTGATAGTGGTTGTTCTCATCAGATGATAGGAGAAAAAATTAAGTTTGTGAGTTTGGAAAAATATGATGGTGGTGTTGTGAGATTTGGCGATAATACAACTGGTGTGATCCGTGGAAGAGGTTGCATTTATCTTGATGGTAAGCATAACACTGATGATGTCTTGTATGTTGAAGGTTTGAAGCATAATATTTTGAGTGTTGGAAAAATTGTTCATAAGGGATACAATCTTCAGTTCATGGATGGTAAGTGCAAAATATTGTTAAATTCTAGAAATGTGATTACATCAGGTACAAAAATAAAAGGTAATATTTTCCACCTGAGTGTTGCTAGTAAAAGTTGTTTGATTGCTCAAGTTGATGAAAGGTGGTTGTGGCATAGGAGAATGTGTCATGTTAACTTTGATAATATGATGAAGATAAGTTCTACTAAGGCTGTGAGAGATCTTCCTAAGATGATGAAATCTACTAATGTCATATGTAAAGAATGTCAATTAGGAAAGAAAACAATAATTTCATTTTGAAGTAAACAAAAAAATTCAAATGGATTGTTGGATCTTGTGCATACTAATTTGTGTGGTCCTGCTAGAACTAGAAGTTTACAAGGATACATGTATTTCATGTTGCTTATTGATGACTATTCAAGGATGATGTGGGCTACTTTCTTACGGGAGAAATCTGAAGCTTTGGAAAAGTTCAAGATCTTTAAGGCTATGGTTGAGACAGAGATAGGTCTAAATATTAAGTGTCTGAGATCAAAAAGAGGTGGTGAATTCACTTCTAGTGAGTTTAATTCTTTTTGTGAAGAGCATGGAATAAAGAGATAGTTATCTGCACTGCAGACCCCTCAACAAAATGGAGTTGTAGAAAGGAAGAACAAAATAGTTCTAGATGCTGCTAGAACCATGATGTTGGAAGGAAATGTACCTCATATCTACTGGAGAGAAGTCGTGAGTACTGCTGTGTAAACACTTAACTAGGTACAAATCAAAGGTGATACTGGTAAGGCATCTTTTGAGCTATGGACTGGTAAAAAACCTACTGTTAGATATTTCAAAATCTTTGGAAGCAAGTGTTATATCAAAAGAGATGAAGATATAGGAAATTTTGATGCTAGGAATGATGAAGGAATATTTTTGGGTTATGCTATTAAAAGTAAGGCCTACCTGTGTTACAATAAAAGATTGAAGAAGCTGGTTGAAAGTGAAAATGTTAAGGTTGATGAAGAATTTGGTACACTATCAAGAACTTGTGGATATGATTCTGATGATTAGAGTGATAGTACAAACAAAGGTTAGACTTCAAGTCAAGTTCAAATCATTCCAATGAATCAAGGAGATCAAGAAGAAGGATAAACTTGTGGAAGAACGGAAGAGAGATCATACGAGCCTGAAGTTGAAGAACATTCTAAGAATACTCCAAGGTATGTAAGATTGAATCATTCAGATAATTAGATCATAGGTGATAAGAACAAAGGTGTTTAGAGTAGGATAAAGATTGCAAAAGAATATTGTTTGATTTCAAAGATTGGGCCTAACAATGTGAATGAATCATGAAAAGATAAACATCGGGTTGAAGCAATGAAAGAGGAAATACAACAAATTGAGAAGAATGATACTTGGATTCTTGTTCCTAGACCTAAGGATAAGAATGCCATTGGAACTAAATGGGTCTTTAGAAACAAACTGAATGAACAAGGTGAAGTAGTTAGAAACAAAGCAAGACTGGTATGTAAGGGATATTCATAGTTGGAAGGTATTGATTTTGAAGAAACCTTTGCCACTATTGCTAGAATTGAAGCCGTGAGATTGTTTCTTACTTATGTTGCTTACAAAGACTACAAAGTTTATCAGATGAATGTCAAGTCTACTTTTCTAAATGGTGAATTGCAAGAAGAGGTGTATGCTGAGCAACTAGATGGATTTCAATTGATGGCTTGTCAGTTGAAGAAAACATTGTATGGACTCAAGAAATCCCCTAGAGCTTGGTATGCCAGATTGGAAATGTACTTGGTGAAGCTTGGATTTAACAAAGGTATTGATGATAGTAATTTGTATTTCAAGAATGATGATAAAGATTTGATTGTGGAAGTTTTTGTTGATGATATCATATTTGGAGGAGATGATACCTTGTGCATAAAGTTTGCTAATGAGATGTAAAATGAGTTTGAGATGTCAATGATTGGATAGATGATATTTTTCTTGGGATTGCAAATTACTGAGTTAGATAAAGGGATCTTCATATCTTAGTCCAAGTATGTGAAAGAATTGTTGAAGGAATTTGGTATGGTAGATTCAAAGCCAGTTGGTACACCCATGTTGACCAGATGCAAGTTGATAACTAATGATGATTCTCCAAAGTCAAATCAGACTAGATATAGATCAATAATTGGTGGATTGATGTATTTGACTCAAACTAGGCCTGATATCATGAATGTTGTATGTAATTTTTGCAAGATTTCAAGCTGGTCCTAAAGAATCTCATGTGATTTCTATGAAGTGTATTTTCAGATACTTGAAGGGGATAGTTGATTTTGGTTTATGGTATCCTAAAGCGGATGATCTAACTTTGATTTCCTTTACTGATGTTGATTGGGTAGGAAATGTGAATGACAGGAAAAGTACAAGTGGTAGAGCATTTTTCTTGTGAAAGAAGTTGATTTCATGGTTAAGCAAGAAGCAGAGTGCTATTTCTTTGTCTACTACTGAGGTCGAATACATTGTTGTTGCTAATAATTATACTCAAGTCCTATGGATGAAACAGATGTTGAAGGATATCAGAGCTATGTATAATCAGCCTATTGTTATATCTTGTGATAACTCAAGTACTATTAACATTTCTAAGAATCTGGTGTTGCGTTCCAAGACCAAGCATATATCTATTAAGTTTCACTTTTAGAGAGAGAAGGTAAGTGAAAAGGAAGTCAGATTGGAGTATGTGCCTACTAAGGAGCAGATTGTAGAAATATTTACTAAGACATTGCCTAAGGATAATTTTGATTATCTTAGAGGGAATTTATGGGTGATTAGCCCTCCTAATCAGAACTAAGGATGTATTGATTTGCATTAATCCATGCATTTCATGATCATATTTTGCTCTAGATTGATGTTGTGGTTCTTGTTACTCAGGGGTAGTAGTCAGATGTTCAGATGTTTAGGTGTTTAGATATGTGGTTAAGAGCTTGCATAGAAGATATCTTTGACGTTGCTATAAGCATTGTTGCATTATAAGCTGTATATGTCGAGGATATTGAGAAAATTATAAAAATAAGTGCTACAGGTTGTTAGTTGTGAAGTGAAGTTCTTTTTGTCAGTGTGTTTAGTATGTTGTTGTTATGAGGTTGTGGACTAAAGGGTTTAAAATTTAGTATATCTAGTTTATCCATGTCGATTTTTAGAGATCCACATGAAGATTTGATCAAGTAATGAAGATTTGTATTATGACATTTTTTTGTTACTTCAATTGTGTTCCTAAATGAAGATGATGTGATTTCTATAAGTTCAGTTGCTGTGGATGCTTCTCTATTATTTCATGATGTTTTTGGATGTTTCTATTTTGTGCTCTATCTATGTTGCACATCCACATTGATTTTTGTGCTCGTGATCTGAGATTTTCTCTTGCATGTTCATGGGAGACTAGGTGTTGAAGAATGTTGTGGATCTTCAATGAGTAATTAATTAAAGTGGTTCATGCTTGAGGATGTTGTTTTCGGTCTTCACTATGTTGTGTCCAACCTTAGTTGATTCGCATGAACAATCTTTATTGTTTTGGGATGATTGTTTATATTCATTTTATTATTTCTTTGAGGCTGACATATAGCAATGTAATTTCTTATTGCGGATATATAAGAGATTTTTTTTATAATTTGAAGGTATGAGAAGGTGTGAGTGTGTGAAGTGTATGATTCCTATGTGAAAATAATGTTCAGATCATTTGAAGGCAGAGCAAAGAGTGAAGAAGTTTGAAGAAGAGTGAAGAGTGAAGAAGTGTTCATGAGCTTAACATGAATTGTAACCAAGTATTAGCTGATGCTATTTTATTAGTTCAAAATCTGATGGATTTAATTAGAACCTTTCTATAAGATAGTGTGTCTTCCTTTGGGTAGTAAGCCTATTTGTATTTGAGTAGTGAGCTTGAGGCAATGTGCTTGAATGCATGTGCATTCCCCATTCATATTTTCTTATACTTTTAATAGGGTATAATCTTATGGACTGACCTCCACCATGGTTTTCCCCTAACATGGTTTCCATGTAAAAATATTAGTTTTATGTGTGTTTCTAATGTGTTCATTTATGCTTTCATGATTAATGATCAGATCTGAGAATAAGGATAATAATTTGAATAAGTTTGAAAGTTGGTGACAACTGATTCACCCCACCTCTCATTTGTTTTCCCTTGTGTTGCCAATAGATATCACTCATCTCATCTTTTGAAGAGTTAGATGTAGAATCAAGCTTCTACGGTGCTCTTGGATATGTGTACATAGATTGGGGGGAGTGGATGCACTGGTAGAATTTATTTCCTAGGCAAAAACTAACAACTCCATAAATATAGGCATATAGCAAGCCAAGGAGGTAACTTTTTGGCATCGATAAAATTATTCTCCACCTTAATAGTGATGTTATATGCATCTGGAAAGGTGTTCCCACCAAGGGACTAGATCATCACTGAAATGTTGACGTTGAGAGACTTTAGATAGAACATGAACGCTGAATTGCCAAGCGGGTGAATAGTTGTCTGGATCCTTTTCCAAGTTGTGTGAAACCAGGCATTAAAGTCAATCATGGCCTCTTGAGGAGCCCACTTTATGGTCACCAACTGCTGAAATAGTGAAGACCACTCTCCATTGTTTTAAAACCACTCATAAAAAGGCTCTACAAGTAGATCCTAGGTACTGATAGTATTGGCTTCCAAAGTGCAGTACCAATCAGTACCCTACCTTTGAAAGATGCTACCAACAATCTTAGCGCTAATTTTGGTCAGTTATACCATGCACCAAACACACATCTGCCACATGTTACAGATGTTCAGATGATGTTTTTGAGCCTTCATTGGTGAATTTTTGTAAAGCTTTTAAAGAAGACGTTGGGATAGAAGCCCAAACAACCAATGCTACTAGTGCTATGAGAGGGCTTCTGGTGTCCCATGCTATAAAATTTATGTTATCCATTGGTAATGGGACCAGAGGAGGGGTCAGGATGTTAACTGGATGGGTTCTTACTTTTACTACCGGTGGTGGTACTAGCAGGCTAGGTTATTCATTGTATAGGATCTAATAATAGGTCTATGGCTCATACACCCACTTTAAATTTAGATACATTCACACAAAGTCCCACGGGGCATGCCAGAAATAGAATTGTTGATGCCTAAAATTACTAGGTAAACAACCTTATGGGAAACTTAGTGAATGGGGGACCAATTATGCTAAACTAAATAACCTTCGGGTTTTAAAGAAGCTGACTCTTCCATGTATTAGGGGGTTGAAAAGGGAAAAGGAAGTAGATATACTAAAATAAAATCTAATCTAAGGCAATAAGCCAAGATTTAAGTATATATGCATAGGAAATCTTCCTTTTGGATGAGATTTGAGTGTCCGTTTAGCAATCTGCATGTTCGAAAATAACAAAAAACATAGATGAAAATCCTAAGTCAATCAAATAACATAGTATAACTTGCATATGCATTCACTGAACATGAAGAGTTCAAGACATGATTTAAACAACAAATTTATATTGAAATTATAGAAGTATTGTAGATAAACTACTCAGTACAACAAACAACACAGTATAATGTCTTATCAATTAACTAAGAAACAAAGAGGTTGAACAAATTGGCACAGTCTGTGAGTCTTAATATAATAATTAAAAAAATACAAAGGCCTATAGTCTTTCAACACTTTTTTAATGTATTTTTGAACCCTTTTTCAAAGAGTCAAAGTAGTATATATAGATTCTTCCACTACTTAAAATCCAATAACCAAAAATATTCCCCAAGCATGGGCCATGCCACTCGTCACAATGATTCTCCAAAATTGACGCAATAGAAAATATTTTGAAATGTGGAATTCAATTTCCTTGAAGAACGTGCACCCTTCGCAATGATGGATGTGGACCTAGAGATGAAGTAGTGAAATTCTCATGAAGACATGTGCCTAAGCATCTGAAGAATCAATTAGGACATGTGGCATAGAGGCAGCACCTCTAATTCTTCCTTCCTTCATTTGAGACTAAAGTCCCCATGGAGATGACACATGGAGTAGTTTGTGCTCCAAGCATTTACTGTGGGGTATGCCAAAAAATGTTCCCTTGGAATGATGCAATGTGGCACATGGGAAAAGCTTAGATAAGAAGGTAGGGAAAAGAGTTCCCAAAGGCATGCACTGCCTACACGTGGTGCAATTGGATAAAGGCGCTATCACAAGAGAGATCAAAATATGTAAACATGTAAAGTGCGGGACGGGGCTATGAAAAACCAATAATATCAACCCAAGGGATCTTTAAGGAATTTTAAATCCATAGTAACTATAGCAATCTCTAGAAAAAATCCTCCTTGTAGAACCCTAGCTCTCTCCATATTAGCAGTATAGATTCATTGTGATCTCTCATTTTTCTTATGTAGTGTTCTTCATTCATTGTAAACTACCCCTTTGTATGAAAATCCTCCTAGATTTTCATTTTTTTTTTCACAAATTCAATCATCTTCTTTGATTTACTTGGAATGAATTCCTACCATTTTCATAGTCTTCACCCTTGTTGCATTCTTTGTATAAAGGCACAAAGGATTTTCATCATTTCTTAACCATAGATATGTGCTTCTTTTGATGTATTGAGAAATAAGTTCATGGTGTCTTTTGTTGTAGCCCAACTCACTACCATATTCATAATAGGTCCCTTACATATCCTACAAAAATTTTCACTTATGCAAATCAAAGGCCTATTGATCTTCTTTCCTAGACAAAGCTTTACATTGCTATCTTCAAACCTCCTTCCATATTTTTCATTGTAACATGCCCAACTATGTAGACATTGTCCTCTTTGAATTTGTTTGCTCCTAATTTATTTATCATTCTACCCCTATCATACAGTGACCTCATTGTCAATGATGCCCCTCTACTATCTTCAACCTATCAAAGTGTTAGAAACCCTCTTTCTTATTGACTATCATTTATATGGGATTCTATGCAAATTTTCTCTCTTCATAATCACTATCCTTTATGTTGGCATCTATTACTACACCTGTGAGTGCCATCTATACTTTATTCTTCAACACCCATATCATGACCTTGTGCTGGTTTCCGTGGAATTGACATTGCATTCCTTAAAACTTGTGCTTAATCATCACTATCAGGTACTTTGCAATACTATGCCATTCATTTATGAACTTCAAACATTGAGCTTTCATGAGAACTTGACTATCCAAGTGCACTATGATCAATGACCTTCACTACCTTTAGCATTGCATATTGTCCTTGCTTCTTGCACAAAATTTAAGCCTCATATATAATCTTCTTGTGACTATGGTATAGTATCTTTTGTGATAAATTAGTTGCCCTCTAGGTTCAAGTCACTATCATTTCATTATGCATGATGGATGCTCTCTATCATGAGGATTGCTATCATTATGACTGTCCTTTATGTGAATATAAAACTAGCATCATGAACATACACTAACCCTAATCATGGCTACCCCTTTCCTTAAAGGATTGTTCTTCCACTATTTGAATGACTATCATGAAAGGAGCATATTGAAAACAATTCTACTTTGATTATATATGATATTAAATGCTAAGCATTTTCACAGGGTAACCAAACTTATTGTTGAATTCCTCCATATATTTTCCTCTTTCTATGATCTTGACACATTTTTTTTTATCATTCTTAGTTCTCTTTGAAATAGTCTTTGTCATTTGCTTGACCCTTTGTGATAAGATTCACTTTCTTCACTCTTTACAAGATCTCAAACAAATTCACGTGTTTTATCTTCTTGGGCTATCAATTCAATAGTGTGATAGTCTCCTACCTATGATAGTCTTGGTTGTCCTCTATTCCTACTCTTTGTACAATCCATTGTGATAAGGCTACTACCTAGTTCATTGTTCATCATGCATTGATCATTTTTCATATACTTTGGAATTGATACAATCTCATCCTTTTTTTTTGAGAAGTTTCCTTTATTATATTTCTTGACAACACGACCTTAAATTATTGCCACATTCATGATTTCCATACAAGGTTCCCATTCTATGACTTCTCTATTGATTTCTATGATAAGATTATACATGTACCTACACAATCAATAAATACATTAAGAAAACTAAGAAGCACATAGCTTCACATGATGATTAGATGATCTTTACTTTTCTTGGATCTTCATGATAATTGTATATCTAATCTTGAGACAACTTAACTCCTAACTATCTAATTTGATGCATTTCAAGAGATAGGTTGTATGTCTGTTGGTTTAACATATAAGAGACCTAGAATCCCAAGCTCTAACATCACCTTCTTTGAATCTTGCTCACAACCTTGGAGCTATCAACAAAGGAATAAAAAATGTAGTTGATCAACAATGGGGTTCATCATTTAGGAAATGGTGTCCCCCTTCTCTCTTACATGTCTTTTACTTTCAGATGTACATCTTGTATTTTATAGTATCTCATTTAGTTACTCCCACGGATTGTGTGAGAAACTTATAAGCATATTTCTTGTAATGAATTCTAATAGCTACTTTATGCAAAAATTTGTGTACTATTCCTCCTTTCTCTAAAGAAATTGCATAATGAAAACTGAAAATTCATTTTATGGTACTATTTGTATGATTATGAGTAACTTAAGTATAATATTTTGTGTACCTTTCTCTTTCTTCAAAGTAGAAAACATTAGTGTTGTCCCAGCTTAACTTGATTGGGATGAAAAGAAAAATTAGGTAACATTTTTGGTGACCTTTGTTATATGCTTTCCTGATAAGCATCCTAGACTAGTAGCCTTAGCATCCATTTGGAATAGGAGTTAATTCCTATCCTTTGCAACTTAGAAAATCCTCTATAATTAAGCTATTAGAATTCAAACAGCAGCAAAACAAAATTGAAAGCAAACTACAATGGATCTGAACAGGGATAGAAAACCATGCAACAACACTTCTTGTAAAATGAAAACTAAGCTGAAATAGATGTGCAATCAACACTTATTAACTGAAAAATATTCTCTACTATGGTACATTTGCAAACTTTTTTTCTTCAAGAACAATGTTTGAGGTAAGTCCCATTGACTAGGATAGGTAACACCTGTCCATCCAACTTTGAAAGTTGAAAAGAATTATTCTTCTTGCATTCAATAATCACATAAGGGCCATCCCAAATGGCATAAAACTTGGTAGGCTTACCAAGTTTTATTTTAAGCTTATCCCACTAGAAAACAAGATCACCCTCATTGAACACTCTTGGGATTGTGATGCAGAGGCATCCAAAAGCATTCAAAAAATTGAGGCAGTTGATAGTGAAGTTTAGTTTATCCAATAGCATGGTTAGTCTAGTATGTTGATGAACAGAGGTTGTGGATTAAAGGGTTTGTTGTTGATTACATCTAGTATTTCCATGTTAATTTTTAGGGATCTGCATGAAGATTTGATTGAGTTGTGAATATCTATGTGATCATAGAGTTGGTAATCTAGGTTGTAAGGTTTGATAGTCCTTAATTGGATCCTCCTACCTTGGCTACATCAAATGGTAGAAAAGCTTGTTGCAAGTCTATTAGTTGGTTGTGGATCTATTGGGAAGGAAGACAATGTTGAAATAAGTGTGAAAACCTAGAAGAGAGATAGACACAAGAATTCGTTGTTTATCTAATTTATTTCAATGGGGAAGAGTGGGAAGAGGATGAAGAAGGAAAATGAAACCCTTATATACAAAAGGGACACTTTGGAGGAATAATTATGCAAAATCAAAAAGTGTAATTCAGAATTGATAGAGAGGATGAAAGAACTAGGAGGAGACAAGTATGATGCTCTTGAAGAAGAGTTGAAAATGCTAGAAGGATAAATGAAGAACTAGAAGCAGAGCTGGATATGTTTGAGGATCTTGAAAAGGAATTTGCAGAAGGATTCAAGTTGTTTGTAAAAGTGGAAAAGAAGAACAAATATTTGGAGGAAAGGTTGAAAGAGTTGAATAAGGAGAATAGTTTGTAGAAGAAGGAAATATCTGGCTTCAAGGAATATGTTAATCAATTGGACCAATCTCTTACAACATGCTAGAAGGAGAATGAGAATCTAAGATGTAAGCCTGAACTTTGTGATGTTTCTTGTGATACTAATGATTTGTGTGATGTTGCAAAAGTTTCTTTAGAAGGTGAGGTAGAAGATAACAAGGTACTGAAGCCTCCAATTGTTGGTGATGGTATTGGTTTAAAAATCATGTAGAGAATGGGATATGAAGGAAAAGGATTGGGAAAGCAGCAACAAGGAATTACAGAACCTATTGAGCTGGTAATAAGATCAAAAGGTGAAGGCCTTGGATATGATAGAGGTAAGAATGTTATTGCAAGTTTGAATCATGGAAGAAAAAGTATGTATTGTTCACATTGTAATAGGCATGGACATGAAAATGAATTGTGTTGGGATCTATATCCTTGTAAGCTATGTGGATTAAGGAATCATTATGAAAAGATGTGTTGGGATAAAATGAGAAGGAGAAGGCCTATGACAAATTATAAGAAGATGGATTATGGATGGATTGATGGAGCAAAATGGAAACATGTTACTTGTATGCTTAGAAGTTTGTATAGATGGAATAACTCATATATTGGAGGAAAAGAGGAATCAAGATGCAGATAAAGAAGACCTTATGCAGAGCATAGAGGAAGAGGTGTTAGAATTCATAATGATTATCACAATAAAGGATACTAGAGGAGTGAAAGAGGGTTTGCTAGAGGAGGAACCTATTTTTAGGTTTGGAGGAAGAAATAATCAAATGCTAAATATCATCAAGAGTCTAATATCGAAGAAGCTAATGAAAGAGAAGTAGTAAAGGATGCAAATATAGTTCACACTAATGAAGAAGAGCCTAAATTAGTTTATGCAGAGGAAGGGGAACCTTTGGAGGTATCAGATTTCATAGTGGAATTGGAAGAAGGTGAAGCATTGATCGTAAGGAGAAAGTTTAGTGAAGTAAATGTGAAAGAAGGAATAGAAAAGGAAAATGATCCTTAGGAAACTTGTGGAGAAGGCTTGCTCAGACCGCTGACTAGTGAGGAAGTGCAAGGCTTGCAAGTAGACTGTCGAAACTTGACCATGATAAGATGAAGAACTTGAGGCAACTTGCAGGGTGGGCTTGCTTAGACTGTCGACCGGTGAGGCAATGCAAGGCCTAGAAGTAGAATGCTGAACCTAGAAGAACTTGAGGTAGTTTGTAGGGTGGACTTGAATAGAACGTTGACCTTGAGCCAGTTGCAAGTGCTTGTGGAAAGATATTTGAACCAATTCAAAGAGAAAAGAAGAAGTTGAGGCAGTTTTGCAAGGTGGATTTGAATAGAATGCTGACCTTGAGGCAGTTGCGAGTTCATGTGGACAAATCACCAAACCAATTCAAGGAGACAACATTGGAGTTGACATAGGATAGACCAAAGTAAAGAGGTTCACTTTTCAAATAACCTTGAGATTCTAATGTAGGGGCATCTAGAATCATTCAGAAAATTGAGGCAATTGACAGTGAAGTTCAGTTTAGCCAACAACATGGTTGGCCCAATATGTTGATGAATAGAGGTTGTGGATTAAATGGTTTATTATTGAGCGCATCTATTATTTCCATGTTAAGTTCTAGGGATCCACATGAATATTTGATTAAGTTGTGAATATCTATGTGATCATGGAGTTGGTAATCTAAGCTACAAGGTTGGACAATCCTTAATTGGATCCTCCTACCTTGGCTACATCAGATTTCCTTCCTATCAAAAGTACTTTTCATTTGAGCCTGGTGGATCTCCAAATTCCTCAGTGCTTCCTTTCTTATCTCTTCTAACTCAATCAATTGTGCAACCCTAATTTCTATAGGATCTTCCTCTAACATTTCCAACTCTTTAATCAAGTTCAAAGGTGGCAATTCAACTGAAATTGGAATCTTGGCTTCTTTGCAATAAGTAAGAACATATGGTGAATTACTTGTAACTCTTTTAGGATTAATCCTATCATTCCATAGGGATAGCCTCAACTTGTCATTCCAAGTCCTATGATTATCATAAATCATCTTCTTGATGATCCTAATCAAGTTCTTACTGGTTGATTCAGCTTGTCCATTACCCTGAGGGTAATAATTGGATGAAGTATTCAGATATATATTATTTTTAAAAGACTAACGAGATACTTTCAAACCAACAAATACCAATGCATTATCAACACTAATGGAATCAAGAGTACCAAACCTTGCAACTAGGTCCTGATAGAAGTTTAGAATGATAGTCTCATTGGCCTCCTTCAATGCCACAACTTCTGCAAACTTAGTAAAATAATCAGTTACAGTCAATATCCATTTGTGACCTACACTCGAAGGTGGGTTAATAGGCCCAATAAAATCAAGGCCTCACTTAGAAAAGGCCTATTCAACCTGAATTGGGTGCAAGGGAAAGGTTTCAATCCTTTGTTTTCCTACAAATAATGAGCATTTGGTACATTTCCTAACCTAAGAATGTGCATCTTTAAAAAAATCAAGGCAATAATAACCAACTCTCATAACCTCAAGAGCTATTGTTCTTGGTGCAAAATGGCTGCTAGAAGATCCATCATGAAATTCCTCCAAAACTTTATCAATTTGATCTAGTTAAACACATCTTAACCAAAATCCATGAAAGTCCTTCCTATATAAAACTCCATCTATGACTACATAAGGAATAGCTTGAAGTCTGAAATACCTTATTTTTACTTTGTCCAACCCTTGAGAAAAATCACTAGTTTCAAGATAATGGTTCATATCTTGCAGCCAATTGGAGGAAGGAGCTAGAACATCAATTTGTTATTCATTGTTAAGTGCTAGGACAACTTGTTCTTCAATTTCTTTGCTATCCTTTTCATTTCCAGCTAGCTATTCACATAAACCCTTACCTCTTACAAGCTTGGTAATCTTAATTTGGATATCATAATCCATTACCTTAGTAATCCAACCAAATCTTTTGTCATTAATGTCTCTACTCAATGGGAAATGTTTCACTATAGAATGAGCAACCAACAGCTGAATCTTATTGTTAGAAAGCATGTGTCTAAATTTTTTAAGACTTCTAACCACCGCAAGTACATGTTTCTCAACAAAAGAATATCTCACTTCATAATCCTGAAGCACTTGGCTGAAAAATGCAAAGGGATACTCCAAACCTTGTTCATTATGTTGACACAACATAGTTGAGATAGTATCCACAGTCCCAAAAGCATAAAGAATAAAATCCTTGTCAAAATTAGGATTAATGAGCATTGGAGCAACAACTATGGCATTATTTATTTCATCAAAACTTTCCTTTCCTTCTTTGGTCCAACTAAAAGTGACATTCTTTCTCAACATAAAGGTTAGAGGTTGCAAAAGATACTTGCAATATTTGGAATGAACCTCCTTACAAAGTTTATTCTACCAAGAAAGCTTTGCAAGCCTTTCTTGTGAGTAGGTAAGTTAAAGCAAGAATAAGACTTATCCTTTCTAGATCTATGGAAATTCCATCTTTAGATACTACATGTCCAAGCAATTTACCTTCATGGAAAGTGAAGATACTTTTCTTGGGATTCAATGAGACTCGATATTCTATGTAGCTCTCAAAGATCTACTTCAAAGGGAGTAAATGGTCACTTGCATTCTTAGAGAAAACAGTAATATCATCTAAGTAAACCATTACAAATTTTTTCATCAAGCCATGAAAAGCCATAACCATGGCTCCTTGGAAGGTAGCCCCTACATTAGATAATCCAAAAGGAATCTTCCTATAAGCCATGGTTCCCCTTTTTTTTTGAAGGTTATCTTATACTAATCCTCCTCTTTTACAATATCTAGTTGTACCCTAAAAAGCTATCTAGCAAAAAAAACATGTCAGATCTAGCTACAACCTATAAAAATTTTCCATAGAGGGAAGTCAGTAATGATCCTTTAGAGAAGCCATGTTAAGGTATCTAAAGTCAACACACAACCTAATTTCATCATTCTTCTTACTTACTGGAACAAGATTGGACACCCATGAGGTATGCTTAATTGGAAAAGTAATCTTACTCCCAAACAACTTACTCAGTTAAGCTCTCAAGAGGTGCTCAAGTTTAGGATTCAAAGGCCTCTACCTTTGTCTTACCAGCTTTGCATTTTCTTCTAACTCTATGGTGTGTTGTGCCAACTCTGGATTCAATCCCTTCAAGTCATGATACTCCCAAGAGAACACATTAGAAAACTCTTAAAAAATTAAAATGAAAACATTTCTCTCCTCTATAGTACATACCTTGCCAAGTTTCAAGAGATTATCCTTGAAGATCTCAATAGGCTCATAATGGTCTTGATTAAAAAACTTGATTTTTATTTTCTCACCTAATCATCTAAGTTGAAAATGGACTCAAGTGTTACCAAACCTTTTGGTAGCTTATTTGACTCCATCTAAAGAATCTAATCTTCATACTGCTGAGATAACTTTTGCTTATTAGAATCTGAAAATTCAGCCTCTTTAATCAAGAAGCTAATAATTTGATCATCACTATCAAATACCTACCAATAAATGTTATTATCTAGAATATCAGGCCTAACAACAACTTTGACATAGTGTTGAGTATCAAAATTCTTCACCTCAGCTGGAATATCGAACTCAACTCCCATGGAAGCCAATTTATCAGCTTGTTTATTTTGATTCCTTGGTATGGACAACAAATTAAATGCATCAAACTCTTAAATCATGTCCCAAACTTTATGTTTATACTACTTCAACAAGTCATTTTTAGTAGTATTGATATTCCTTACTTGATTGACCACTAATTCATTATCCCCAAACAACTAAAGGTACTTTACTTTTTTCTTTCTCACCCATTCTAAACCATGAACAAGTTCCTCATACTCTAGAGCGTTATTAGAACAAGTGAAAGAAAAACAAAAGGTTGATAATATATCTCACCACTTGGAGAAACTAGTATAGCACCACCACCAGCACCTACCTTGGTTCTTGAACCATCAAAGTACAAACTACATAGCTCACTGGACTACTATCTCTTATGCTCCTTTTCATCCTTAACCAAGTTTGATACAATAAGTCTATGCTCTTGAATCATGTAAATACCCAGATTTGTTTGTTCCATATGCTTGTATGGGTCTTCCTCATGGTTCTTAGTGAGCCATTGATCTAAAAGTAGATCAGGAATACCTTCAACTAAAGTGTTAGGCTCTTGAACAACTTGTTGATCTTCTTTACCTTGTTCATGATAAGCAATATTTGCATTAGTAGCACTAGGAAAAAAATGTTCTATGTGATCTTTATCCAATAACTCAGATGTAATGGTAAAATTAGTGCCATACCTTGTCTTGAAGAAGAGATGTGACCAATTAGATGAAAGGTAGCCTCCAAATTTAGCTATGAAATCTCTGGAAAGACACAAAGCAAAATAGGGTGGCAGATCTATCACATAGATATCTTGTGGAATTTCAAAATTAGGACAAGCATGTAAAGTTAGATCTCAATTCTTAATTACATTCAATTTCTTGGTGGTTGTCCCATCTAACTGAACTAAACCTTTTGATTTTGGATCATAAGTCAAACCCAGCTTGTCAACAATCTGCTTAGGCACCACTAAACTACTAGCACTTGAATCAATCATACAGTTATGCAAAATAAGCTTGATTATAATCAAAGTTACATAAAAAGGAGGTGGTTTAAACTCTTGAATTTTCTATTCAACTTTTGACTTAGGTGTACTTGTCAATTCTACCTTTGGTTGATCACTTAGAAGTGCAACCTTTGGCTGGTCTATTGCTACTTGATGAGATACAAGCAAGTTATTCAATGCATTTTGTAATAAATCCTTTTTTCCTAGAAGAGCCAAGGAATCCCACATCGAAACATTGATGCTAGACTTCTTCATATGCTCTAGAATGTTGAATGGAATTGAACTAACTCTCGGCTGCACTTTAGGAGTAGCAGTACCTTTAGGTTGAGTTTGCATAGGTGGAGCTTGAGTCTTAGGATGATATTTGCTCACAATAGGTTGTTGTCTAGGCAAGATCTGAATAGGTTGAGTAGGAACTTGTCCTACATTTCCTTGTTGGCTCATGGAGGCTTGATTTGGAGTCATAACAGGCTACTTTCCTATATCTACATCTCTCTTCTTTGATCTCATGTTCACTACTGCAGAGTTGTAAGATTGATTCTAACCTTGTCCTTGAGGATAGTCCAACACACGAAGCTCATTGTGTTGTCAGTTCATTAAGGTGAAATCATTTTGACCTTGATCTGGATAGGAAACTTATTGTTCAAGATTTTTCTGCTCAAAACCTTGTTAAACAATGCCACTATTATGCACCATCAAGGCCTAATTCAACATCCAATTAAGATAAGTAGACTGATTGTGTGGCTGATTGCATGGAAAACACCAATCAAAATCTTGTACCAAGTTATTTTGGACAGGAACTAACTCTTTTGTAGCACTAGGAATATTGGGATTATATGGCTGAAAGGGTCTAGGATTATAAAGATTTCTTTGTACCTAAGAATCAACTTGATAGGAAGGTCTATTAGGCTGATATAAGTTTTGATTTGGCCTAAAACCCTGACCTTGTTTCTTTTCTATGTTCACCAATTTTTTTCTAAAGGTCTACAATAAGCCCTTGATCTCTTGCAACTCTTGAGATTGAACTGGAGCAACACTATTTTGAGAAAGTGCTTGATGGTTTAAGACTAGAACAATAGGTAATGGAGTAGTAGGAGGCATTCGGATAGGCATCAAAGGATGAATATCAGGAAATATAGGCATTGGAGGCCTAGGTGCAATTTTTCCAGCTTGAATAAGACTTCTCAACTCTAATGGAAATCTCAAATGCTGCAAGTAATGAAACACCACCCATTGAATGGATCATTACTGCAATGTCACTATTGAGGGCCTTGAGATAATATAAAAGGGCATGATCAGGTGTAGGCCTCACATAGACTGGAAGTCTATTCCAGGTCTTCTTGAAACGAAAGTTGAAATATGGCATTGCTCATGAGGAGCTCTCTTCATGGTGGTTAACTATTCAACCAAGGATAAATGATCAGATCTATCTTGAAACTGCCTATTCAAGGCATCTCCTAACTCATACCATGTTGAAATAGAGTTCACAGCTAGACCCCTAAACCATTGAAGAGACTTACCCTTTAGTGAAGTAGCTAGGAGCTTGATTGCAACATTCTCTTTAGTAATGTGATGGACCTCACATAGTGAAGCCACATCTCTAATATGCTCTATGAGTGTAGTCTGGTCTTCACCCATATGAGTAAAATTTTGAGTGCAATTACTAGGATAGGATCATGTTGAGCCAAATTTAATAGGTTGCCCCCATTAAATGGCACAAATGCAAAAGATATCACTATTGGAGCTACTGGTATCTACAAATCTGGTACTAGGACTATTAGAACATGACTTGCATGCCTATGTTTCAAAGTAATAGAATGTGATCTAGCTAGGCTAGGTCTCCTTCTTGTTTTTCTCCCTCTTCTTCTTGGTGGTGATAGCTACAAATACTCAAAAGGATATGAACTTCTCCTTATTTGTATCCTTCTAATAAGATATTTGGTACTAGATCTACATAAAAACTAGAGAATGGAGTCACCAAGTATGATTTATCACCTCAAAAGGATGGAAATACTGATGTTCATACAAAAAAATAGCCCCAAGGATCTTGATGTGGACTAATAATTAGTTTACAATCCCACCAAGGATGCCATAAACTATTGTCATGAGGATTGCACCCAAATGCTAGGCGTGGAGGCTCACCAATCTCGTGAAACATGGAAACATCTTTGATCTTGTGGGTGGATCATAGTGAAGATGAATCTCCAGATTATGGGCTCATTCCCCTTTAGATCTCCTAGAAACTTTTTTTTTTTGTGGGAAAATGGAAGAAGGATAGCTTATGAAAGGAAAAGAAAATTTTAGGAGGTGATCCAAAAAAATGTAATTAACCTATGGTAACTTCATTCACAACTACTTCTCAATGGATTTGTTTACACAACTCAGTTTTGGAAATCCAATCACATATATATTTCATAAAAAGGCTTTATTAAACCTATCTTTTTTGAAGGAAAACAAGATTTTCACAAATTGGAAGATAAGAAAAACCACTAGCACAACCTATGACCTATTATTATTAACTACTTTTGTATACATGCAACCCTAAATAAGATAGAAATTTAAAGGTTTTACTACTAAAACACATCAAATCTTCATCAAAATCATCCATAGGAGACATAATAGCTAAAAATAAGAAGGTAAACACTTGATTATATTGAATAATGGAAGGAATCTATATAAACACTGATTAAAATGAACTAAAATAACCATTGTTGTATATAAAATGTGAAAATATCTGCGTTACAAATCTCTAAGTCTCTTTGCAACATACAAGAGAAGACAAAAAGTAAGAACTAAGGAAAGCATAATTTTTCCATCCTATAATACAAAATGAGTTCCAAAGGCTAAGAAGAGTCAACTACAGTTCAAAATATCTCTCCCACGAGAAAAGTAGAAAAGTCTAGAAAGGGGGACTCATAACTACTCCAATTTGAGCTAATTTATCTCCAAACCCCCCCTCTCAAGCTGTATGACCAAAAGGAACTACAAAATAATCTCAATTTGACTTAAAGTGAAAAATAGAACTCCAAATCCACTCATAACACTTTAGTTTGAATGATCATGACTCATCTCCTTCTTTGCATATTTAGAGGGAACCTATTAGTTTATTTTAACAAGTATTGAAAGTGTGAATGGTGGATCTAGACCTGCACAAACAAATACAACAAACACAATATTAGTCAATTATGCAAATCAAAACCATCATTCCCCATAAGATTCATTTGAAACATGAAGAACAAGAAATAAAGTAAATAACACAAATGAAAAACAATATAAATATTATTCAAATGTTCAAAATCGCAATCCCATGGGGGAAGTGGTGCTATTTTGATGTGGAAAATAGCCCTTTCCCAATTCCTTGTAAGCTTGGTGATGATCGATGATGCTCCTTGATAAATTTTTCCATAACCTAGCTATGAAATTGATGAAAACTATGAAACTTAGATGAGAATGGATGAAATTGCTCAAAACATGAAGATAATGACTTTGCATAAGTTGTGGATCCAAAATTAGTAAAATAACTCTCCATCTATAGAAGAGAAGGATGGAAGAATGAGAAAAAGGGATGAATGTGGGACTAAAGATCAACCAATAGCAAAATGCCACATGTCAACATGCTAGTGGAGAGGGGTGGAGCACATTTTGATGAATGTGCAAATAAATTCTATTAGGTAGATATTTGAATTTGAAGAAGTGACATGTTGGAGGGAGATGTGGAAGAGGAGTTATTGCCACTTGCTCAAGAAAAAGGACTTTTAAGAGATATAAATGCCATGTTGGAGGACAAGACCTTTTGAGAGAGAGATTTCAAAATGAGGGAATATTCCAACTTGATGCCATTTTTTGAATGAAAATAGAAGAATTTATAAATGAATTAAATTTATTTACTTGTGCAAGTTGCAAAATCTAGAGGAGTTGATGGATTAGAGTTAGAGTTAATTAGGATTTAATTAACTTAGTTGGAGATTAGTTTGATTTGAAATTTGACTTAGACTTTTTTGGATTTATTTAAATCAAAATGAGAGGAAATATGAATATTAGATTTAATTAAATAAAGTTTGATTTATTTAATTAAAAGGGATGATGTTAGACTTAAATCAAATACAACTTAGTTTATTTAATTTAAAAGAGATGAAATATGATTTAATCAAATAAAGTGATTTATTTAATCAAAAGAGGAACATTAGGATTAATCAGACAAAATGATTTACATAATTAATAGAAGATAGTGATTTAATCAAATAAAGTGGATTTATTTAATTAAAAGATGAAATGTGATGAATTTAATCAAATAAAGATTATTCGATTAAATGGTTAGTAAATGAGTGATTTAGGAAGAATTGGTGTTACTACATTAGGATCAAATGCATGAGATTAATTAGTATAATTTACGTGTGTACATTTTTCCCCTCTTTGAAGCAATGTACTTACTGTGTTGGTTCAAAGAATAAACTTTCTGAGATCAAAATTAAAAAAAAAAAAAATTTGAATGTCCCACTACTACCCTAGCAAAAGAATTACGCTTGTATACTACCCCCTTGAGAGATCAGATGAAAATTTGGATTTGAGTTTCACAACAAAGAGGTTCAAGATGGACACATGAATGGTTATGACAATGATGCAAATGAGATGGTTTTAAGATGCTGAGAATAAAAAAATCTATATTATCCTAAACATCTTAAATGATGATGCAATGCATGTGATATGGATGATATGAGATGCCATGATTATGATATGTATGTATGCTAATGGTTTGTGGATGGATGATGAACATGATATTATGTTAGCATGAAAAGAGGATAGAAGAAATGAGATGATGAAAAGAGGATCCAACAAGTCCATGATCTACGAGACTTTATTAGAGATGATGATGATTTTCTTATCAGGAATTGAGATTTTAAAAGGGACTACTTACCTTATGTTTGATAACACACATAGATACGATGCATCAAGGTATAGAAAACCAGGATGACATTGTACCTAGTGAGATGGACTTTGACTTGAAAATCATATAGGAGTATCCTTGTTCACACCTAACATACAAAAACCTTACTAGGATGTACTTCAGATGTTTCAAACATCTTAGACCAAAACATAGAAAGGAAAAACCTAACAATGTAATAGTCAATAAGTTGTCCAAAATACCTTCCATCCATACCTAATAAAGCAAGTATTCACCAAGGTTATATTACAAGAATATCCAACAAGAACAACATAAAAAAGATACATAACATTGCCCCATTCCTTTCTCTCTAAATCCCTTTGTTTGGACATCATTGAGAGGTCATTGGAATGAGCACAATAAGATAAGTCAACAAGAAAAAGATCAAGTAAACAAACAAGCCAATGTTCTTCATACTGCTAGCCAAGACTAAACTATAGTGATGCCTGATGTTGATGTCTATTGTAGGAAGGATGCATCCTAGGACATGATGTTATCATATAATTTTGGATTGACTAGATGATAGACTATGGATACCAAGAGTTGACCAACTTGTTTACTTACTGGCCTAGACTTGAGATTTTGATGTTTTGAGTTTTCACTTTTGAACTGCTAGACTTGTTTCTGATTTTTTTACCAAAGGTTGAGGTTGATGATTGTTTATTATGAGTGAAATTTTATTGTCGGTGAAAGTGAGATTGGATGGATGGATTTTTTTCAAATATTCAGATGTTTTTGATGTTTTGAGGCTTTTTTTGGTATTTTCAAATGTTTTGCAAATGTTTTCATGTTTTCTAAGATTTTATAAAAAAATTTTGATTTTGTGTCTGAAGGGCTCATCAAAGATTAGCATTTCCTACATTTAAGCTCAAAGATCACGTAGTTTGGATAGCATGTTTTTGAATTTTTCTGACATTTTGACCTATTTTGGGATTTTGATATGTTTTGAATGTTTTTTGGATTTTTTCATGATTTTGACAATTTGGATATGGATATGTGTGATGATAACAGTGCTTTGTTTTGGGATTTTTGTTTAAAACCAAGCTAAGGTTGATTGATCGAATCGATGGATTGATGATGACAACATTGTTGAGGATACACAACAATGTAAGGATAGTGTTAAGCAACACAAGGATTAGGATGGATATCCCAAGATGATGAGGGATTGATGATGATGATAACATTGTTGAGGATACACAACAATGCAAGGATAGTGTTAAGAAACATGAGGACTAGGAAGGATATCCCAAGATGATGATGGATTCATTAGATTTGTTTGATCAAGATTTTGAAGCTTGGATTGGAATAAAACTTGTTTGAATGATTTGATGTGTCGCTAAAGTGAAAACTAGATACAACTCATATTTGATTGTTTGGATTGATGTTCGATGAAAGATAAAGCTTGATAAGGAACATCTTCTCATCAAAATATGCCATGGGCTAGTGATTTGTATTTTTTGGCTCACAAATGGTTTGACCAATTTTGATTTTATGTTTTCCAATGTTCGGATCACCACATAAGTTAGAAGATATAAATCAATATTTATTCCCGAAGCAAGATGTACATACCTGCCCCAGTGTCTAGCAATGTATGGAATGCCATGGGTGGATGTTTGGATAGGATGAATGGATGGATGGATATAGTTTATCTTGTGATAAGATAAGGTGTTTCAATAAAGAATGCTCATTTGGATATTGCTTCATGGCTCAGCTAATGTTTGGTAGGATAGGATCAATGAAAATGACCCATGTCAATATGTCTACCATACACAAGTGTAAAGTGTGCACCAAACTTTCATCAAGATCAAGATAATTTGGACTATGGATGAAAATGGATTGGATAAATGGTTCATGGATGAATGGAGTTAAGATGGATGGAATGTTTGAATTATTATGGATGGGATGAGATGCTTCCACCTAAACAAGTGCACGTAGATGCTTGATTCCTTCACATGATGCATGTTTACTAGGTTTTCATCATGGTACCTTCCCAAAGTGCCACCATAGTGGTTTTCACTGGAAGACAATTTTTATTTTTACTATTTTCATGATTTTTTTAATTTTAATTTTTTCTAGATTTTCGTATTTTTTTTATTTTTTGTTTTTTTCTATGAAATATTTTAAGCTCATGTTGAACCACCTTGTGATGTTGATGTAGATGATTCTGTCATACTATTCCATCGATATCCTACTTGAAGAAGCTACTTTGCTAAGATACGTGCACTTGAATGCAACTTTTGAGATTCCTAATCTACTTTGTTTATACTAGAGTTAACTTTTCCTTTGTGCACACATCATGATAGAGTGTCTTCTGAATCCTTATGATGAAGGGTGGCTGCCAATACATAGTCAATGTGAGAATTAGATATCATGCATGGAGTGTGTTTAGGAATAAAAGATGGATTGGTTGATAATTTGGAACCTTTGACTCTCGAAACTTGGGAAGATGAGCAATGATGGGTGGATATGAAAGTGTGAAGGAAATTAGGACCAACAGCTTGATATACTTTGTATGTTGCTTGAGAATTCTACTTTTTCCTTTGTGGACATCTTTGATGGATACTTTTCCCTTTTTTATTTTTTCCCATAGTTTCTTTGACTAATGGACTTTGATAGGGATATTCTTTCTTTGTATATTTTGGTATCCATGTGTATTTTATTTGTCCATTATGCTTCTCAACTTATTTTTCTTTGATAACTTTCTTCATGCTTTGATTCAAATCTTTCTTTCAATGTTGGTCCAGATTCATGGATGGGGTGATGAGTGGATGAAGATTCATGAAATGGCTAGATGTAGTATTGGAATTGGTTTCATAATAAGGATTCTTCATGCTCCCTATGTTGATTCTTGCACTAGATAAAGTTTCCCACAATATGGTGGTAGTAGCACCTTTGTTCTTCGATTCTACATGTTTTGAGATGTCTTGTTCAACAAGTATTCTCTGATAAGTGACCACTGCAAATGACGTTATTTCAATTTGTTGCTCTGCTGACTTTGGAATATCATGTTCTATTTGACCTACTTCCTTGAGTGGATAATATTGGATATCTTCATACATGATGTCCTCAGTCTGAATTTGGGATATATTTGATCCTGATGTTGATAATTGAATTTGACTATAGGAATCAATAACCTACTCTTTTTATGTAATAATGTCAGGAGTAAAGGAATCCTATTATGAATGAAGATCATCTATGTGTCCATCAAAAGAAAGCATCCCATGGGTAGATGGAGGAGTATGTGCTATGTGGATGTGATCATTATTTGCGACATCTTGTATAGATAGGATAGTGTCCATTATATCATTGTAGTAGCCTGGAGATGCAAATTCTTGATCTTGAATGATTTTGGAATTGCTTTCAACATGCTTTGGATCAAGTTCTTGACATGGGTCAATTTCAAAGGATGGATTGCTTATAAAGGGTTCTTGGATATCTTCATTAGGCATGGGAAGTGGCTCAATATCCTCTTGATCTTTGAGTGGATTTGGATCAAGTATGGAGTTGAAGATTCCTTCAATATCTATAACCATGAGGTCAAAGGATGTCAATATATCTTGGGAAGGACCATTGCTAGACTTCAGTGAAAGATGTTGATAATGATTTGAAATAAATTCTTGAGATATGTTCTCTAACTCATTAAGTGATGTAGAGTCATTTTCAACATGATCATTGGTTGATGGATCGTGGATTATGTCAATAGGATCAAATAATTCTAACACTCCTTGAAATATATCATTGTTGAATATTGTTGAGGGTTTTTTATTATGACTAAAAAGTGACTCTTGATGTATGTTGAGTTGATCATCAAATGAGGTAGAAACATCTTCAAGGTATTCATTGATGGATAGATCTTGATCATTGTTTTTAACAATTTTGGTGGAGAGATTGTCAATGTTTTCAACCATAGGATCAAGTGATGTTAAAATTTCTTGAATTGGATCATTGTTCGGTATTGTTGGTGTCTTTTGATCATGATCGAAAAGTGACCCTCGATATATGTTGATTTGATTGTTGGATAAGCTAGAAATATATTCAAGGTGCTCATTGATGGATAGCTATGATTTATCTTGGAGATGTGATGACTAATATTCGAGATGGGGTAATTGGGTTTGTTGTTGATGTTGTTGATCTTGATATCCAACCTGTAACATTAGGAAAACAAAAGTGGATTAAAGCAACAACATGCAATTAAAATCTAATGTCATCTAAAACTAAACAAAAAAGCACAAAGGAAAGCTAAAATATAAATAAAGAACATTCTCACCCAATATCTACATAGTTCCATGCATGACCTCGATTGTCCTTCTCCATTTCCTTGTTGTAGTATAATGGTTCTCAGATTTCTCTATGCAAGTATAGTCTATGATAGTGATTCGACAAAATATCAAAGATTAAACAGTTGATTGCTTCCAAAAGTCATCAAATTTCAGGAGGAGTAACAATGATGAAGGTTAGGCCAATTTATACAAAATTGATTGTTAGAATGATAGGCTAAGATTGAAAGATAGACATATGATTCAGATTAAAATATTCGACATGCATTGAGATAAGTGTTAGTAGTGACGTGAGTGATAAAATCTAAAAGATAGAGATCAAGATTAAATAATGATTTAATCTCTAGTTGAAGGTATTCAAATATTAGAATAATAAAGATTGCATGAAAAGGATAAAGATAGATTAAAGAAAAAGATCCATTCAAATGCATGCATAAATTAATTAATTAAATAAAGTTATTTAATTAATAAATGTCTACATGCATAAGAATTAAAACTAGATAACTGATTGATTTAAATAAATCTTGAGTCAAATGGAAATGAATAATTAGATAACTTAAACAGTTATCTAAATATAGAAGAATATGTCCAGAATGATTCTTTTATGAATTAAATGATTACTTAATTCAACATTCAAAATTTGGGGATTAAATAAATAGAGTAATTGACTACAGAAAAGGTTTAGTGAATAATTAAATAATTAAAATATTTATTTAATTATAGTCGAAAGTGTGATTAGGATAAATTAAATAAGAATGTTATTTAATTTAAGAAAGAGGATAAATTTAATTAGTGGCGTAATTAACTAGAGAATATTTATTTAATTAATCATGATTTGAATAAAGATAATATGAATTAATTAAATAATTAACATTATTTAATCATGACTATGACAATATGAATTATGAAGAAATTAAAGTCACAGGCTTAGAACAAATTTCAGTGTCTACATTTTTCCCCTCTTTGATACAATGTCATTTTGGCATCGTGTCAAATAAAATCAATCAGAAACATGCCCCAGTGTGGAATAGGTGAAGGTATGCCCCCTCAGGAAAATTGACAAATTTTCAAAAAACTCCTTAAAAATTTGGAAATAGTCCCAATTAGTCAATTTGATATGTAGAAGTTTGATGGAGTTGACAAAAATCAGTTTGGAAGAAGTTTGACAAGTCAAATGGTCATCAAAATGTGGAAAATAGTGCATCTAGTATAAAAGGTTTTGAGAAATTCCACCAAAAACCCTACATATAAATACAAATTGGGTGAAAACCCAATTCATTTTCACCTCCCAAGGTTAGAGTTTCTGATTTTGTGCTATGGATTTCTAGCAAAAATGTCACTTGTTCCTCACACGTCTTACCGTGGATATCATATTCGGACATTCCAATGCCTTGCAGATGTTGGACCCCCGGTAAGTACTTGGACACTGTCTCTTGAAAATTTGAATTTCACACATTTCTAGGCATTTATTTCATGTTTTTGTCATGCGTCACTTTATTCTGCACCGCATATGAACACGCAACATTTGCACACATCTGCATTTGGAATGTCACATTTGAAAAGTTATGTCGTAGGCTAGTGTAGGCATTTTTAAAATTTGACCACATTTGTTTTTAATTGCACTGCATACGTATATGTGCAATGCATGTGTCATAGACAGTAGGGCATATAGGTTTTTGCACCTTATTGTATTTTATTGTATGCATTTTCTTGTTGAATGGTCATTTGATTGGGCGTGATCTTCTATTGTGCGCATTTTCATTTATGGAACGCATTTGAATAGGATAAAGACACATTTGACGTTTTTCCACACATTTGCAAATTGGAATGATGCAATTGAGTTTTTGCAATGCATTTGATAGAAAATGACGCATTTGACTCACAATTTTTTTTTTACATTTTGGTATTGTAAAAGGTTGTTTGTTTGTTGACATGAGGTATGCATTATGCCATTGTAGGTTGTATTGGATCCTACTTACACATGGGATTCTAGACCTTTGACTTTTGACTTTCAAGATCAGCTATGGAGTGGAGAGAGATAGTTCCTCTGGCATCTAGGTCTACATCATGTTACCTTCATTCCCACTATTCGGGCTAACTGAGGTCTGCTAACTACTCTTTGCAAGTGGTGGCACTCTGATACATCTTTGTTTCATCTACCTATGGGTGAGGCCATGGTTACATTAGAGGATGTATATAGGATACTCAGACTACCGATTAGGGGTGTGAGGGTTATGTATGATACACAGAGGGGTTTCGCTGAGATGTGTAGATATTATCCCCATGCTAACATTAGATAGTTAGGCATAGATCATTATGAGATTAGATGGCATGTCTTGGCTAGTATATATAAAAGGATAGATTGTTTGTTATGTATGTTGATTGGGGGGATAGTTCTGCTTAACTACCGAGGTCATGGATTTCCTATGAGATGGCAAGAGATGTTAGTGGGTATGTTAGAGAGACGAGTGGTGTATGCATGGGGTCCATGTTTGCTCACAATTTTATATTTTTTCTTGGATGATATAGCGTATAGAGAGGCACAATCAATGAGTTGTGGTACCATGCTACTGATGGTATGGGCATGGGAACACATTGTGATATTTATCCACCTATGACAGCCAAGCTGCAGCAGGGAGCTCCTCCTGCCTTCCGTTATGTGGGGAATAAATGCCTAGACACATGTTGGAGATATAGGGTACTATAGACATGCCATTGATATGATGGTGTAGTTTATTTGGAGATCGTATATGGATTGTGCTTAGTGGCCAGATGAGGATGGACACCTACCCTACTATAGATAGACAATATTTGATTGGGAGGATATTGTCTCATGTGCATATTATTGAGAGGAATTTTCTAGACAAAGTCCTAAGATAGTTTGGAGAGGTTTTGGATGAGCCTTGAGGATGAGTAGAGTATGCCTGATCTTCTAGGGAGGTGACCTTGTAGGGACCTGAGATTCCCATCGCCATAGTAGAGGTGGATATTGATGCTTTACAATCAGTACAGTGGGGGTGGAGAGGTAGAGCAGTTGATCTGGGCACAATAGTTGCATATGATACCTAGTGGGAAAATAACAGGCATGTTCCTTTCACTGATCTAGATCAAGATGCACCTATAGAGAGGCATGGGACGAGACTTTAGGGTAGACATGGTAGAGGAAGAGGTTGTGGTGGTGGTAGGGGTCGACATGGTCATTAAGGAAGAGGTCCAAATTTGTCACCTATCTGTGAGGAGGAAGGGGAGGGGGAGGATATACCCATGCTTGAGGCTGGTGGCAGGGAGGATGTTGATGTTGGGGTTGGTGGTGAGGATCATGCAGTAGAGGAGGACATTCTTGAGTAGCACGCAAAGGAGGAGATAGTTAGGGAGTAGGAAGAGATAGACACTCTTGGTATGCTCACAGGATACCAGGATGATGAGGAGGAGGAGGACATGGATGACCAGGAGTGGGAGCTCCAAGATAGGATTCTGGAGGATTGGGAGGATGATGGGAGAGAGCAGCCACAATAGGATGATATAGGTCCTATTGATCAGGGGTAGTAGATTTACAGGCCCAAGTAGCATCTCTGGATGAGAGTATGATGGCTTTGATGGTAGAGCGAGGCTCACTACAGATGGAGAGGGATAGGGCATAGATGGGCAGAGATTAGGCCATAGCTCAGAGACAGGAGACTGAGCAGAGGTTCACAAAGATTAGAGCTCTTTGTAGTGGGCTAGCTACAACTTTTGCACAGGAGTTAGTTACAACTGGTGAGAGGGCCACTTATTATAGGGATCTATATGAGGGAGAGGTTCCTCTTGAGAGACAGGCTAACAGTTACTCTCAGGCTTATAGCAGGAGGTCCTGGAGCAAGACTCAAAGTAGGACATAGAGTACAGAGGGGGTCGTGGGACCTCAGAGGACTAGGCCATATGACAAGCCTCCTTCTACACACCGGTCATTAGGATCTCATCATGAGTCACCTTCATATTCTCCACATGGGAGTAGTGGGAGTTCCGTATAGGGACATGTTATGATATTTATTCATGAGACATTGTATTTTGATCATAGAACCTATGGGATTCATTTTTATTGATACATTATGACATTGTGATGTGACAATTTTTGAGTGATATATATATATATATGATTTTGGTGGTGATTCCTATGATATGCAATTCTATTTATGATTATGCATTGTTTATTTATGAAATTTTCTATATGATATGCAATTCTAATTGGATATGTACATGTTGTGGATGATCATGTTATGGATGCTATGGTGTTTACTTTATGATGTTAATGCACCCTATATGATATTATATTATGTTGATTCTATGTGATGATTGTGAAATGCAATGTGATGTATGTATTTACAATTTCTATGTACATGTGATGCTATATGTTTGATGATGGTGGATGCAATGTGATATATGTATTATGATAATTAATGGATGATATTTCATGGATTCCTAAATTCTATGAATGCCTATATTTTTGTATTTTCAAATGCAACTTATATGTATGGTTTTAAATGATGTATGATATTTACATGATGTTTCTAACATGAATGCATATGCAGGATGCATTATATTTTTTTGTGTCATAGGACTCTTTCATAATGCAAGAAAGAAGAAATGTTAGTGCAAAAAGAAAGATGAATAATAAAAGACATGGATGTTAGTATTAGCAATCTTCGATGTTTCACCAAACCACAAAAGGATTTGTACTTAATCATCATTGGGAAATAACTAATACAAATGGAGACAAACACCATGATATGACATAGATCAAGGTGTGCAAGGTCATCCACCTACTAACAACAGACAGTCACAGATAAGGAATGTCTTAACTCATACTAAGGGCATAGTTGCCCTACTCTTTTTGTCAAGACAAACCATAGACAACAAACAAATAAAAGACAGGTCATGAGACATCATTGCTCCTCTATATCCTTCATTGGACATCCTTGAGGAAACTAGTAACATGACTCAAAATCAAAGTGAAAAGACAGTCAACAAACATCAGTCAAAGAATACAAAATTTTGATACATCATTGCTTCTCTAAATCTTTCAATGGTACATCCTCGAGAAAGCTAGTAATAGGATTCCAATCATAAATCCAAATGAAATGATAAGATAAACAAGCCATAAATTCAAAAGCCAGTAAGATATTTTCTAAAACTTGATCTATTTGTTTAATTGTTTTGATTGGTAAGATGATTGATTGATAGAGCCTAGTTTCAGGAAGGACACATATCGTATTAGACATTGAGTCTGGTTTTGATTTTATGACTATCTGTATAAGGCATGACAAAAAAGCCTGGTTTCAGAAAGACTCGTATCATATAAAGACATTGAGTATGATGGCATTGATGTGACAACCTATGTAAGGCTATGATGATTTTTTGATGGTGTCTATATTCAAGAAGGAATCATCCTATATAAGACATAGGTTGATTGTTTTGATGATGTCCATTTTCAGGAAGGACACATCCTGTAGCAGACATAAGTTGATTTATTTTGGTTGTTTCTTTGGTAATTTGTTTGATTTGACTTGATGAAATTTTGAATTGTTCATCTTGTTGATGCGTGACTTGATATTATGTACTGACAATTGATTGTGTGTGATGATGAACCCTAAAGGACTGACCTAGTGTGGCCTTGGGGGCTCATCGATAGATGGTCTTTCCTACATTATACACACAGAGACCTCATAGTTTGACACAAACAACGACCTTGTCATATAGACATATGGATTGAGTCATGATTTTATACAAAAAAACCTAAAAGGACTAACCGAATGCCTTAGGGACACATCAACAGATGGCCTTTCCTATGTCTAGTTGTAGATGCAATGTAGTTCAACAAATAACAAAGACTGAAGTTAGTGCAACTGACTCTGACTCTATTTTTTGGATTTTTTGACATGTTTTGATTTTTGTCTTTTTGAAGTTTTCTTATGTTTTTTATTTTTTTTAGGACATTTTGTGATATTTTTGGATTTTTTTTCAGGAAATTTGGTAATTTTTTTGGAATTTTGATGGTTTTACGTCATCAAAATAGTCATTATGAGAACCAATATGATGTAAGTCAAGTGCTTGCCCTCGATCGGGTATAAGACCAATTTATTATGAACAGGATGGAAGGGGGATATAGGTGTGCTTGATGTCAATCATTCCAAGTTATGGAAAGGACAACCATTTATTATGAATGGTATGTATAGGGGTGCAGATATGAAAGACAGGTGATATGTATAGGGAAGTCAAATTGGAATGCTGGTAGATAAAGGAGCAGAGTCGACTACACATGGCACTTGCTTTCTAGGTTTTCACCATGGTACTTATCCAAAGCACTACCAAAGTGGTTTTCACCATTGGACGACTTACTTCTCTTTACTATTTTCTAGATTTTTCAAATTTTTTGATGTTACCAAGATGCCTAATTGCTAGGTTTTCACCTAGGTAATGATTTTTTTGATTTTTTGATTTTTTTTTGTATTTTTGATGATTAAGGAAAGGCTCTCAGAAGCTATGCGTAGAACCTCTTTAAATGAAGAATGTTGATTGGTGATGACAATGGTTCCCCTTCAGGAGTAGAGAGTTGATATGCTCCTAATCCAAAGCCTTTTGTGAAAATGTAAGGCCCTAACCAGTTTGGTTCAAACTTTCTTGGTTTCTCTCTTTCTGCTTAATTCTTTGGATTCTCCATTAAAACCAGGTCACCAATTTCAAAATTTATATTCAAGACTTTCCTATTGTAGCTGCGATGAAGATGATTTTGATATGCTTGGAGATGATCTAATGCCTTTTTTCTTCGTTCATCTAGGAATTTTGGCTCATGTAGTCTTGAAACACAGTACTCTTCATCATCAATATGCCCTTTCAAGGATACCCTTAGGGAAGGAATCTTGACCTCAATAGGAAATATGGCTTTAGAACCAAATACCAAGGAATATGGAGTGGCATTGGTGGGAGTACAGATGCTTGTGCGGTAAGACCATAAGACTAGATTAAGTTGTACATTCCAATCACAACCATCATCATTGACAATATTTTTGAGGATTCTGATGATTGTTTTATTAGACACCTTTGCTTGGTCATTACCTTGTGGGTAATATGGGGTGGAAAAGTGGTGTTGGATATGGAATTCTTCATAGAGGTGACAAACTTCTTGGTTCTTGAATGGATGTCCATTATCTATGATTATGGACTGAGGGACACCATATCAAAAAATGATATAGTTCAAGATTAACTTAGAAATTTATGTGTCGGTGATGTAGGTCATGGGAATAGCTTCAATCCACTTAGTAAAGTATTCAGTTGTAGTGATAATGAAATTATGGCCATTGGAGGATGTAGGGTGTATCTTGCTTATGAGATCGAGTCCCCGTTGGGAAAAGGGCCATGGTGATGTTATGGGATGGAGCTCCTATGCTAGTGCATGTATCAAGTCTCTATGTACCTGATGTTGACAAAATTTCTTAACAAAGATATATGAATTCTTTTCCATTGTAGGACAATAATAACCCAATCTCATAATCTTTTTGGCTAAGGTAGGACCTCTAGAATGGGATCCACATATACCCTCATGTACCCCATGCAAGGTTTCTTGTGCTTCTTCAGTATCGAGACATATCAATAGGGTATTGTTTAGGGCATGTCTATGAAGGGTGTCTTTGATGAAAAAATACTTGGTTGCCTTACGGATAAATGTCCTACGTTGGTTGTTGGAAAGGTCAGGGGGTAGGATCTCAGCATGGAGGTAGTCATAGATGTATTTATACCATGGGGAATTGGGACCAACAATCTCACACACCATATCTGAATCTAGGATGTCATAGGCAGGGACCACGAGCTATTCTACCAAAAACTCAAATTTAGGCACATTGCTAGGTATGTCTAGGAGTGAAGTAATAGTTTCCATGGTGTCTATTTCCCTATTTAGAACACAAGGTATTTGATGAAAGTATACCTTGTCAAATTACTCTTTGAAACTATCTACCATGTGTTTATATGGAGCAAGATTTTCATCCTTAGTCTCATAGTCATCATTTACCTGTCAGATTACCAGTTGAGAATCACCATAAACTTGTAGGTTCTTCATCTTCCATTTGACTGCCATGTGTAATCCTATCACAAGAGACTCATATTCTATCATGTTGTTGGTACATGGAAAAAAATCCTGAATGACTTAGGAATAGAGTCACCATGTGGTGTAATAAACAATATACCAGCCCCTAAGCCATGGTTTGTGTGGGACCCATCAATGTATAATTTCCATGTTGTGCTCATGTCAATGATGAATATAAACTCATCAGGAAAATTTGCAACTAAAGGGTGATCTCCTTGTATTGGTGCATTAGTCAACTAATAAAAAATGACTTATCCTTTGATAGCTTTTCTTTCTACATACTGGATATCATATTCGCTGAGTATCACAACCCATTTGGCCAGTCGTCCTGTCAATGTTCCTTTGCTGAGAAGATATTTCAAAGGATCTACATTTGCAACCAACATGGTTTGGTGGTTTAGCATATAGTGCCTAAGTTTTTGAGTAACAAAAACTACTACAAGATAGGTACATTCAATGGTACTGTAGTTGAGCTCAGAACCTACCAAAGTGCAGCTAATATAGTATACTGCTCTTTCATGACCCTCATTGTCATTTTGTGCAAGAAATGCTCCTAGTGCTGAGGTGGTAGCTAATATGTAAAGAATCAATGGTCACCCCTCAATAGGTGGCACTAAGACTGATGGTGTAAGTAGGTAATATTTAATCAGTTGAAAAGCTTCCTAACATTTAATTGTCCATATAAAGGGTACTCCTTTTTTGAGTAGATGTTGAAAAGGATGTGCCTTATATGCTAACCGCACTATGAATCTTCTGATGGATTTTTTGTTTCCCTTGTAGTGTCCTTAGTTTACTGAGATTAGCTGGTTGAGGCATGTCTATGATAGCTTTCACTTTGGCTGGATCCACTTCAATGCCTTGTCTAGAAATGATATACCCTAGCAGCTTTCCTAATTTCATGCCAAAAACACATTTCTTTAGATTTAGTCTCACTTTATACTCTTCTAGCCTTTGGAAAATATTGTCTAAAACATGTAAATGATCAACCCTTGTCAGTGAGTTGGCTATCAGGTCATCCACATAATCCTCCATGAGAGTGTGTGTGAGGTCATGAAAAATAGTCATCATGGCTCATTGATATGTTGCTCCAACATTTTTGAGTCCAAAGGGTATGGTGATATTCCAACAATATGTTCCCCATGAAAAGGTAAAGGCTTTCTCAGGTTGGTCTTTAGTTGCAATTTTGATTTTATTATACCCTAAAAATCCATCCATAAGGCATAACATCTCATATCATTTTGTCATGTCTACAATCATGTCTATATTCGGTAGGGGAAAGTCATCTTTGGGACATGCCTTGTTTATATCTTTGAAGTATGTACAAATATAGATTCCCCCTATTGGTTTTGTGACTGGTACAAGATTGGAAATCCAATCTGCATATTCAATTAATCGAATGAAGCCAACATCCAATAGTTTCTTTAATTTAGCCTTGACTAGTAGAGTAATCTATGGGTGCCTTTTTGTCAATTTTTGTTTCACTGGTTTAACACCTGGTTGTAATGGAAAATGATGTAATACCAATCTAGCATCCATCCCAGGCATGTCAGCATAGGACCATGCAAATTTTGTCTATCTTTCTATGAAGAATTTGTGAAACTCTATTTGCTTTGTTTTTGTCAATGATGCTACAAAATAAACTTGTCGGGGATTCTCTTCAGTACCTATGTTGACTTCCAAAGATTCTTCAACTAACATGGGTGAATTTTCTTGAGCAACTAGGAGAATGTTCAAACCTCCATCCTTAGGTGCCTTAGAGAGGTTTTCACTCTTGGGTGCATCCTTATTTTTGGATTTTTCATTGTCCAAAGGTGCCTTTCGGTTTTCACTGAGGGACTCGTCAATTTTATCATTTTCATTCTTTTTCTTATTTTTGCGACTAGAGGGTTGAACAGACTCCCCAAAATATGCCATGTTGTCCAAGTCTATGGTAAAGCCAGCCTTATTATCACCACTAGGCATGCCTTCTCGTAGTCCCAGGAACTCATCTATTGCTTCATCATTCTCAAAGATATCTAAGATGGGTATGTCTTGTTGGTCCCAATCGATGAGTTGGGGATATACTAAGGGCATGTCATCATCAAAGGTGTCAAAGTTCACAAGAGTCAAGGAAAAAGTTGAGTTGTTCACGTAGTCACAAAGATTTCTTACCAAATTTTCCTTACTCTTTTGGTTGGGCCTAGGTGGATTCTAAGGTGGGCCTATTGTAAAGGTGTGGTTATCTGAAGTGGAGTTGTCAAGTTACCAAGAGATAGGATCAAGAGATTTCCAATAGTAATGTTTAAGGCATGCCTCTTTTGACAAAAAAATTTGTTAGATGGATTTTGTGAGGATTTAAGCATTAAGTCAAGTTCTCCAAATAGTTTATCAAGGTCCATGAAAAAGGTGGAGGATAGGGAATCCCACTCATATTTGTTAGAGTAAGGGGAATCATAGTAGGGTTAGTTAGATGGTTTGTTGGATGTCTCAATATCTTCAGAAGCACTTACTTCCTTGAGTAAAGGTGATGTGGTACTAGAAACACCAATCTGGAGTGGTTTAAACCCAATCCCTAGGCCTTTCGGCCATTTAGAAACAATGATAGGTTCAATCCTCCCATTCTGATGTAACCCTAAGCCACTACATCCATTATATCCTTTGCTTTGCATTATTGTGAAACCTTTTCCATACTATTTTGTAGATATCCGAGCAGGTGTAGGAAGTTCTTCATTGTCTTCCTTGTATAACCAATAAGTCACATCATCTTCATTTATGGCTTCTTTACTTAACTCTCCCCATTTTGTGAAGGTCATTATGGGAGGGATGTGTATGGTGACCACTGATTGTCTCCTATCTGCTGTAGGTAAACCATATGATTTAGGAGGAACCAGATGGCTAACAAAATAAGACACCTTCATGTGATATTCTCCACAACCCTTTTCTTAGATCTCAACCTTAGGAGTGGAAGGTAATGATTGAGAAGTGGATGTTTTGGTAAGATTTGATGGATCAACATAGTGAGATGAATTGGATGATGAAGCTTCTTGGTTTACAGGCACTTGTCGTTGGGGTATCTCTCGTAGATTGGTGCAATATTGGAATGGATTTTGGTTACCATCTATTGTAATCTCAATGGGATTGTAGGGGAATTTTAGACATATATGATACGTGGAAGGAACTGCCTTCATAGCATGAATCCATGGTCTACCTAGCAAAAGGTTATAGGGGAGGACGAGATCAAAGACTTGGAAGTTTTTCTCCATAACTACAGGACCAATTATGATAGGGAGTGTTACAACTCCCTTTGATTTTCATTCTTCATCATCATAAGCCTTAATGACAATGATTTTGGTGGTGTCCACACATGTCTCTGAGAAGCCTAATGCCTTAACCTTTTTTAAAGTGCAAAGATTCAACCCTACTCCTCCATCTACCGAGACTCGTCTAACTTTCATTTTATGAACAAGGAATTCTAGATGTAAATGGTCATTATGGTTTATCTTCTCAGTTGCATAGTCTTCTTCAAAGAAGGTAGCATGGTGATTGTTAGTTAGGTAGCCTACCATCTCTTGGAAATGATTGAAATCAAGGTCATTAGGAACAGTCGTGCCTTGTAAATATTTTTCTAGGATAGCTCAGTGGTCAGGTAAGATACGCAACAGTTCCAAGATAGAGATTTAAACTGGGGTCTTCCCCAACTAGTCAAGTGAGTTATATTAAGGTTTGGAATTCTATGCTAGTTGTTGTGATGGAGGCCCTTAAATGGTGATTTTGGTTTGCCGAGTTTTGACAAAACACTCAAGAGTTTTATTTATGGTAATCATGTTGGCATTCTCGTTGGCGGCTTGGATGTGATTTATGATTGGGCCACTATAATCATGCTTGACAATAGCATAGTTGGCTACAATATTGGTCTTGTTACCTAAACTAGGGGCCTTTCCTTTCCCATGGTCATGTAGTGGATCAAAAAAGACCTTGTGATCAGTGTTCGAAGATGTCAGTTTCTATCCACTAACTTCAATGGTTTTGTTCTTGATAAGATCATGTATGATGTTCTTCAGTTTTCAGAAATTTTGTAGGGTATGTCCCTTAGTCAAATGGAAATTACAAAAGGCATTTTCATCTCAATAAAAGGGTTTAAATTGTCCTAGATTGTATTATCTTGGTTCTAGCAGTTGTATGAGGTTGTGTTGCAATAGTTGTTTGAAGACTGATTCAATGGGTTCCCCTAGTGGAGTGAACTCAAAGTTTCAGAAACCTCCTTTGTTGTTGTGGTCATTGGGTGTTTTAGCTAGTGTTGGGAGTTTGATTGATGACATTAAGTGTATTGGTAGAGGGGTTATTTCCTCTAAGTGTGATGATTGATCTTGCTTGTAGGGTTTTTGATCCAAAGGATTTTTGTCAAATTTTGAATTTCCTCAATTTTTCCAAAAACATATTCATCAAAAATTATTTGGAATTTTGACTCCAACATAATTTGAATGGAGTCAAATAGAGCTATAGAGCCTAAGTTATGCTTGGTCAAACCTTCAGTCGACTCAAAGACCTAGGTAAAAAAAAAGGTCAAAATTCAAAATACCAAAAGTGGTCAACACTGGTCTCATTGTGAAGAGCTTGTCGAGACCTTTACAATGACGTTCATTTCATGTCAAATAGAGTCCGTATGTGTGAGATACAATGGTCAAAGTTTTGGTCAAAATGGGTTGACCATGATGACATTAGCATGACGTCAGCATGGCAGCATAGTTAGCACCGTACAATGATATGGATAAATCACAGCTTGACACTTGGATCAGTTGCATGTTGACTTGTGGCATCCTCCTAGCCAATCTAATCTCAATACGTGTCCACCTCGTAGTGAATGATAACATGCCACGTGGTTGGGCTCAAACACGACAGCTGCATTCAATGGTAAAAATCTATTTATGCGGGTCGAACCTTGCACCCCTCACCTCTAGAAACCTTGGTCAACCATTCCACCACGTACTGTGTGCTAATTAATAAAGGTGTTGCTTTAGTTTTGATGAGTTGCAATTTAAATTTGAGGATATGAAAAGAGGCGAGGGTTGAACCTCTAACCACCCCACCTCGAAAAATTCTTCTCACCATTAGACCACCGATCACTTTGGGATATACAGGGGATAAAGTTGTTTTTGAACAACTCCTCAAATTGAATTCCCTTAATTTTAACATTATAAGCCACTTTTAAAACATAATCCCCCTAAATTGTTGAGGAAGATTTAAATAAATCTTCTAAAGCCCGGGGATGCTAAATATTAAGGGCTATAATAATATTTAAATTTAATAAGGGGATTTTTAATTATTTTTTATATGTAAATAATGGGAGATTTGAAGATTTATTATGTAAAATGGGGGAATTATGTGAGATTTGGGAGAATATTGTAAAATCAATTGGTTAGTAACCAATTAGGGTAATTTTGTATATAAAAAGGGGATATTTGGCATTGTAAGGGGAGGTGTTTTTGTTTAGCTAAGTGAATTTTTGGTGAGCTAAGTTTTGTACTTGGGAGAATTGTGAGAATATTTCCAAGTTAGTTAGGATTTTTGATAGTGAATTTTATCCTTATGCATTTGAAGCTTAGTGAAGCTTGTTGCATGTGAGAAGGATTTTCTTTTGTAATTCATTATTGTCTGAGGAGACGAAAAGCTTGTAACAGATGGAAGACCTTTTGTAATCATTTTCTAGAGATTAATCAGATCGGTCACTCTTTGGAGAGGACCCGAAGACATAGTCATGATTGTGGCAAACTCCGTTATCAGATTGTTTGCACTTTCTCTCTCCTACTCTCTCACATTCTGGTTATCACCTTGATTTTTAATGCATAATTTCAATAATGTGCACTTGTTTTTGAGTTTCCATTAAATTGTTTAAGTTAAGAATTCAATTATGCAATTAGTCTAGATCCTAAATCAGATCAGTTTTGGTATCAGAGCATTTGGTGACTAGTATTGCAGATTTTTTGTGAATGCTAACAAGATCCAGGATTCAAAAGGGCAAAGGAAAGCTTGAGGAATATAATCCTGAGATCGGTAAACGAAGAACTTTTCCAAAAATGTTTGTGTCTGCAATGGAGGTACCTAAAGAACTCAGTGAGCAAGAGTTTTGCAGAGCCTTCTGGCAAATGAGAGCTGTGTTGGAGATGCTTCTCAAAGAAAGGGAAGAATGCATGAAACTTGAAGAAGATAATGCATTGAAGCAAGAAGATCATGGAGATTGTAAAGGCAAGAAGAATCAAGCAGGAGGTGGTGATGAACCCCTAAAATATCCTTTGTCTACTCCTTCTTCTCCCCCTTCTTCTCCTTCTTCTTCTACACATTCTCTTTCTGCTAATCCTTTTAAGGGTGTAAATAAGCCTAAGATTAAATTGGATGTTAAATTTGAACTACCTAAGTATTGTGGTGAATTAGATGTTGAAAAACTAGATGAATGGATTCAAGAAGTAGAAGTTTATTGTAGAGTCCAAAGCCTCTTTGATGATGCTTCTAGGATCCAGTTAGCTACTCTTCGATTGGGAGGTACAACTCTCACCTGGTGGGAGAGTAGGACTAGAGCAGAAATTTCATAGCATGGTAGAGTCAATTTGTCTTGGGTAGAATTTGTTAGTGCTCTTAAAAAGCAATTTTATCCCGTAGGCCATATGCAATAGTTAATGATGAACTGAAAAAATTTTAGGCAAGGGAAAGGACAATCTGTTCAAGATTACACCCATGAGTTTCATAAAAGGGCTATTGCATTAAATGTACCTTTGTACACCTAGGATACTTTGTTAAAGTACATAGGAGGTCTTCACTCATATCTCAAACATTCTATTTTGTATTGAACCCTAGTAATTTGGATGAAGTTTGTGTCCAAGCTACACATTTAGAGTCAAGAGGAAAGGGTTCTTTGATTGATAAGTTTGATAATGATAAATTTGTAAATAAATCATCTAAGGTTGTAGAGACAGGGAAAGGAAAGAAGACAACTACAGTCAAGAAGGATGACAAGCTTTCTTGCTCTCATTGTGATAGGATGGGTCATGATGAAGATCATTGTTGGAAGTTGCATCCAGAATTGAAGTATAAGTGGGCTCAGAAACATAATAAAAAATAGAAAGGTAAGGAGAAAGCCACAAATGTTGTTATGGATCTTGGTTCTGATTATGATGATGAAACTAAGATAACAGCTATGGGTTTGAAAGGTAAAGCTCCTATTGCCAATGTTTCCTTTGTTAGTTGTGCTTCTACACCTAAAGTTAATGAAGTCTCTGATGATAAGAAAAGGAATGACATTTTTCACATAAGGGTTATTGCTAAGAATGTGAAACTTGATGCACTCATAGATAGTGGTTCTCAAGTTAACTTGATATCTGAAAGTGTTTTCAAGAACTTGGGATTGAAAATTACACTACATAAGAAACCTTATCCACTAGGCTGGATTTGCGAGAATGATAAATTGCAAGTAACAAGACAATGCACTTTGAAATTTGCAATCACTAGTAAGTTTGTGGATGAGGTACAATTTGATGTGGTTGCACTAGATATATGTGGGATAGTGCTTATTAGCCCTTATTTATATGATTGAAAAGCTATTTTCTATAGGGAAAAGGATCATTATCATTTGTTTAAAGATGGCATTCAATATATTGTACATTCTCATAGGATTAAGACTGATCGTTCTTTTGAAAACATAGGGAAATTAAAGATGGTAATTAATGCAAGTAAATATTTGACTCTTATGTCTGTCAACAATTTGACTGACACACACATAATAGATAATAGAAGATCATATACATGATTATTCACTTTGATAATAACACATATGATGAAGAATGACATCCAGCTCACCAACAATAGATCAGTTTTGAGATGACAAACATCACACCTGATCTCATCAATAATTTTGGTTCTTTGACTGAGATTTTTGTCAATTCTTGAAATATCCATTAGAATTTATGCAATTATCCTCATGTAATGAATCTGTTTCAATCTGACACTAACTTGGAATGACCTAATTGTCTTAATGATAATCTGAGAGTTTGTATGCGTGAAGGCTGTCCTGGCCAAAGCTTTGGTCAAAAATGGGTTGACTATGATGACATCAACATGACATTAGCATTGTAGCATAGTCACCATACAAATGACATGGATGAATCATAGCTTGACACATGGACCAGTTGCATGTTGACATTAGCCAATCAAATCTCAACATGTGTCCACCCCGTAGTGAATGATAACATGCCACGTGGCTGGACTCAAACACGACGGTTGCATTCAATGGTAAAAATCTATTTATGGGGGTCAAACCTTGCACCCATCAACTCCTAAAATATTGGTCAACCATTCCACTAGGTACTCTGTGCTAATAAATAAAGGCATTACTTTACTTTTGATGAGTTGCAACTTAAATTTGAGGATAAGAAAAGAGGGGCGGGGGTTGAACCTCTAACTGCCCCCCCCCCCAAAAATATTCCTCACCATTAGACCATCGATCATTTCAGGTTGTAAATGGGATAAAGTTGTTTTTGAACAAATCCTCAAACCGAATTCCCTTAATTTTAACAATATAAGCCACTTTTAAAACATAATCCCCCTAAACTGTTAAGGAAGATTTAAATAAATCTTCTAAAGCCAGAGGATGCTAAAAATTAAGGGCTATAATAATATTTAAATTTAATAAGGGGATTTTTAATTATTTTTATAAGTAAATAATGTGAGATTTGAATATTTATTATGTAAAATGGGGGAATTATGTGAGATTTGGGAGAATATTTTAAAATCAATTGGTTAGTAACCAATTTGGGTAATTTTTGTGTATAAAAAGGAGATATTTGGCATTGTAAGGGGAGGTGTTTTTGTTTAGCTAAGTGAATTTTTGGTGAACTAAGTTTTGTACTTGGGAGAATTGTGAGAAGATTTCCAAGTGAGTTAGGATTTTTTATAGTGTATTTTATCCTTATGCATTTGAAGCTTAGTGAAGCTTGTTGCATGTGAGAAGGATTTTCTTTTGTAATTCACTATCGTCCGAGGAGACAAAAATCTTGTAATAGGTGGAAGACCTTTTGTAATCATTTTCTGGAGATTAATCGGATCGGTCGCTCTTTGGAGAGGACCCAAAGACCTAGTCATGATTGTGGTGAACTCCGTTATCAGATTGTTTACATTTTATCTCTCCTTCGCTCTCACATTTTGGTTATCACCTTGATTTTCAATGCATAATTTCAACAATGTGCACTTGTTTTTGAGTTTCCATTAAATTGTTTAAGTTAAGCATTCAATTATGCAATTAGTATAGATCCTAAATCAGATTAGTTTTAGCATCAATGACCCCATCATTGGTAATGTTTTTTTTTCCAAGACCAAAACCTGTTTTTGTCGTTAGGGGTGTTATGCACATTTGGATTTTTGTTGGGCGTCTTAAGTTCCCCTTTGTTTATGAGACCTTTTTGTAGTATGAGGCCCTTTTCCACTAGGTCTGTGAATGTGGTACAATAGTGTACTCTCAAGTCACTTCTCAATTTTGAGTTGAGGTTTTCTTGGAATATAGTAATGTTTTGTTTCTCAGGTATTTCTACAGGACATCGACTGGCTATACTTCTCCATCTCTGGAAGAAGGTAATAAAGTTTTCTCCTTTGTCTTGTGTAGTGTGACACAATGTGGCTATGTTAATCTTGTTTTCAATGTTGAAGGAGAATTTTTCGATAAATTTTTTGGCCATTTTTCCCCATGATTTTATGCCATAAGGAAGTTTAGAAAACCATTCAAGTGCAATACCAATAAGGGTTTTGGGAAACAACCTCATGAGATAAGTGGGGTCATATATGCGACATCTATGCACATCATAGAGAATTCCCTTATATGTTCAATTGGATTACACTTTTTGTTGTACTTGGGAACGTTAGGCATAACATACCCATGTGGGAAAGGTACATCATGTATAGTGATTTATCGAAGGGAAATAGGCATAAATCCTTTGCTGAAAAGGTTCTTTTGTTAGACACCGCCATGCTACCCATCTATGTTTGGAGGGCTTGCATTTGTGTCTTTAGGGTGTCAACTTGGGTTAATCATGTGTTAATTGGATTGTTTGGGTCTATGTATGTGTATTGGAATCCAACATTTTGTGATGAGTTTTGGTTAAGTGTTTGTATGTAAAATGGATTTTGATTTGGAATGTTAGTGAATGGGTTTTGATTTGGAATTTGTGTGAATGGGTTTTGATTTGGAATTTATGTGAATGGGTTATGACTCAGAATATGTGTGAATGGGTTGTGGCTTGACATTGGTTGATGAGGAATGGGGATGTGTTGTGAAGGGATGGGTCAACTTCCATATTGAAAGGAGGGTATGTATCCTATCTATGAGATCCCAATCTGTGGAATAGTACTAGTGACATTGACACTTGGTTATATAGCTATTGTTTGTGGTATGGTACCAGTGACATTGAAACTTGATGTAGGAGCTGACATTTTAGATCTGTTGTTCCCAACAAGAGGACCAAAGGGAGTGGACAATGATTCCCCTATAGTGAAATTAAAACCTTGTGTCATGCTAGATGTACCAAATGGAGATGTATAGACTGTCGTACTCTATGTAGGTATACTAGATGGTATGGCTGCAGTTATTTGAGGTATAGTGGTACTATTAGTCATTGTATTTGTCTCTTGTGTAGGTTGATTTTGTAAGGTACTAATATCAAATCATGTAGGTAAGGTGGCACCTTCAACTAGAAATTTGGCTAAGTATCGTTGACAAACATTTGCTAGGTACTCACCTACAAAAGAGGAAAACTTAGGGTATTGTGAAGTAGCCTCTATATCTTCCACTAAAATGTGTACTTGTGGGTCCCTAGTGGTGAATTTGTCTAACAAAGTTTTGTGAGGTCTCGATGAGGACATCCCCTGAAAGGGGTTTGAGAACAAATTGATGAAGTCATTTGGGTCTGACAAATTTTCTCTCTATTTTTCTCTTAGACCTTGTTTCTACCATGTAAGATAAGCTCAATATGCAAGGAATGCAAAACTACGTCAATGGATTGTATGAATCTAATCTATGTTTTTGGGATTTTGTGGATGTAAATAAGGAATGTATGCAACTATTTTTTTGGTATTTTCTTGCAAATGAGGAATATCTAAAATGATGTTACCCTAGTGTGATAGTGTCTAATTATGCAAAACTCTAAACAAACTTCTAAGGTAATCAATTTTGGGAATCTAAGACGAGGTTACCAACCACCTAAAGTCTAACCAAGGTGTCAATTCAGCTATGTCAAGGAACCTTTGTAGGACTAGGACCAAAGATAAGGTGAGCTCCCAAACTAGACTGATGAGCTAGAAGGATTCACTATAGGACAAAAGATATGATGACGTGACTAGGTTCAATGACATATTTCATTGAAGCAATGGTTTTTCCCAAAGTGTAGAAAGTGGACCTATTCTAAAGTCTGCAAAAGTGACTTTCCTAAGAGTTTGATCTAAAGGTAATATGTACTCCTAAGATGAAACTAAAACTTGGAACTAGGATGAATAAAGCTATGACTAAATAATACCTAAAGGATGCAAAATTGAGCAAATCGTTCAGGTTTCTGTTCAAGGGTCACTGTGAAAAGATAGATCAAAGACTGGTATGACTGTGTGGACTGGACTGTGATAGTGAATTTTGTTTTTTTGGTAATTAGAAAATTACGATTCAAAAAGATAGATGCATCACATAAATCAGCAGATGTGGTTTTATGGATCATATGAGGCTTTCTGAAAAGCTATGTCTCAAGTCTATATTAGGAAAATGCAACTCACTAGCATATGTGACTTGGGATTTGGTAGATGTGATGGTAATAAAGACTATTGATTGGTAAAATATAACTTGGGTCTATATCAGACAGATGCGACTCACTATTAGGTGTGACTTAGGAGTTTGCAAATGTGACTAACTACATCAAATGTGACTTAGGATTTTTGCAGATGTGACTGACTGGTAAAAAAATGTTGTTTTCCAATTAACAGAGGTGTTAGCAGACTAGACATATGTGACTCAAGATAGCAGATGTAGTTGGAAAATTAATAGATGTGGCTAACTATTGAATAGATGTGACTAACTATTGAACAAATGAAACCCAATTTTTCTGGTAAATGACAATTTAGACCCATTTTGATAGATGTGACTAACAGTTTGACAAATGCGACTCCATTTATCAATTATAGTTTTTTGGTGAATAGATGATTTTTTTTGGTGAATGACAGAGTTGACTCAGCTTGTTTTTTATCAAGTTTTGGCAAGTAACAAACACAGAAAACAAAATATTTTAGTTTGGTTTGACTCGAACAATGTTAAATTTTGTAATAGACAAGTACAATCCTAGACTGGTAGTGACAATATCTACTGAGTTCTCACTTGGGTTTCCCTAGCTACGCTTATTCAGAGTGGATGATTAGAAGCTTGACCCCATTGGCTCCCCTCCATGACACTCACTTTTCTAGGGAAACCAAGCTTCAATACCCATGAAACTCCCATGGCATACTTTTCATCTCTACTAAGAACTATATGAACATGAGATGGCTTCAGAGGTTCGACCTCCTACACCAATAGATAGAAGGATTTTGGATACTACAACAATGGTTCATAATTTGGGCACCCGTTTAGGTGGCGATGCGTGAGGCAAGATACAATGATCTCTTCTACATAAAAAATTTGCACCTACAACCTTAGGTTTTCCCTTAAGGTTTACATTTATATACCAGTCAGGAGTACCTTGGAAAAAAAGTTTCATTGTTGATTTGAGTCATCTTGGGGTGAGTACTTTTTCCCACCAAGATAGGCTCAATTTCTAGAGTTAGTAACAGTTTCTCTTACACCTAGGATTGCACGAATGCGCAAGACGAGAGGATACTCCTATATACTAAATTGGGTAATAACGGATTGTGCTTTCACACCAAACACAGTAGATAGTAGTTAATTTTAAGCCCAAATAATAATTTTCTAATCTACCAAACAATCGGTCTCAAAATAGTCTTCAACATATACGTCATGTAAAACAATTCATCAGTAGTTTGCAATTTATCTTTGCCGATCATCTTGCAAAAGAGTTTCAAAAACTTGTCTTCTATGCTACGTCCTATAAACACTATGTTAACTCCTTAAAACACATGCTGCAAACTAAAAATTAGTCAAAATGAAAAAACAAATTTTTTTTGTAAATTTGGAACTTGAACTTAGAAATTTCACCAGCCAAATGCATTATGGGTTTTTATCAGCCAATTATGTCATGGAAAGCTATGGATGTGTTGGGTTTTTTCAGATGTGTCACTGTATTCATCAGATGCTTCTCATAATGTCAATTGCATCATTTTGTGCTTCAAGTGCATCGAACCATACGATACCCACAAAAATTGAATAAAACTTCTACAGATTTGCGAAGAACATGTCTTCACATTGGGTTCACCAATGTAACATCAGGAAAAAAAAAGCGGATTAAAGCAACATGTAATTAAACTCTAATGTAATCTAAAGCTAAACAACAAAGCACAAAAGAAAGCTAAAACATTATAAATAAAGAACATTCTCACCCAATATCTACATAGTTCCATGCATGACCTCGATTGTCCTTCTCCATTTCATCATTGTAGTGTATTTTCCCTTAGATTTCTCTATGCAAGTATAGCCTATGATAGTGATTCAACAAAACATTGAAGATTAAATAATTGATTGCTTCCAAAAGTCATCAAATTTTGGGAGGAGTAACAATGATGAAGGTCAGGTCAATTTATAGAAAATTGTTTGTTCGAATAATAGGCTGAGATTGAAAGATAGACAAATGATTCAAATTAAAAGATTCAACATGCATTGAGATAAGTGTTAGTAGTGATGTGAGTGATAAAACCTAAAAGATAGAGATCAATATTAAATAATGATTTAATCTCTAGTTGAAAGTATTCAAAAATTAGAAGAATAAAGATTTCATGAAAAGGATAAAGATAGATTAAAGAAAATGATCCATTCAAATGCACACATAAATTAATTAATTAAATAAAATTTATTTAATTAATAAATGTCTACATGCATAAGAATTAAAACTAGATAACTGACTGGTTTAAGATAGAGAGTTTATTTGTGAGAGACAATCAAACATTAAATTCAGGAGATGACTGACTGATTTAAATAGATTTCGAGTCAAGTGGAAATGAATAATTAGATAATTTAAACAATTATCTAAATATAGAAGAATATGTCAATAATGATTCTTTTATGAATTAAATGATTATTTAATTTGACATTCAAAATTCGGGGATTAAATAAATAGAGATTTATTTAATTGATTGCATAAAAAGTTTAGTGAATAATTAAATAATTAAAGTATTTATTTAATTATAGTCAAAAGTGTGATTAGGATAAATTAAATAATAATGTTATTTAATTTAAGAAAGAGGATAAAGTTAATTAGTGACATAATTAAATAAAGAACATTTATTTAATTAATCAGGATTTGAATAAGGATAATATGAATTAATTAAATAATTAAGTTTATTTAATTAATAGATGAGAAATAACTTTAGAGAATAATTAAATAATTAACATTATTTAATCACGACTATGACAATACAAATTATGAAGAAATTAAAGTCCTAGGCTTAGACCAAAATTCAGTGTCTACACGACCTCTTGACATTGGAGATATTGTTCTTGATGTGGTTATGGACATAACTCAATGCTTTGATGACATAGTTTAACCAATAGAATAGTGCATTGATTTTGTGGTGGAGATGTCTCTTGGCTCAATGCTTCAATTATTTTGGCAAGTGAAGCAATTTGATCTAGCAAAGTTTGGTCTTGATTTTAATCTTGACTCCCTTGACATAGTTGATTTGGTTTTTGTTCAAGCAGATTTGGAATGTATGTACTTGTGGTGTTTGTATGGGATCATGGACAAATTGATTTTGGACAATGTTCTGATTTGGGATAATGTTTAGAATTGGCATTATTGGTTGAAATTGAACATTGGTGTGGTTGGAAAACATATTTCCTTTATTTAGGTAACTTTGATTTTGCATGGTGTTACCTTGACTTGGATTAATACATGGAGTCATTAACATCTTTTTTGGACTTTGAACAACATTTGTATGATTCACAAACATATCTATCCCAAAGTTTACTAAGTGTGGATTTGAAATGTTCATTTTTGGTAAACTTGTACTTGGTATATTAACATTTGGCATGTATGGATTTGGTGGGATAATGTTGTTTTGTTGAAGACTCATGCATTGATTGTTTGGTTGATAGATTTGTAGGTTTGGACTTTGATTTAAATCTACCATAGGGAAAGGTGTTCCAAAATTTAGATTGGGTATACTCACATTTGTTGTACCATTGAGGTTTTTAGGAGATAATGATCCCATGTATGGATTGTATAAATGTGAGTTTTGATAATCAATTGGCATTGTAAGGCTTTGATAGTTTGGTTTATTTATACCATTCATGATGCATGAAGAAAGTTTATACTCTATGTTTCTCTTGTGTTTTGACCTTTTTGACCTTGTAGACCAGTGATGAGGTGAGGGATGAAAGGGGTGAATGATATGGGTGTTGAACTTTTAGGACCATTAGAGGAATACTAGACTTTAGGACTTTTCGATTTTTGATTTTTGATTTTATTTGGTTTGATTTGGATTTGATTTTGATTTGGATAATGAACTAATAAAACCCAAGATGTTGGATGTTATCTTGGAATAAACTTGTCCACAAGGTGATAATTTAACTAAGTGTATGAAGAAGGATTCATCTACACACACTTAGGTAAACACGATGTTTTTGATTTTGATTTGAAAGGATTTTCCAAAAGTTTAGTATGAATGATTTTTCCAATGGTTCAAAAATTGTTTGTGAGCTAGGATTTGATTGATGTTTGAGATGGATGAAATGATTGGTTGTTTTGACCCTAAATGAACCTAAGAGGTACTTGTTTACAAGACCAAGGTTTTGAATAACATGCTTTTCCCTAAGATTACTTAAAACAAAAAGATCAATGTTTTCTCAAAAGACCATAAGAAAAAAAGATAAACAAGCAGATGTTTCAATTGATTTTATCTTGATTAATGAATTGCTTTTATCACATCCAATGTCTTGGTTAAGTTTCAAATTGAATGTCTATATCTCAATTTTTTTTCATCCCACATGGTCCATTATGTGGAAATCAAGAGAATCAGGGCAATAGTTCCCTAATGTTGGCTTTAGTGAGAAAAATTTGAGATATAAATCCAAATACTTAGAAGCCTCTAAGGATGAAATTCAAAGGGACAAGCAGTAGCACTTGGATTCTTTCAAAGGTATTTGATTATACTAAAGGGTTTGAAATTTGATGTCCTTGTTGAATTTTTTTTTCAAGATTTTGAATCCAAACAATGTGTTTAACTAACTCAAAATTGCACAATCTTAGGATGGAAAAAAAAATTTATTGAATTCCCACTTGGATAAATCCAGCTTCGCTTATTCAGAGCAGATGATTAGAATCTTGACCACACTGGCTCCCCTCCATGACACTCACTTCTATGAGTCAGCCAAGCTTCAATTCTCATGAACCTCCCATGATAAACTTTTCATCTCTACAAAGAACTACAACTATGTGGGACGTCTCTAGAAATCTGACCTCTTGATACCAACAAATATTGGTATTTTGGATTCTAAACAAAGTTTCATAGTAAGGTCATCCAATTTAGGGGTTGCAATGATAAAATCCTTGTGAGAGATCTCCCAAACCTTAGAACAAGGGCTTTATGCATTATAAAGATACTGGGGGAGAGTTATCATGCACTACTTCCCATTGTTTACGATTTTCATCGCAACCACATATTTATATAGTAGTTTGGAAGAGCTTGACTTATGCTCATTACCGCTTGGGTCGTTCCCTTGGGGTGAGTACTTTTTCCCACCAATGCAGGCCCTCTAAAAGTAAACAAAAGTGAATAAGTCCATCTATAGTTTGATCAATATTTGTTTGCATGAACAAAGAGAGAACACACACAATATACTTAACTCACACTAGCAAGATTTTTTCAATTTTTAAGAGCCCAAATTGAAGTGTGGAGGAAATATTTTGGACAACCTAATATCACCAAATGACTTTTGATTCTCAAGATCACAATGAAGCATGAGAGAAGTCCATACACATTTTAAATGATATTAACTTGTAAAAAAGATTGCAAAACACGAAAAAACACATGTTTATTTTAACTTTAAAAGCAATAATGGATTCCTTTTATAGCACCAAGATGAAGTGTGAAGTTTGCTTGTTCAATTATTAGATCCAAAACCAACTTTAGTAAGTTCCCAAGGTTCTTTTTAACTCTTTGATTTTTCTTTTTAAAACCCAAAATAGATTTATTTGAGTCCTAAAACTTGAAGATAACAAAGGCTTAAGAATGGGATTATAATTGCTCCCAAAGTGTTTATAAACACTTGTTACAATCATGTGATTATGATTTTTCTTTCACTTCCATGCTACATGATCCTTTAAAACCTACAATCCAAGCTCCAGATATTAGATGAAATCAAGAAACAAGAAGATATGAGGGTTAGATAAATGATTAAGCATAAAAACCTTAAAATTTAGACCAAGTTTCATTATGATTTGACATTAGGTGAAAATTTGAAAATTTTAACTCTATAAAAATTGAGAAATACCTACATAATTGGATATCTTGTGAAATTCTACCCCATTTGAAAAAAAAAAGCTCTAAAAAAGACCAAAATATAACCAAGATACAATCATTTTAAGATTGAGTGAAACAGAAAGAAAGGAAAGGCGTCACCATTTGAAACACAGAGGTAGCGGCACTATTTGAGTGCAAACAATGATGATGGAACAATAGCGGCATTGTTTGAGGATTTGAGAAATGCTCTTGTGAAACAAGCGTCACGCTATGGGAAAACAAAGACCGCATATGCATCGCTATTTCCTCTACTGGCATTGTTTGACCTAGAAAGATAAAAAACATAAAAAATGACAGAAATGGCCAAAAAAAATGTGTTAATTTTGAGATTTATGCCCTCCTTTTAGCACCAAAATGTGAATGGTGGATCTAGACCTACACAAAAAAAGACAATACAATATTAGTCAATTATGCAAATCAAAACCATCATTCCCCATAAGATTCATTTGAAACATGAAGAACAAGAAATAAAGTTAGGAACACAGATGAAAAGCAATCTAAATCTTATTCAAATGTTCAAACTCTCAATCCCATGTGGTAATTGGTTCTATTTTGATGTGGAAAATATCCCTTTCCCAATTCCTTGCAAGCTTGGTGATGATCAATTATGCTCCTTGATAAAATTTGCCATAACCTAGCTATGAAATTGATGAAAACTATGAAACTTGGATGAGAATGGATGAAATTGCTTAGAACATGAAGATAATGATTGCATAAGTTGTGGATCCAAAATTAGTAAAAGAACTCTCGATTTATAGAAGAGAAGGATGGAAGAATGAGCAAAAAGGATGAATGTGGGACTAAAGATCAACCAATAGCAAAATGCCACTTGTCAACATGCTAGTGGGGAGGGGTGGAGTACATTTTGATGAATGTGCAAATAAATGCTATTAGGTGGATATTTGAATTTGAAGTGACATGTTGGAGGGAGATGTGGAAGAGGAGTTATTGCCACTTGGCTCAAGAAAAAGGACTTGTAAGAGATATAAATGCAATGTTGGAGGACAAGACCTTTTGGAAGGGAGATTTCAAAATGAGGGAATATTCCAACTTGATGCCCTTTTTTGAATGAAAATAGAAAAATTTATAAACTAGCACTTGCACCCCAATAAGGTGTAATGGTTATGCCGATAGGCTGATACACTTTGGTATTATATTATGAACATGTAGGAGTAGTGCAATTTTTTTTGGGGATGAGCTTATGTGGTCTATGCGATTTGTCTTGAAGACCTGTACAACAAAAGGAATGGGGTGGCTAGGTGCATAGAATAGGCATTGATGAAGTCAAGTTGTAGAACCAATTTAAAGCACCATGGGAATTGGGGAGAGATATCAAATGGATAGGAATGAGAGTTGCATACCTTGTTTTAGGAGAGACATAGTTGTTGTAAGCATGCCTCCTCTCGCTTCCTTATGATTGCAAATGGATTGGTTTTCATTTTGGAATATCTTTCAAAAGAGAATGGTGGTTGAATGCGAAGATCATTTAATGATTTAACTCTAGATATGGCTGTAAATGTTAGTCCCTACCTATCTATTTTACCAATATCAATTGTTTTCTTTTGCAATGTTAGTCCTTGAGCTTTGTGTATGGTAATAGCCCATGCCATCATGAGTGGTATATTCCTTCTATTTCCCAAGGAAACATGTATGATTAGTATGCTCTTAGGGTCATGGTCATTCCATAGGGGTCCACTGTACCTATTGAACCTTGTAACAACATACATGGGAACATCTGGTGGTTTGGAACCAGGGCTGTAAATGATTTCAACAACTTCGCCAAGAGCTCCATTCACCAGGCTTGCTTGTGTCCATATGTTGGATGTGAGCATGATACGTTGCCCTTTACAAAGCAATACTTCTTTTTCAAGCTGTTCATTATTAGTTGCACTATCTATTCCATGCCTAGTACTTGTCACGGCACTGATTGCAATTGGATGGTTCAATGATTTTAATATTCTTCTGTTGTGTAGTCTAACTAAATCATTGGTAGCAAACAAGTGCATTGAGCTATCAAACTCTTCTTTTTCTCTTGACGTGAGCTACTTGTCTGTGCGTGTCATTAAGAGTTTCCAATCTCCTTCTATTGCTTTTGCATTCCATATGTTTTGCAATAGTTGACAAAATTTTTGTTGTGATGGAGTCTCACCTTGATGATGAAAGACTGTTTGTAAGGTGACAATAGTTGTAAATTGGTTCCACAATGTTTTCATAGTTGAGTGTACTGTGTACATAGGTTTGTCCATCACAGGTGGAAGTTGGGTGAGGTCACCAATCAATATTATAGACACTCCACCAAAGTGTAGATGTTGTCAGTGCGGGAAAGCCTCACGTAGCCTTGTGTCTATTTTTAGTAGCAACTTTGGACCTACGAAGCTCATCTCATCTCATCAATCAAAATATATCTTATATATTTCATATCTTCTTGGAATGTTGTTAATGCCTATCCTTGTAGTGGGTGCATGTCTTTAATAAGGATCCGGAGCATTGAATGTATAGTTATGCATGAATATTAAATGCAGCCACCCCTGTAGGAGCTAATGTGAGTAGTTCACTTTTTTGTTGTGGGCTCTTACTTGTGAGTGCTTTTCTTATGCAAGCAATTAGGTACGATTTTCCTGTACCTACTATTCCTTGAACAATCATGTGTAACAATTTTTTTGAGGAGCATTTACTATGGTCAATGATAATTGTGAGTGCTATTTTTTGTTACGACGATAGTGTATAGTCTAGCACATCCAAGTTGCTTACCATAGTGTCCTCTTGGGTACATTCCTTTTTCATTGGGATGAAGTGGATGGAAATTTCATGAAGATCTTGGGGCACTGGTAGTTGATCCCATCTATTGTTGTTGTCAAACTCATGCCTACCAAGCATCTCAAGTTCATTCAGGCTGACATTGTTTGAGGGACTCATTTGTGAGAACAATTCCCATTCGTTAAGTTCTGTTGTGTCCCTTGTGGCAATATCTGTATCACTCTCATCTTCTTCTTCAATGGTTGCTTCTATTTTGATTGTGTGATTAACATGCCATACATCATATTTGGTTGTGTAAATTTGCTTCCAATTTGCAATTATTGTATCCTTAGCAAGTCCTACCTCACTTTCTATGCTTCGAAAATGTTTGTATAATAGTAGCTCACTCCAGTAAAAAGTTTCAAAGTTGTCTGAGTCCTCCTTTGGGATGGTATAGAACTTTGGGAAAACATTAACTATCACTTTTACCTCTCTCTCTTTCCATTTGCATCCTTTGTGCCTTGTAGAATAGGAGAAAGATCTTGCAGATTCGAGTAGTGTTATTGTTTCCATTTCTTGAGGCCGATTAATGTAGGAATGCAGGTAGCTCGTATGGAGGTGTATTTCATCTGGTTGTCTTGTTATTCATTGGAACAATTTTTGGCCAACATTCAAAGATGTGAATGGTCAATTACAAAAAACAAGCGGAAATTTTTGAAGCATATGACATGTTTCTTGTGCTCCTATATCACGTTCTGTAACAAGCTCTGTCATAAATTTTTGAAATGTTGTGATAGCTAGGTCATCTGTTCTCTGGCATGCAAATATTCTTGATAACATATCAATACAAGACTTAGATGTTCTCTCTTCTTTTGACGCATACTTGGCAATGTATTTTAGTACAAGTTCTCATGAGATAATTGGTTGGCAATCTATGTTGGCTCTCCATATCAAAAGCATTTCTAGATTGTGTATGTTTATCCTATCATCATTCCTTGTACGTCCATATTCTTTTTTCCCATTATCGTCACATGATAAGGTAGATACAGTTTGTTCTTTCCATGGAGCTTTGTATCAACACTGTAGTTGTTTCCCCTTTTTGCGTAAGCATGTCCCCTCTCTGAATTTTGTGTGCCTATGTACACAGTTGATTATCTCCTCATAGTCATGAGAGGGATCTATAGCTAATATCTGAGTTGTGTTTAGCAAGCATGGGTCATTGTGTTGGGGACAATAGACCAGGTTGTTTCTATGTGAAGCAGGATGAGGGTTCCAAGCACTTACTTACCTATTGAAGAATTTCCTTGCCTATTCAACTTCTGTGTTGTTCTCCCAATCAAGTTTATCCATGTCTGGTGCATTTTCAAGCCAAAGGAATCCATGCATATATGCAGTTCCTCGATGCTACCATTCATATCTATACCAATAATCTTTTACACCAAAAAGATTTTGGATGACCTCTTCACAGAAGATTGTAAATCATTGGTGGAGATATAATGATGTGGTGTGGGGGTTATTGATTACATTGTCCAAACATTGTTTATTTGTTTGCATTTCCACTACTATGTCATTTGAAAGAAATTGTTGTAGGTCCAGCCACTTTGTGTCTGCTACACTCAATGTGAAAAATAGAGTGGGAGACCCTATTTGGTTGATCATATTTGTTATCTCATAACAACACTTGTTCCAATATGGGCATGTGCCTCGCATTGAAGAGCCAAAGTGCATGAGTTCTTTAGCTAATTGTGTGTCAATGAGGCTTTTCAAGTGTGCACGAAGGCTTTCAATAGTTGTCAGGATGTTTTCTTCTGCATTTTTTTTTAATGAAAATTGCTGCAAGCCCTTGGCTACGATGTCGCAACATAGGATTGAACATAAAATATCAAAACCTTGGATGCCTTCCAAACCTCTGGTCATGGAACCTTATCAAGTGTAGTGCATACTCATGCATTTAGACTTCCCTAATCCGCGGTTGCATTTGTAGTGCAACCCCATTGGGGAAGAGGGTTGGAAATTCCATATCAAGCAAGCCATCAGTATTGTATTCATTTATTGGTGATGAGTTCATTTTAGGCCAATTTATAGTGCTATTTGTGTTGTCCTCAAGGTCTAGTGCTTGCTTAATAATTTCTAGTTCATGACATCTATTTGGAAACTTAGCCATGAACGATGATGTGTGTACTATGCTATCCTCAATTTCATCTTCATCAATGGTGTTCCAATTATTTGGCACCCCTGCACATTCGTTAGTTTCAATGGTGTGCAACATGCTTGAAATATCCATGCTAACTTCAGGAATTTGAGCCAAACCATCAACACTTATGGAAACATCATTATAGTATGGGTCATATTTCACTTTGTATTGTAATGCATCACTGATGTGAAGTCTACCTACATAAAAATCATAGAAATGGCCTTTTGTATGCAGTATTCGAACTATGAGCACATCCAAGTCTTCTATCCTTCGAGGGAGAACTTTTGCAATGTTTTTGATATCTTATGAGAAGCTAATTGTGTGACCACTATATTTATATTTCCCTCCAAGTGCATGGGCTACTTGTAGTACTGGGTTAACTCTAGCAATGAGCATTTCCTCCACTTGGGTCAATCTTCTCAGCACATCAGGTTGTTCTCTTGGGTCCATGTTGTTGAGTGAGGAGAATTGATGTATACCTCTCTCATTGAAACATCTTTTGCAAGTAGCATGAGGGTCAGATGAATGAAGAAGCATCCCTGGGTAGTTTTCCTTGCATATAATGCATGTTTTCCTATTGGAAAGCACATCTATCTTTTGTCAAAATCCTTTCATTGTTTTTATGAAGCTAGTAGTTGTGTTGAATGATGTTCAATCTTCTAGGTCTTGTTCTATTTGCATATGTTGAGCTTTCCATGCTTGTTTCTCCAAATGTTTAATGCATTTCTTTGTAGTTATTTCATCTCTATGACAAGCATAGTAATCACAATTTCTCTCACAATCTCATAGTCTTTGTGCTTCTGTTTGATGGCAGTCGATATGGATGGGGTGCAAATTTTTTATCTATCATCGAGTGGAAATTGCTTCTTTATGCCTAGCATAGTAATATTGATTTCTTTTTTAGGTCTGTTGTCTTCTAATCTCTACTTGTTTCAAGCTAGCTTGACTTGTTTTGGGGGAGGGGTCCTCCATCTGTACAATGGGAATGCAAGGCTGAATTAGTAATAAGAGAAGCATAAACATACTCAAAGAACTATATGTAGGATGAACACAACATATCTAAAGCTTACAATGTTGAAAGAAGAATGCTTAAAATTAATATATGTACATATGTTAAAACAAAAAATATAAAATAAAAAAATGACATATTCAAGTCATAATTTTTAGTACTAATATCTATTAAAGTGTAGTTTTAAGATAGTTGTAGATTACATCATGTCAAAGTAAGTGAGTGCTGCAATGCTAGAAGAAGTAGACTCCACATATATATAGACATAAGCAAATAGATACACATTATTACATTTGTTTTATTGAGATATTATTGTTACAGTTATAATTGAAACACACAATATTGAAGGGAGTAGAAATATAATTTTATAAGAGTCATGTACATGACATGGGTTGGGAAATGTAAACTTAGTAACTTATATATTTCTATTTGTAGGTAGACATGACACATGTGGTTGGATATTTGAATACATTCTTTTGCTTGAACAAAACTATTAACTATAATTTTATAAGAGTCATATACATGACATGTGTTGGAAAATGTAAACTTAGTAGCTTAGATCAACTATAATTTTATAAGAGTCACTACACATTTCCTTGATCTTGGAAAGTAAGATGTTGCTCTCTGCAGTGAAGTCAACTTGCTCAACCTTTGTAATAGTTGCCTTCAAGCATTCTTCATTATTGTATGTTTCATTTCTACATGTCAAAGTGAACAAGTATTTTTTGTTCAACACGTCTCTAATTACCTGTTGAGTATCCCTTTCTATGTCATCCTCAAACTATAGAGAGTATAACTTTTCGACAGACATTCCCATGAGTTCTATTGCTGCTTCGTTGAATGCAACTACCCATAGCATATCTATGTGGTCCTGTAACCTTATTTGTAGTATGTACCTATAATTACAAGAGGTACATGCTATGTGACACTTTGAGCAAAACCACTTTTCATCTTCAATCTACACCAATCTTTTCTTGCACTATTTTCTTGCCAATTCATTAGGGCACACCGAATAGCAAAATGATTCAGATTTGATGAACAATGTTGCATTTATTGTACATTGGAGATGGTGTGCTTTATGCAAAAAAATTTCTCAAACATCCTTGATTGTTATTGTAGTGTCAGGCATAGATGGGTCACTAAAATTTGTTGAAGGTGATAGAATATTAGCCCCACTTTGTTTGAACCAAGTTTGTAGTTGTTGTGTCTCTTGTATGTCAAGGTCTATAAATAAATTTGTATTGCTTGATGTACTCAACACCTTTCCATTGTACTTGCAAAATCATCCATTTTAATAGCGAGAATATTTGTTTCTTGTAGGTGATACTTGTCTTGAAGATGACCACCTTCCTTCTCTGCTATCGTGCCCCATAGAGTGATATCTATAGTTGCCCCAGACATGTCCAACAAGGATATTGTGCACCTTAGGACCTCTATCCCATCTCTTCTCCTAACTGTGGAGATTGGGCTAACACAAGTGACAACTCCAATAACATCAGTAGTTGAGTTGCTACTCTTCTTTGCAAGTTCACTGATAGGTGTAAATGAGAATACGTGTTTTGGAATAGAATTGTCATCTTCACAAAGAGTGACCTTTGACTCTACTGACAAGGAAATTTCTAGCCCACTATTTAACCTATTGTAAAGCTTATTAGCAACCTTTATTGCACCACCAGAAAATGTATAGGTTTTTCCAATATTAATATTTTGATAATGAAGATCAACAACTTCATTGAAACAAGTCACACGTGTTTTAGTCCCTTCTCTGTCAATGATGTCAAAGGTAAAAACTTGACCAGTACCTTTTTGGGTATTGTACTTGCAGATATCATTTTTGGTAGTCACATGACCTTTAACATTCCATCTTGGTTGAAGAGGATTCAAACTTTTAATAGGCATAATTGTGACTGGTGCTTCCATTCTACTCCTAGAAGGATTTACACCAAATAATCTTCTCACATGAGTTGATACTCTAGCAGTGCTAATTGTCTTAGGCTCTGCATGTGGATCTAAGGATTTTTCCATTTCCTGTTCTATATGGTGCTCTGGTTCCATATAAAGTGAAGTAGGATGACTGATTATATCATGGTTTGTAGAAACAATCTCAAGGTTCACAATGACAATCCACTTATACATTTGGAACACAAGAGTAAGAATTATTAATATAAGGAAGAAGCTAAAAAGTTAATAATGATTTTGTTATGGGAAATTTTGGATTCCTTTACTCACCGAAACCCGCTTGGTTTGGGGAAATTATATTTTTTCATTCGTATTATGGATCCAACTGTAATTTCACCAGAGGCTATGTAATGATTGTACTTCTGAGGTAAAGATGCTTTTTGTTTGTAGGCCCCATCAGATATTTCTACCTTGTAGCAGTTGTTACATTCATGGCCATGGCTGAAGTTTGAAATAGACAAAATTTGCACATTAGGTTTGAACCCTTCATTCCCATCATGGATAAGTTTAATTGCATCTGTGGTTAATATTGTAGCCATGGTCTATGGAAGTTGACTAACACTGCAAAATTATATTATGTGTAAGATAGTTTTTGCATACAATTGGAAAATGTTCTTGTTTTATAAAACATATACCTCAACATAATGTTGAGCATAAGAATACACAAGTGGAGTACATCATTTTCAAAAAAAAAAATTGTGAGGAGCAATATTTTTCCTCAATATGTACTATAAGATCTATTCAATAAAATTAGTGCTATGAAGATGAATATGCACAATGGTGCTACAATGTAAACATAATATATAACTATATTCAACATTGAATATATCAAAGGGTTTGAAAGAAGCATACATATGACTATGATACTTCACATAGCTAAGTGTTGCAAGAGTGAATGTTTACAATGATGATCAAATATATCATCATTTTGAGTAGCATTCCAATATATATTTGTTAGACTTAAGGTTATAGTTCAAGATAATATTCAAAATAAGGGGACACAAATATTACAATAAGTTCTATTCATTAAAATTAGAACTATAAAGATCAATATGTACAATGAAATTACAATGTAAACATAATATATAATAACTAAGGGTTCAAATATAAGGTCGACCACTAAATCCATTTCGCTCCACATATAACTATTTTAACATCTTCATTTAGTTTCACAAAAACATCTAATTTGTATCACACTAGTAATCTTGATCGACATATTGAAAAAGTAACTAACTTCCAAGAAGTTAGTTGAACTTCTTAGACCATATATCACTCAATAAATCTTGGAATTCACACTTTAGTTCAAATGCATTGGCCACTCCATAATATTGACAATACTTCAATTCACACAGGAAACCATAAAATAGCTCAAGAGCTTCATAGGTCGCATGAAATTTTTGGACAACTTCTTGCACCAATTCAACTTCATGATCCTCCACATCGCTTATATCTTGGCTTGTCTACATAGCTTCTTCAAAAATTTCACAACTTGTCAAGACATTGTTTGAAAAAGCATCAACATTGTGGTGAGGGAAACCCAACCAATCCACAGATGTTGAGTTAGTTGTTGATAGAGGTAACTCATGGGTTTGTGGTGAGGGTGTATTGGAAGCAGAACCACTACTTGAAATAGTAATAACATCTTCAGGTGCTCATGCATTAGCCATATCCTAAAACTATAATTCAAAATAGCAATACTAATATTAAAAACAATTGTCATTAACAAGGGCATAGGTATTGACTAAGACCCAAACTACAAGCATAAATAAGTCTAAAATGTTCTATGAATTTTATTTTTTGATGGACTATTTTTAAATGAATAAAAACTTTAACGTATTCATACAACTGGAGAGTGAAAGTGTAATTTTCTTTAATATTATATAATAAATTAATATAATATTATTTTGTAATTATAATAAATTATTATGAATAGTGATACTAATATTAAAAACAATTTTCATTAACAAGGGCATAGGTATTGACTAAGACCCAAACTACAAGCATAAATAAGTCTAAAATGTTTTATGATTTTTTTTTTGATGGACTATTTTTAAATGAATAAAAACTTAACGTATTCATACAACTGGAGAGTGAAAGTGTAATTTTCTTTAATATTATATAATTAACTAATATAATATTATTTTGTAATTATAATAAATTACTAGGAATAGCATTTTGTAATTACAATATTATATAATAAATTAAAATTATATTATTTTGTAATTATCATAAAAAAGCCTATTGACTAAATATATTGATTGATTTGACAATATGAAATAAACAAAATAGTTATATTTACAAAATGATTAAGGATTATAAATGAAGTGGAAAATATTATGATACAATTCATATATATATTTCAAAATATATAAAATTATAAATTAACTTTTTTAAATAAATGAAATAAAATAATTTTAATCATGTAAAAACAAAATAAATTTTATATAGATTAATTAGATAATTAATTAATATAATATTAGTTTGTAATTATAATAAATTATTATGAAATATGTAAAAACTAAAATTTCTTTGACGGTTCTTGGTTTTTAGTTTTTACAAATTATTAAAATTTACTATTAACCTTTTAAATAAGTCTAAGACTTTCTATGATTTTTTGTTTTGGTGGACTATTTTTAAATGAAATAAAACTTTAACAATATTCATACAACTATAGAGTAAAAGTGTAAGACTTTTAAATTATTAATTAATATAAGAAATTATTTAAATTTTATTAAATACAATACAATAAATTAATTTAATATTTTGTTATTATTTAAAAAATATAAATTTTAGTTAATAAATATAATTTTTTTTTTTAATAATGTATAGATGCAATTAAAAAATTTAGATTGAATTAAACTTCAGATGGTTGTTTAATAGAAATTTAAATCTATTTTTATTCACTTTATGTAGTGCCCTCTGTTTCGGTCATTGTTGTTGGTAATGTCATGATGATGTGGTGATTTTATTATTTAGTTTAATTTTAAGGTTATGAGATAACACTAATAATATGCTTGGATTTGATTAATAAAGTTAAATTAATTATAAGGTTACTTGTTTTATTTGGAATTAAATAAAGAATTAGATTCAATAATAAGCATTAATTGAATTATCTTTGGGAGTTAGTTATTTAAAGTAACCGGTTTAGATAAGGAGAGATAACTATCATTTAATGATTAAATTCAATCAATAATTTAAAAGTGAGAAAATATTAGAGAGGATTAAATATTAAAATTGTATTTAAGTTTAAATAAATTAAGGTGAAAGTATTTATTAAAATAAATATATTTTATTGTAACTAAAAGAAAGATTAAATTATTAAATATTTATTAAATATTTAATAGTTGATCTATTTGGTTCATCTATTAAAGAGTCAATTATAAAATAATAAATAAGGGTAGTGGCTGGCATTCAATCGTAACTATCGGAAGTGCAACGGTCTACGGATGGGAGTGGAAAAGTCACCATGAAACAAATTATTAAACAGGAAGTATTCTGGAGGAAGGGGGGGGAATGGATTTTTGGTTTTCTAAAAGAAATAATATTGGTCTATAGGAAATTGGATAGAGGAGGGATTTTTCATTCTGTTTTGGGGCGTTGGGGAAGAAAAAGAATGGTCTGTAGATTTTGGGAAAGGAAGAAGGATCAGGATGGAGATTACAAAGAAAAGAGGGCCTTCAAGGGAAATTTCTTGTTTTTCTATTATTCTTGATGAGAATAAAGACAGCAGGGAGAAGATTAGGCACCTTTCATTTGACCGCGGAGGGAAACTACACCAAGCAATGAAGGGTTAGCTTTGTTACAGGTATGCCCTAGTGCAATCTTTTCTCTATCTGTATGTCACTTTTACTGAAATGAGGCATTGTCTGCTTGTCTTGCTTAGTGTCTGGCCGAGTCTTAACAAAAATTCATTCACTCTTATGAAATAGTCATTGATTTTATTTGCAAATTCTTTCAAAATGTTTGGGGTCGTTTCATTAGCCATGAAGCATTTTCTTACCGCTATTTCTAAATCATGCAATAGGTAGTCCTCTGTTGCATTGAAACTGATTCATGTGATGATCTTTGTTTGGGCTGCAAATCTATTGTCAGCTGCTGAGTGTGTCAGCCATCATAGGGAGATTTTTATTCGCTGCTTAGTCTTGTGCCTTCCCCGTTTCCTCCAGTGAGCTTGAAGCGATTGATAAGGCATCCTTCCTTTATGTGTTGTGTATTTGATTAGGATAATGCAATTTTTATTGGTGGGAGATTTTATGAATGGCGGATTCTATCCTTTGTTCCACTCTATCACTGCATACTTTGTTTCACCTTGTCTTGATGGCTTTAAGTTATGCTGAATAATTGATGCTTGTCTTCCTTGAGATTTGATAATAATGCAAGTAGATGGCGATATTCCCAAATTCCAATATTCACTTTCTAATATACCTGACAACCTGTCTTTGTTACGTTATTTAGAGTGGAGGCATTGTACAAAATTAAATAGTCTCCCTGAAACCATTGGCAACATGTCATAGCTGCATCTTTTTGTCTTGCAAAGGTATGGTAAACCTGGCATGGCCGATGGCCAAATCCCATCACTGTACTCTGTGATATTGTTACCTCAGCGACACTCTAGGGTTATCTTTGCATTTTTATTAATTACTGGATATGACATTTCTCTTCCTTCTAAGATAAAAGTCTTACCTTTTAGAATATTGGGAATTCACATTCGAATTAGATTGCTTGTCTTTGATTGTGTATACGTGGGCACCTGTTCAATTCTAGAATGTGATTTAACTTATCAAGTTTGACATTCGTGAGTCTTCCACTATTGGGAGATTTGTGAGTCATTACTTGAACCCAATCAATTATAATGGAAGCCTTGGTTGTCAATAATATAAGGCCTTGAACTTAAGATGAATTTTACATGTATGATATTGAATGAACATAAACCATGCGAAGGGGATAATAGCAATAAATTCTTATGCCATCAATGATTTCATTTAGAACTATCTTAGTTTCTATGGAAATCGATACTTCCTTATAGCATCTATTCTTTGTACTTTGTTTTTAGATTTTATTCATTGAGCATTGATAGAAAATCAATACACTTGTAATCCAATTCTGTTGTGCTTTATTAGAAAATTGAATCACATTTGTAATTTGATTGTGATGTGTTTTATCAAAAAAATCAAACACCATAGGTATTTTAGTTATGCTATGTTGGTTTGGAAAACAAATCTATAGGTTATTTGATAATTCTGCATTATGTTTGGTAGTCATTCATAAAAATATAATCTTATTTTAGGTGATTAATTAAGCTGGTCCATAAACTAGAATGTTTAATAGGGAAAGAGTTATCAATGAAAAATTCATAAAATAAATAAAATAAGAATATATGAAAGTGTTTTGTTTTAATAGAGTTGTGAGAAGGAATAGGGGAAATTGATTTATTAGTTTTAGGGGATTGATTTCAATATTAGAAGTTAATAATATAAATAGGTTGGATATTGGTTGAGGTGATATATAATTGAAGGATCTTGTTTTGAATAAATAAAGTTATTAATTGTTGGTATGAAATCTTGCCATGTAGTTAGTCATTATGTATTAAGGATGGTGAAGTATAGAATCCTCACATTTGTTACTTTAAGAGGAAACATATGTTCTTTTAGAATATTATTAATCATTGTATCTAAATTAGAATGGAAAGGTAGGTTAAAAATTTTAACGTGAGATTTATTTTAATGAAAATTAAAATATAAAGTATATATTGACTTTCTCTTATATGTTCTCTTATTTGGTGATTTAATTTTATAGTATTAATTTCATGATATCTTTTAATTCCTTTATATTTCTTTTAGAATTAGATAAATATTATCTTAATATCTAACTCCTTGCATCTTATAGAAATTTAGTAGGAACAATGATTCTCTTATTTGTGTATTCTAATTATGTAATAGTTGAGTATCGTGTCATGGGTGTTTGTACTGAACTTTTATGGAATTGTGTATCCTTGGCCATGGTTAAGTATTATAGTAAACTCTATTTGACTTCATTATGGTAGTTTTATAAACTTGAATCAACGAAATAAATTATTCCTTGAATTGAGTGATATTATGTAAATGAGTTTTAAAATTGTCCCCTGAATTGAGTTTTCATTCTTAATTATTTCTTTTGAATTGTTAGTTAGTCTTTATGACAATCTGAGTTTCTATTAAATGAGGTTCTTATATGGATAGTTATTTAGAACCTTGAGATTGTAATTATTTTGTTATTAAGTAGGTTGGTTTTTATTTGGGAATGTAAATGGATTATTGTTGTTGTTGCCATGTTTTCTAATTTTTATGATGATGATTTACATACCAATCTAAGGGATTCTTGTGAGGAGAAAATTGAGGTCTCCCATGGAATGCCTAATTGGTGGCTTTTGGATGTGAGTATTTTTTGTTGAATTAAAGGTTGATTTTCTCCTATGAATCCTTTTTGAGGTGACACCATTGTTGATATATGGATTGAATTTGTGTTTTAGAGTTGATTGATTTGTGGATGGGGTTTGATGAAACTTTCTTTGTGTGGCTTTTTGGAGTTAATCCCTTATTTGAGGGAAATTCTATCCTTGTGTTGGCATTATTGGGGAAAAACTTGTGTTGCTTCATTTTACCCTTGTTTGTGGGTTTTCATTCTTTTGGCTTCCAGAGGCTTGAGATGATTGTCTGTTGATGTTCTCTCTTTATGTTCCCTTGATGTGGCAAGTGTTTTGGTATTATGATTTTAAAAAGGTTGTACAAGAATTGTTGAGACTCTGATTTTGTACTTGTTAGCGAGATGGGTAATGCCTCGCATGTTTCTCTATTGTGATCTAATGTTGTTGTTATGTTGTACAACCCTTGGATTTTGGTTTTTATGTTTTGAGTGTCTAGAGTGAGAGTGGCTCTAAGTGGGTGGTCGGTGCACAAAGGGGCGCCAGGATAGCCCTCGTTAGAGTGTGATTAATAAGTGAAAACATAAGTAATTAACTAGGGGGTGGGTAGAATCACATTAAAAAGATAATTGATGCCTCATCCACTTTTTAGTGCTACCACATACTAGAGGGGATTGAGAAGGCCGTGGTTGGCATGATCGTTGCCTTGTCTTCACGAAAGGTAACAGTTATGCATGAGCAACCCTATGGGGCGGTTTCTTGAGATAGGTAGCCTGGATAACCATAGATGGAGGTGGTTCCTAGTGCTTGGTTGCTTGGATAATCCGTTAGTAGATGGAGGTGGTACCTTGCAATAGGTAGCCTAGAGAATCCATGTTAAGCCATGCGATGACACTCTCCTCTAACACTTCTTCTTATGTTGCTTCTTTGGAAATCCTCTGGAAGTGGTTCTTTGTCTTGAATTGATGAAACATGGTTGTTTGAAATGATTTATGGTTTTACCCTATTTTATATTTGGTGTACTTTGTGGTCTTGTACGATCTCATCGATATTTGACTTATGACCTTGTACCCTTATGGTACTGTGATATGATGTTATTGTATTGTTTAAGTGCAATTTGGAATTGTATTATGTTTATTAATTCAGTTTGATTTGGAAGTGTTTCATGATCATCCTTTGGTTACTTGTTTACTGGTCATTGCTTTGATTATGTGATGAGATTTATGACTCTTGGATGTGGTTGATTATGTCATTGTAATTCTTGAGTGTTATGATACTTTTGTATGGCATTGAGTCTTGTGGTTCCCTATTTGGATGATCTTGGTTGAGGTCTCTTTCTTGTTAGCTCCTAGCATGGGGGGTGGGTCTTCAGACTCACATGGTCGGGTGGAACATGCTAAGCACCCCATTGGGTCCCCAGTCAAGGATCGAGAGGTGTGGATTGGTGCTGTTACAGTGACTCCAGTGTTGTATTTATCTTGGAGCTAGTTATGATACTTTGTATTTCTCTTTTTACTTGTATCATGTTATCTTGTTGTATGGGTTCCATTCATACTTGGAACACTCTTGTATCATTTTACTTCTTAAACATTGTACTGTAATGTAATGTAACATTAAACCTTGTGTGGATATTGGCCATGGTGGTTGTTATTTAAGGTGTTGAATTAATCATGTATATGTTGTAATTATGTACACAAATGGTTTCTTATCAATGATATTTCTAGTATGTGTTACATCTATTAATGTTTACTTTGTGATGGATTATATCTTTGGCTTTTAGTCTTCATTGTTGTTGTGTGAATCTTAGTCTCGTAATGACTCCTCGTGTACCCCAAGGGATGTATGTAAAAGAAATTTATGTCATGACTTAATGTGTTTTACATGTATGTTATGTTAACTTTAAAAAAAAAATTGTGCTATAATTATTGTGTAATTGTCCTTTGGGGTTCGCACGGTTTACAATGTGACTATTCAATAGAAGACTATGAGGTTATATGAGCCTTACAAGGACTTGACCTCATAATATATAAATATTTAGGAATAAATAATCAAAGTAGTATCTTCATAGTCATAAGATTTAGTGTGAAATTTTAAAAAAATAACTATATAAAACTATAGAATGAAAATGTTCATTAACAAAATGAAATAATGATAAAGATGCAACATGTTTCTCAAGTCTGATATCAATTTCCACTATTATTCAATTTTTTAAAAATATTGAAAATCAATTAATAATAAATATATGTATTTTTTTCCAGATATATGTTGAAAAAAACATTTAAAAACCAAAAAAGGAAAACCTGAAAATATTAATTAAACAGTGAAACATCATTCTAATCCAATTTTTTTAACTCTTATACTATACTAAATTAAATTTGTAAGAACAACTATTCTTCTAAAAATATAAGTAGGCCTTGCAGTAGCAATTGGGATTTGGGCTTTATCTGTGTAATATATGTTATACTTATCATAATTAATGTTTAGTTTCACTCATTTTTTTTATTTAAATGGTTAACAAGTTAAAGATTCAAGATCTATAACTGTTTTAAGTAAATATAACAGCTCCTTTGATGAGGATGTTGAACTCGTTCGCACATTAAAAAAAATTAAAGAAGGGCTTCATTAATTCTTCTAAATATAGGTGGAAGGGAAAAAATTGGCTAAAATAACAAGAATAATTTAGAGCATCTATTCAATGAAAAAGTAGAGAAATTTTTTTAATCTTTTGTACTCTCTATTTAGTGAAAAAGCAGGGTAAATTTGTTATAAGCGATACTTCTTGTGATATGTTAAATTAAAATAATTTGTCAAACTCTTATATTAAAATATGTCACTTTTATATTAAACATCTCATTAAGAATAATCACATCAAAATAAACTAAAAGAATAAATAAAATACTGTAATTAATTATTCAAAACATTTCTACCCAACAAATCACCTTATTCACGGTGTTCGATTATTTGGCCCAAATTCGGTGTTCTTGCTTAGATTTCTTAGGAATGGAGGCATTTTTTTATAGGGTGAATTACACAATCCAACCTTATGATGTGGGTTTAATGAAAAGAGAGATTTTTGACAAGTATTTCGACCATACTGCATGGACAGAGGTAAATCCACTTGCCACATACAAAATAGGGGATAACGTAGAGTTAGCTCTGGGTTGTGGGTGCCCAATTCCTGAATGGAACTCAATTGTTTCTTATGTAGTTCCCCTAGATGGTATCTTCTACTATATAACTAGAAATTTTAACTCCAACATTGACATCATAGTAGGCCTCAACAACATCACGAACCCAAATAATAATCAGGTGAGCAGATCATACTTTATCCCTTATGAAACGGGTATGTTAAGTTACCTTATACTAACAATGTTTATGAATTCAAGGAAGGGGCATAAAATGGCGGGGTGGGAATGGCTTAGGGAGGGAAGGGAGTAGAAAATGGTGGAAGAGAAAATGGTAATGGAGGAAAAGAAAAAGGAAGAGGAAAATGGGTGATTTTTCAGATTTTAAATAATAGCAACTATGGAGCATTGTAGAAAAATATTCAATGAAATTTTTACATGCAACAAATTTAACCTATGGGGCACTGGATATGCATTATATTGGAGTAAAACACAACTAAAAAACCAAGAGATTCACTGAAACCATAGCAAGTGAATCACCTCAATTTTCTTTCTTCGCCAATGCTCTGGTTCCGCCCGCTTCTTCACTACAGAGACTTCTAAAACATAGCTAAATCTCATCTAGTTGAGAGCCATTTAAGGTTGCTCAAGGTTGGTTCACATTTATTGCATGGAGCGAGCTTTGGTGGCTATTAAATGGCAAGGCAATTACAGAAACAACAAGAAATGTTGTGAAATGATGCAACTGTACTGGGAGCCATACCTAATGGAGATAGGGATGAGGATGCAATATTTAATGCTGGTAGTTCGTTGTGTAGTGGGGACGACAACCTATATAGAAATAATACCACATTCTTTCACCGGCGGGGTTCCTCCTTCCAACGACATTTCCACCGACGACGTCGCCACCAAACAGGTTGTTGTGGATAAAGAAACTGGAGTCTCGATCCACATTTATTTGCCTTGCACAGCCTTAGATTGGGGAGCCCATAAATTCGGCATGGGCATCCATTTTCACGATGGAGGTTTCTACATGAGCTGCATGGACTAGAAAATGTACTCGCCCCTTGTGACAGCCTCCAATGTGATCTGCCTCTCCATGGACTATAGGCTTCAAAGATGAAGACATTAAATTCGTGGGGCTCCCCCTACCAACTATATAAGCCGACGTTCATGGGGTTCCCGCTGGCGTTAGACTGGGGGAAATGCTAGTGGGGTTTCCCCACATAAAAAAGCCTATCGGCTAATCAATTAAATTGATTTACTTGTGCAAGTTACAAAATCTAGAGGATTTGATGGATTAGAGTTAGAGTTAATCAAGATTTAATTAAATAAAGTTTGATTTATTTAATTAAAAGGGATGATGTTAGAGTTAAATCAAATAAAGGTTAGTTTATTTAATTTAAAGGATATGAAATATGATTTAATCAAATAAAGTGATTTATTTAATCAAAAGAGGAACATTAGGATTAATTAGAAAAAATGATTTATTCAATTAATAGAAGATAATGATTTAATCAAATAAAGTGGGATTATTTAATTAAAAGATGAAATGTGATGGATTTAATCAAATAAAGATTATTTGATTAATTGGTTAGTAAAGGAGTGATTTAGGCATAATTTGTGTTAGTAAATTAGGATCAGATGCACAAGATCAATTAGTATAATTCACGTGTCTAAAGAAGGTAATATTAATAATTACTTACCTTAATAAATGTTTGAAATATACTAATATTACAATTAAACTACCAAGTATAAAGGTAATTGATTGTTACTACCCTTAATACTTGCTAGCATGGCCTAATATATGTCTTTGGGTATACAAAGAAGGAGAGTACAGCTTGCAATTTTCCCAAATTTGATGTGAAAGCATTAAAGGGTGAAAATGTTAGGTAAATTCCAAGATAATCACTTGACCATGGCCAAAGTAATAGCCATTTTGTAATATTTATGAAATAAAGTGGAGAAATCCCTCTAAGTTAGGTAAATATTATGCTTTTAGTGAGAAACCCTAAAAGAAGCTTGTAACCTACTCCCAGTATCATTTGCATTTCACTTTCACCTGTATTTCATGTTGTTGTCTATTGCCGATGGTATGAGTATCTTTACAATCTTGGTATCTTCTTGCACATGATGAACTAGGACAACATGCTCTATGTAAGTTGTCTCATTCCTTGAATGAAATGCTAAGATTTTTCTTTATCTATGAAAGAAATGATTGCATATGCTCAATTTGTGACATAAAGGAGTGAAAACTGTGTTGTTACATTTTAGAGGAACACCATGGAGAACCATAGTTTCCATCATCTTTATGTCACAAATTGAGCATATGCAATCATTTCTTTCACAAATAAAATAAAATCTTAGCATTTCATTCAAGGAACGAGACAACTTACATATAGCATGTTGTCCTAGTTCAGCCTGTGCAAGAAGATACCCAAATTGTAAAGATACTCAAACACTTGGTGGCAGGAAACAACATGAAATACAAGTGAAAGTGAAATGAAAATGATCCCTAGAGTAGGTTACAAGCTTCTTTTAGGGTTTCTGATTAAAACCCTAATCTTTAGCCAACCTAGAGGGATTTTTTCCACTTTATTTCATAAATATTACTTAATGGTTATTACTTTGGTCATGGTCAAGTAATTATCTTGGCATTTACCTAGCATTTTGACCCTTAAATGCTTTTACATCAAATTTGGGAGAATTACAAGGTGTACTCTCCTTCTTTGTATACCCAAAGGCATATATTAGGCCATCCTAGCAAGTATTAAGGGTAGTAACAATCAATTACCCCAATACTTAGCAGTTTAATTGTAATATTAGTCTATTTCAAACATTTATTAAGGTAAGTAGTATAACATTTATTTCAAAAATGCCAATAGGTAGGTTGAGTTGATGATATGACATCATAAACATGATGTCATCACTTTTAGTTAACTTTTGAATTTAAATTTATTGTTGTAGTGATAGAAAGAGGGAAAAATTAATTTGGTAGTTGTACTTGGTTTAAGTGGTTAAATTCTATACCAAAAAAGGTACAAACTAACCCTGAGAGAAGGTACATGAGCAAGAAAATATCCATGGTTCCAAGAGTTCTAGTAACCAAAAAAGGGTTGGATAACTAGAAAGAGTTACTCTGTAAGGTTATTTTTCTCTTCAGCTAAGTTTATTCCCAGGTTAAATAGAAACAGTAAGTACTCAATGTTTTACAAATTTTCTCCCCCTTTTATATTCCATCTAAAATTCATGGAACACAAAAGAACAATCTTTCTTGTAGTTAATATTGTACCATAATTCTATAACTTAACAACAAAATTATTGACATAGTGCAACAAATATGCAATATGCAAAATTCTCTTGCAAAAGTTCTTTTGCAAAATTATATAAGTTAATGAATTCCTTTCCTTTCTTATCACAACTATCTATATTAACACAACATTTACTTAACAAATCATGAGACTATTTTCAACTGAATACATGAATCAGTAATAACAGTGATATGCATCTAGCCTCGTGTTCTGAAACATCTTCTTCCTATTAAGTCACAACTTGAAGAACCTCCTTGGAACAACATAATTGCATAAAATTATTGCCACATTACAAATGAACCACCACATTATTACATAGAGTGAATCATGAGACAAGGACTTCTCTTGAAAACAAAATTAACTTTTCCTTTCTTCTCTTCCAAATTTAAAAGTGATAGTGCAAATGTAAATTTCATAATTAAGACAAGATTTACAATATGGGATATACTTAACACATCGTGAAACAAAGAAGTTTTCCTTGAACCCAACACAATTATTGTTTTCCTTTTCAAGGATGCAAATAACTCCAAGATAGCCTTCATCAAGAAACCTGAAAAGAAACAAGTGAGGAAAAAAAAAATGTTCCAATGACTCTCCTCCCAACCATAAGGTTGTTACAACCCACCCTCAAGCAAGGGCATTCACTTAGACACAACACAATTATAAAACAACACAAGAACACATAAAATTCAGACTAAACATGCACCAAGAAAACACAAATACAAATCTACCGCATTGGTTATCCCCAAGGGAAACCACAAAAGGGGGAGTAGGGGCTCGACCAAAAGGGGTGTATAAAGAAAAATATCATGATCACATCTCCACACAACAACACCACATAAACCCCTCATAAGCACCACAACGCCAATACACCATCCACCACATCACACCATACCAAGACCCCTTATCCCTTCACTCAATAGTATGCAAGAAGAAGGGGATGCTCACATCCCATGGATAGAAAGGGTACTCATACCTTGGTGATGGCCATAACCTAAGAGGGATACTCATATCCTAAAAAGAAGCCCCTTAGTGTGGGAGCCGCACCCACTCAAAACCCCTATACATTGGATGACCAAAACTCCTCTAAATAGAGGGGTTCAACTCCCCCAAAAGGATACACAACAACACAGACAACAACACCTCAATAATGAGAAAAAACACACATATCAACAAGGAAAGTAAGAATACTACATATGAAAAACCCTCAACAAAATATTTTCTTTTCTATTTCCAAATAAATATGCATACAAGACAAGAGAGAGGAATACCTTCAAGAGCAATGATTCCAACAATGGATAGCTCTTCTTTCCTCCTCCAAGATCTTCTCTCCCTCCTCTCCCAAATTTCTCCTCAAGGAAAGAAATTAAAATATGCAAAGAGAGAAAAATAACAAAGTAACTCCCTTCCTCTCCATAAGGAGAGGGTTATAAAGGGAAAGTAAGAAGTTACTTCCTTTGAACTAACTCAACCAATCAAAACCATAACCCATTTTCGCCACTTTAATAAAGAGGACATAAAAAGAGTCATAAACACCTTTAAAGAGAACACAAATGATAAAAATAAACTTCTAACCCTTATACCTAAGGCATAGGCTATTCCCCAAACATAAAATATACCTTAGTTCTTCTTAAAAGTCTTCTAAAACCTCATTTTTAATTACAAGGCCAAAATTTACACAAGCCACAACCAAAAATCCAACACCACATAATACCAACATGAAATCCTACTACTTAATATCAAGGCCTATGGACCAAGAATCTAGGATGAACATAATATAGACAAGACAAAAGGTGGCTAAGTGGATCCCCTCAATCCATCAATATTAGAACTCCTGCACACTCAACAAAATGTGTTATACGATAGGAATATGTATATACATGTACATAATAAAAAAGAATGAAATACTTGATATATTGACATAATTGAATAACATACATAAAGCATCATATATATCCCATCATGATAAAGTATTAATCAAAAATCACATCAAGATCACCATGTACACACTATAAAACATAACCTCCGTCAATTATATCAATGCCCTCCAAAATATGCACCAGTCAAATCATCAACCATAGATTCTAATATCATGCCAAATACCATCCTAAGTAAATGAATCTGCATCAACAAAATACTAAATATCATAATCATCCAAATATATCCAAACCCACCAAAAGATCACACCAGAGGATAACTCATGAACTGAATAATATATAATCCATAGTAAGCCAACTACTAGTCATCAAGGACCTCCCCTAATTAACACAATACATTTGATATAAATATAGCACCATGAATAACAATTAGATAATCTCTAACTTGTCATGGTTGAACATCTTGTGCAACACTCGTGCATAATCAAAAGAACACATCTAGTTATCATATAGAAACCATGATCACCCATTGAATTGGTAAAATTTTCCAATTTAATCCGTCAAGTGAATGACCATCTTTCCTAACTCATGTATGACACCCAACATGAAAGAACATCAAATATTGGACAAGGATTGAATCAAATCATATCGGCACAACATGAACATAGAGGGTGGCATCTCACATTCATTGTGTTTTCTTCATGTGTCTTCATTGTGTTTTCTTTGTCTCTTCATTGTGTTTTCTTTATGTCTTTATTATGTTTTCTTTTATGTCATCATCATGTTTGCTTTATTCTTTTCATGCTATATTGCACCTCATGTGTGTGTTCCTTTCTCCTTACATTGTTGTTCCATAAGATCTTGAGTTTGGGGGCTAGCGCATTCCCTTGATTTGATGTTGTCCTATCTCTTCAATGTTCAGATAAATCAACCCTTCCTAGCTTATCATTACTTTAGTGTGAACATGAGCATAAGTTCATTATCTCACTAAAGTGGGGGCTAAATGCAACATCATAAATTGTCACCCTTGACAATTTCACACTAGTTTTATCTCCCCTCTATGTTCCTAGACCTAATTATGCCTTCAATTTACACATTTTGTAATCACATTTAGAAAATCATAGTTCAATTGGGGATTATCAATTAATAATTATTTAATGACACGCAAAGCCCCAAAATAGATCTAGAGTAGGGTGTTAGTGCCCTATCTAGCCTTTTTTGGCCCCAATTCAAATATGCCAATGTTGGAATTTTAACATTTCAAAATTTTAATTTACTTGTCAACTATTGGTATTTATTTTTCGAGAAATGAAATAGTTGTATATAAATACAAGTATTTTTCACCATTTGAAATGTTAATGAATCCTAAAGAAATTGAGATAATAATTGAGCATCCCAAAATTAGTCAAGAGGAAAATTAGCATAATTATTGCATCATTATTTAAGTCAAGCATCATATTAGTAATGCATCAATTTTTAATGTGCTTTTTTTTATGTTTCATGTATATTTATTTTGTGAGTATTAACACTTGAAATACTTCAAATCAAGAAACCAATTATTCTTGAATGTGATGAGTACAATGACTTAATTCCATCAAGGAGTGCAACTATGAGTGGTAAGTTGCAATACTTGTTAGTGTTTCACTCATTTATCCATTTTCCCATGCCCGACCTAGGGTAAGCACTCATTTAAATCATCATAGCCATTTTGGAGGTAGAAATACCAAAATGGGGTTTGACTTAGGAAATCCTCTATATGACACAAAACTTTTCCCTCTTCCTTGTGTGTAGTTTACAAATTGTAGACGAGGGGGACCGATTGCTCAGGACTCCAGTTCATTGGAAAGTCTAGAACAATAGGCTACCCTCATCTACCTCAAGCTAATGAAATGTTTTAGGATAGTTTAAGGTTTTAAGGCTAGAAAGGAAGAGAAAAGTAGTTGTTGCTATCCTTCTACAATTTTAGATGTTTTAGGAAGTCAGGTGAGCAGGTTTTTGGAGTTTGGATTGCAAATTAGGAATCTCACTACCAAAGGACTATAGCACGGGACTAGACTCTAGTGTGGCATGCTGGTGTCTCAGTGGTGCGTTGGCATTCATATGGAAAAAAAGTGCAAGGTATAGTCTAAAATCACAAAAAACCCACTAACGACCTAACTGATGAAGTTTACTACAATAATGGGAATGGATCTTGTAAAAATAATGAGTTACATTTTTTGGCCAAACTTGACATTGAAATCAACATTTTTCACCAGATCTTCAATTTCTTAAACCAATAGTAGCTAAACCATTAAGAATTTTGAACTAAAAAATAAAGTAGGAATGATGATTTTCTACTATATCTTGGTCATTCAATTATGTCCTAGGATCCCTAATTGGATTTACTAACAACCTCATAAGGTGAGTCAATTCTCAATGAGGAGGACCTAGGAGGGGGTTCTTTCAGATTTAAGGGGTTCACCAGCAAGCAAATTCTTGGAAAAGACAAATAAGCATTCAACCTACAAAACCTAGTTATGCAACCTAAATGAGATTCAAATGATGGAATTATGCAACAAAAAGATAGGATGTGTATACCTAGGAAGTTTGGAGATGTGAGGATTCTATAAATACAAAGAAGCTATTCAAATATGCTAGGGGGGACAAAGATGCCTTTACTGTTGTCTTAGTTCCACTACTATTTTTCAGGGAAAATGCAAAATATTTGGATGTTGGAACTGGATCTAAAGGAATCTCTACAAAATATGTTCAGGAGGACTAAGATGCCCAAGGTGGCATATTAGTCTTGTTCTTAATTTATGAAAACTTTGAATGTGGTCTTGAGCTCCAAGGTTTGCACTTGCTTCTTCTTTGATCTTAGGTTCTCAAGCTTCTGGATTAGACCTATAGGTGAGTTTTCATGAATATGAAAACTTTGTAATGCAACTTTTCAACTTTGCAATCTTGCACTCCAAATGATCTTCAAGTCTTCAACCTAAATCTACAATCACAAATATGCAAGAAGGAAAAAACTTGTTGTTTGTTAGTGAATGGGGGTTTTTCCTTGGTCAAACCCCTTTGTTGGTAATTAAACCTTGAAATTAAATAAAGTAATGAAGGGAAATGGTGAATAAAAAATGTTTCATGCAATGCTATAACTCACCAAACCCTTGTAAAATCTACAAACTTGTGTGAAATGCCTGCAATGGATATGGATCTTGAACCAAAGATATGGACTTGAACAACTTGCTTAAATCAAAACCCTACATCACAAATGCTAGCACAACAACACACATGATGCAAGAAGATCTTCATATGATGCTTGAATCTTTATGATGGCTTCAAATGCTTGATAGAAATGCTCTTGTGAACTCAATTTTCTATTATGAATGCTCTCACAAAAGACTTGATTGCTTAGATTGCTTGTTATCTTCTTAGGAGAAAATTAAATCCTGAAAATAACTCAAGGAGAACTAAGATGCCCTAGGTGGTGTCTTAGTCCAAAGTCATGAAACTTGGGGCAAAAACACCAAAAAAGGGCCCAATTAAGATGTCTCAAAATCAGGGTCCTAAGACCTTTGGGGGACAAAGACGCCCTAGGTGGTGTTTTAGTCCTAACCCAAAAATCAGGGACACATAGATGAGAACATTAAATTATTATTTATGCATTGGAAAATGTCAAGATTAGCTAGAAAAAAGATATAATTCATAGGGATTGTGGATGCAAAATAGGACCAATTAAGACATAAATAGGATAAATAAAGCAAGGCAGGCCCAAACAAGTGTGAAAATGCACTTGGGTATGCATTTTACTACACTTCAAATTTGAAAATGAAGCAAACTAGTGATTTATGATATTTTGTGTATATATTCTATTTATATTTAATAATAATAATAATAATAAATTGTGAATCCTTTTAATATGTAATTTTTAATAATTTATTTTTTCTACTAAACAACATTTTTAAAAAGTGATGTTCACTTCATACCACATAACTTTTTTTATAGAAAGGATACAATTCTAATTTTTAAATATAGGTGTGTCACACCAATATCTAGTGCATGGATAATTTTTTATAATTTTTTGTTGCATATTTTTTTAATTAATTTTCCAAGTCAAAGTAATTATAATTTGGATAGAGGTGTACTTCATACCACATAACCTTTTTTATATGCATTTGAATTAACTTATTCTTTTTTTGTTGGAATAAGGTCATCAATACCTGGTGCACATGTATTTCTTAGAATTTTATTTCTTTATTTTCCTATATTTTCATATATGGGTATGTGCAAGATCATCATGGAAAAAACAAGCCCTTAAGTGGCAAAAAATTCAGAAAAATCAAAGTTAGGAAACTTGACGTAAAAATTTGAATAAGTTATCTATATTATTTCAAAAATATGTAAGAATAGAATCTGTAGCAAATTGAATTTAGTTTCTAATCTACTAGGTTTGTTTTAAAAAAATATCAATTTGGTGAAAATTTGAAATTTCAATGTAGTAGTACTTAAATTTCAGGGAAAAAATAAGAAGTAGGTGTCTATCTGACCACCCTAACCACAATAAAATGATAATATTTTTTAATAATATTTTAGATATAAGTAGAGGAATCATGTCCTGATGTGATGCATATTTTTGTATTTTTTTCCAAGTAAAAATTAATTATTAATTTTTATTACAACTTTTAAAAAATATAAAAACTCGTATGTCGACCACCTTAACTTGGTCAAACTTCATGAAATTCAATTTTTCTTTTTTAATCCTATAGTATGCTTCCGACCACCTTAACTTGGTCAAAACTTCATGAAATTCAATTTTTCTTTTTTTAATCCTATAGTATGTGAAGCATAGAATGTGATGCATGTTTTGGATTCAAAAATGTGATACCATTTGAAAGCTATAGATGTTTTTCAATCAGTCTATCAATCAGGACTTTAGTCATAATTTGAATAGAAAATGAATAATAATTACTTATTAAATTCAAAGTAAAGCATAATTTATATTGATGGAAATATGATAATCTCCTTTAAAAATGCTTTTTGTTTCATCAATTTTGGGTAAAAAAAGGTCATCAGCCACATACCCATCATATTGCCACTTTTTGGCCCATCATGATCCTGCGCATACCCATGTGTGAAACAAATACCTTGATGTACATTGAATAACCTACATTCACAAGAAATAAAAATTAACTATAATAATTAAATTAAATATATTTAAAATTATACTATTTGGGAAGCTTATAATAAGGGCTACATACTTGCAAAACATAAATTTACAATCCACATAATGTATGAAGGTTTAAGAACATGTTCTGTAAAAATCAAGATTTTCATAATTTATTTTTTTCCTATCTCCATTATGCTACAATTTAATTTTGTTCATACATGACTCATTATATTATAATCCAAAGAATGTAAAAAGGGTTAAGAACATGTTCCATAAAAGTCCTACCCTTTTCATGATTGCATTTGTTCTAATCTCCATCATGATAAAATTTAATATCATACATTCTAGACTCATTATCTTACAATCCAAAGAATGAACAAAGAGTTAAGAACATGTTATGCAAAATTCTTTCCCTCTTATGATTGTACTCATTCCTATCTCCATCATGGTAAAATTTAATTTTATACTTACAAGACTCATCATCTTACAATATGGAGAATGAATGAAGGGTTAAGAACATGTTCTATAAAAGTCTTTTCCTTTTCATGATTGCATTCGTTCTTCTCTCCATCATGCTAAAATTCAATTTTGTACATGTAGGACTCACTATTTTGCAATCAAAGTGTAAAGAATATGTTTTGTATAACTATTTTGCTCACTTGCATCTCTTTTAATAATTGCAATCATTCAAACCTCATCCATGCTAAATTTAATTTATGAGCTTCATAACCAGTTCTCACCTACTCTATGTATAGTTAGTCTTTCTTGACATCTACTGATAGATGCACAAATTTATAAGTCCCATAATTTAGAGTTATAAAATATGAGTAGATTTATCAATGGAACGTGAAAAAAAATAAAATTCCAACACATATTTGTGGGTGGGTAAATTATAGGTAAGGCCTCTATTTGTTCCCCAAGACACTTGATCATTCTAGGTTACACTATTCTAGAACAATCTCTTAAGAACTCTAACTGAAAAAAAACTACCAAACTATGATGGATCAAGATTCTCAAAACCATGGAACTTAGGAAAATTTTGTTTTAATATACATCACATAGGATCCCTTCATACTAACCTCTCTCGATTTTTTAAATCTCCAAACCGGGCATGTGCAGGATCATGGTATGCCAAACAGGCCCTTAAGTGGCAAAAAATTCAGAAAAATCAGTGTTAGGCAACTTGACGTAAATATTTGAATAAGTTATCTATATTATTTCAAAAATATGTAAGAATAGAATTTGTATAAAATTGAATGTAGTTTCTAAAATACTAGGTTTATTTAAAAATAAATAAAATCTATTTGGTGAAAATTTGAAATTTCAATGCAGTAGTACTTAAATTTCAGAAAAAATAAGAAGTAGGTGTAATCATCTGACCACCCTAACCATAATAAAATGATAATATTTTTTGTAAGATTTTATATATAAGTAGAGGACTCATGTCCGGATGTGATGCATATTTTTTGTAATTTTTTCCAAGCAAATAATTAATTATGAATTTTTTATTACAACTTTTAGAAAATATAAAACTCGTCTATCGACCACCTTAACTTGGTCAAAATTCATGAAATTTAATTTTTCTTTTTTTAATCATATAGTATGTAAAGCATAGAATGTGACACATGTTTTGGATTCAAAAAATATGGTACCATTTGAAAGTTATAGATGTTTTTCAATCAGCCTATTGATAAGGACTTTAGTCATAATTCTAATAGAAAATGAATAATAATTATTTATTAAATTAAAATTAAATCATAATTTATATTTTTGGAAAGCTGAGAATCTCCTCTAAAAACCCTTTTCGTTTCATTAATTTTGGGTGAAAAAAAAGTCATCAGCCACTTACCCTACAAATATTGCCACTTTTTGGCATACCATGATCCTGCACATACCCAACCCCTTTACTATGGAAACCATTTTTAAAATGTTGCAAAATGTGTCAATTGTGTTAAGTAGAACCTTGTAAAGAGCCCTACATTCCATTTCATGATTTATGAAAAAAAACTAATAGTGTTAATAGGTCTATGTGGTTGAGTGAATGCTAGGGAATGCATCTGTTCATTCCCCTAGACACTAGATTGTTTTAGACTACAATATTTCAACACAATTTCTTAAGAGCCCTAAGTGAAAAAATTCCAAATTATGATGGGTTGATTCTCAAAATCCATTGCACTTAGGATGATTTCATCTGACCCTACAAGGTCAAATGTGATCCCTCCATGATAAACTTTCTCAGTTTTTAAAATAGTCAATCCACTTAATTATGGTGACAATGTTTCAAATCTTGTTAAAAGCATCAATTTTGTTAGTAAAAACTTATCAAGATCTATACTTGTAATGCCACTTTTCCTCCTAAAGTATTTTAAGTGTTAGCAATGGATTTGATATAATAATTTATATTAGAGGGAAGATAATTTACAAGCTACAATATTATTAAGATGGATGTGAATAACTAATGCAAAAGAAAATATGAGATAATTTAGTAAGAAACTCCAAAATAGATAATTAACATGATAAATTGAATACACATCCATATAAGTCATATACATGAACACCAACGAATATAATTAATATTCTCAATATATTTAAGGGGTAATAGTTTTAATGCTTATCTAAATAATAGCATTTGGAAAAGCCACTCTCACCTTAGGAAGATCTCAGTAGTACTGGATCTTGCTATGGAGTAGTCTGGGAGAAATAAACATACTTCACCACTCTACATCAGTGTTGGTTCCACTGGAACAATGCTCAACACCATGCAATACCCATGCCCTAGCCAAGGGTTGTCCTGAGTGCACTTATGTACCCCAGGTTGGACACACACATAAGATGTGCCCCCTTCTATGCCCTGTCCATAGCTCACCAACCACTTTCTTCTTCCTTGAATGTTCTCCATGCTTCTTTTCTAAGTTTCACACAAATGCTTTATATAAGCCTCAAGGAGTGGTTTCCAAACCATCATGCCCTTTCCCACAATTTTTTTTAATTATATTTAAATAAGTAATTGTTCTTCCACTTTTTAAAGAGTGTTTATATATATATACTCTTTATTAATCTCTCTTTTAACCAAAGGATCATAATATCCTTTATTTTTCATCTCCTTTTTAATTCTAAAGGGTTATTTCTTAGATTTCTCTTCTTTTGAAGAAAAAATCTCATAACAATTCTTCTCTTGTAAATTAGCTGATGTCCTTAGTAGTATAGATACATATACATCACAAATTAAAACACATAATCAATAATTGAAGAAATGTCACTTTTCCTCCTAAAGTAGTTTAATTGTTAGCAACGGATTTGATATAATAAATATTAGAGGGCAGATAAATTACAAGCTAAAATATTATTAAAATGGATTTGAATGACTAATGTAAAAGACAATATGTGATAATTTAGTAAGAAACTCCAAAATAGATAGTTAACATGATAAATTGAATACACATCCATATAATTCATATGCATGAACTCCATATAATATAATTAATATTCTCAATATATTTTAGGGGAAATGGTTTTAATACTTATCTGAAAATAGCACTTGATAAATCCACTCTCACCCTAGGAAGATGTTAGTGGTATTGACTCTTGCTATGGAGTAGTCTAGGAGAAATAAGTGGACCTCCCCACTCTATAAGAGTGTTGGTTCCACTGGAACAATGCTCAACACTGTACAATACCCATGCCCTAGCTAGGACTATCCTAAGTGCACTTTTGTACCCCAAGTTGGACAAACACATAAGATGTGCCCTCTTCTCCATCCCATCGATAGCTCACCAACCACTTTCTAATTTGTGATTTGAAAAGGATGATCAAGATCACATAGTAGAATATCTTGATCGACAATCGAAGGATGTTGGGAGGATTTAAACATGAATAATCTGTACAAAATAGATTGCACAATTTGTGTGATTGAAGAAATAGATTTAATTATCTATGGGATTAAGGAATAGATTGATTAGTCAAGAATAGACTGATTAGACATGGGATCATAATTTTCTTAATCAGTCCTAATAGATTGAGAAATTAGGGGATCACAATTTACTCAATCAGGAAAGTGGTTGAGAAAGATTAATTGATTGATTTAATTAATTAATTCATTTTGGAGTTGAACGTCCAAATCAAGTTTGACTTTTGCAAACAAAGTTGCATTAGTTTGATTTGATTTTTGATTATTTTATGAATAGTTTATTCAATTTATTCAAATTTGGAGGGAAAAGAGTTAAATTATTATGTTTTAATAATTCAATCGACTTAGGAGAATAAAATGAATTAGTGATGTAATTAAATAATTGGTGTTATTTAATTAATCAGGATGAATAAAGTGAAGATTAGGACTTTATTAAATAAATGAAATTTATTTAATTGGTTGAAAATGATGAAAAAGTGAATTAATTAAATAATTTGGTTTTATTCAATCAATAGTAGAAATAGGGTTTTAGGATTTTATTAAATAAATGGAATTTATTTAATTAGTCAAAAATGATGGAAAAGTGAATTAATTAAATAATGTCGTATTATTCAATTAATAGGGGAAATTAAGGTTTTTGATGTAATTGATGTGAAGTGTAGTGATGTTTGATAATAATGATGTTGATGATGTGAAAATGACATTTAGGGTGTGTGATAAGTGTTAGGTCAATTTTACATGTCTACATTTTCCCCCTCTTTGATACAAAGTACGAGTTGCTTTGTTTCAAAGATTCAATGTTAAGATAAAGATTTTTAAAAAAAATTATGCCCCATAGTGCCCCAGCAGTTAGCGGAATGATGGTAGGACTCTGTCATGCTCCCTTGAGAGGTTGGCCAAAACTTTCGATTTTCAAGTCAGGCTCACGATACTATTCTATTTTAACTTAGTTGTGGAGAGGATGAAAAATTAGGTCTATAGGTCCCTCGTTGTTGTTCCAATGTTCCTGGGAAGTCCTAATTTGAATGTAGGAAGGTTACCTAAGTAAAAATTAGGGTTTCCTAGTTAAAAATTAGGGTTTTTGAGGGTTAAAATAGGTAATTAAGGTTCTAATTCCCTCATTTTCACTTTGTTCCTATAGCGAATTCTAGCCTCGGGATTTCTCGATTTGTTAGTTGTCGAGGAGAAATGCCTAGGATTTAGGGAGCTCAACATCATTCAGACTTGGTTCGAGAGTTTGGATGACCCACAAGCATCAATGCCTCAGTATGTACCCTCTTGATTCCAACTTTCATCTTTTCATGTTCTCATAATTCATGCACAAAGTCAATCCAATCAAAAGAAAGCTTTTAGAGTTTTAGCACTACTGCATTAGTTTTAGTGCACTTGCTATTTTGGAAAGCTCACTCTTGCAAAAATTCTACACACTTGCTTTAAATTTGTGCTTTTGATTTGGTTTTTCTCTTTTGAAATGTCATTTTGCTATAGTTTTTTTCTTTTGTTTTCTCTCCTTAGTTTTTTGCGCACTTGATAAAACTTTATTCTTTTGATAAAAATCTTCTCTTTTGATTTTTTCACTTTTTACTTCCCTCAGTTCTTTTGAAAAAAATTCTTGCTTTTTCCAAAGTTATATTACTTTTTTCTACTTTTTATCACTTTTCCTAAGTTTGGCTCACTTTTAACTTTTTTTGGAAACTAAGTTTCTTCATTGTTTTAATTTCATTTTATGTGTTCAAAGCGAAAACCTAACATCATGGGTTGAAATGATTATAGGTGGTCCTTAAACCACTACAGTTGAGGGAGCAACGACCTCGAGACCTATTTGATCCAATTTTTGGTTTCAATGTTTTAGAGCAAGATTTCCTAGATGTGGTCAGATTACATCATATTTGTTACATGCATCCCATCTAATCTCACACTGCAATGATGATCGTGCTCATGGATTGGTGGCATTCAATGACTTCTTCATTCCACTTACCAACAAGAGAGGCCACCATTACCCTTGACGATGTGTGGAGGATTCTTTGCATTCCTATACATGGTGAGATTTTTACATATCATGTTTGATGGTGTACCCATGTCGTGCAATGTGTGCTTGGTTTCAGACACTTGGAGGTTCGATAGTCTGAGATTGATTTGTCTTAGTTTGTTGGTAGTGCATACCCTATTTCCCTTGTTCTTTGCGGCTTGATTTTGGGGTTGGTTGTTGTTGATAAGAGAGGTCATCAGTTCCCTGTTGGATGAGCTATTGTGATGTGCTTCATGTGTATAACTTCTTGAGGTGGCTATTGTTTAGCGGTTCACCTAAAGGTTCTCCTTCAAGAGTAGCCAACTAATAGGCCCCAAAGCCATAGCTTGTTATGATGATGAATGGGCCTAACTAGTTGGGTTCAAATTTTCCTTTGACATCCTGATTCAGTTGTACCTTCTAATTCTCCTTGAGGTCCAAGTCACCATTTTTAATTTTTTTATCTTTGATTTTCTTGTCATAGCTTTGTTTGAGCTGATTTTGATAAACCTGCAGATGGTTTAACATGTTCAAATGCCTTTCATTTAGGAGCTCTATTTCATTTATCCTAGATACTTGGAATTCTTCATTGCTGACCATGCCTTTTAATGAGATTCACAATGAGGTTATTTTGACCTTGATAAGTAAGAGGGTATGTGCAGGATCATCATGGAAAAAATAGGCCCTTAAGTGGCAAAAAAATAAGAAAAATCAGAGTTAGGCACTTGACGTAAAAATTTGAATAAGTTATCTATATTATTTTAAAAATATGTAAGAATAGAATTTGTAGCAAATTGAATGTAGTTTCTAAACAAGTAGGTTTTAAAAAAAAATCTATTTGGTGAAAATTTGAAATTTCAATGTAGTGGTACTTCAATTTTAGGGAAAAAATAAGTAGGTGTTTGTCTGACCACCCTAACCACAATAAAAAGATAATATTTTTATATAATATTTTAGATACAAGTAGAGGACTCATGCCCCGATGTGATGTGTATTTTTTTGTAATTTATTTCCAAGTAAATAATTAATTATGAATTTTTTAATACAAATTTTTAAAAAATATAAAAAACTTGTATGTCTAACCACCTTAACTTGGTCAAAGCTTCATGAAATTCAAATTTTCTTTTTTTAGTCCTATAGTATGTGAAGCATAGAATGTGACACATGTTTTGGATTCAAAAAATGTGATACCATTTGAAAGCTATAGATTTTTTTCAATCATCCTATCAATCAGGACTTGAGTCATAATTTTAATAAAAAATGAATAATAATTACTTATTAAATTCAAAGTAAAGCATAATTTATATCAGTGGAAAGCTAAGAATCTCCTTTAAAACCCTTTTCATTTCATCAATTTTGGGTAGAAAAATAGTCATCAGCCACATACCCATCATATTGCCACTTTTTGGCCCATCATGATCCTGCACATACCCAAGACAACCTTTGATCCATAGACCAAGGAAAATGGTGTAGCACCTATAGGTGTTCAGATGCTTGTTCGATAAGCCCATAGGGATGGGTTTAGCTGCAAATTCCAATCACAACTAGCTTCATTAGTAGTTTTTTTGAGTATTTTCAATATGGTTTTATTAGACGCCTCATCCTAACCGTTTCCTTGGGGGTAATAGGGAATGGAAAATCTATTCTAGATAGAAATTTTGGAGTAGAGTTCTTGGAAATCTTAATTTTTGAATGGGGTTCCATTGTTCTTTATTATCATTTGGGGAATTCCATACCTACAAATCAAATAATTCAAAATAAATTTTGATATCTTTTTTCTAGTGATATAGGTTAATGGAATTTCCTCTATCCATTTAGTGAAATACTTTGTTGCTGTGATAATAAACTTGTGCCTGTTAGATGAAGTAGTCAAAATCTTACCTACTAGGCCTAATCCTCATTGAGAGAAAGGCCATGGTGTGGTGATATGTCTCAATTCCTATGCCAGTGCATGAAACAAATCACTATGCTATTGGCATTGACAACACTTTCTAGAAAACTACATGCATTCCTATTCCATGGAGGGCCAATAATACCCCATTCTAAGCAGTTTTTGGACTAGCTTAGGTCCACTAGAGTGGGACCCACAAATACCTTTGTGTACCTCTTGTAAGGTTTTTTTTCGTCTTATGTGTTAAGACACAAAATTAACATACCATATAGACTATGATGGTATAGGGTATCTCCTAAGATGGTAAAATGAGAAGTTCTATAGGCAAAGGTTTTCTTTTGAGTGGGTGTTAGGTCAAGTAGTATGATGCAGTGTGTGATGTAGTCAAAGGTGTCTTGGTACCATGGGGAGTTACAACCAACAAGAACACATACCAGTTCCAATTTTGGGATGTCAAAATGCAGGTATGAGAGGCTATTCCATGAGGAAGTGAGCCTATTGTTTCCATTGCATCGACAATTCTATTGTTGATTTGAGGAATTTTCTCAAAGGTTATTGTGACAAAGTATTATTTGAAGTTGTCCACCATCCTTTTATATGGTATTAGTTTGTCATATTTTGTCTCGTACTCATTGTTCACTTGTCTAATCACTAGCTGAGAATCTCTGAAGACCTGTAGCTCTTTTATTCTCCATTCAATAGCCATTTTGAGCCCTATGATAAGAGCTTCATATTCTGACATATTGTTCATGGATGGAAAAGAAATCATATATGCCTTGGGTATATTATCTCCTTGTGGTATGAGAAATAGAACACCTACTCTAGAGCCATGTTGAGTGTGAGACCTATCAAAGTATAGAGTCCAATGGCTTGTCTATTCTATCATCAAGATACTCTCATTTGGAAAGTCCACTGTGAGAGATTTGTTATCATCTATGGGTTCTTTGACCAGCTGGTTTGCTAGGATTTTTCCCTTGATAGCTCTTCTATCCACATACTCTATATCAAATTCACTCAGGATCATCACCCATTTGGAAATTTAGCTTGTTAGGGCTACTTTTGCTAGTAGGTACTTGAGTGGGTCTACTTTTGAAATCAGCTTGAACTTCTAGTTTAAGATGTAGTGTCTTAGCTTTTTTGTTGCAAACACAACTAAGATACATGCTCTTTCTATGGGAAATTAGTTTAGTTCATATCCCACTAGTGTCTAGCTAATGTAGTAGACCACCCTTTCTTTGTTGTTATAATGTAGCTAGGCTAGGAGAGATCCCAATGCTATCTATGTGGTAGACACGTAGAGAACCATTTCCTTGTCTAGGATAGACGGCATGAGTACAGGAGGAGTAAGTAGGTACACCTTGACTTGTTCAAACACTTGGTCACATCTCCCATCCCACTTGAAGGTGATGTCCTTTTGTAGGAGATGAGTGAAAGGGTAACATTTTTCTACCAATTGTGTGATAAATCGACTGATGGATTGTAGCTTCCCTTGTAAACCCCTAAGTTGTTTTAGTGTTTTTGGTGGAAGCATCTCTACTATAGCTTTTACTTTTGCAAGATTCACTTCAATCACCCTTCTTGACACTATGTACCCTAATAGTTTCCTAGATGTTACTTTGAACACACACTTCTTAGGGTTGAGTCTTAGATTATATTGTTCAATCCAATCAAACACCCTTGCAATATTTGACAAGTGATCTTCCCTTTTGACGGACTTTGCTAGAATATAATCCACATAATCTTCCATTATGGTGTGTAGCATACCATGGAATATTGTTTTCATTGCTCTTTGATATGTTGCTCCTACATTCTTTAGGTCAAAAGGCATTATGTTCCAACAAAAGGTCCCCCAAGCACAAGTAAATGATGTTTTGTGTTGATCATTTGGAGAGATTTTTATCTGCTTATATCTTGAGAAACCATCCATTAAGGATAGCATCTAGTGCCATTTCATTATATCTATGATCATGTCAATGCTTGGCAAAGGAAAATCATCCTTTCGATAGGCCTTTTTTAGGTCTCTAAAATTATGTAGAGCCTTATGCCCCCAACAGGCTTTGACACTGGTACTAGATTTGATATCCATTGTGGATAATTGATGGGTTTGATAAAACCCACATCTAGTAATTTCTTTAGCTCTACCTTTACCATTAATGCTATTTGACTATAAGAGAGCGGGACCACCATGTGCAAGACCCTAGGTCACAGAGGGCCAAGACGTAAGAGGCTTCCCTAACTTACCTCAGCTAAGTGCAGTGTTAAGAAATGTGAGGCGAGAGTAATGAGGACCGTGAGGCCTCTTAGTCACTCTACAAACCCAATTTGTAAGATGGGGCTAGGTGAGCTAGTTTTCAAGTCCAACACTATGCCTCTAGAAGCTCTCTACCCAAGGATAAAAGTGCAGTCCCTAGACTACATCACGACACAGTGGTGTCTATGAAGTACATTGGCATCCATACGGCTAGACAACAGCGAAGATGAGGTCAAACCTAGAAAAACTAGCTAACTAACTAAAGGGCCAAAATGATGTGATTAAGTAAATAAATTATTCTCTAATATTATAAAACAAAAATGAAAGAGTGAAAAGGGCAAGAATGATCTCACCAAGAAATTTGGTCACCAATTGGCTCCTCGAAAGAACGTACTCCTACACATAGAAAGAGAGGAAAATGTTGGGTGGTTGTATAGGGGCCTGCCTCAGTCAAACCCCCATTTAGGTGTTTCCACCTCCATGAACATCCTAGAAAGTGATATAAAGAGAACAAAGTATTAAAGAGCACTAAAGCACTACAAAATAGTAAAGTGCTAACTCAACCAAGTGATAGAAGAGAGGAGAGGGAAGCTTACCACCTCTACCAAGAGCACTTGAGGATGCTTGGGAGAGAAAATGAGAGTACTCAAGCCTCTACTATGATGGTGTGGCCCCAAAATTTCTCTACTGAAGTGATGGAGTGTTGCTTTGGCTGCAATGGAATGTTTGGAATGTTGGTAGGAGTGTTGGATTGAATGCTTTAAGTTGTGTAGAGTGAGCTCAATGCTTGGAAGAAGATGAAATGCTTGTTGAAGGGATGAATTTGAAGAAGGGATGGAGAAAATGGCCATATTCAGGTCAGTCATCTAAAGAGGGCATTAAAACTTGACTCCCAATGAGAAGTGTAATGTCTCTGCAGGTTCAGCCGTAGGAATCTACCAGGGATGTAAGCACATCGTGCAAACATTTGTGAGTCACACAGGCATCCCCGACAGAAATTCCTCCACTGATGCTCAAAATGGGGTCCAAGTGGGATACAAGCAGTGGGATTAGGTGGAATTAAGCCTCTGAACTTGGTTTTCTAAGGTGGATAAAGGAAAAATAGGGATTTGCACATGGGGTGCAAATTTACTCCTGTACACTGTTGATGCATTTTTCTATTTTTTTTCTTGATAGGCTTTGCTCCAAGGACTACAGCTAAATGATGTACCACTAATGTGGTATCTAGTCCAGGCATTCTAGAATAGGTCCAAGAAAAGTTTACCTTTCTGTCATTGAAGAATGTTGTGAAATTTTCTTTCTTTTTGGGATCAAGTGATGTCATGTGGTATGTGATTTTTGGATCCTCTGTTGTGCCAACATTTATGGACTCTACTTCTTCTACTAAGAGCATTGATATTTCTTGGTACTTAGATATGGGGATATTGAACCCTCTATCCTTGGGTGCCTCTAAAAGGTTTTCACCTTCAGATGCACCCTTTATTTTCTTCTTTTCTAGATCTAATAGAGCCACACTATGGTTTTATCTAGGGGATCTTGCTTTGATCTTTATATTTTTCTTTTCATTTTTGTGACTAGAATGTTCAATCTCTCCACCAAAGTATGAATTGTATTCAAGTTCCATGATGAACCCTACTTTGTGATCTCCTACTGGTATGACTATTTGAAGTCCCATGAACTCTACAATTTCCTCATCATTTTGGAATTCATCTAGAATATGTTTTTGTTGTTATTGGTCTCAATCGATTAGTTGTGGGTAGAAAAGTGGTAGGCTATCATCATTATCAACAAAGCTTATGGAGGTTGTAGAAATGCTCAATATGGCTTTGGTATCTTTTTCCCATTGGGTGTCTAGATCATCATTACTAGAAGTGAGGGAGTCATAACCAGTGATAAAGGAAGGGGAATCCCATTTATATTTGTGAGAGTCCATTTCAAAATGGTAATAGAAATTGGGAATGGTTTGGATGAAGTGGAGATCTAACCTATCAATGCTAAAGTTGTTGAATAAGTCTGTGACGAGTAAATTGTTATCCATGATGTGGTATATATCCAGTGCCTTAACACTAGTATAATGTTCTTGTTTCTTAAAAGAGGTTCATCCAATTTTAGGAGTAACCATGTCTTTTGGCTTATAATCTAGTCCAATATTTTTCTTTCTATGTTCCACTATGATAGGCTCCCACCTACCTTGTGTGTGTAGCCCAAGGTTTCATATTCCACGATATCCCATTTGTTTAACTAGTTGGTAGCCTTTACTGCTAGGGCCTATTAGAAGGGTTTCTGGTTATTCTTCCTCTCTTTGGTCTTGTTTGTAAATCATGGATGAGACCTCTTTGAATATCTCTTCATCTTTCTTGTCTCCCCAATTGGTGAAAATTGTGATTTTGTCTATCATTTGCACTGTCTAAGTAGACTTGATTTCTTTTGGACCTCCATAGATGTAAGGTATTGGAGAGAGCATACCAATACAAAATGCTTGGTTAAAATGGCAATTCCCATTACCCCTGTCAAGTACTTGTACCTTGGCTTCCATTTTCAGTTTCTCACTTGATGTGGTCTTGATTGAGGTCGATGAAAGCATGGAAGGGCCAACATATGAGAATGAGTGGAAGGATTTTTTGGTGTTAGGTATGTGTAGGATCTTATTATATTTCTCTTCTAGCTTTGCACAAAAATGGAATGGCTCAAGATTAGCATATAGGGTCACCTCTTTTCCTTCACGGGGAAACTTTATGCATTGGTGGAAGGTGGAAGGGACTACTTGTCATGCATGAATCCAAGGGCATCCCAGGAGTAGGTTATATGGAAATTCAAGATCAAGTACTTGACATGTAGTTTTCATGATGGTCGATCCTATCTGTACTGGTAGCTTGACTATTCCTTCTAAATTCCTTTCAAGTTCATCAAATTCCCTTATGGTGATACTCTTTCCTTTTTCAATCACATCATCAAAATACCCTAGCTATTTGATGAATTTCAAGGTACATATGTTTAAACCTACACCATTATCTATCAATACCTGCTTGACCATGTTCTTGTGGACACCAACCTCTATGTAGAGGGATTGGTTGTGGAATTTTCTTTGTGGGAGGTCTTTCTTAGAAAATACTAAATGATTGCTGATCGTGATCTTGACAACCATGGCTTGAAACTGACTATGATCGAGGTCATTAGGGACTGATGTTTCAAATGCCTTTTCTAGTATCTCCCTATGTGTAGGTGATAGTTTTAGTAATTCTAGGATTGAGATTAAGGCTAGATTTTTCTTTAGCTATTCCACAATGTTGTACTCATTTGATGTTTTAGTCATATATTTAAGAGGGGATCCTTGTATTGTAACTCTCCCTTGATGGGTAGTTACATTATAGTTGTTGTCTCCAGCTCGTATAGTTACTAAATTTGCACTATTGTCATCTACTTATGAGAGGGTTCCTAAAACTATGTCACCATACATGTAATTAGCATCCAGTGGTACTCTTGTTCTTTTCCTTTGACATTCCTTTTAGTGTGGTTCATGACTGGGTTCATGTATATTTGAAGATCCTTGTTTTTGAGACAATGTTTGACATCGACTTTCCATTTGTCTATTAATTCTTGGATGAGATGTTTGAGTCACATAAAACTTTTGGTCATGTGTCCTTTGATCTTGTGGAATTCACACAAGTCTTTCTCACTATACCATGGTGTCTTGAAGCTAGGTTCCTCATAGTTCATGTGATTATTGACCTAGATAAGGTTTTTCTACACTAGTTTATGCATGACTATTTTTTAGTGACTCTCCTAATACTATGAACTACCTCCCAGGTTGATCATATTACCTCTATTTCCCTCCTTGATTCATTTGTGGGTTGACAACTTGATTTTTGTTGGGATAGGTAATTTGGTTGTTTTGTATGTTATTTGGAATATAGCTTGTTTGTACCACTTGTGGTTTTTTTTGAGGTGTGTTTTGTGCATGCCATAGTGATCTAGCGTCAACCACTCCATCGTTTGTAACATTCTTGTTTTTGGCCTAGATCTTAGGTTTATTGTTGGAACTAGAGGGACTATCTTTTGAGGTGTTCAATTTAAGGACTCCACTTGCAATGAGGGCTCTCTCAATATGTAATCTTTGGGACATAAGATAGTGAGTTGGTAGTTAATCTTAGGTAGGAAATTCAAGATGAAGATATCTACCAATTCCTTGTCTAGAATGGGCCATTTGCATTGACTATATTTGTGCCTCCATCATTGTAGGTAGGAGGTAAAGGAATCTCCCCAACTCTATTTGATCATGGATAGATTCATGATAGTGACGTCTTGATCTATGCTGAATGAGAAGTGGCTTATGAACTTAGTAGATAGTTTGATGAAGGTTTTAATTCCTGGTGTCAGATGGGTGAACCACTTCATAGCATGACCCATGAGGCTTCATGGGAAGAGCCTCATGAGGTAAGTGTCATTGCTTTGTACCTCCATACATGATACTAAGAAGTCTCATACATGCTCCACTAGAGCTTATCCTCCTTTATATCTTTCAAACTTGGGCATCTTAAAGTTTTTTGAAAAAGGTAGTGTAGTGATGGAACAATCGAATGGGAATGGGCATATTTCTTGAAGAGTGTAGGTATTCTTTGTTTTCCCTCTTTTTTTGTATGCTATCTTTTTATTCCACTACTTCTAGTTGTAGTTCTATCTTTGTTTTCAGTACCTTTGTTTGCAATCCTTCCGTGTAATAGCCTTGTTGTCCCACAATGCTTGTTTGGTCATAAGTTGGATAGAATGGGGGTATTGAACCTTGGTAAATGTTTTGAACACAGGGTGGTTTAGGTCCCTGATGTATGTAAGGATGGCTAGCTCCTTGTTTTTGGGATGAATTTTATTGAAGGTTACCCTATTGATGCATTAGCAGGACACCTTGTTGGTAAGAAAAACTGGGAGGAGTGCCCTATGGCACACATGGTTGTTGATATGAAGTATGATGAAGGTTTCCTTGATGTTCCATTGATGAGTTACCTTGTTGATGGGACAAATAAAGAAGGGTTCTCTATGGCACACCTAGTTGTTGGGATGGACTATATTGAAGGTTTCTTTGATGGTGCATTGGCAGGTTACCTTGTTGATAGGACAACTGAAGAAGGGTTCCCTATGGCACACCTTGCTGTTGAGATGGACTATACATAAGTTTTCCCTGATGATGCATTAGTGGGTTACCTTTTTTATGGGACAACTGAAGGAAGGTACCCTATGGTGCTCCTTGTTGTTGGTATTGGTATGGAAGGGGACCCTGTGGTCCACCTTGTTGATGGTATTGTTGGTTCAGAAGGGGGCCATATGGTCCACCTTGTTAGTGGTATTGATTTGAAAGGGGATCATGTGGTCCACCTTGTTGGTGGTATTGATTTGGAAGGGGACCCTATGGTCCACCTTGTTGATGGTACTATGTGATTTGGGAAGGATTGAAATTTGAAGTGTTTTGAGGTACATACTATCTATAAGGTGGATTGTTGCTTTGTGGTACGTACTAGGATGGACCTCCTTGATACTATTATGCCACTACCACTTGTTCGATCTAAGTTAGTTTTTTGTATAAGGGGTTTTCCTTGGTTTGACCACTTTTTTGTGAGAATATGAGTGGCATGTTTTGAATCTCTGTGGGTTCACTTATCTATCTCATAATTGAGTTATCCCCTAAGGGAATAAGACTAGGATCCTTGAGGACCTCCATGTTAAAATCTACTGGTAGTTTAGCACCATTCTATGCTAATTTAAAGAAGTATGAATTTGGGTCCTTTCTCAACAATTTTTCAATTAGTTTGAGCACTTTTGGGTTGTTGGAATTCTCAAATATTTCCTCATCATTTATATCCTCCTCAATATCTACCTCCTTTATGATTACTCTTTCTGGGTCCTAGTTGTTTTGTTCTATCACTTCTTGTTGTTTTTAGGTTAGCTCTTCCTCACTGAAGGTGTCTCTATACATAGGTCTCTTTTGGGGCTGTTTCAAGGTCACTTGGACTACAGCCCCATGGGACACCTTCATCATTAATGGTGTTTATTGGTGGGATGCTAGCATTGTTCTTTCTTTCTTCCATGTTCTTCCTATTTTGTGATCTTGTAGTTGTCATAAACAACTACCAAGCTTTTGTGAACATTTTCATGACTCCTAGATATGGAATGAAAAATGCTTTTGTTTTTGAATTTTCTCTTTTAAAGGAAATGAAAATTGCTTTTGTTTTTAGATTTTTAGTGCATTAGATCTAAGGGTGGTTGGCCCATTGAAAAGTGAAAATAGAAATTGTCTAATGTATTTTGACGGGTGCAGTATCTTCTCAAGATGTACCCTTTGGTGAACTATAGGGTAGGGAAATTTTTTGAAAGTCATAATATGGATTTCCACTTAAGGATTTTTCTCTTTTTGGATCTAACAATTTTTCTCTTTCTATAGATCATGAGGGTTGTATATCTATTGCCCCATAGGAGGTGGTAACATGGGTCTTCTAGCTACTAGGTCTACTTTCTCTTCCTCTTTATCTAATATTTTTTATGTGTTTCTCCACTAGTTGCGTGTTGTTCTTCTCAAATATGAAGGTTCTTGAATTTCTAATGATATAAATTTTTTCACCTTCAATATGTGTAAGATTAGGCTATAGGATTAGTGCTACAAGGTTTGGTTGTTGAACTAGAGCAACTAGTTTCCAAATGGTCATATAGTGAAACTGTGGATTTTTTCATATGGTTTGTTATAAAGCTCAAGACCCTAGGGTTTGAGTGTTATTTGGGGTGATAATACCTTTGGAACTCAAAATTTTGAGGGGCCTAGAATTATATCTCACTTATCCTTCTAGAGGATATGTTGCAGAAAAGCTTTCTTGAACTATCTATGAGTCCCAAGTAATTGTTGATATCTTAGAAGTGCAAGTGAGGGAATAATCTAGGTTTGTGTGCTTTGATTATGATTTCCAAAGGTAGGATGTGATGGTGAAAGTGGATGAAGGACTATATGAATTATTTGGTTTTCCAATTATTTTGTTCCAAAAAGGATCCTGTAAGCAACTTTGGTTCATTTTTCCTAATTGCCAGCAGGATAGAGCAATAGCTCTAGTTTTTGAGAAAAGGTGCCAAACTATGAGCAAGAGCATCCATATCTATCAAATATGACCTATAATGTGTCAATTATGTTGGTTTTTGGAAATAATGTGTGAGCTAGAATGGCAAGTGCGACTTTTGCATGTTTCTATCAAATGTAGTGATCACTTAGTAAAAAAAGCAAGTTGTTTTGGAAAGTGTGAGTAGATTAGTGGCAAGTGTGTTGGTTTCTAGGAAGCAAGTGTGGGAAAAAAACAAGCAAGTGCATTGGTTTCCTATAAATTGCATAGTTTCTATCAAATTCAATTGATTTTCATTAGTGGCCTTTTTGGGACAAAGAGAAAATGTAATGAATTTTTAGCAACTATGGTATAAAATGGGGTAATTGCACTATAATTCTATGCAAAGGAGGTTTCTATGTGTTTTATTTCTAGTTTGAGCAATCTTTTTCTAGATTTTTGCAAGTTTAAGTTGTTCTTTTCCTCAATTTCTCTATGTTTGGAGTATGGCAAGTGATACAACAACATTGGACTGACTCAAAAAGCATGGACTTGTGTGACCTTCTTGTTTATGGATTTAAGTCCATAGTTTCCAAAATTTTACTTTGATCCAATGTAGCTTGAAATTAAAACTTAAGTATTCAGAAACCTTTAATGAAATACTTTCAAGGAATGCAAATATAGGGCTTCTTTTAAAAGAATACACTAATTCAAAGGGTTTGTGATTCAACTATCATGTTTAGTGTTTGTTTGGGTGTATTTCTTTTTAGATCAAGCACAAAATTTGATGTCAAGTTTGTTTTGAATATGTTTGGCATGTTTAACATAAAAAAACATTTACAACCGTAGAGATAGAAACCATTCTTTTAGGTAGGCCTACCTCATACCCCAAAGGGATGATTTTACATGCAACTTATGGTGTGGGCCTATAGTCATACTTTGCAAGTAACTTCTCAGAAGTAAATTTTCATGCACCACTTTCAAAGAATGTTTTTGGATAAAGGGGTAGCTTCTACAAACATTTGGTTCTTAGTAATTTTTTGGGGCTATGAGTTTCAGTTGTCTATACATGTACCATTTTGCTCAATTAAGAGGCCTCCCAACCCTTTGGAGTTTAACGTATCACACAAATACTGGGGGAGATTAACATTGATATAGAACAACATCAACTGGTGGGTGAGAAATTTCCTCACACCCACTTTCATTTATATAGCGGTCCAAAACGAGAGTACTGCTTGGGTCACCTATGCATTCTCCAGTGCAGGATGTGTCTCAATAGGCATGCCCTCTAAAGGTATGCTTTTGAAAATAAAGATGAAAAGCTCAAGGTTTTTTCTCTCACCCAAGATCACCAAAAGGTGTGAGGGGAGAATACAACCATCTAGCTTTCCAAACACTGAATACAACATACAATTCATAACAATTTGATTCTTTTTAAGCACCTCGAGTGGTGCTATCCCCAAAAATATGTGAATAAGATATCAATGATTCTTTTTAATTACATCCAATGGAAGTGTTCTAGACATCAGTCAATATCATAGCAAAGTTGTAAGACAAAAGGAATGATTCGACCATTTTTAAGCCCAAATTTGAGTTTTTCTAAATTGATTTGGTCTTATTTGGTCAGCAAAGTGAATTCAAGTGTGCATAAAAAAAAATCGTTGTGGTTAACAAAAAATAAATTAACACTCCAAATGTTTAATTTGAAAGCTTAAAAATATTTTAGATCGCCAAATGACTTTGTTTTCTCTTTTTATGGACCAAGTGAAAAATTCTCTAACTATGAAAACTTAGAAAGAGTTCATTTTAGAGCCCTTAAAATTGAAATGTGTGGTTTGTAAGGTTCATTTTAAGCATTGGAATTGAAGGATTCCTAACTTTAATAAAGCTTTGGAAATGATTCCTTTTAGAGCACTAAAACAAAATGTATTATTTTAGGGTTCATTTTAAGCACTAAAATGAAAGATTCCTAACTTAATAGAGCTTTGGAAATGATTCTTTTTAGAGCATTTAAACAAAATGTGTTTTTGTAGCATTCATTTTAAGCACTGAAATGAAAGATTTCTAACTTAATAAGCATACAAAATTTGAAATCCTTTGGCTATTCATCTTCCCTACAAAAACATGTTAGTGGTTTCTCGATCCTACTTACACAAACATTAATACCTATCACACATCCAAAATTAGGCATTCATTAATGAAAAAAACAAATTTTAGCTAGCAGATCTTGGACATATGTTTGATAGAGAAAAAGCCCTAAAAAATCAGCAAATGTGCTCTCCATCAAATAGAAAAACTATAGAAAAACTATAATTGCACCCTCTATCATCATCCAAATGCATTGAACAAATGTAACTATGCGGGTTTTAGTGTCAACTGCGTGGATTTCAGGGTCAATGGCGTAGATTCTTTGATAGGAAAGTGCATAATTTTTTTCAAAAGTGCTCCAGAAACCTACAACTTCAATTCAAACTCATAAAATCAAGAACACTAATCTAATATATATTCCTACACTTATGAAATGCATAATTAAGAATATTGAATTCAAGAACATGTAAATGAAATGCATAAAAAATAATTGAATTCAACAATAAAATTGTTACCCATCTCGTGTTAGAGTATATTCACGAGGATGTGGTTGCTCATATCATTGCAAAGCCTCCATAGTTTGTGTGCGAAATCTCGAAGAATGATGCATGTATGGTTGATCGAAGATAGTTTTAAGCTCTATCAATAGTGTTTTGGCATTACTTTATTGTCTGAATAAGTTGATTCTTCGATCTCGTTTTGTGAGGAAAGAGGTTTGTTATATAGAATTTGTGATTTGAAATGGACGATCAAGATCATGTAGTAGAATATCTTGATCGAGGGTTGAAGGATGTTGAGAGGATTTAGACATGAATAATCTATGCAAAATAGATTGCACAATTTGTTTGATTGAAGAAATGGATTGAATGATCTGTAGGACTGAGGAATAGATTAATTAGTCAGGGGATCGTAATTTTCTCAATTAGGAATAGATTGAGAAATCAGGGGATCATAATTTACTCAACTAGGAAAGTGGTTAAGAAAGATTAATTAATTGATTTAATTAATTAATTCATTTCGGAGTTGAACGTCCAAATCAAGTTTGACTTTTGCAAACAAAGTTGCATTAGTTTGATTTGATTTTTGATGATTTTTTGAATAGTTTATTCAAATTATTCAAATTTGGAGGGAAAGTGAGTTAAATTATTATTTTTTTAAAATTCAATCAACTTAGGGGAATAAAGTGATTTAGTGATGTAATTAAATAATTGGTGTTATTTAACTAATCAAGACTAATAAAGTGAAGAGTAGGACTTTATCAAATAAATGGAATTTATTTAATTGGTCGAAATTGATGAAAAAGTGAATTAATTAAATAATGTGGTTTTATTCAATTAATAGAAAAAATAGGGTTTTAGGATTTTATTAAATAAATGGAATTTATTTAATAAGTCAAAAATGATGAAAAAGTGAATTAATTAAATAATGTTGTATTATTCAATTAATAGGGGAATTAGGGTTTTTGATGTAATTGATGTGAAATGCAATGATGTTTGATAATAATGATGTCAATGATGTGAAAATGTATTTTAGGGTGTGTGATAGGTGTTAGGTCAATTTTACATGTCTACAATACTATTTTGATACAATCTCTTAAAAGCCCTAAGTGTGAAAAATTATCAAACTATGACATGATATTTCTTGTAATTCATGGCACATAAAATATTTTTTCTAAAACCATAGGGTCACATATGATTCCTCCAAATTAACCTCTTTCATTTTTAAAAATCTATTTCATTTGAACGTTATGATAATTTTTCTAATGTTGCAAAAATTGTCATTTGCATTCAATGAAACTTTGCATGCAAATATTTGTTTTGTTTTGTGTGTCATGGGACTAAGAAAATAGTGTCAAAACATCAACGTCGGTAAGTGAATGATAGGAAAGGTATATTTGGTACTCCAACTATCCCAATCATTTTGGTCTACACTATTCCAATGCAATCTCTTAAGAGCCCTAAGTCCAAAAAACTACCAGACTATAATGATTTTTTATTTATTGGAATTTATTGAACCAATAAACATTCTTCTTGAACCTATTATGTCATATAGGATCTATCCACAATAATTATTCTCATTTTCTTTAAATTTCAAATCTATTTCATTGTGGTGATAATTTTTCAAATCTTGTAAAAGCATCAATTATGTTCAAGGAAAAGTTGTACACAAGAATAATTATCATTTCATACATTGTGAGGTTGAATAGAAAACACCAACATGTCTGATTGCCTACGTGAACACTATTCTAGGTCCTTATTTTCACCATAGCTATCCTGATCCTTTTGAGCTATTTTATTCTAGCACAATCTCTTAAGATCTTGAAGTGCAAAAAGCTATTGAACTATGACGGGTTGTTTCCTAGAGCCATGGCACCTAAACATGTTTGATCTAAACCTAATTAGTCATATAGGGTCTCTCCACAATAAATACTCTTAGTTCTTAAAATCTCCAATTAGTTTCACTGTGGTGACAATTTTTCAAATGTTATAAAAATGTCAATTACATTAAGTGAAAAGTTGTTGGTAAGAATATTTTTTATTTTTCCAACATTGTGGGGCCAAACATATAACATCAACACATTTAGGTGGATAGTTGAATACTAGGATAGGCCTTGTTTTGTACCCTAGTTTTCTCAATCATTCCATTCTACACTATTCCAATATCTTAAAAGCCCTATGTGTGAAAAACTATCAACTATGATAGGCTATTTATCAAAATCCATGACACCTAAAAATTTTCCAACTAAATATATTGGGTCAATTAGGGTCTCTCCACAATCACATCCCTTAGCTTTTAAATCTCCAATCCATTTCACCATGGTGATAAAATTTTAAATATTGCAAAAAGCATCAATTGTGTTCAATGTAAAGTTGTAGGAAAGCATAATTTTTATTTTGTGCGTCACTAAGCCAAACAAACAATGCCAAAATGAGTGGTTAGAAAGATAAATACTAGGAATGTTCCTATTTTGCACCCTAGTTCTCTTGATCATTCTAGGATACACTATTCCATTGTAATCTCTTAAGAGCCCAAAGTGTAAAATGTTGTCAAACTATGATAGGTTGTTTCTCAAAATCTTTCACACTATAAATGTTCCATCTAAACCTACTAGGTAACATAAAATCTCTCCATAATAACATCTCTTAGTTTTATAAATCTCAAATCTATTTTAATATAGCGATAATTTTTCAAATGTTACAAAAAGCTTCAATTGTGTCTAGTGAAAAGTTGTGGAAAACATTAATTTATTTTTGTGTGTTGTGAGGATAAAATGATAGTTCCAACACATCTAGGTGGGAAGGTGAATGATAAGTAAGGTTTTTTTTTTACACCCCTACTATCCTAATCATTCTAGGCTACACTCTTCTAGCATAATCTCTTTAGAGCCTGAAGTGTAAAAAACTTCCTAACTATGACATGTTTTTGAAAATTTGTGGCACCTAAAAATGTTTTGTCTAAATCTACTAGGTAACATAGGTTATCTCTATAATAAACTCTCCCATTTTTAAAAATCTCCAATCTATTTCAACATGGTGACAATTTTTTAAAAGTAAAAAATATCAATTGCACTTAGTGAAAAGTTGTAGGAAAGCATAATTTTCATTTCATGTGTTGTGAGACCAAAAAGATAGTTTTAATACATCAGGGTGGGAATGTTAATGCTAGAAAGGGTCATGTTTTGTACCCCAACTATCTAGATCATTCAAGGCTACTCTATTATCCTTCAATCTCTTAAGAGCCCAAAGTGTGAAAAATACCAACCTATGACGAGATGTTTCTTGGAACCCATGGAATCTAAAAAGATTATTTTCAAACCTATAGGTGCAAGTAGGGTCCCTCCACATTAACCTCTCTCAATTTTTTAAATATCTGAGACATTTGACCATTAGTAAAATGTTTCAAAAGTTGTAAAAAATGTCAGTTGCATTAAGTAAAAAGTTGTAGGGATGTATATTTTGTGTTCTTCATCTTGTGAGGATAAATTTACTATGAAAAATTGTTAGGGTGGGTGGGTGAACACTATGGTAGACTTGGTTTCACACCCTAACTATCCCAATCATTCTAGGCTACACTACTATAACTATCCCAATATGATAATAGACTATTATATGGATTAGAGCAGCCATAAACTCTTGAAATTATTGAATTTATGTGTACCCAAATAGGAAAAAGAAAAGGGTAAACCTAGATATAATTTTATGGGTGTCTAAATAGGACAAAGAAAAATGAATGCTTAATTATAATGATTGCATGAATTACATATGCCATACTTATAAGATGTCCCCACTTCTTGATTCCATTTATAATTTGATTTGATGTGATCTAGACTATAAAAAAAAACCTACCAAGACCTAAATTGCAATAAAAATCACTACACAATAGTAAAGAATAAAATAATTGGTAATTTTTTTAATTACTCAAATAGAGAGATATCAAAAAAAATGCATCAAAAGAGCTCGTGCTAGAAAGAGGGAAGCTAGGATGAAGGTATTATATTAGGTGATGGCATCTAGGTCTACAACTTCCTCGGTCGAGCTAGGGCATCCAAGCCTTAGCTCATGACTGGTCTTCTTATGCTCCTGCGCTTTTTGGGTGGGGTCTTTTTGTGCCTTTGAGGGGGCTAGCTCTTTTTTTAGGTGTCTGCATTGATTTCTAGGGTGCACAGTCGACGTTTGTCTGGGTCTACATTTCTTTATGCATTCGAGGGTCTCTTTGGCACCCTATGTGGTGGGTTTGTCTGCATGGCTTCTACGGTGGTGCATGCGGTGGTGTGTGGGGTGTTGAGAACAAGCTATGGTTTTTCTCAGTGTGGTGCTCACTCTCCTTGCTTGGTGGATGTGGGTGGGCTAATGTGGTAGGTGTTTGTGCTGAGCGTAGTTTGAGGGTGTGGTGTGGGTTTCTCCCACCCAGTACCATTTAGCATTTTTGCATACCTATCTAGGGCTTGATGGCCTTTTCGAAAGGTGAGACAACTAGGGTGTCTCCTAATTTGGAATTTCGCACGGTGATTGGATCAAAATCTCTGACTCAAGGCATGAAATATTTTGATAATATTTTTTTCTCCATATTTAGGGTTTGTTGGAGTGGGTTCATCTAATGGTTTGAGGCTCAAGAATATTAACGGTTGTCTCGAGCATTGCCAAGAGAGGCCTAAATTGGTGATCCCGCTTGAGATGATTGCTGAAGATGTTGAATATTATATGAACCACTCTTTATATTGCAAATTTTTGGGGATGAGGGTTTCACTACAGTTTTTGGAATCTTGGGCCCAGAGGACTTGGGTGCCAGAGGGAGAAATGGAGATCATGTTCTTGGCCAATAGTTACTTCATGGTTACCTTTAATTACATGGCTGATTGCACTAGGGTCTTTGAGGGAGGCCCCTATTTCCATAACTAGGTGGGGTTGTTTATCAAACCATGGTATGTTGGCTTTATTCCCTCAGAGGAGCTCCCAAACCATGTTCTTGTGTGGGTTTGTTTACCTTGTTTCTGATGGAATGCTATCGGGAGGATGCTTTGCACCTATTGGCATCGATGCTTGGAAAACCAGTTGGATCCTTGTTGCAAACCCTGGGTAAAAAGGTAATGACTTTTGCTTGTATTTGTGTTGAAATTGATCTTAGTAAGCCTTTGCCCAATGTTGTGGATATGTGTGTGGGACCCTTCTCTTGGTTGTAGTAGTTGGATTACAAGACTCTTCCTTTCCATTGCCATCTATGTCATGAATATGGGCATTTGCGGTGTAGAATTAAAAGATATAAGTCGGTGGAGTCTCAGCCTACACAACCTTTCTAAAACCCTCCTATGGCTGATAAGGAGAAGGGCCTTACCTCTGGAGTGGTAGTTGGTGTTGATGGTTTTGTTCAGGTTAAGGCTCATAATAAGAACCGAGGCTAGAAGAGGACCTTTAAGGAATGACAGGAAGATGATAATTTTAATAGGTTTGAGGTACTAGATGATCTCAGCCAGTAGGAAGTGAATCCAAGTTTGCTAAGTCTGGTTCAGGAGGTTGAGGATTCTACAAAAGTGGATAATATCTCTACTGTTTCATTGGTTCCACCAGGTGGTGATAATTTACACATGGATACAGATCAACAGTTAGTGGTCTCGGAGGTGTCGGTTCTTTCAGCCAAGGTGACAAAAGGTGGTGGGGATTCTGCTCCTTCTAGATGAATCATATGTCTGAATGTGACTAAGTGCAACAAACCCTCTCCTCAGTTGGGCCTTTTACAAAGAGATCTTAAGAAAGGTGGGGTAGAGAAATATGCCAAACATGGTAGAAAGAAGGATCTAGAAAAGATAAACTTGATAGGTGAGACTTTGGTGGAGTTAGGGTTGGTAAAGACTCTAGATTCTCATTTTTTGAACCCCTCAAAATGATTATATTATCATGGAATGTAAGGGGCTTGAACAACGGCCCTCAACAAAAACTAGTTCATGATTTGGTTAGGAAACATGGTCCTGATATTCTTTTTCTATAGGAGAGCAAGCTATCAATGGAGAATATGTTTAGTTTGGTACCTAAGTTGTGGTGGAAGGGGGAGTGTCAGTGCATTGGTGCTCATGGGTCTTCTAGGGGTATAGCTTGGTTGTGGAACCCCTGAAAGATCTATCCTCTTTGGTGGTTGTCCTCTAAGTTTTCTATGTCTATGATTGCTTCTAGCTTTGAGACAAGGGAGATGTTGCTCCTTTCTAATATATATACTCATATTGATCTCTAGGGTAAGCAGTCTCTGTGGTCCCATGTTTTGTTTGTCTGCAGTTTGGCTCCTTTCCATGCTTGAATCCTAACTAGAGATTTTAATGCTATCACTAAGTTGGCTGAGAAGTGTGGTGGTACTATGCGGCTAGAGCCCTCTGCAATGCTCATGTGTGATAATATTGATTCTTTGAATTTAGTGGATATTAAGCCCAGTAATGGTCAGTTTACTTGGAACAATCGCAGGGTTGGGGATAATTGTATTACGAAGAGATTGGACTACTTCTTGGTTTCCTGTTATTGGATTGGTGGTCTGTGGTCTTCTTGTTTTGAAATTTTGGATTGGAGAGGATCTGACCACTAGCCTATCAAGCTGGCTATTGTGTCAAGTCGTGTGCCTCGTTCTCCATCTTTTAGATTTTAGCTCATGTGGTTGTGGGACCAATTTTTGTATGATCATGAGGCTGACTGGTGGAGACATGGTAGACCTACTTTTGGTACAACAATTTACACCTTTGCTAAACTTCTTTAGTATGTGAAATATCAGCTCAAGCGGTGGAATCTTAATTGCTTTGGGAACATCTTTCATGCTAAGGTGGTTGCTCAGGATGAATTGGATGGTATCACGAGACTGATAAGGGAGGGTGGGGTGGCTGAGGATTTGATTTAGGAGGAGGCTCAGGCTTTGAAAGCTCTAGAGGAGTTTGAGCTGCGGTAGGAAATGTATTGGAAACAAAAGGTGCAGATAGAGTGGCTTCATGAAGGGGATAAAAACACTACTTTTTTCTTCAATTCGATGAAATCCAAGAGGCAAGGCAATTCTATTTTGGTTTTGGTGAATGACCAGGGTGAGCAGCTTTCCTCCTTTTCTGAGATCTCGGGAGAGGCAATGCATTATTTTTCCTCTCTTTTTTAGGAGGATTCACAAGGGGGTCTCATGAAGAAGCCTGAGTTCTTTCTTGTATCTCCCCTCTGGTTTCTAGAGAAATGAATGAGCTTCTTATGAGTAATATCATGCTCGAGGAGCTTGAGGGGACTGTTTTCTAGATGAAGAAAGGGAAAGCTCCTAGACCTAATGGATTCCCAGTTGAGTTTTTCCAAGAATTCTGGGATATTATCAAGTTGGACCTTTTGGTTGTTGTTCAAGAATCTCAATGGAATAAGTAGTTGCTAAGGGCTTTAAATTCTACCTTTCTTGCCCTCATTCCCAAGTGTGATGGGGCTGATAGGTTAATTCAATTCTATCCCATTTCTCTTTGCAATTTCATTTATAAAGTTATCTCTAAGTTAATTGCTGACAAGTTAAAAAAAGGGCTTAAGGAGCTAATCTCTGAGGAGTAGAGCAGTTTTGTGGCAGGTAGGAAAATTCTAGATGGGATTGTTATTGCAACTGAGACCATTCATTCTATGGAAAGCTCCAAAGAAAAGGTGATGTTCATTAAGTTGGATATGGCTAAGGCTTATGACAGGGTTAGATGGTCCTTCCTTCGAAAGGTTCTCAATGTCTTTGGTTTCGGGGAAGATTGGATTCATTGGGTTATGAGTTGTGTTACTTCAGTTTCTTTCTCTGTGATTATTAATGGAGAGCACTCTGAGTTATTTGGTGCTTCGAGGGGGCTTTGAGGGGGGATCCCCTCTCTCTGTATTTGTTTCTTCTCTTTTTTTAAGGTTTGGGGTGGTTGATTAGAAGAAATGTGGAGGTTGGTCTAATTCAGGGCTGGCGGTGGGGTGGTGACTTGCCTCCACAGTTGCACCTATAGTTTGTGGATGATACTGCTCTGATGGGAAAGGATACAATGAGATAAGATGCTAATATTTGTAGGGTTTTGGATGTCTGCCTAACTTCCTCAGGATAATTGATTAATGAAGATAAATCTTCCATCTACTTTTTTAATACTCTGAGCCTCATCCAACAGCGGATAGTTCAGACCTTGAGATTTCATATTGGGAATCTTCCTTTGACCTATCTTGGTATCCCCATCTTGGATGGGAGATTTCCTAAGGAGTCCTAGAAGAGTATTTTGGATAAATTTCAAGTAAAAGTTAATCATTGGACTCATAGGTGGTTATCTTTTGTTGGGCATATTCAGTTAATCAAGTCTGTGGTGCAGGCTTTGCCCATTTATAGATGCATGCTCTAGGTTTCCCCAGCGAGCTTTGTTAAGCAATTTTATTCTATGGATAGGAAGTTCTTATGGGCTGGTTGTTTGATGTCTTCTAAATGGAGTTTGGTTAGATGGGAGGTTGTTTGTAGCTTGAAGCAGTATGGGGGTCTTGGATTATGACAATCGTCTTTGACTGGGGTGGCGCTTGCTACGAAGCTATATTGGTAGTGGTGCATTGAGCAGGATAAGATTTGGGCCAGGGTCCTATCCCAAAATTAATTCTTGGGGATTCCTTAGATTGATATTCCTTGGTATCCCCTTGTTGGGAAGGGTTCGGTGATTTGGGGGACCCTCAAAAAGGGGGCTGCTCTTATTAAGGATGGTTTATTTCGGATCTACAAGTAGGGGACCGAAGCCCAATTTTGGTTTGATTCCTAGGATGGCTCTACTCCTCTCATCTCTCAGTATCCTAATTTATTAAATCTTTGCCAGAGGTTTCTTGAGGTTGGTTGGTCATGGGTGAGTGACTTTAAATCATTCTCTTCTTGCGGGAAGCATGAGGTGGCTAGATGGAAGTATCCTAATGTTTGGTTAGATGTTGGTATGCAAGAGGAATGTGTTGTGCTACAAAGTGTTCTTTCTAGTTGATGATGTAGTTCACTCTGGGAGGAAGATGTGCTTGCTTGGGATCCTAATCCTATGGGTGTCTATATTGTTGCCTCTGGATATAAGGTGTTATCTTCCCACAAGGTGAATGGGGAGGAAGTTTAGTGGTGGAAGAAGGTCTGGAGAAAGTTCTCCTGGCCAAAGTGTAATTGCTTTGTCTGGCTATTGACCTGGAATAAGTGTTTGACTTGGGAAAATATCAAGAAGATGGGTTTCAAAGGCCCTTTTGTTTTTGTTTTGTGTGGGGTTGCTGAGGAGGATTCTTCTCACTTGTTTTTCTGTTGTCCTTTTGCTATCCAGATTTGTCATTTTTGGTGGGGCGTTTGGTAGAGGCCCTGTGTTCATGCTTCCTCCTTGATTGAATTTTGGAATAGTGTTGGTAGACCTACCTCTATGACCTCTTTCTTACAGGAAGTGTGGTATGTGGGGCCTATCTTTCTACTGTGGAAAATTTGGTTGGAATGAAATAGGCATATTTTTTGTGGTGAGAAGAAGCTTGTGCAAAAATTTTGGCAAAGAATTTTAAGCATGATTCAGGAGACGGTGGAGGCTAAGTGTGTTGTGAGCTTTCTGCTGGAGAAAAGGGATGTTGAGGTGGTGGAGAGATTGGGGATTTAGGGGTTGTCTGTGACTTCTGCTTTGTGTTAGGAGAGAGCGGAAGGTGAAGCAAAAAATTCATAGGATTGGTAGTTAGTAGTCCCCTCCTGATGGGGTTTTGAAGATTAATACTGATGGCTCTTCTAGGGGAAATCCAAGACCTATTGGTATTGGGGGGATTGGAAGGGATTCTTTAGGTTCAATGGTTTTCCTCTTTTCAATCCATGAGGGGTTGAAGAATATCAACATTGTGGAAGGTTTGGAAATCCTTTGCACCTTTGAGAGGGCTCATGCTTGGGGGTGGAGAAGGATTATTTGTGAATCTAATTCCTAGGACTTGATCAATTTTCTCATTGAGGGAAAAGTGGAGGGGGTTAGTTGGTAGTTGGCTATAATTGTGCAGCAGATTCTATAGGTTAGTTCATTGATGGAAATGGTGAATTTTGTTCATATTCTATGGGAGTGGAATAGAGCTGTTGATTGCTTGGAAAAATGGGCTTTTCAACGTGTTAGTGGTTGGAGAATCGAGGAGTGGGGGTTTATTCCTTTAGAGCTTCACTTTGAGTTGGAGGGATTTCTTGCTGAGGATAGGGCTGGGTAGGAGTTGGCTGATTTTGGTTGTGCTCTATTTTACTTTTTTTGTTGTTTCTGGGGACTTTGGTCCTTTGCTTTCTTTGTAATGTTCCTTTCTGATTTTTAATAAAGTTTTTACCCCTTTTATTTAAAAATAAAAAATTAAAAAAAATAGAGAGATATCCATTTTACTAGTGTAATTATTCAATTATACATTCATGGAAAATATGGAGAACATTAGTATTAACCAAAAAGACCATATACAAGAAAGCCATATAGATGTATAATGCCACATATCTATAATAAAAAATATATGTACAATAATCCATATAGGCATAACAAAGGACACTAATGTAGTCACTTCCCTCTATGGGGAAAGAGATAAAAATCCACCTTTGAATCTTTAGTGGTTGGAGATGCATGTGATGATGGTTTCATTTGAATCTTCTCACTCGACCTCCTCTCAAAAAATTATTGGACCTCCACCTAATATAGTAAAAATTATACACATTAATATATAAATGTTGAATTATATAATTGCGTATAACAAAATTTAGTATCATAAAACTAAACCTCATGGAAATTTCACACTTGCACATTTAACCCACTGCATTTATGGCACCCTATTGCATCAATACCAAAACCTTATCAATCAAAATTTTATGATTCTAACCTCACAAGGGACAATGATGAATCATTAGTAGTCTAATAACTAATTTTTTACAATTTTTTGAGTATGATGCTTGCACAACATGTGGACATCCACACGTTAGCATCCCCAAACTTTTTGAGTATCAAATGATGGAGTCTCATATCCTTTTTCTATTACATGCATCATTGTGGCAGAATCACGAGTGTAAAAGATCTTCCAAACCATGTAGCCTCACAAAACTCCTCTTTTCACTCATTCTTTCATTCATTCTCACTCTCTCTCATTCGATCTTTCTCTCTTGCTCTATTCTTTCTTGTACATCTTTTCTCTCTTTCTCTTTGTAATGAAGCTCTACTGAATTCTCATCTCATCAACACCCAAGGCTATCCTACAAGCAAGCACATCTCATTTATCAAGCAAAGAGGGAGCCACAAACTGTTGGTATTATCTACTTTCTCTAGTCTATTTATAATTATCTACTTGTCTCATCTATTTTATTCATGAAAGGGACTCTCCTTCATTGTAGGGCTTGTTTCTATCATGCGTCTTGTCTATTATATTTAATGTAATTTTGTCCATCTCTATCTATATTTTTGTCCATGGAGGTTGAAATACCAAAATGGGGGTTTGGCTGAGGCAAGCCTCAAAACAACCACAATATTTTTCCTCATCCTTTATATGTGTAGGATTTTATATTTGAAGAACTGGGTATTGCAGATTTTAAGTTTTTTATCTCCTAATTTGACAAGGACAAAAATGCAAGGCACTGATGTCCCTGTGGTGTGTTGTCATCCATTGGATGATATCTTTCCCTTCTTGTGGTAGAATTTTTAAGTCCTAAGCTTTTTGCTTTGGTCATTTATATTTTGTAATTCTATATTAGTCTCTGTTAATTTATAGTTTTATCATTCTATCTTAGTATTTTATTTAATCAAGTTATTGCAATATTCTCGATTTCATACTTTGAGGTGATCAAGGGCTATTCACTTCCCATAGACACTTATTTGTCCTAGAGACATGGGAGTATCAAATCCCCTCCTTTATAGTTTGGTGAACTGGATGTAAATCAAATCATGTTGGATCTTTTTATTCAAAACTTTAATGCTTTTGATAATGCATTCTCTAAAGAATATTTCAATATGTTGGATGGTTCCCTAGATGATTTCTTAAAGGAATATCCTAAAATAATTTATTCTATTCATGGGGTACCATTCACAAGTGACATGCCAAACCTTTACATGAGATTTATGCAATCTAAGTCTCCCTCCTATAGAGTGATAGCCCATACCAACAATACTAGAAGGAATCAACAAAATTTGAATCAACCTACTTCTTTACCACCTTCTCAACCAAGCCTTCCTAAGCATCTAAACCTCCAAGTAAAGCACCTAGTGATTACTATCTTGTTGACAAAACTTTGTGTTACTCTTGCTAAGATCTCATTGTGGGCTTTTCTTTAGACTACTTCAATTTAAATAGGTATGCTTCAAGAATCCCTGAAAAAGATCATCTTTCCTTCTTCCACTAGATTGATGAATGTTAATGCATTAATGGCTCAAATTCATGTGGATTCACCAAATATTACATTCTATCCACATGAACTCCCACCCCTAGAAGTACAAAAGAAACTAGATTCTCTAATGGTAATAGTTAACATTAATAACATTGGCATTAGGCATGCTCTCATTGACATCAATTCAGCTCTTAATGTATGTAGTATCAATTTGTACTACCTAAAGTTAAAATTGATTCATCATCTCTTGTTTCTTCTTTCTCATATATTTTTGGATTCGATAATGTTGGTCGAAAGCCTTAGGACCGATAATATTTCCTTTTAGGTTGGGACTCATTATCATACCCACCCTAATTTATGTTATGATATCTCCTTTACCTTACAATATTCTCTTGGGAAGACCCTAGATTCATGCTTTAGGAGCAATCACTTATAATTTACAGTATTCTATAAAATTTGGTGCTAATAATGAAGTAGTTACAATCAAGGATGACCCTGATTTTATACACCTTTGTGAAATGACAACTACTAGTCAAGATTTAGTTTCATCTACTCTTAAAAATTGTATTCCTTTATTATTTTTTAATGCATTGAAATTTTCCCTAGTAGTTGAAATAAATGAAAATAGGATAGGGTGTCCTAAAATGGAATGGTAGATCCAAAGAGGGACAAATGGGGGCCTATCTTTCTTGAAATCATTAGTAAATGAGATCCACATCAAAAATTGACTAACAACCCTCAGGAGAGTCAACCTAAGATGTGAATCTTTAGATTTCCCTTTTCGCTAGGATGGGGATCTAGGTCAAGTAGCACCTATTGGAACTAGAATTTCCATAAAAAATTCTAAGGATTTTATCAATTGAAATACAAAATTCATGCTATCATTTTCATAAAAATCACTTTATTTCCATCCATGGAGCCAAAATAAGCCTTATACTGCTATACCGCTACCACATTTGCCAGCCTATATAGCCCTCACCTCATACCTCCTTACCATAGCCCCTTGCAGAATAGATTGCGATATCACAATAAAGAAACCTAACACCTTTACCCTTCACCACTATACCTAGGGGGGTCAAGACACAACCCGTGGTAGAACGGTATACTGAAGAGTGATAAAAGAAAACTAATATACAGTGGAAGGTCAAAACAGGACCCGTGGTAGAGTGGTACACTTGAGAACTATAATGAGGGGAGACACAACCATACCATGAAGGGTTAGAAAATAGCCCATGATAAAGTGGTGTACTAAGAAGGAGTAATGGGATGACACCATGGTACCACAAGAAGGAAAAAGGTAGCCCGTGGTAGAGTGGTATAGTAATGTATGAGCCATGGATACACTGCGGTACCACAATGAAGGAAAAGGAAATGTGTGGTAGAGTGGTATACTAAAGAAGGGTGAAAAAACATACTGCGGTAACATAGGGGAGTGAAAAGTGACATGAGGTAACGTGGTAAAGCAACCGTTGAGACATTTAAAGCAAGCCAATCACATCAGTCAACTTTGAAAAATGAAATTGAGCTTGATGCAAAAGATTTGAATGATGTGAATTTATGATTCGAGAGTTAACGCATCTCGCTGAGGAGGTAAATGAAGTAGATTGAGATTTCTCAATCATAGCAACAAAAACCAAGTACAAACGAGCTCAAGGTGCAGGAGTGAAAGGAATTCTCCAAGGAAAACTATATTTTTGGGTAAGCTTTGTTCATTACTCTTTGAATTGATAAATGGAACCAAAGAAATCAGAAGTAGGAGTTAAGAAAGATGAAGCTAAATCTAGTAAGCCCTCTTTGCAATCACCATTGCTTTCCTTATTGCCTGGGTCGGTAGATAAGAGGCCGAAGAAGGTTTTTAGAGATTTAACTTAGGGATGTAGAGACCCTATTATTCCTCAATTTGGGTGGAATTTGTATTGGTATTTCTATAGGAATAGAAATGATAAGGTCCTGGCATCAAACCGGTGGACCCTTGAAATGGCCAAATTTATTTTTCCAAATATTTCCATTGACATAGAGCTAATTAAAGCCTTGGCTAGTAGATACCATTACCCAACTCAAATTGTAAAGCTTCCAGATGGTGGATATTTAGATGATGTTTCAAGGGAAGCCATTATCAAATAATTTAACCTAAACAAACAAGTTGTCATAGAGGTGAATTTGGGGAAATTAGAACAAGAATACAAGAGGTTAAGGAGAACCTACAAAAGTGATGAGCTCCCTCTGCATATGAAAAGGGGTGATAATAACAGGATGCTTCCTATCGCTTCCTCAAAAGTAGAGCCTTTCCTAATATCTAATTTTTAGGTTTACTTCAAGAACACCTACCATGCATTGTGTCAAGTTCTTGGGATAAATGCAAAAGATAATATGTCAGTAGGATTGATGAGGATGGTTATGATCATTTAGCATCCAGAGTCAAATGCTGAATTTGATTTTGCATTTGTGATTGAAGAGAAAATTCATGAGGGTTTGTTGCAGGTCAGAGAGGCTAAGGCCCCCATGCCTTCTAGAAAATATTCTCTACTATGTGTCATTTGATTTTGTATCAAAATGAAACAAAATGGACTAAAAGGATTAAATTATGCACACAAGAGAATGGAGTTAGACTCCCTGTATAGAATTGGTGCCAAATCTAGGACAATAGGTGCAGTGAATGTGATTTTGTGGTGTTCATAGATAATTTTGTTGTTAGAATAATTGTTGCCCTTGGCTTTTCAACACCAAGGTTTCCTGAATATTTGATTAGTGTGGTGAGGCCAATGCAATATAAACTAGACCAAGGCTATACTCATAATTATGTTGATTGGTTCCTTATGCCACAACATACTATTATCAAGCTGTACGGTTGTGATCAAGCACCACATATTTTACCAAAATTTGTATCTACAAGAATATGCTTTTTAGAGTTCATGTGGTAGATGCTTTGAATGAAGCATGACTTGATGAAGAATCAAAGAAAAGGCACTTTCTTGCCTAATTTAATAGTGTTTGAAGAATTTTCTATTGGCTCTGACATGTTAGAAGAAATACAAAGGTTCATGAGGGTCAATTACCTCCTCAAGTCTAGAAAAGAGAGAGAATGTGACCTAGAAGGTCACATTAATATGATCAGAAGGACTTTTCTTACAAAGAGGGCCATATCTCATTCATTTGACCTTGAAGAGGATGTGATAAGGAATTTGGTATATTTTGCAGATGTATTTCAAACAAGGAGATGGATAACAATGATGAGGTGGGAAGATCAGAAGAAGGAGAAGAATAAAAAATTTAAAGGGTTTTTTGCCGATGAACCTAATCTTCTCAAAAGGATGCAAATGATCCTTGGAAGATTCGATGAGTTTTATATAATGGCCCAAGATGAGGGATTGATTCCACTTCCTACACCCCAACAACCCTCAAGTCCAGAAAAGAGAGAGAATGTGACCCAAAAGGTCACATTAATATGATCAGAAGGAATTTTCTTACAAAGAGGGCCATATCTCATGCATTTGAACTTGAAGAGGATGTGATAAGGAATTTGGTATATTTTGCAGATGTAATTCAAACAAGAAGGAGATGGATAACAATGATGAGGTGGGAAGATTAGAAGAAGGAGAAGAATAAAAAATTTAAAGGGTTTTTTGCAGATGAACCCAATCTTCTCAAAAGGATGCAAATGATCCTTGGAAGATTTGATGAGTTTTATAAAAAGGCCCAAGATGAGGGATTGATTCCACTTCCTACACCCAAACAACCCTCACACAAAGCATCAACATCTCATACACCACCCCCATCACCTGCACATCCATCCCCTCCATCTCCCACACATGAACCCTAGGTCAAGAAAGAGAAAATTGAGTCATTAGTTGATTATGGCTTGAGTGATGAGGACTACGAAGAGTTTTGACTCTGACTAAGATGAAGGAGGTGGCAAAGTAGAAAAAAATTCAAGAGCCTCATGACCCTAAAATTAGGATATTAGACGAAGCTATTGATTAGATTTAGGATAATGAGAGGGTAGTTGCCTCTCTAAGGTTTATGGAGGATGATAATTTTGTTCACACTAATGAATTTAAATATTTTTGGATCAAGATGAAAATGAAATAGTTTAATGAAAGGTTGAAGATAAATCTCATAGGAGTTGATGATTCAAAATAGGCTAAAGTTCAGGCCCAAACATTGGTGGAATTGAATATTGACAATATCAATGTTACCCCCTAGGAAGCAAGATAATTAGTTTTGAAAGGTGATGTGTTGATGATACCAGGGATGGAGTTGTCCAAGGTGTTTCTCTTGGACCAAACTAGAGTATAAGATGATCCAATATTAGTTGCAAAATTTGATTCAGAGAAAGGTGTTTTAGGAACAGGGTATAACCCTACCACTTAAAGTCTTTCCTTATGGAAAAAACAAAAGAACACAAGGAATCCTAGACTCCTAGATGTAGTGAAAGAAATGAGAGGGTCAACCATGGTGAGGAAAATGAAATATATTACTCCTACAGAGGCTGCAACCATAACCATGCATTCAATAATGTTCACTAAAGATTTGGTGGAGAATATGGAGAAGAAAATAACTAAATATGAGAAAAGACTAAAGTTATCAAATGATGAAGTAAATAAAGTGTTTATTGAAAATGTAAAGTTGAAACAACAATTACATTAGGCAACAATAGTGATGGGGGATGTGATAGTTGTTTATCACCCACCTATCCAAGCTGAAGACCCAAAAATTCAATAGATGAAAGATGAAATTAGTAGGCTAAAGAAACATAATATTTAAGATGTCAAGCATCACATCCTAGATACCCTGAGAAAGATATTGGAGCACATAATTGGGATATTGAAGGGAAAGATAGGTGGAGTACATGAAAGCTTTAGCATCTAGTTAAACCTTTGGAATAGATAAATGCCAATTCCCCTATCCTAGAAGAACTCCAGAAGAGGTGGCAGCCTACTTATCACATTCTAACTACACTCTGCAAGGCAACACAAAGGGATCCATATGCCCCTCTGAGACTCAAGCCTACTCAAGAAATGGTGAAGGGTGTATTGAGTAACATAAGTATTTAATAGACATGAAGAAGAAAGTGGAAAATAGAAGGAATGCATTTGATTCTATAAAACACATCTTCAGTCCTTCAATCATTAAAGATGATAATCAATTAAAAGGTGTGGATGATTGGAAAGTTGAGTTTGATCAAATGGTTTCTTAGTGCCCGACACACATACAAAATGATGGGGATATCAACCTTGAAAGATTTCATACTTTGCTTGATGAAATTGTTACACTCCATAATGGGTACATGAAATTTGTGGTAGATGTCAGGAACCTGCTTGATAATAGATGGAAGAGTCATCTCAGGAATCTCACTGTTGCATAGGAGTTCAAATGGCCAAATGACCTGACAATCAGTAAATGGCAGGAGAAATATTTGGGCTTCGATGAGGACTGATCATCATCACAAAGAAAGATTAATCATATAGTAAAAGCTTTGCACAGGTCTTAGATGACCACGAGCTTTTTACTTGAAGACTAACAGATTAGCACATGTTTTTTATTTAGTTATTTTTGTTATGTTTAATTTCATGATTATGTTTTGTTACCAAAGAACATGACCTTTGGTCTGAAGCTTGTTTCCTCTCATATAAATAAGAGAGGTCAATACCAAAAGGATCTATTAGATTAGATAGGAGAAAGTATCGGTGAATAGGGATTGATATAATGTCTACATTTTAGAAGACCATGGTGCATCTATAAATTTTGAAGAAGTTAATGAAAGATATTTGATTTTGTGGCGTCGTATTGGTATCAATTATTTGTTGAATTAATTGAAGATATTATCAGGTTGTCTCCAACGTTGTTATTTCTTTGTTATTTAAATTGATATATCAAGCATATACTCAATTTATCAATGCACATTTGTTGTATTTGTGTGATATGATTAATTGGTTCACTCAAGCAAAGATTAAATCCTTCTAATCATTCACAGTAATTGGGAAGTTTCATTTGGATCACTAAGAAGAAACTGGTAATTACATTTATGCATGTTTATACAAGGTATAAACCAATATTAATATGCCAAACAATTTGAATTACTGCCAAGTGTAAATCACAAATTCTAGATCTTCATCTGACTCTCTTTTACCCAACAAGGCACTAGTCTCGCCCATTTTATTCATTTAGTTTTATCATACCAAATTCAAACTTCACATATGTTAACTAAACATATTAAAATTTACCTTGATATTTCTTATACAATTTACATGAAATTAGGATTTCATCTTTCCACTCCTAATTGCTATTGTGGATAGATTGCCTAAGTAGGAAACAAATAGTCTAAGCCTACCTCATTTGCATAGGTACACCTGCCTAGGTCTAGCAGTGCCTGAAGAGAAGAAGGTTCAAATATATCATTTGGCCTTGTACGTTAGCCAAAAAATTATCAAGATCTTGGCAACCTCTTGTGGTTTCAAACAAGCATTTTTGAGACCTAACAACACCTTGGGGAGAAAAAATTACAATAACAAAACAACTCTAAACCTATACCTACAAAGTGCAATGAAGAGATTTATCATAAAATAGAAGGATACATAAACCTTTCTAGAAAATCTGAGTGTAATAAATGTTTTGTAGCTATCAAAACTTGTTGTTTCTACTGCCCTAAAGGGACTCATTCGCCCTAGGGTGAATGGGTTTTGGTAGTCATTCTTAGAACACTCTTAATTAGAAATTGTAGCTCATGAACTATGAAAACCTATTGCCTTTGTAAGCCTAACATGGACTCATTAGTCCTATGGAAAATGGGTCATGGTAGGCTCCTCCAAAAAAGTATGAATTTGAATTTGATGTTCCTGACCTGAAATTCCTTCTTGTAACTTGAAATCCCTATTTTCAGGTCTGGATTTGTCAATAATCTACAAAATAAATTTGTTTTTTGTTGGTGGATAGGGGTTTTCCTTAGTCAAACCCTGAGTTTTGTAATTAAACCTTGATGGTAAATGAAAATTTCAAACATGAAATTGTAGACACCTAAAAATGACCTAGGCCTGGGAGCACTATTTTACCACTTTTCGTCCTAGCATAATTATGACACTTTAATTATGTTCCTAACCCATCTTCAACTATTAATTAAATAATTCACAATTATTTAATTAATTCAGGGTCTTCTATTCTTCCTGATTATTAAATGAATAAATCATATTTATTTAATGCATCACTAATTATCTAAAGTCAACTCATAATTAAATAAAGTTCTCATTTTATTTAATTAATCTTTGTCATTAATGTCCTCCTGATTATCAAATAAATATATTTTAATATATTTATTCAATATGTCACTAATTCCTAAATCCTCTCTTTTAATTAAATAGATTTGCTAATTTATTTAATTAATTAACCACTTCTTCTAAATTAAATAATTATTTTTAATTATTTAATTGCTGTATGTGACACTTCTTTATTTTTAAATAAAACAATTTATTTAAAAATGTCTCACATAGTTAACTAATTCTTCTTTTAGTAATTAATTTCAAAAATCAATTCCTCCTTATCTCACAAAATCCAAATTTTGAATTAATTTAATTCAAAATGGAAATATTCTTCTACAAATCAAGTAATTTCTAAAATTACTGATTTTCTAAAATCTCATCTTCTTATCTTCTGATTTTTGCTAATTTCATCTCAACTATCACATTTATCTTTGATTTAATTTATTTAATTAAATCTTATTCACACATTTGGACATTTTTCCCTAACCCTAATTGAGAGTTGCCATTTTGAATCTTAACCATTGATTCTAGGGCATTTTCTCAATCTCTCATCTCATCCGTCCGTGCAAAATTGCATTTTCTATAAAATGACAATTTTGCTCTCATTTCAAGGACCTTGATCTTGAATTTCTTAAAATCATTTTAGATTCCTTGTTTATTGTCATTTCTTGCATTCTAGCCATTAGTATTTGAATATTTGCACTTAGATTTCATTTTCTATTTGCATAAATCTTTTAAAATAAATCCTTCAAAGTCTTGTTTAGGTCTAGGCATATAGAGTTTGCTCCTCAAAATCTGAGGGCATCCATTATTACAGTAAGCTAGGAGGTATAATAGAAGTTAGTCATGGAGGAGAGAAATGGGTGAGATTGTTCTAGTTTGATTCCCTTTCTTTCACATTTCTCCTTTGCATTCTATTGTGTTGTTTGGATAATATTGCATGCATGTGATACTAACTTATTCTATTTTGCAGAAATCCTTCATTACATTGGTGAACCCGACGTTCTGTAGAAAAATTTGTGTGTTTTCTTGTTTGTTTTCACTGTTTTGCAGGTTACAGCCAAAAAGTCATACGAAATCCCGTCACCTTCTTTTGAGCACAGAAAAATGGGCGAATACAATATTTTAAATTTTTTTATGAGTTTTGCAGATCTCTTTCTCAGCTTTCCATAACTTCAAACGGTTTCAAATTTCGTTAAGATTTGAGAAAGTTATGGCCATTTTAGTGATCACGGTTTTTTAAGCTTTAGTTGTTAAAACCCGAATTGTCTTTTGTTTATAACACTTTCGTCTTGTAGGATTTTGCAAAACGTTTTCTGGGTTTTGAAGGTCTATGTCTTAGCTTTCCATAGATATCTACGATTTAAGATTTTGTTTAGTTTTGAGAAAGTTATCACTATTTTAGTTTGCTGTTTTTATTTAAGTTTTTTTTTTTACCAATCTTTGTTTATAGCATTTGGCGGTTACTTTTCGTGGGTCAAAGGCAAAAATTCAAACTCCTAACACAATTTTGCAGGTTCTCGTACGACCTTAGATTTTGTTTTGCAGGTGTAGGAGTACAGAACGACACAATCGCAAGCCTACGCAACTGCAAATGACTGGTTATTTTCTTTATTAAATTGTTATCTGGATCCGACACGACCGTGGCCAATAGTTTGATTGATGTATGGGTATTAAAATGAGCCAATCCTAGGATAGACACTTTAATCTGGAATTTATCAATCCTAGGGTAGGCACCAAACTTTATTGTATGTTGGTTAAAATGAATCCCTTGTTTGTCGTGAAGCAACATCTTCACTTAGTGTAGATAATCGTCATTTGGGTTTAAAACTGAACTTTTTGTTTGTTGTGTTTGTTGGGTAATAGGTATATGCTCTCCCCTTTACTAGGTGATCAAAAAACCAGACTTACCCATTTTATCTTTATGCAATTTATGCTTTATTAAATCCTTTAGAAGGCCTGCCATAGTGGGAAAAAGTACTCACCCTACGGGAACGACCTAAGTGGGAACAACCAAAGCCAAGGTTTTCCAACCCACTATAATCAAAAGTGAATTTTGGGGAAACCCATATTCAAATGGAAGTGAGCAAGATAACCATCCCCAAAGTCTTTGTTCTAAAGATTGGGAGGTCTCCTGAGGGAGTTTATCTATTGCCACACCAAACGGAAACCTTGACTATGAACCATAGTGTAGAAAGCCAGTTGTGTTAGTATCCAAACATTATTTCAATCACAATGCAAGGGGAGGGCAGAATCTGCCCCCAACACACTCACCATATAATTACCACAGATTGTTTGCTCAGGGGATTTGGTATCCACTTCCGTCACCTTGAGTATGAACCTAGAAAAGACAAAACATGGGTGCCCTCTAGGGGGTGACATGACTATGTGAGTCGACGCGATTTTAATATGTGGGCTGTGATTGCTATGATGACCTTTTGACTATTAAGAGTGAGTCTGCTTGAGGTGTCTTTTTGTTCAAATACCAGTGAAAACAAAAAAAGGGTCATGTTTGATCCTTGAACATACACTCAATGTTTTAGTTTCTATATGTTTTCCAACTATTTTCAGACAAACTTCAACAAACTAAACATCAACAATCTAGGTCCAAACTTTTCAAATCTACAAAACTGTTTTTCCAAAAAATTGCTTCATGCGACACAAGTGCTATGTTAAACCACAATCACCGTACTTTGAGCCGAAAATGCTCTGGTGGGCCGCATTTGAAACATCTTGAGCCGTATTCACTCTGATGAGCCGCAATTGAATAATCTTGAATCACATTCAGTATTTTGAGCTGCATTTGTGAAATATCAACCCGCATTCACTAGATTATGTCGCAATCGACACTTTTTGAATTGCATTCGCTCTGTCATACCGAATTTGTTGCAACACATTTATGAAGAATCTGAAATCATCTTCTCACCATCCAAACTAAAATTCCACAACTTGTGTTTAATTCAATCAAGTCTTCCTTCACTGTTACAGTTCAAACCAGACTCTGAATTGCTCAACTTCCCTCAAACCTTGCATTTTAGGTACCATTCTTAGGATCACAATAGGATTCCATTTCTAGTCCATTAGATTGCATTGTTAATTTCACCATATCCTTAGGCACTTTTGCAAATCTTAGGAGTTGACCCTTACCATTCATTGTCAAACTTTGCATTCAATAGTAGGTTATCATTGGACCCAATTACCTTTTGTCATTTAGTCAAAACTTGTGGAAATTATTTCCCACTCAACAGTCTAGTGTGGAAACCTCACTTTGTCCTCCTTTAGTCCTCTTATGGTCCATTGGTCTTCCAAACTTGAATCATTGCAAAAAAAATTTTTGCTCAAGTTGTCCTCTTTAGATCCCTCAATAGTGAGTACATCTTAGGATCCTTTAGTTGCATACCATTTAGCATCTCCATTTTTAGTGTCGCACCATTTATATTCACAAATCTTTAGCCTCATTTTTGTCTCACTTGCATTTCATAACATTCCTAAAAATCCAAAAAACCAAAAACAGAGTGTCATATTTAGATCATTTTCCTACATCATCCCTAAGTTAAGCAAAACTTTTTATGGTTGAAACTAGGTTACAAAGAAAGAAAAGACTCATGGATTCTTTTGGTCAAGACACCAATTTTCCCAACTTCAGCAATGACATGAATTCATTCCCTAGTAGCATGAACACTCTTTCTAATGACATGGGAAATTCTATGCTCAATCCTTTTAGTGAGATAGCCATTTCACACAACCCCTTTGAACAATTTGTTTGCAAAGACCAAAATGGGGAAATCTATGAAGAAGACATACAAGTTGCTGCCCAAAATCCAAAAGTGGCCTCTTTGGTGGAAGATTTGTTCTTAAATGATTCAGCCAGATATTTAGCCATGCTCCTTGACCAAGGGGCTAGGTTACCAAAAGGATTTGACCTCAACACTATTAGAGCAACATCTCTTGATCACTAATCACACAATCCTCCCATGGGAGCCTCTTCAAAAAACACCATTAACACCATCAATGCTACCTCCCTTGGTCATACTACCATGACAACCAACACAACATCTATTGGGGGATCATCTTCCCAACCCAACACCACATCACAATCTATCCATCAACAAACATCCACCATTCCTTCACAAACAATAGGTGCAACCACCTCAAACATATTTGGAACTTCATCTAGTTCCATGAGTACATCAGCAAACCTATTATTAGGTTCTTAGAGTGCTATGGAAACCAACTCATCTAACCATTTTGGGAGAAATAAACGAAGAGTTGTCATCCAAGGCACCCAACCTACTTCCTCACAGGTTAATACCAACATTCCTGTGACCCAAAACACCAACATTCCTCATGGTCACAATCTCTTATTTGGGCAAGGCAATCAAGGTGCTTAGTCCTTCACTCCATTTGGGCATCAACAAGCTCAAAATCAACAAGGTCCCTAATCCTTCACTCCATTTGGACAACAAAAAACTCAAAACCAACAAGGTCCTCAAATTCAGTCCAACATGGCAGGATCTCACATTCCCACTTATGCTTCTCAAGTCCATACACAGTAGCACATCCCTCATCAAAACACTCATTTCCAACAACCACATAATTAGAACACTCATTTTGCTCACCAACAACCAATTCCAAATCAACACATCTTATCACAATAGGTGGGAACTCAAGCCATCTCTATCACCAACATGTGTGATGCTACAAACAACCCAATTGTTGAAGCACCCACACTCCAACTTGCTGCTCTTCAAATGCAAGTGGAGACCTTGCAACAATCCAATAAAAAGTCTTACATGTCACATGACTTATTCCCATATCCGTTCGACACAACTTTGTACATGCCACCCTTTCCTCATGGATATGTGGTTCCTCATTTTCCTAAATACAAAGGAAAAATGAACCCTATTGAACATATAAGAGAATTCACCACTAGTTGCATGGAAATTGCATATGAGCAAACATATCTCATGAGATTTTTTTCTAGAAGTCTCATAGGTCATGCACTGGAATGGTTCTCCCTATTGCCTAAAGGAATCAAAACATGGGATGAGTTGGAAAACAAGTTTGTTGAGAACTATACCTATAACATCGACACGGATATTGAAATTGCCTCCTTATGCAGACTTACCCAAGAGGATGTAGGAGAGACTTTCATCCCATTCTTTCAAAGATGGAGAACATTAGCAAGTAGATGTCTGGTAGAAATACCTGAAAAGGAGAAAGTCACCATGTTTGTACAAACCCTCCTAGGACCACTAAGGTATGGCTTACAAGTCCATTGTTGCACCACCTTTGTTGACCTTGTTGAAAAGGGTGTTCAACTTGAGAAAGCCTTGATCACCAAAGGTGAATTAAAATATGGTGGAAAAACCATTAACACCACCACAAATAATAACCCAAGTAGCTCAAATGACAAAACCAAATACTGGGTTAAGAACAAGCATATCACCAACAACAGTGTAGTTGATGCGAAAATCGCCAATACAACAGGTCATGTACTCACAATCAAAGGAGTACAAAACCAAAACACACCTGTAACTACACCGACACCAACTTCCAATGCTATCTAGAACAATCCTATGCAAAATAATCAATGACATCTGCGTCAACCTTGACAATTCCAAAAATGCACATATACCCCTTTGGGTGAACCTATCGAAATTGTCTTGAAGAAAATTCTTCAAAATGGTGTCATAATGTTGGAAGAGCCTAAACCATATGACCCTGGTCAGTTCAAGCCATCATGGTGGGATGATAGCACATTTTGTGACTACCACCATGCCAAAGGGCACAAAACCTCTTCTTGTCATCAATTGTGAAATCTGGTACAATACCTCATTGAGAACCACACCATTGAGTTAGGTGGTCAACCATTTACATCTAATGCAGATCATACTATCCACAAAAACCCACTATAGGATCATGGTAAAGCTTCCTCATCTGACATAAATAATACCAATAATCAAGCCAATCACATATGTTCGGCCTATAATACTATCCGCCCTGCATACAATTATCCTGGTGGTACCATCATTAACAATCTTTGTGTTGCTGATGAAGATAAATGTGTTAATACCATTACCATTAAAAAGGCCCTGGAATGCAATGTCACCATGCCTAAATGCAAGGTCACTATCCTAGGTCCTTCTACCCATCAACCTAAGATCACCATACCTGGTCCATCCACCAGATAGCCAACCCCTAAACCAAAATTCAACCTTATTGAGCAGTTGAATAAAACACCAGTGAAAATATCCATTCTTGAACTGCTCTGTATCTCACCCACACATAAGGCCATCTTAGATAAAGTCCTGTAGGAGTCGTCCATCCCAACCAGCATTGATGTCAACCACTTTGAGACTATGGTCAGATATCTGAATTCTCCTAATCACATCACCTTTTCGAACAGTGACTATTCCTCACCCAAACCATCTCATAATGATGCCCTTCACATCATTTTGTGCCAATAATGCCCCCAGTGCATTTGTAGTTGCTGAAACATACAAGATCAAAGGTTTGCCCTCAATTGGTGGCATTAAGACAAGTGGTGTCAATAGATATTCCTTTATTTGATCAAATGTTGTCTGACATTTCTCTGTCCATACAAAAGGAATACTCTTGCGTAACAGGTACTGAAATGGTTGACATCTATCCACCAGCTGTGCGATGAAGCGCCAGATGGATTGTAGTCTACCTTGCAATGTTCTCAGTTCACTAATGCCTTTTGGGGGAGGCATGTCCAATATTTCTTTCACCTTTGCAGGATCAACTTCAATGCCTCCTCGTGAAACAATATAGCCCAACAGCTTGCCTGAAGTGACCCCAAAGACATATTTTTTTGGGTATAGTCAAACCTTGTAGTCCTCTAGTCATTTAAAAATTTTGTCTAGGACTTTCAAATTATCCTTCCTGGTCAGAGACTTGGCCAAAAGGTCATCCACATAATCCTCCATTAGAATGTGCATCATGTCATGGAATATCATTGTCATGGCTCTTTGGTAGGTGGGGCCTGCATTCTTTAGACCGAATGGCATGACATTCCAATAGTATGTTCCCCATGGGTAGGTGAATACTATTTTGTGTCGATCTTTTGTGGCAATTCAGATTTGGTTATAACCTAAGAAACCATCCATGAGAGACAACATCTCATACCCTACAGTAAGATCCACGATCATGTCTATATTGGGTAGTGGGAAATCATCTTTGGGGAAAACCTTGTTCAAATCTTAGAAATCTATGCAAATACGAATTTGTCCATTTGGTTTCGTGAAAGGGACAATGTTAGATATCTACTCAGCATAGTCGATTGACCTTATGAATCCTACATCCAGTAACTTTTTTGTTCAACCTTTACAAGTAATGTAATTTGTGGATGCATTTTCCACAACTTTTTTTTGACTGGTTTGATATTTGGGATTAGTGGAAGATGATGTAGTACCAGTTCTGGATCTAAGCCCAACATATCAAAATATGACCATGCGAAGTTGACCTTCCTTTCTGCTAAGAACTTTTGGAACTCAGGTTTTTCTTCCTCTGTTAAGGATGTAGCTAAGAGAACCATTTTTGGATTCTCTGGTGTGGCTATGTTAACTTCAGTGGTGTCTTCAATTAACATTGCTGATTTTTCCTGTGTGATGGGGAGAAAGTCCAATCCTCCATCCTTAGGCACCTCAGAGAGGTTTTCACCTTCGGATACGTCCTTTATTTTTACTATTTTGTTATCAGAAGGTGCCTTGCAGTTTTCACCTAAAGATAAATCTTTTTTTATTTTATTCTTTTCATTTTTGTGACTAAAGGATTGCACAGTCTCCTCGAAGTAAGCTGCATAATCTAGGTCAATATAAAACCCTGCTTTGTGATCGCCCCGTGGTATACCTTCTTGGAGCCCCATGAATTCTACTATCACCTCATCATTCTGAAAGATATCCATAATTGGTGATTCTTGTTGGTCCCAGTCAATCAGTTGTGGATATACAAGGGAAATCCCATCATCAGTGTTGGTAAAAGATGGGGAAGAGGTGGAAAGTGTGCAAATTGATGCCTCAAGTGTAAAGGAAAAGTTGTCCATTTCAACTTCCGTGTCAGATACAATTCAACTAGAAAAAAATTGGGTTCTTCTTCAGATATTTCCTTTTGAAAAGAAACTCTCATCATTTTCTTTGTACTTTTGGATGTGTCCTTCCTAAGCACTATCAAAATCATCATCTAGCATTTTGATGGATTATCCTAACTCTGAGAATAGATCTCCTTGATATCAACATCATTCAGGATGTGTCCTTCCTGAATTTGATATCACTCAACATTTGGCAACCTTGACTTTGCCAACTATGGCATCTCGACATTAAAACACTTGGAAAACACTTGACAAAACTTTACCTATCTTTTTGATGGTTATTATGATATTAGTTCCTTTTGTCATAGGAGCCGCGATATATCATGATGATCATCCTTGTCTGTTATGATCACCATACTAATAGTTTCTCAACGATGTCTTGACTTTAGGATTTAGAGAAGCAATGACTTAGCATGATGGTTTTTTTCTGTTTGTTTCGACTATCATGTGGCTAGTTTATCAAGGATGTCCTAACACACTGGGATTTAGAGAAGCAACGACATCTCATGATTAGTATATTTTTTTTCTGGTAGTTGGACATGACAAAATGACTAGGGGCAACTAGGTTCCTCGCATGAGTCATGGCCATTTTTATCTGTGACTATTGATCTACGTCATATCATAGTGTTTGTCGGTTATCATGTCATTTTCACCCAATGATGATTAAAGAGCAACAACTAGACTAGTAATATAGCAAGATTTTGAAGGATTTGTTATTTTCTTCCGCACTAACATGCATCTTTTTCTTCATACTAACATTCATCTTTTTCTTCTCTTCTCTCATTTTCTGATAATATCCTGTGACATACACAAAAACAATGTTGCATACATAATTGCACAAACATCACATATTCACATTTCATATCTGCATAAATCAAGCACCAAAATTCACATTGCATTTACATCCATTATAATAACCATCACATTACATTTACATCCATCATAATAAACATCATTTTTGCATTAACACATAGGAACCATAAACATTATTTGCATCAATATATAGGAATCATATACTCATCTCATATAGGCATTGCATCCATATCATCATCCATATCTTTTGCACTAACATTTCTTTGTCTCTTCATATTCTAGTCTTCTCATTAATTTTGAGAGCACACTGATTTCTTGGAACCTGTCTGTCCTCTTGAGGGGGCATACCATAACCCTCCTCATCATTCTTCCTCATCTTATTTTGCAATGGGGCATATTATGGACTTGTCTTCTTCGTCACAATGCGACAAGTGGCATTATGACAAAGAGGGGCAAATGTAGACACCTAAAAATGACCTAGGCCTGTGAGCAATATTTTACCACTTTTTGTCCTAGCATAATTATGACACTTTAATTATGTTCCTAACCCATCTTCAACTATTAATTAAATAATTCACAATTATTTAATTAATTCAGGGTCTTCTATTCTTCTTGATTATTAAATGAATAAATCATATTTATTTAATGCGTCACTAATTATCTAAAGTCAACTCATAATTAGATAAATTTCTCATTTTATTTAATTAATCTTTGTCATTAATGTCCTCCTGATTATCAAATAAATATATTTTAATATATTTATTCAATATGTCACTAATTCCTAAATCCTCTCTTTTAATTAAATAGATTTGCTAATTTATTTAATTAATTAACCACTTCTTCTAAATTAAATAATTATTTTTAATTATTTAATTGTTGTATGTGACACTTCTTTATTTTTAAATAAAACAATTTATTTAAAATTGTCTCACATAGTTAACTGATTATTCTTTTAGTAATTAATTTCAAAAATCAATTGCTCATTATCTCACAAAATCCATATTTTGAATTAATTTAATTCAAAATGGAAATATTCTTCTACAAATCAAGTAATTTCTAAAATTACTAATTTTCTAAAATCCCATCTTCTTATCTTCTGATTTTTGCTAATTTCATCTCAACTGTCACATTTATTTCTTGATTTAATTTATTTAATTAAATCATATTCACACATTTAGGAATTTTTCCCTAACCCTAATTGAGAGTTGCCATTTTGAATCTTAACCATTGATTCTAGGGTATTTTCTCAATCTCTCATCTCATCCGTCCGTGCAAAATTGCATTTTCTATAAAATGACAATTTTGCTCTCATTTCAAGGACCTTGATCTTGATCTTGAATTTCTTAAAAATTATTTTAGATTCCATGTTTATTGTCATTTCTTGCATTCTAGCCATTAGTATTTGAATATTTGCTCTTAGATTTCATTTTCTATTTGCATAAATCTTTTAAAATAAATCCTTCAAAATCTTGTTTAGGTCTAGGCATATAGAGTTTGCTCCTCAAAATATGAGGGCATCCATTTTTACAACAAGCTAGGAGGTATAATAGAAGTTAGTCATAGAGGAGAGAAATGGGTGAGATTGTTCTAGTTTCATTCCCTTTCTTTCACATTTCTCCTTTGCATTCTATTGTGTTGTTTGGCTAATATTGCATGCATGTGATACTAACTTATCTTATTTTGCAGAAATCCTTCATTACAGAAATGTGTGTGCAATCCTAACATTAAGTGTGTCTAAGATTAATATCTCTAATGATGCAAATAAACCCTACTCAAGTGTGTTAGAATATGATCCTTGAATGAAACATGAACAATGCAAAAGTCCTACTTTAGGAGATCCAAAATCCCTTTAATAAGTCATAAATATGAATATACCTCTCTTTAGGGTGAAAATATAATTATCATAGAAGATGGAATCACTTAGGAAACAATTCATTGGGCTTGGTTGAATCTCATGGTGCTTCTCCCAAAACGTAGAATCCATCATGAATCTCTATAGGCATCTATCATCACTTCTTCAATAATGCTTGATCTTTGGCAACAAAATGATCTTGAAGACCTACAAAATTACTAAAATGGTCCTCCAATAGTTCACTCTTTCTTGCTCCTTGAATATGAATGCTTGATCTCATGCAAATTTCTTAGATTCTTCTCTTAAAACTCTAGGTGAAACATAATGAAATATCCTTGTATTTATACATACCTTAAGATTAATTCCCAAAATTCAAATATCACAAGCCAACATTGAATTATAGATTTGAAATCATTAAAATACCACCAAAAAATAATCCAAAAGAGGGGTCCTAGGTATAAGTGAGGGCCCATTTAGTATAGGGTGAATTGATCCTAGGCCACATATGTAGGACACACATTAGAAAAGGTGGAATTCCATGTAAAATCAGCGTCCTAGGACAAAGTGAGGACCCATTCACCATGTGGAAAATGGGTCCTAGGTCACCTACCTAGGACATACATCTTCTTAGTTGAGTGTTGTGTAATGGCATTTATGAATATCAAGTTTTATCTCATAGAATTTGAAATTGATTAGGCTTGGATTTGAATTAAAGGGGACAATTAAGGAAAGTATGATCCTCAATTAATTAATAAATCCCTAGATTAATGTGAAAGTTTAAAGATACACCTTACAACATAAAAAATAAGGCACCATTATGTCTATTTTATTTAAAAGTGACCTAAACTTAATGTGAATATGCAAAACATATTACAACACTAAATCAAGGCAACATTAAGCTCATTTTATTATTAATTATTCCCAAATTAAGTGTGAAAAAGGGATAATTTTTCCTACACTACATTTATCCCCCACTTTAGCAGCCATATGATACTACATGCACATGCAAGCTAAAGGAATTAAACTTTATAAAAAGGATACTCATATGGATTCATTAGGGAGAACGAAGCCCCCACTAGAGTTACCTACAAAACCATAATTTTAAGGACCATATCCTGCAACACAGGTTCATTAGTCGTTCAAAATTCCTCATATCAAACTTCTACAAAGAATTAAATTTGAGGGTAGATGTATGGCCCCCCTGATTTTGCTTGCTTTATGGAGGTGGAATCAGGGTGAATACGAAAACCACATAGAATTAGCTAAGTCATATCATAGGGTATTTCCAAGTACTATACCACATAGTCATAGATATTTGATGAGACCAGTGGTGGAATTATGAATCTGATGAAACAAAGAGCATTGAAAATGTAGTACTCTAGCCCCCAATATGCTAATTTGAATAAAATTCCCTTCAAATGAAATAAGATTTATTTACTATGGTTTACTATATACTTATGAAAATGATAACTTTTACTATAATTTGAAATTTACCTTTTTGAAAATTACCTTGGTGCAGAGTGACCTAGGATGCCGAGCTGATGAACCTATAGGCCTCCTAGACTTGACATTGTTTGTGACGAGGTAGTACAAGGCATAATTCAACATATGGTGAGTGTATTTTGTTCTACTTTTTTGTCATTTTCATGCATCCACTATACTTTTTCATGTATTTTTAGTATTTTTAGGACCCTGGAAAAGATTGGTGCAAATAATCCCTCTTTCTCACAAAGCATCCATTGTTGGCACAAAGTGTCCCACTTTGGTGTAAAGTGTCCAGAATTTCTAAAGTCTCCAAGACCCCCATCCAAATATTGCATAAGTGTCCATATTGTCTGAAAAGCATATTACAAAAACTCTAGTGTTATTTAATTGATAAATTTAGGATTTACTTTATGTATTTTATTATCTTAGGTTCCTCCTCAATCCCAAAAGCATCTCAGAGGGAGATAGTTTTGTTTCCTTTCAGAATCCATGATGGGACTATCAAATGAGGATATGATCATTCTACAAGATACATGATTGTTTTGGGTATGTTCCATGCCATCGATGAGATATCATGATGCTATATTGATGGACCTAGTAGAGAGATGGGATGTTGACACATGCACCTTTCATCTTCCTACCAGGGAGATGATCAGATTTCACCCTAGAGGACATCCACTGCATCCTACAGATTCTTGTCTAGGGTGAGGTTGTACACTCAACAAATGATTGGTCATATGTTTAGATGCGATATGATATTTTATACTATTTATAATAGCCAATCTGATGGTACTCCATTAGTCCATGCATTGAGCCTAAGTGCCTATGACATGTACAAACACCACTACTTCAGTGGATTTTAATCAATACTACAACACTTACTCTAGTACCAGATGGATGAGGAACACATTTAGATGGTGGAATTGTTCATATCATTAGAGACATGGAGGATCATAGGACCATTTATGCTTGTGGCCACAGTATTCTCACTCATCTATATTAGGATTTGGGGTGATTTGTATACCAAGAGTTAGATAGCATATTACATTGTATGCTCTTACATGTATGGTGCTTTGAGCATATCACATGTACTAGGACCACTAGATTTCCTACCATAGCGGCCATGGCTTACCCACAGGCCTTCAGTTATGCACTAAGGCAGGCATTGAAGGAGGGAGATTTACTACACTGGAAAATTAGATTTGATTGAATAGATGAGGATGATATCTCTTGGAGACCATATCTCAAGAGCCAATAGTGGACAGATGATAGGCATGAGCTAGTGAAGCAATAGTAGGACCAATTTCTTTTATCTAGACATGATTACATAGTGAGATCATTCTACTATTATCATTCCATGCACCTGTTCAAAAAAATTTAAGTACCATCGTGGGCCTGATCAAGATACCTACGATTAACACACAGTTCTCCTAGATCTAGGGACACTCATCATATTACCATTGAGGATGTATACATTAGTGGTTTAGAGGATGAGGGCCATGACATGCCCCAGTCTTTGAGGCTAATGACATAAGAACTAGTCAATCCTACGATGAGTGGTGGATTAGAGCATGTCCAAACCATGTCTTTCCCATTCACTACCCTGCAAGCCATGTCAGACCTCTTCTAGGTCATAGAGAGGATATGGATGATGAGTAGGTTGATGGAGATATAGATGATGACAACACTATGCCTAACATATATCTAGGTTCAGACAAGGAGGCAGAGGAGGAGGAGTCCTAATCTATGAGTGAGGATGTGAATTAATAGAGGAGGAGTTGGTTGACCTTGATAGGAGAGACAGACCCCCTCCTAGAGTCACTAGATCACATGTTGTGGGCATATCAGAGATCCACACTCACAAGTATGGGGAGGCTAGTTGGTGCAGGAGCACCTGCCAAAGTGCAAGTAGATTTTGAAGTTTTGTTTTACAATCTCTTTTATTCTGTTAGGAAAGGTCTTTAACACCATTGAGGTTGTGTTTGAGGACCTTTTGGTTCTGAGGTTAGAAGTTGAATAAGCTAAGAATCATTTTTTGGTTGTTTCCTAAGTTTTAGGCAGAAATTGAAAAACACACTGTGTTTTCAAACAGCATGATTTTTGCCATTCTTAGGCTTAGAAAAATTAGCATAACTATTTCCTATCATTTTATATGGGAAATATCAATGTTTGACAAAGGTGGGACATTTGGAATATTGGCAGTTTCATGTGAATGGGAAGAGAACAGTGAATTTTGGTGAAAAAAATAGAGTTCTCTGTTCTTGCGTCTAAACAACAGATTGGATGAATTAAATAAAGAATTTTTTGTTGTTTACTAGAATGTAAAGAAACCTTTTTGAAGTTGTGTTTTTTCAAGTAGATAGTGTTTCCATCGCTTTCTTTTTCATTGTAAACTTGGTGTCTTTTCTTTAATTTAGTTTTGACTGGTAAATAGAATAAAGGAGATTTAGCCCGCACTCCCACCGTGCCAAGAAGCATGGAAACATTGGGAATGTGGCTAAGCTCCTTTAGTGTACATAGGTTAGTAGTAGGAGTCATTAGAGTTCCAAAAATCATGCTAAATGACTTTTCCTAGGTGAGACAGTGGGAACCTGGCTAGGAAAAGCTTGAGGACAGCATGAATAATTTGTAGGGGAGTGAAGATTTTTAAAAGATTATTTTTTGAGGATTTAGGGGAGTGTCTTGGCTCTGCATGGTGACAAGGAAGAGCCTGTAACAAATAGTTTTGATGAAGAAATTTTCACCAGTTTTGAATCAGCCTGGAAAAGCTAATGAAACCCTAGGTTTCTTGACCTTTTTGGTGTCTAGACAATATAGGGCCTGAGTAGTCTTGAAGCCATAAGTATCTTGGAGGTGAGGACATGTGAAACACATTTCCTAAGCAAATAACTAGGTTACTTGGTGGGTTTAGAAGGAGAATTCATTTTCCCCTATTTCAAAGACCTAATTGGGCTAAAGGCTACTAGCCTTTAAACACAAGAAAAACATTTTCTTGAAAGCGATGGAGAGTTTGTGAATGGAGCTTGATCAGGAGCTTTAGTCAAATTATTTTGGAATCCATGGAAGCTTTTCACACCCCTGCAAAAATATTTGGAAGTATTTTGGAGGTGAGCTAGTCTTTAAGGCTATTGAGGGATAGAAATTGCATGAGAGGGAAAACACCAATAATGCTTGGTTAAGGCAGTGTGATTGATTTGAAACTTGATAGCAGGGTTGGCAGGGGGACCAGGGGTGTCTAATAACTTTTAGGACCTATAGGTTGTGTGGTGGAGAAAAACACCAAGAGTTACCAGTTGGAGACCCAAAGCATTGAGCCAGTGATTGGCTTAATCCAACCCTTGCCCTATCAGATTGGTATCAGAGCAGTGAAGGATTTGGGAAAGTAGCTTATATGTCAGAAGTTGAATCAAGTGAAACCCCCACCATGGTGACAAATGCACAGTTGGCCAAGAAGGTTGAAGAACAAGAAGAGGACAACAAGTCCCTAAAAAAAAGAATAGAGCAATTGGAGAAGGCATTAAACAATGCAAGGTTGGAAGGAACAGTGCCAAAGGAAGAAGAGGTTATAGAGGAGGACAAGGTCCCTGAACCTGATCCTGTTTTGGAGGAAGAGCCTTTCTTGAAGGCATTGAAATCCCTGAGTGGAAAAGGACTTGAGGGAATACTGTTGTTCTATGGAAAGATGGATCCTGATCTGGTTATGGACTGGATAGAAGGCATGGAGAATCACTTTGAATGTGATGGAGTAATGGAGGCACGGAAGGTGAAGGTTGCAAAGTCAAGGTTGAGAGGATTAGCCCTGACTTGGTGGAAGTTTATTCAGACTGAGAGGGAGAAAGAAGGCAAGCAGCCCATATCAACCTAGAAAGGAATGGTTGCTAAAGTGAAAGAAGCATATATGCCAGATGATTATGAGATCCAACTTCACAAGAAGAGGCAGAGTTTAAGACAAAAAGACCAAGATGTCAACACCTATACTAAAGAGTTTCAGAATTTTTGCTTGAGATCAAATGTGGTAGAAGATGGGAGCCTAAATGTGGCTAGGTAACTCAATGGTTTGAAGTGGAACATACAAGAAGAGATGGCTTTACTCAGCCCCAAGACAGTCCACAAATGTTATCAACTGGCTATCAAGATTGAAGAGAGGAATAAAAGAAAGCATGATCAATCCTCTAAGGGTAGAGGCAGAGGCAGAGAACAAAGAGGACAGCGTGGAGGTTACCAAAGTAGAGGTAATGATCAAAGGAACCAAGGTGAATCCAAGCTTACCTAGCATGGAGGTGAAACATCTTCAAGAGGAGGATTTAATAGAGGAAGAGGACCTCAAGGAGGTTCAAATAGAGGAAGAGGAGCAGGTAGAAGTAACTCTTACTTTTCCACCATGAAATTTTATCACTGCAATTAGCTAGGACACCCTGCTTATAGATGCCCGAAGAAAGCATCCTCTTCTAGCAATGACAAGAGAGTGGTTTATGCACAAGAGGATACCATGAGTGTCAAATCACCTGAGATCAATCATATAGAATCAGAAGTAGGAGAAAATATGATGTTTAATAGAGTGTTGATCAGACAACCGGTCAAGGAGGAACCCAAGCAAAGGAGAGCTTTGTTTAGGGCAAGGTGCGAGATATTGGGAAAGGTATGCAAGGTCATTGTAGATTCTGGTTCTATAGATAATATCATCTCTGAGGAGGCAGTAACTAAGTTAAAGTTGTAGAAGGTGCCTCATACCAATCCCTACAAAGTCACATGGTTGAACAAAGGGCGGAGTGTTTTAGTGAATGAGTAGGTTACAGTGGAATTCTCAATTGGAGGCTACAAAGACAAGCTAGTTTGTGATGTACTGCCCATGGATGCATGCCATCTTCTTCTTGGTAGGCCATGGCAATATGACAGAGGTGCTATATATCATGGGAAGGAGAACACCATTGAATTCAAGAAGGATAGAAGAACCTTCAAGCTGCAATCATTGATTGAGGATGATGAAGGATAGTCCAAGGTTCCTAACATTATGTTGAGCAGTGGCAAGGAGTTCATCAAGGATCTACACCAAGGGAATGAAGGTTATGTGGTCTTAATGCTGTCCAAAGAGGAAGAAAAGGCTGAGAAGATAGTCATACCTGAAACAGTTCAAAGGCTGCTAGAAAAGTACAAGAGCATAGTGAGTGATGGAACACTTGCAACTCTACCACAAAAGAGAACAATAAGTCATCAAATTGACTTCATACCTGGAGCTTCTTTTCCTAACAAGGCAGCATACAAACTCACACCAGATCAGAATCTTGAAGTGGCCAGACAAGTGGAAGAATTGTTGAATCAAGGTCTAATTCAAAAGAGCATCAGCCCTTGTGCAGTCCCAGTTGTTTTAGCAACAAAGAAAGGAGGTAAGTGGAGATTATGCACTAATTCTAGAGAAATTAATAGGATCACCATTAGGTATAGATTCCCAATACCTAGAATTGAAGATTTAATGGATTGCCTTGGAGGAGCACAGTATTACACCAAGTTAGATCTTAAGAGCGGGTATCACCAAATTAGATTTAAGGAGGGTGATGAATGGAAGATAGCTTTTAAGACAAATGATGGTTTGTATGAGTGGAAAGTGATGCCATTTGGCCTCTCAAATTCCCCTAGCAAGTTCATGAGCCCAATGAATGAGGTGCTTAAGGATTTCACAGGGATTTTTGTGGTAGTCTATTTGGATGACATACTAATTTTCAGTAAGACAGCAGAAGAACATTTGAAACATGTGGAGATGGTTCTCAAAAGGTTGCAAGAAGAACAATTGGCAATCAACCTCAAGAAGTGTGAGTTCTTCAAGCAAGAACTTGTGTATCTAGGCTTTGTAGTATATCAAGGAACCCTGAAGATGGATCCAAGCAAGGTGGAATCCATCCTAAACCAGCCTACACCAACCACAGCAACAGAGGTAAGGAGTTTTCATGGTTTAGCTCAGTTTTATAGGAAATTCATTAGAAATTTTAGTGGTATATGTGCACCAGTGCTAGATACTATTAAAGGTGGTCTAAAAGAAAAGTTTAAATGGACACAAGAAGCTGATAAAGGGTTTGAAAAACTGAAACAAGAGGGAGCAACCCAACCTATACTTTTGTTACCTAGTTTTGATAAGTTGTTTACAGTTGAGTGTGATGCAAGTGGAGTAGTAGTAGGAGGAGTCTTTAGTCAAGAAGGTAGGCCTGTAGCCTTATTTAGTGAAAAAATCAATGAAGCCAAACAAAAATACTCCACCTATGATCTTGAGTTATATGCTTTAGTGAAGTCCCTTAGGAAATGGAGGCATTATTTGTTGCCCAAAGAGTTTGTAGTCTTCACGGATAACCAGGCACTCAGTTACATCAACACCCAAGAGAAGTTAAGCAATATACATTTGAAATGGATGGAGTACATCCAAGCCTTTACATTTACCATTAAGCACAAGAAGGGATAGAAAAACAAGGTGGCAGATGCATTAAGCAGGAGAATGCTGGCAGTCCAAGAGATACAACTAAAAAGCATTGGATTAGAGAGTTTCAAAGATCTCTATGGTGAGGATGAAGATTTCTCAGAAACCTACAAGGTATGTTCAGATTTTGAAAATCACTTTCATAGTCAATATGCTGAGTATACACTACAAAAAGGATTGTTATTTAAGGGCAATCTGTTATGTGTCCCGAGAGGATCAATGAGGGAAAATCTGATCCAAGAAAAACATAATGGCAGTCTTAGTGGGAATTTTGGAATCAATAAAACTTTAGAGCTAGTACAAAGGTTTTATTACTAGCCTAAGTTAGCAAGAGATGTCAGAAAATATGTAGAATAGTGTGTTTTTTGCATGAAAACCAAAGGGGGAGCTAGCAATGCTGGGTTGTATCAGCCCTTGCCTATTCCTAATAGACCATGGGAGTGTGTGAGCATGGATTTTGTGGTAGGTCTCCCTAAAACCAAAGTTGGTTTTGACAGTATTTATGTAGTTGTGGACAGATTTAGCAAGATGAGTCACTTTATTCCATGTAAAACTACACATGATGCAAGTTACATAGCCCATCTTTTCATCAGGGAAGTTGTAAGAATCCATGGATTGCCATTGATTATTGCTTCTGACAGGGATGTGAAATTCATGAGCCATTTTTGGAAAACACTATGGATCAGATTGGGAACAAATTTGTCATTTGGATCAGCATACCATCTTCAGACCGCTGGTCAAATAGAGGTGGTTAACAGAGTGTTAGGTAACCTATTGAGGTGTTTGACAAAGGAATATGGACAGACATGGGATATGGTAATTTCTCAAGCTGAATATGCATACAATGATAGTGTTAACAGAACTACAGGGAAAATTCCATTTGAAGTTGTGTATGGAATGCACCCAAGAGGAGTTTTTGAACTTAGAGACCTTGGATCAATGGAGAATAGGAGTGAACATGCAGAAGACTTCACTCAGACCATGAAGGAGATTCATGAGCAGGTTAAGAAGACAATCACAACAGCCACACAAAAATTGAAAGATAAAGTTGATGAGTTAAGGAGATATGTACAGTTCCAAGTAGGTGACTATGTCATGGTTCATCTTAACAAATCAAGGTTGCAGAAGGGAATTTCAACCAAAATGTAGATGAAAAGAGTAGGACCATGCAAGGTGTTAGCTAATTATGGGAAGAATGCATACAAGGTAGAACTTCCATCAGATTTGGGTATATCTCCAGTCTTTAATGTTGCTGATTTAATCAGGTACAAGGGGACAGTCAGTGATGAAGCTCATAATATTCAAGAAATCTTTAAGGATATCAGTAATATACCCCTTCCAAATCAAGAGAAACCTTAGGCAGAGAAGGTCTTGGAGTCCAGGGTGAAGAAAGCTACAAGACATAAGGCATACATGGAGCACCTTGTCTAGTGGAGGAACAAACATGAATCAGAAGCTACCTAGGTTGAGGAAGCTAATTTTAAAAAGCTAGGCATTTATCTATCACTGATTTCACCTCAAGTTCCTTGATCTTCATGCTGAGAGGGGGAGAATAATGCAGGAGCACCTGACAAAGTGCAAGTAGATTTTGAAGTTTTGTTTTACAATCTCTTTTATTTTGTTAGGAAAGGTCTTTAACACCATCTAGGTTGTGTTTGAGGACCTTTTGGTTTTGAGGTTAGAAGTTGAATAAGCTAAGAATCATTTTTTGGTTGTTTCCTAAGTTTTAGGCAGAAATTGAAAAACACACTATGTTTTCAAATAGTGTGATTTTTTCCATTCTTAGGCTCGAAAAAATTAACATAACTATTTCTTGGCATTGTATATGGGAAGTATTGATGTTTGAAAAAGGTGGGATGTTTGGAATATTGGCATTTTCATGTGATTGGGAGGAGAACAGTGAATTTTGGGGAAAAAAACACAGTTTTCTGTTCTTGCCTCTAAACAGCAGATTGGATGAATTAAATAAAGCATTTTTTTTTGTTTAATGGCATGTAAATAATCCTTTTTGAAGTTGTGTTTTTTCAAGTAGATAGTGTTTCCATTGCTTTCTTTTTCATTGTAAACTTGGTGTCTTTTCTTTAATTTAGTTTTGACTGGTAAATGGAATAAAGAAGGAGCTTTAGCCCACACTCCCACCATGCCAAGAAGTATGGGAACATGGATAAGCTCCTTTAGTGTACATAGGTTAGTAGTAGGAGTCAGTAGAGTTCCCAAAAGCATGCTAAATGACTTTTCCTAGGCGAGACAGTGAGAACCCGACTAGGAAAAGCTTGAGGACAGAGTGAATAATTTGTAGGGGAGTGAAGATTTTTAAAAGATTATTCTTTGAGGATTTAGGGGAGTGTCTTCACTCTGTATGGTGACAAGGAAGAGCCTATAACAAATCATTTTGATGAAGAAATTTTCACCAATTTTTAATCAATTTGGAAAAGCTAATGAAACCCTAGGTTTCTTTACCTTTTTGGTGTCTGGACAATATAGGGCCTGAGCAGTCTTGAAGCCATAAGAATCTTGGAGGTGAGGACATGTGAAATACATTTCCTAAGTAAATAACTAGGTTGCTTGGTGGGTTTAGAAGGAGAAAGTGTTTTTCCCCTGTTTCAAAGACCTAATTGGGCTTAAGGCTACTAGCCTTTCAAACACAAGAAAAGCATTTTCTTGAAAGTGATGGAGAGTTTGTGAATGGAGCTTGATCAGGAGCTTTAGTCAAATTATTTTGGAAGCCATGGAATCTTTTCACACCCCTGCAAAAATATTTGGAAGTATTTTGGAGTTGAGCTAGTCTTTAAGGCTATTGAGAGCTAGAAATTACATGAGAGGGAAAGCACCAAGAATGCTTGGTTAGTGTAGTGTGATTGATTTGAAACTTGATAGCAGGGTTGGTAGGGAGGACTAGGGGTGCCTAATAACTTTTAGGACCTATAGGTTGTGTGGTGGAGAAAAAAACCAAGAGTTACCAGTTGGAGAGCCAGAGCATTGAGCCAGTGATTGGCTTAATCCAACCCTTGCCCTATCACTAGTAGTAGTGGTCCATCCATGCTTCCTACATAGAGGGGGACCGTTATTGTATGGCTATACCTCAATTGGAAAATTGGAGATTGAGGTGATGATTGGATATTTATGTTTTCATTATACTCTTCAACTTTGTGTATATGATTTATATATATGATTACGTGTACTAATATCTTTTATGTTTTTCATCTTTTAGGGTCCATGCCAGAGTGATGTGAGATTTATTAGCATGTTACTATAGAGATGATGCTTGAAATTCACATGGATTATGATCTACCCTTAGTGTACATGCCCCCAACTTCCATGGGGAAACACACAAATCTCTTCAAGTATTTTGCTTGATTGAAGACAGCTTATGAGAGTGTGACCAAATGTATTGACCTAGCTACAAGATAGATTTCTACTTTGTAGATAGCATTAGATGATCCTTGAGCCTCTCAAGGTTCATTACATAGTGGGATAGATTCCACCCTCTAAGTAAAAATCTCGAGGCTAGAGAGAGATATGTCTAGGATATAGGCAAAGAGGGATCACATAGAGTAGGAGCACGTTGAGGCACTCATACAAGAGGAAGATATGAGAGGAGAGGTGTGGGGTCTATAGGTATCCATGAGGTTCTTGAGCAGGAAATGATCACATACCACCATCTCTCAATGGGGGCCATCACAAGGTGCCAAGGGGTCTAGCAGTCACAGGCCCTATTAGCATTATATTCATTGATATATGTACTAGGACTTTTGGTGATATATATGATATATCAACATTTATGTTTTTATGATTTTGTATTGAATTAAATGTTAATATGATTTATTAAATATCCTTTGTAAGAATGTCTAATAAATATCTCCATGATTTAATATTTATGTGATCTAATTAAAACTTTTTCAGTTTATGTTAGATACTACATTGTGATGTAGTATGCTATGTTAACTTAAATACACCTATGATCAACTAACATTAAATGCATATAAGGATTTAAATTAACATAACACTCAATATTTTCTTTTGAATAGTATGGAAACTAAAGTAATAATTCAAACCAATTGAACAATCACTTTAGACTCTAAGACACACTATTATCACTTTCCGAAGAATGAAGCAATGTGATATCAAATAGAACACCATCTATCTAATATACCAACACTACTATAACACATTATTCAAAAGTGAGGGTGTTATGCATAATATCAATGAAAATACACAATATTGATAGGTTCTTTTAGGGGTGTACTATCCATTTCTATTAATTTTTAGACTCTAGACCCATAGTTTTCTTTGATTACATAAGGTCCTAACCAATCAAGGCTGAATTTTCCCTTTTTGTTTGGAAGAGAAATGACATTACATTAATTTTTTTATAACACCAATTTACCTTTATTAAATGCATGAGGGATGACATTATCATTATAATTAAATTGAATTATTTTGGAATAAGCTTGGAGATTCTCAAGATCATTTCTACATTGGTCATCCAACATTTCAAGCTAATGCAATCATTCCTCTTTGTAAGTAGTATCATCAATAAGCCCTCTAAGAGTAGTTCACAATGAAGGAATCTCTAACTCCAAGGGAATTATTATTTCAGAACCATAAACAAGGCTATAAGGAGTGTTTCTGGTAGATGTTCTAATACTTGTATAGTAGGACCACAATGTGTAATGCCCTGCCACGCAACCCTAGGGGAAGTTGCAATTTACTACACAAATGAACTAATTTTTTTTGTTTGTTTAAGTACAATTAGCATGCAAGTTCAACAACCATTGCCAACCAATCCCCTAAGGTTACGAGATTGATTTACTTAAACCCAAACAAGATACATGAATTATAACCATAATATTTAATTACTTAACCAATCAAATACACATACATTCCATATATGATAAAACAACAACAAAGGCATACAAGATACCACTTGATCTTAAATAACAATAAATTTACTATAAGATTACAACACTCATTCCCCAAATGAGATAAATCTAAAAGTAAGATTACATATTACAACTTCCACCACATGGAAAGAAACTGCATCCCACGAGCTCTCCAACTGGAAATCTCGTCCACACGAACAAGAAGAAACCCAACGGATTAAGGTGCACATTCCACCCAATCATGTGATACCCAAAGGCTCACCCCCCGTGATAGGAGATAGTAACAAGGAATCCAACACAAGACCATCTACCTTGAGACATAGGCTAATACATAACTAAACTGAAAAGGATACAAGTACAACAACACTTAACACAAAGGTTACAATGCTTCCAAAGAACAAGGATCATTTACACAGTACAAAAAACTGACTTCTGGTTGACATAAAGAGAGTGTCACATGACATTTTCTATGAGTTACCCTAGCTCAACTGTCTTAGGCAACCGAACCCCCATCTTGGGTTATCCTGGCTCAACTCTACCAGCTGTCGGACCCTCATACCACTGCAGTTCTCGTCTCATCTCAAACCTTAAAAGTGAATGAGTTATGAGAAAGGCATTAATTATCTTAATTATTCTGAGAGTTTTTCATTAATTCTTTTTAAGTTATCACTTACTTACACCCTATGTGAGTTACCCTAGCACCCCTTTGTGTGCCAGACCCCCACAAAGAGCCACTCTCCTATCGACAACATGCATGGTACAAAACCACAATCCAATAGGTAGACTAGATATGATGACCTCTCCAATCCAAGGAGGCAACAAACCAAGGAAACTCACTCCAAACACTGGGGGAAAATAAAATACAAAATCCACTCCTTTTAAAGGAGGCACAAACCACATAAGCCACTCGTAATCCCAAGGAGGCACAAACCATCCCCATTTGTGAAAACTAGGTGAAACAACATGCTACTTCTATACACGCTACCCAAAAACAAAACAAACCAAAGGTTGGCAACGTTTTATGACAACCCACACCAATAACTAAAAAGTCCCATCTAGAAGACTTACATAAACAAATGAATCAATTGGTCAACAAAGAGAATGAATGAGACCATCACTTAGAAAGAATTTCAGGCAACCCAATAAACTAATGTTAGGGTTTCCTAAACCCAAGCCAAGCAATGACGTAGTGCAGGAATCAATTAATTAATTAACCTTATTTGCACATACTTATTAGTAACTCAAATCACATTAGCAATTTTAAGGAATTTAAACCAATAACTTAATTTCGTTTTCTTCAATTACACATAATGATTAAACCATTCTTTTTCAGTAACCTTATTTGATTATAACATCAACTTTAAAAAATCATTTGATTATAAAATCAACATTTTAAATATATAAAAAAAAACATTCATCATAGAGCCAATTCCAATTCCACTCTAGTAATGAAATAATCATTTTAAAGAGATTCCTATTTTAAACATTTAAATAATTTTTATAACCCAACTAATTCAAATTAATCCCTTAATAATTAACATATATATAATATATATATTTAAATAATTAAAGAAATTATTTATTTAAATTAAAATATACTATATTTATATATATAATATATAGATATTATATATTTATAATATATAATATATACATATTATTGTAAGTGTAGGAATGAGTTAAACCATCTAAACATGCTTCTACACCTCTAAATAAGACATTGCATCTAAGATTTGAGAAATTTAAACTAATTTAAACTAAAAATCTTCATAAATCTATCCTATTGCTCTCTAACTCTAAAGATCTCTCTAATCTACTTTGCTCTCAGATTTTAGAAGCTAATTAGACCATTGAAATGACACTTAGAGAATGAGAATTCAAATTAATTCTATTCCTATATGATTAAATAGTAAAACTAATGTAATGGCAGCCATGACTGCAAATGCTAAATGCTGGATGAATGCTAAATGGATGTTGGATGAATGTTGAATGCCGAATGCTTGAATGCTAGATGAATGCTAGATGCTTGGAAAACCTGCAGAGTAAGATTGCACAAGTTGGGATCCATTTCCTGTAGCCAAAGACCTGTATTTATACCTTTCACGGCAGGACATTTGCATAGGGATACGGGATAAGAGGCTGGGATTCAATCTAGAAAATTGAATGGCATGGGATGAGAAGATGGAGCTGATCATGGATGATTGTTTCTCCCCATGAAAACACCAGGAAAGATGAGAGGGAAGGTGGTTGGAAGAGGATTGAGAGGACTTCCTGCAAGTTTGTCCCCGAAGCTCTTCCCGTGAATGACAGTAGAATTAATTAGATTTTGAAAATTTAATTTTATTGGTGAGTGAATAGTGGTAAATGATTTATGCATAAATTTAAATATTTTTGATTTATTTAAATTTAGCAAAAAGAGGATTGAATAATTTAATAGATCAAACTATAGGGTTTTTTTATTAAATTAAAACAAAAAGAAAATGATAATTAAATAAAAGATTTTAGAATATCTTTATTTAATTAACAAGAAATGTGATGAGGTAATTAAATAACACAAATTATTTAAGTTGTGTATTTAATTTAAGATAGAAGTATAAAAGAAGTAATAATAATAATAATTAAATAAAACAAAGTTTTTAATTTTGTTTATTTAATTAAGAAAATAAAATAATAATAATTAAATAAAACAAAGTTTTAATTTTGTTTATTTAATTAAGAGAGAAAATAATATGATGAACTTAATATAAATAAATATTTCTATTTATTTACTAAGTAGATGAATTTAAGATTAATTAATCAAATAAGTCATATTTAATTAATTAGATTCTCCGCACCATTTTAGGTGTCTACATATTATAAATTATATATAATATAAACTAATATTAATAAAAAATTTAAAAAAATGAATTTAAAAAAAAAAAAACAAACCCAGGCCCTAATTAGGGGTGCAAGCCCCACTCCATGGGCAGTGGCCTGTCTGCTACGCACACAACCCGCCTCCCCCATGGGCTGTGGCCTGTGTGCGAAGCACACAATCTGCCTCCCTTTGGGGCGCGGCTTGTGTGCAGAGCACACAGTCCGCCTCCCCTGGGGCTGGGCGGTGGTGGGGCTGGCTTCCCCTGCCTCCCCACAACAACCAAAAACAACATTTTTATATTTATATTCATATAAAAACAAAATAAAACCCAACTTCCTCCCCTGTTGCACAAAATTAATCAAAAATTTTCTTTGTAAGAAATTTAAAAGAAAAACATTTCCCATAATTAATAAACCTAATATGGTTATAAGATATACTTGTGTATATTTATAACTATACACCAAAATATCCATTTTTAGACAAATTGTGCAAATGCACAACAAAATTTTGCAATAAAACAAGAAATTTGTCAGCACAACAACATGGTTTAAATTTAAGTTTGACAAACAAATTTCTTTTGGTTTTCTTTCTATTTTCCATTGTGTGATTCTTGTTTTGTTTTGTTTTCCAAAATTTCAACAAAGTTTAAAAGTTTTGAACCAATTGACATGGGTTTTCCATTGAAACTCAAATAGCATAACTAGATTTAACTCTTTTCAAAATGAAACAAAAAAAAACAAAGAAGAACCTGATTTTTCCTCCAAAGCTTGAAGAACTCCAAAATGGTGCTTTTAAATCCTGTTTTTGATTCCATCTCAATCAAGGAATCCACTTTGCTTCTTCAAATTTTCAAGAACCAAATCCAAAACAAAGCCACAACTAATCTTTTTTTCTCCCCCCATTCAAAAATTGAAAATTCTATGAAATAACAAATGCTCAAAAAATAGAGTTTCCCCCATTTTGGTCAAACCCCTAAAACTATCACACCCACTAGATTCATTGCAAAATTGTAGATATTTCCTTTATTTTACAATTTAAAAAAAAATTGCTTTCCAAAAGGAATTTCATGAATTTAAAAAATTTCTTTTACAAAAAGAATTCAAAATTTTGTAAATAAATTATTTTACATATTAATTTTCAAAAAGAGGAATGTAAAACATGATTTTCATTTTTATTTTTATTTAAATCTAAATATTCAAACATGCCAAAACAAATAACTTAAATCATTTTATCCCCATTAATCTAATTAGTCAATAAAATAAATATAATCCAAGATTATATTATTTTACTAATTAAATTAAATTAATCAATAAATAACTACTTTTCCAACATTACAAATAGATAAAATCAATCATCATTTTTAACTTCAAAAGCCATTTAATAACCTTTAACTTGCAATTTAAACAAAAAGCCAAGGTGAAAAAGGACAACGTAAAATAACTGAACCCGACTACAAACCGACGACACACTATGACTAGGGTGATGACTTGGCATGGAAAACCTAGCTACTATCTCTCAATCGAATACCATTGGCCAATTGACATGCTCAAACCTATGAACCAGGTGGAGTCGATGTCATATACTTGTCAACTTGTGAACAAAGAGTATATCGATCGTGCATATATATGATATAATATGGTCAAGCACACCGTGAAGAGGAAATATTAGAAGTGTAGGGAACTCGCAAGCAAGTGGTACAATCTCGTCCCCTTCACCAATACAAAATTACTAACACATCTAGCATTAGTAATATAATCAAAACATAAGAAATTTTTAATTAAATAACTGCTACGCTAATTCAAAACATGCCATAATGATAACATCAAAGTGAAATTCCATCACATCAAAATATAATGTTTACATCGCTTAACCGTTAGTGGTAAAAAGCAACCAAGTATCAAAGTCAAAGCATAGCAGAACAAAGCATTACAAAGAAAACATTGCCGATCAAAAGATCCAAAATGGAGGGGTGTTACATCCTCCCCCCAGGGTCAGGCTTACTCCTAGAAGCCTACAAATACCCCTAGTACAAACTAAATAAAAAATTACACATAATCAATGGTTCCAAAAATTGAACCACTCCATACCTCAACATAAAACAACAACCCGTGCTATAATCAACACAACCAAGCACACTGTCAATCTATGCGATCAACATGGTGAAGCAACCACGAACCAAAAATCCAAAACACATATCCAAGGATTAACATACATAATACACATATGCACCAGTACACATCACCAAGAATCATCACAAGGCCACACATAGTGCGATATCATCACAATGTTTACTCAAGACAAGGTATGCAACATTATCACTTCAACATTCATTTAACATTTTGCATTTTGAATCTAGGTACAATAATTTAACATCTACATGATTTCTTAAGACTCAACAATAAAGTTGGGGACTATAGGCCTCACCAACAAGATGCACCTATTATGCAATTATCATTAACATGCAATGGTTTCCCTAATCCCTTTTCTCTAAACTTTTACTTACTACAAAATGATTTTCTATTCATATTATACACTTTCCATGATTATTAATGCAACTTGGGGACTTAGGTCCTTTACCCAAGGTTTGATCTAATAAAACAAACCTTCATGAATACATAAGCATTTTCTCATAAGATACAACATACCATGGGTTTCAATACACCACACACTCAAGGACAGGCATCTTTGTTAAACCAATGGGAAGAGAGAGAAGACAAGAGATATTTACAGTTCTAACATAGGCACGAATGCAATCATGGTTTCATTATCACACAAATGCATCAACCATATGAGAGTATACACAATCTCTATGAACTAACAACATGATAATTCATTTTCTATTACCATATTTCATAATTTCAAAACAATATAACATGCAAAATAAACTCCAAAACCACATAGGGTCAAATAGGCAATCATGTGCACAATGAGGTAAAGCACAAGAAGATATGCAAGGGGCAGAAATAACAACAAAACTAGTTGTCGTCCACCACACACAACACACCAAATTCACACACTACACAATTGTCCATAATGCATTCTTCCAGTAGGAAGGATATCGATGCATTGTACACTACACTGAGGTTCCTATCCTTTCCACTAGTTTCCTGCACCATTGGACCTACACCACGTAACAAAAACTTCTACGTAGACAAGTGAGATCAACCGAAAAAGGAAATCATAAACTAACAAACAAAGCACCTAGGGCAACGCCATGGCTCAAAGTGCCCAGAGTATAACCTATGCAGCTAATAGCTTAATGGGTTCCACATTATCCTAGAGTACCCAGCGTTTAAACCTAGGCTCTGATACCATGTGTAACGCCTCGCCACGCAACCCTAGGGGAAGTTGCAATTTACTAAATAAACGAACAAATTTTTTTTGTTTGTTTAAGTACAATTAGCATGCAAGTTCACTAACCATTGCCAACCAATCCCCTAAGGTTACGAGACTGAGATACTTAAACCCAAACAAGATAAATGAATTATAACCATAATATTTAATTACTTAACCAATTAAATACACATACATTCCATTTATGATAAAACAACAACAAAGGCATAAGAGATACCACGTGATCTTAAATAACAATAAAATTACTATAAAATTACAACACTCATTCCCTGAATGAGATAAATCTAAAAGTAAGATTATATATTACAACTTCCACCTCGATACAAATGAGGGGTAACAAAATACAGTAACAACTAAAATGAATTAATCATGGAAAGAAACTAGATCCCACGAGCTCTCCAACTAGAAATCTCGTCCACACGAACAAGAAGAAACCCAAAGGATTAAAGTGCACATTCCACCCAACCGTGTGATACCCGAAGGCTCACCCCCCGTGCTAGGAGATAGCAACAAGGAATCCAACACAAGACTATCTACCTCAAGACACAAGCTAATAAATAACTGAATTGAGAAGGATACAAGTACAACAACACTTAACACAAAGGTTACAATGCTTCCAGAGAACAAGGATCATTTACGCATTACAACAAACTAACTTCTGGTTGACATAGAGAGAGTGTCACATGACATTTTCTATGAGTTACCTTGGCTCAACTGTCTTATGCAACTGAACCCCCATCTTGGGTTATCCTGGCTCAACTCTACTAGCCGCCAGACCCTCATACGAACTGTGCTTCTCGTGTTATCTCAAACCTTAAAAGAGAATGTGTTATGAGAGAGGCATTAATTATCTTAATTAGTCTGAGAGTTTTTCATTAATTCTTTTTAAGTTATCACTTACTTACACCCTATGTGAGTTACCCTGGCACCCCTTTATGTGTTGGACCCCCACAAAGATCCACTCTCCTATTGACAACACACACGGTACAAAACCACAATCCAATGGGTAGACTAGATATGATGACCTCTCCAATCCAAGGAGGAAACAAACCAAGGAAACTCACTCCAAACACTGGAGGAAAACAAAATACATAATCCACTCCTTCCAAAGGAGGCACAAACCACATAAGCCACTCCTAATCTCGAGGCACAAACCATCCCCATTCATGAAAACTAGGTGAAACAACATGATACTTCTATACTCACTACCCAAAAACAAAACAAACCAAAGGTTGGCAACATTTTACGACAACCCACACCAATAACTGAAAAGTCTCATCTAGAAGACCTACATTAACAAATGAATCAATTGGTCAACAAAGAGAATGAACGAGAGCATTACTTAGAAAGCATTTCAGGCAACCCAATAAACTAATGTTAGGGTTTCCTAAACCCAAGCCAAGCAATGACGTAGTGTAGGAATCAATTAATTAATTAACCTTATTTGCACATACTTATTAGTATCTCAAATCACATTAGCAATTTTAAGGAATTTAAACCAATAACTTAATTTCGTTTTCTCCAATTACACATAATGATTAAAACATTCTTTTTCAATAACCTTATTTGATTATAACATCAACTTTTAAAAACTACATTTGATTATAAAATCAACATTTTAAATATAAAAAAAAAAAACATTTATCATAGAGCCAATTCCAATTCCACTATAGTAATGAATTAATCATTTTAAAGAGATTCCTATTTTAAAGATTTAAATAATTTTTATAACCCAACTAATTCAAATTAATCCCTTAATAATTAACATATATATAATATATATATTTCATATATATATATAATACATATTTAAATAAATTCTTTATTTAAATTAAAATATACTATATCTATATATATAATATATACATATTATAAATTATATATAATATAAAATAATATTAATAAAAAAAAATTAAAAATGATTTTTTCAAAAAACAAACCCAGGCCCTAATTAGGGTGTGCAGGCCCCACTCCATGGGTGGCAGACTGTTTGCTACACACACAGCCCGCCTCCCCCATTGGTTGCGGCCTGTGTGTGAAGCACATAGTCCGCCTCCCTTTGGGGTGCAGCTTGTGTGTGGAGCACACAGTCCGCCTCCCCTAGCACTGGGCGACAGTGGGGCTAGCTTCCCCTGCCTCCCCACAATAACCAAAAACAACATTTTAATATTTATATTCATATAAAAACAAAATAAAACCCAACTTCCTCCCTTGCTTCACAAAATTAATTAGAAATTTTCTATGTAAGAAATTTTCAAAAAAAAAACATTTCCTAGAATTAATAAACCCAATATGGTTATAAGATATACTTGTGTATATTTATAATTATACACCAAAATATCCATTTTCAGCCTAATTGTGTAAATGCACAACAAAATTTTGCAATAAAATAATAATTTTGTCAACACAACAACAAGGTTTAAATTTCAGTTTGACAAACAAATTTCTTTTGGTTTTCTTTCTATTTTCCATTGTGTGAGTCTTGTTTTGTTTTCTTTTCCAAAATTTCAACAACTTTTAAAAGTATTGAACCAATTGACATGGGTTTTCCATTGAAACTCAAACAGCATAACCAGATTTAACTCTTTTCAAAATGAAACAAAAAAGCCAAAGAACTTGATTTTTCCTCCAACGCTTGAAGAACTCCAAAATGGTGCTTTTAATTTTTTTTTTTGATTCCAGCTCAACCAAGGAATCCACTTTCCTTCTTTAAAATTTCAAGAACCAAATCCAAAACAAAGCCACAACCAATCTTTTTTTCTCCCCCCATTCAAAAATTGAAAATTCTATGAAATAGCAAATGCTCAAAAAATAGAGTTTCCCCCATTTTGGTCAAACCCCTAAAACTATCCCACCCACTAAATTCATTGCAAAATTTGAGATATTTCCTTTCTTTTACAATTTAAAACAAAATTGCTTTCCAAAAGGAATTTCATGAATTTAAAAAATTTCTTTTACAAAAAGAATTCAAAATTTTGTAAATAAATTATTTTACATATTAATTTTCAAAAAGAGGAATGTAAAACATGATTTTTTATTTTTATTTTAATTTAAATATAAATATTCAAACATGCCAAAACAACTAACTTAAATCATTTTATCCCCATTAATCTAATTAGTCAATAAAATAAATCTAATCCAAGATTATATTATTTTATTAATTAAATTAAATTAATCAATAAATAACTACTTTTCCAACATTACAAATAGATACAATCAATCATCATTTTTAACTTCAAAAGCCATTTAATAACCTTTAACTTGCAATTTAAACAAAAAGCCAAGGTGAAAAAGGACAATGTAAAATAACTGAACCCGACTACAAACCAATGACACACTATGACTAGGGTGACAACTTGGCATAGAAAACCTAGCTACTATCTCCCAATCGAATACCGTTGGCCAATGGACACACTCAAACCTGTGAACCAAGTGGATTCGATGTCATATACCTATCAACCTGTGAACAAAGAGTATATCGAACGTACATATATATGATATAATATGGTCAAGCACACAGTGAAGAGGAAATCTCAGAATCGTAGGGCACTCACAAGCGAGTGGTACAATCCTGTCCCCTTCACCAATACAAAATTTCTAACTGACGCATCTAACATCATTCATATAATAAAAACATAAGGAATTTTTAATTAAATAATGGCTACGCTAATTCAAAACATGCCATAATGATAACATCAGAGTGAAATTCCATCACATCAAAATATAATGTTTACATCACTTAACCATTAGTGGTCAAAAGCAACCAAGTATCAAAGTCAAAGCATAGTAGAACAAAGCATTACAAAGAAAACACTGTCGATCAAAATATCCAAAATGGAGGGATGTTACACAACGCATAAGTTAGTTGAGTATGCCAATATTTGTTATGTTTACTTACTGTTTTCACAGAATTTGCTCAAGAGTCTTGTTAGTTAATTCCACTTGTTTGTTTTATTGTGGGTAATATGGCATCAAAAAATGATGTTGAATATGAAAGGTTTCCAAGAATTTCTTCACATCATCATTCTTAAATGGATTTCCATTATCCGAAATCAATTCAGAAGGGAGACCAAAGAGAGAAATAGTGTGTTCCAATATCAAATGATATATTACATCAGCTATCATGGAATGAAAAGGAATAACTTCTACCCATTTTGTAAAATAATTAGTTGTGGTAATAATAAATGTATGTCTAGTGGAAGAAAGTGGTGATTTTTTCAATTAAGATCCAAACCCCAAACCAAGAATAGCCAAATAGGAAATTGGGCACAAAGCTTGAAATCATAAGCATGAATTAAATTGTATTGTTCTTGAAATTTATGACATTTCTTAATGTATGTAAAACAATCTTGTTCCATGTGAATCCAATAGTATCTTATACAACCTAATTTTTGAACTAACGATCTTCCTCTAAAATGTCCCCCACAAGCACCTACATGAGCTTCATCAAGTGCTATAGTGATTTTAGATTGTTTCAGACATATAAGTAAAAGACCATTAAATGATATTCTATATAACACGTCTGCAAGGATTATGTACTTAGATGCAATTTATCGAAGATGAGCTCGAGTGTTCTTAGTTGTAGGCTTAGGAAAGGTACCTTCTTTTAAATAATTAAATATTATTGTTGTCAATATCGGTTAATAGCACTTCTTTTCTTTTATCATCTATCAATGGTTTAGGGATCATTTGAACTATAAATGTGAAATCAACAAAAGCATCTTTAGGAGACACAAGGAAAGTGACACTTTCCATTGCATCTGCATGTTGATTATCCTTTTGTAGTAAGTTTTCAATCATATATGATTCAAATTTATCTAATAATGTCATCATGAGGTCTTTATATTGAATTATCTTACCATGCTTTTCTTGAAATGAACCATTTATTTACTTAATAACTAGTAGGGAATCACCAAATATAGAGATCTGTTGCACACCTAATGCTATTGTTTTATGTATACCAATGATTAAAGCTTCATACTCTATAGTATTATTTGTACACAGTAAGTTTAATCAAAAAGATAAGGGAATAGGCTTACCCTAAGGAGGAATTACTATAGCCCCTGCCCTAGAGCCAATTCGACACTTAGAACTGTCAAAGTACAATTCCCATGTTTCTTTTTCTTTCTAAATAGTCAACACATTCTCATCAAGGAATGAGTCTATATTAGGTAATGCTAAGGGAGAGATAGAATCAACTAATTTTTCGGTCAAGGATTGTCCTTTGATTTCTTTTTGAGAGAAAAAATTAAGATCAAACTCAATTAACAACATAATCCACTTAGCTAAGCATCTCAATAGGTCTATTTCAGCAAAAAAAGTGTTTTAAAGGATCGAACTTCGTCATCACATGATTTTTTGCATTTAACAAGTGGTGTCTCAATTTACTAGTAGCAAATACAAGAGCTAATTTTTTTTTTCTATCATTGTATATCATTTCTTGTAATCAATCAAGGTTCAACTAATGTAATAAAAAGGATGTTCTCTACCACTATCATCTTGTTGAGTCAACAATGTTGCAAGAGCATGGGTTGATGTTGTTGTATAAAGGATAAATGATTTGTCTTGCTTAGCAGGTTGTAAAATAGATGGAGTAGCAAGATAATCTTTCAAACTCTCAAAGGCCTATTTACAATCCTCATTCCAATTAAATTGAATCTCTTTCTTAAGGAGTTGTGTAAAGGATAATGTTTGGTTTGTTAAGGATACTACAAAATGATGGATAGCTTGAATTGTTCCTTGTAAAGTATGCAATTGATAAAAATTTTTAGGAGGTGGCATGTTAATGATAGCATCAATTTTCTTTGTGTCCACCTCAATATCTATGTGAGATACTATAAAACATAAAAAAAAATCCACTATCTAAGTGAAAGACACACTTTTTTAGATTCAATCTCATGTTATCTTTTTGAATTCTTTCAAATATTTTATGAAGGATATTCATTTTTTCTTGTCGAGTTAAATATTTGGCTAGAATATCATCAACATAATCTTCCAAAATCTAGTGTATGTAATCATGAAATATCAATGTCATAGCTCTTTGATATTTTGTGCCAACATTTTTTAATCCAAAAGGAATAATTACCCAACAAAATGCTCCCCAAGCTATAGTAAATGATATCTTGTATTGATCTTGAGGATTGATAAATATTTTATTATATCCCAAAAATCCATCCATGAATGACATCAAAGCATGTCCCATAGTCAAATCTACTATCATATCAATATTAGGAAGGGGGAAATCATTTTTTAAAGATGTTTTATTCAAATCATGAAAGTGCATACACATCCTAATATGAATATCAAGTTTTGTGAATGCAAAAATGTTCAATATATAAGGAGAATAATCGATAGGTCATATAAAACTAGCTTCAAGAAGTTTTTCAATCTTAGCCTTAAACAATAAAGCTATTTGTAGTGATGGAAACAATATCATTTTTCCTTACTTGATTTTGGGAATAATTGTCATTGAATTAACCTAATCTTCCCTAGGTTTAATGTTGTAATGTGTTGTAACAAATTCACATCAATCTTGGGCCCCTTTTTAATAAAATGTACTTAACTTGTACCCTATTTATGGTGTTCTAAAGCGTTGTAAAAAAATTTCACACTTATCTAGGGTCCTTGTAATTAATTGTGGTTAATTAGAGTTAATTAGCCCCTTTAATTTAAATTTAGGCCTTATTTGTGACACCTTTCAAGGATCCATCCTGACACCCATAATTCAAATTGTAAAAAAAATAATTGGGAAAATTTGAGGTCCTAGAAATTGGTGCTAGGACCCAATCGCCCTAGCTGGTGAATGGGTCCTCCCTCTATAAGACCCCCCTTTCTTTGTATATTCTACATTGGTTTTTAATGTTCTTTCACGCCTCAAAGGAATGGTCCTAGAAACTTTTTCCATGACCCATTCACCCTAGGTGGTGAATGGGTCCTCCCTTAACGAGGACCCCCTTTTCAAATTTCATTTTGGTTGGATTTTAATAGCATTCATTTCAAGATCTGGTGTTAGCTTGAATTGTTTGAATTTCAGGGCTAATCTCTTGATTTAGTATAAATAAGGGGTTAATTCACATTGTTTCCCCTAACAAGATCTAGCAAGTTCAAGTTATGATAAGAGTACATTCACAAGAACATTATAGATCATTCCAAGAGCACTTTCAAAGGAATTTCAAGAAATATTATCAATAGTTTTTGCAGCAATTCAAGATCATTTCATCATGTCAAGGGTTTAGTGCATTCATGCATGTTGTTGAGCTAAGATAGTTGATGTAGAATTGATGATCTACTTGCAAGCCTTGTTACACATCTTATTTGAGATCAAGGTCTACATTCTTCGTGCCCACTTCATGTTAGATTGTAGATTTAAACTACAAGACAACTTCCAAGGTATCAACATTGCATCATTTCATGTTCATGCTTCAATTTCATTATTTCATCATTTGGTTTAATTACCTACAAGGGGTTTGACTTAGGAAAATACCCATTCACTAACAATCTCTATAAGAGTGATTTTTGTACCCCATGTGCAAGTACCCTTTTTTTCCTTATCTACTTTAGAAAACCAAGTTTGGAGGCTTAATTCCACCTAATCCCACTGCTTTTGTCACACTTGGCACCTATTTTGAGCATTGGTGGAGGCGTTTCTGTCAGGGATGCCTGTGCAACGTGTAGATGTCAGTATAGTGCACTTATGTCCCTGGCAGATTCATCTAGTTGAACCTGTAGAGGCATTTCACTTCTCATTGGGAGTCAAGTTGTAACACCCCTTTTGGCCAACCAACCTGAATATGGTGATTTTTCTTCGTCTCCTCTTCAAATTCACTCCTCGAAAAATCATTTCAAATTCTTGATATCCTCTAATCATTCAGTTGAACTTCTTCACTCCATTCACAAGCTCCCTCTCACACTTTTGCATCCACTCCAAGCATTCTAGAAACATTCTTGTGCCTCATTGCAACAAATACAACACTCCATCACTTTGGTAGAGCAAGTCAGGGACAAACAACATTGCAGTAGAGGCTCAAGTACTCTCATTTTCTCCCCCAAGCAGCCTTGAGTGCTCTTGGTGGAGGTTGTAAGCTCCCTTTTTCCTCTCCTCTATCACTTGGTTGAGTTAGAACTTTACTATTTTGTAGTGCTTTTGTGCTCTTCACTACATTATTTTCTTTATCTCACTTTCTTGGCTATCTATGGAGGTGGAAACACCTAAACAGGGGTCTAATTAAGGTAGACCCCTATACAACCACCCAACATTTTCCTCTTTCTATGTGTGGGAGTACATCCTTTCAAGGAGCTAGCTGGCGAATAGGCTCTTCTATGAAATCATCTTCATCACCCTAGATTTGGTATATTTACTTTATCACCTTCACTTGTACTTTTTGTATTTCATAGTGTTGTTTTTTTCTTTTAGAAGTCACTAGCTAGGTTGTAGGTAGCTTGGTTTCTGATAGTTCATGTTATACTTTTGGTCCTCTAGTTGTATGCATGCCAGCGCACCTGAGAGATGCTAGTGTGTCGCATTGTTGTCCTGGAATTATGCTTTCATCCTTGGGTAGAGATTTATCTAGAATATAGTGTTGAGCTCAAAAACCAGCTTTCCTAGCCTTATTTCGAATCTCGGGATTGTAGAGTGGCTACAAGACTTTATAGTCCTCATCATTCTCACCCTCATATTCTAACACTCCATTTAGCTGAGGTAAGCTAGGGCATCCTTCCGCATCTTGGCCCTCCATGACTTAGGGCCTTGCACATGGAGGTCCCCCTCTCTTACATTTTTGGTGAACTTGACATGAACCAATGGTTGTTCATCCATTGGTGTTGATACCTCTCCCATGTACTTTGTGACTATCATGTTATTGAGTGTTGTGAAGGTTTATGAGCATCACAACTCAGTCCATAACTTATGGTTATATCATTAGGAGAAGCATATGACACCTCCCGATGGAAAGGACAAAGGTCTCTATTGGTATATTCTTAGGCATTTTCTCTGGTCTTTCCATTAGTGTGGTCGTGTAGGAGCAGTTGTCAAGGAACGAGATGGGATTCTTTGATGAGACCAATCACGTTCCCACTCCCCCTATGTCTCCTACACCATCATTAGTAGAAAACTATGAAGCCATTCAAATTATTGCAAAGTATGTCTCCGCCCTTGCTAAAGGGTTGGGTGACTTAGAGAATCACTTGGAAAGAAACCTGAAGATGGCTAGAGTCGCTCAAGTTGTTAGCAAGTTAAGACATATGATGGGTAAAGATCAAATAGGTATATAACTTCTAACTACCCTCCTTAGTCTCATTGAAGTATGCACTCCTTCGAATAATCCTAGATTTGCACAAGGAGTCACCTTCAAAGAGTGTGAAAGATAGTTAGGAGTATCGATGCCTCCCACATTCGTTTACATGGCTGACACAGTCCCTTCTATCAATATCCCTTCTCTCTCCAAACAACCTAAAATTATTAAAGTAAATAGGGTCCCCTTGGGCTTAGCTTCACCCCCCCTATCACCTCTAGTGATGGAGGTTTTGGTGAGATGAGTGGTGGGGACTTTGGTAGTGGTGGTGGATTTGGTAGCGGAGGTAGTGTTGGTGGAGGTAGCTCTGATGGAGGTCATGGTGGTGGCTTAGGTGGAGGCCCTATTGGTGGTTGTGGCTCTAGAAGTGGTTATGGCGGAGGTCACACTAGTGGCAGTTCTAGAGGTGGCTTTGTCGATGGTTCTGGAGGAGGTTCCTCTGGCCCTCTATCTTCAAATGACCCCATTTTGAACACTCTTCTTTAGAATATGGGTAAGATGCAAATCTAGTTAGGGAGTCTTTTCCAAGCCTCTACATAGCCTATCTTCCAGCCCTTCTTCCAACATAGTCCATTGTTGCTTGTGATCTTAAATACTCCCTTCCTCCAAGGAATGCAGATCCCTAAATTTGAAAAGTATTGAAGTAAAGGTTATCCATAGACACACATGCCTACCTTTAACGCCCTGTGCACATATTTCTTCCATCACAATGTGTTGATGGCTAAACTATTTCCCTGATCTCTCAAGGACATAGTGCTCGAGTGGTACTATTCCTTGCTTGATAACTCCATTTTCTTGTTTGACCAACTTGTAAATCAATTCCTTAGAAAATTTCAAGCAAACATCAGGCCAAAGATGACCTTTTTGAATCTTGTCTGATGTAAACAAGGAGATAATGAAAAAATCACTGATTTCATAGCATGCTACCAAGCGCTCCTTTCAAAAATCTCATATTAGCTGCTTGATTCTTACATGTAGAAGGTATTCATAGGGAACTTACAAAGGCCTTGGCAAGAGAAGTTCACCCTTATGAAATACCCTTCTTTTGTGCACTTGTGTGCAACCTTATGAGAATAGCAACAGTTAGTTGTTCAGTTTAGGGGATCCTCCTCGCACTCCCATTCTAAGGGAAATTCCATGGTATCAATCTTTGGGAAAGGTAAGACCATTACAAATGTAGTTGCTGCTACTGATGACAATGGCCTCAAATGTAACTAAAAGTTGACAAAGTTATTAGAATCTTATTCTTCTATCTTGCAAAAGCTATTGAAGGATAAGATTGAAACCTTGCCAAGTCCTAAGCCTATTAAAGAACCTTACCCTAATTGATATGATGGGAGAACTTATTTTCAATACCATTGAGTTAATGGGCATGATAACAAACATTGTATGTGGTTGTGTCATGAGATGCAAGACCGCATTGAGGATGGTACAATTCGCCTCAATGGGAGTAAACAAAATGCTAAAAAATTGGTGGTGAAAGCTAATAGTGAATTACAGATATACACACACTTGTTTCCATTGCACTCTGATAACATGATTGTAGATCCTACTAATTCTACCACTCAACCTAGGGCTTATGTTAACATGGCCACGGTGACTCCCACTACTCCACCTATACCTAGTTCACTAGACATTACATTCATGTCACAAGATTTTCCCTTAAACAATAAACCCTTGCCTCTATACATTCCCACTCACGTCAATAGTAACATTGTGACAAGAGTCATGATAGACCCCATGAGCCATGTGAATGCTGTCACCAAAGAAACATTGGTACTAAATTCATTACAAAAGCAAAAATATGAAGAAACAAAATCTACCATCCATACGCACGATGGTATGTGTCTCAAACCTTACGACTCGATAACTTTGTCAATCCTGGTTTGACCCAAGGCTGTTGACACAATTTTTGATGTTATCCTAGAATTAGATATGTTCAAACTAAATCTAGGCATACCTTGGTTAGTTTCCCTAAATGGAATCACCTCCATTATTCACAAGTGTTTAAAATTATCTCATGAAGGTGTTGTTCATGTAGTGCATGACACTGGATACTATCCATTGGTGTCCCATGGTGGATATCCATCGGATCATTTCTTGCCCTCCCCAATTGGTCTGCTTCCTCTAAGAATGGACCTACTTTACAATAGTTATATGAAGTATAAAATCAAGGGTCAAGGATAGCTAAAACTGACCCTTCCTGTGATAAAACAATCGATTTCCTCCTCTTCCTGAGAGGAGAAGGAGAAGTTAGTACTGACTACTCCCTCTTCCTAGAAAGAAAGGGAGAAGTCCATGCTGACTCCCTCTCCTTCTCATAAAGGTAAAGAGAAGGTTTCCTTCTCCCATATTTCCTTGTCCTCTCACCCTTTCTTGGGAAGAGTATTGGATGAGTCATCCCAATGGCTACCTACTAAGTCCAATGATTCCCCCTTAGCGTAGGCCCAAGCTTAGGATCGTGGATCTCCCTATTGAATATCTTGGACTGCGGTACTACTTATATGGCAGAAAGAAAGGTTTCTAAAGGGAATTCAATCTGTAGCCTCCTACCACTCCTACTCCTAAGGTAGTGAATGGGAAGAGGCTCGTTGTCGAGGCTCTTAAGCTAACTCCTCTTGTTGCTCCTCAACATTTTCCTCCTACTGTGGTTTAGGAGTCTATTCCTACACTGGAAAATGGTTGTAGTGGATGTCCCCATGGTTGAGCATGAACCTTCTATTCCTTTGCAACCTCCCGCCTCCAGCTCAAAGAGCCATAGAAACTGCCTTGTGCATGAGTGTAAGCATTGGTGAAAGGCTCTCTTAGCTGAGTAGGCCACCTTGCAAATGAAGGGGGAAGAAATGACCTCCCCTACTTTAGGGCCTCTTGCAGTGTCTTCCTCTTCCCTTCCCTCTGATTGTCTCTAGTATGGTTTTGCACTTCCTTTGGCTTCTGCTATGAGTGTGAATGCGCCTAACCCCAATGGGGTACAATTTTTCATCACTCCTTCAGTGGATCTACCCTTGCTAATGTTTTTTCTAGATATCTAGCCTTTCCGAAAACCTATGGATGTGATTAATACTTTGGTTCTATCCATTGCAGTTCTTTCCTCTTCCTCTACACCTCTAGAATCATTTGTGGGGAGTTCATCTCCTCCAACAAAGAAAATTGTGGAGTGTGGTCCTTTCGGTAGTGAAGGATTTACGAGGAGCCCACCTTCTCCATAAGGTGGACCCACATTGACTTGTTCTATCTTGGTGATGGAACCATTCCCAGCTTCTCCTAAGTTTGTCACTGCTCCTGAGTCATTCGGTGAGCCTAGCAGTGAGTCTCAGGAATAACTTGCCCCATCCACTGAAGTCAGACATGGTGCTCCTATGGAGTGCATGTTTAACTCTATGGATGAAGTTTTGGCCTTGTCAGTGATCTTCGCGAAATCGCTAACCTTAGCTCCATAAAAGCTTGGTGGAGAGGACCTCACGGGCCCCTCTTCCTTATCCCTTGTTGTGGGAGGTCCAGATGCTCCTCCTCTTAACATCCCACCAATTTAGGCTCATCCTCCTTCCCCTATCATGACCTAGAGTGGGAAATAGATGGCCTCTTGGTTGATCAGTGTTAGAAGGAGGACCCTTTGATCTTTTGTGTGTGTGTAATTTGTGATGTGCTCCCCCGTAATCATGCTATGTGTTCCTGGATGACCCTTGTCACCCCTATTGGTGCTTGGATATAGGCTTTGTTTTTTTTTCATGAACCTTCTTCTATTTGTATCATCATTCTTCCATGTTTATGCTTGATTTATGATAAATTGGGGATGATGCAAAGTGTTGGGGAAATTTAGGCTTCCCTTCCATGTTGACCCAATTTTTTATTTTTCCTTTGTTTTCTATGCATTTTTCCCAATTTTGTTGGGGACTAATGATCTTTTTCCTTGCTTCATGGTTACCTATTATTCATATGAGCTCAATTAAATATGAACCTACTAAACTAGATCCCCCTATGTCCTTTTTTTGTGTTTTTCTCTTTCACTTTCTCTTTTTCTTTCTCTCTTCTTTTCTTGAGTTGTCCCTCTCATGTGTGACAACGCTTTTCTTCAACATTTAGACTTTCAAAAAATGAATTCATTGCCAACGAATCTTTTCTTGAAAATCATCACAAACCTTTCCTTGGAATTGCATTCTCAAGTTGGAACCCTAATGGAACATGTTTCCTTCATCACAAGTTCATAAAGAAAGGACTTGGAAACCTTCCTCTAAAGCAAGAACAACTTTAAGCTTCCCCTCACATGGGGGAAAATTATCCCTTTTAAATTCCTTGATGAAGTGAACATCCTTCAAAAGGATCCCTTGATGACAGATCGATATGAGAAAGAGAACAACTTCTTTCGAATTGTGCATCCCTTGAGTGGAACCCCTTCTTCACGGAAGGCTCCTGAGGGACCCCCTTTGAAAGATCTTATCGTGAAATCATTCACATATAGCTTTGGGGAAGCTTGACTAGACCTCACTTTTCAACGTCCCTTGAGTGGATCCCTCTTCTTTTGAAGGCTTCCTGAGGGAACCCTTTGAAATACTTCCTAATTATTGATGGTTTGTGTGACTATCTACTTGCCTACCTACATGGCCGCTTCTTGACTCTGTGGAGTCTGCTTTCATGGGTTTCTTCCATGTGACAGATCTTGAGAGTTACCTCCCTACAGGACTAAGATCCTTTAGGGTGCTTCCTTTGGGTTTGCTCCATGCTATAGTTTTTGGGGGACACCTTCCTTGTAGGTCCACAAGCTTGTAAGGTGCTCACTTCAAAGTGTACCCTCCATGCTAGATTTTTTGGGGGATACCTTGCTTGTAGGTCCTTGGGCTTATAAGGCACTCTTTTTTATTCAACTTCATAGTTATGAGCAGCTATGGAGTCCTTTGCTTTCCCTATACCTTCAGTTTTGCCAGATCAAGGTTTTCTTCCTTGACGGTTCATGTATACAATTCTAACCTTACTCCATTGATCTACTTTATCAAGCACTCATCAGTACTCATGCTCACTAAAGTGGGGAAAAAATGTATAGGAGTGATTTTGCACCCCATATGCAAGTCCCCTATTTTTCCTTCTCTATTTTAGAAAACAAACTTTGGAGGCTTAATTCCTCCTAATCTTGCTATTTTTTCACACTTGGCACCTATTTTGAGCATCGATGGAGGTGTTTCTATCAAGGATTCCTATGCAACACATAGAAATTTGTGTGGAATGCTTACATCCATTGAAGATTCTTGCAGCTAAACCTATAGAGGCATTACACTTCTCATTGGCAGTCAAGTTGTAACACCCCCTTCAACCAACTGACCCAAATATGGTCATTTTTCTTCATCTCCTCTTCAAATTCACTCCTTGAACAAGTATTTCAGCTTCCTGACATCCTCTAAGAATTTAGTTGAAATTATTCACTCCATTCACAAGCTCCCTCTCACACTTTTGCATCCACTTCAAGCATTCTAGCAGCATTCTTGCACCTCATTGTAGCAAATACAACACTCCATCACTTTGGTAGAGCAAGTTGGGGAAAAAAACCATTGTAGTAGAGGCTCGAGTACTCTCAATTTCTCCCCCAAGTAGCTTTGAGTGCTCTTGGTGGAGGTGGTAAGCTCCCTTTTCCTCTCCTCACTTGGTTGAGTTAGCACTTTACTATTTTGTAGTGCGTTTGTGCTCTTCACTACATTGTTTTCTTTATCTTGCTTTCTTGGTTTTCCATGGAGTTGGAAACACCTAAACGAGGGTCTAACTAAGGAAAACCCCTATACATCCACCCAAAATTTTCCTCTTTTCATGTGTAGGAGTATGTGCTTTCAAGGAGCTAGCTGGTGAATAAGCTCTTTTATGAAATCATCTTCATCACCCTAGCTTTGGTATATTTACTTTATCACCTTTGCTTGTACTTTTCATATTTCATAGTGTTGTTTTGTTCCTTTAGAATTCACTAGCTAGGCTGCTAGCTTTTTTTCTGATAGTTCATGTTGTACTTTCAGTCCTCTAGTCATGCAAATGCCAGCACACTTGAGAGAAGCCAGTGCACTGCATTGTCATTCCAAAATTGTGCTTTTGTCCTCAACCAGAGATCTATCTAGAATATAGTGTTGAGCTAAAAAACTAGCTCACCTTGCCTCATTTTGAATCTCAGGATTGTAGAGTGGTTGTAGGAATTTATAGTCCTCATCATTCTCACCCTCATATCCTAACACCCCATTTAGCTGAGGTACGTTAGGGCAACCTTCCGCATCTTTTCCCTTCGTGACCTGGGGCCTTGCATCTGGAGGTCGCCCTCTCTTACACAATCAACAAGATTTTCTTCTCTTCAGTGTGTGTTTGCAGATTTATAGGTTGAAGACCAAGTGGAGAAGAAGCTTGAAGAAATATTACAAAAGTTGTCAAGTTACAAGATTGACCTTCATAGTACAAGAACAAAGAATTGAAGCTACAAAATTTGTTACAAGTTTTTAGGAGCTAACAATCAAGGATCTGAGAGTACAAACATCAAGGAAAATAGCCCAGATCTCATTTTCAAAAACCCTAACAGGGAACCATTCGCCACTAAAGGGGAATGAGTCCTTTGTTCCCTAAAAATAGGCTTCTTGCAGGAAGGTACACATCATTTTAATCTCTAAAACTCTCCTCATAGTTGATATAATATTTAGGCTTAGTTTTTTATTATTATTTGTGTCTTATCACACACATAATTCAATGTTTTATGGTGGAAAGTAGTGGCTCATCATCTTGTTGATTCATTTTGATGCAAACCCTCTTGTTCCACCATTAAACATTTTGATGAAAACCCTCTTGTTATGCTTTTACAACCTTATGCAATGATTTCATCTTTGGGATAAACTTTTGGCTAAGATCTTTCATAGGTCCTTGAAGGATACTACTTCAGAGTGGTTCTCTTCTTTTTTGAACAATTCAATTGGTTCATTCACAAGTGAACATTAAGATTCCTGATGTTGACCTTCAATGAATGTTTATTGCCAACTTACAAGATAAACTCCAAAGAAAACTTGAAATGTTGATATTTCCCTCCTTCACACAATTATGTACAACACTTCATGATTATCAAAATTTTACTTGTGGTTATGATGTGAAAAATTGCCCTAGTTGTGTTGAAAATTTTGAATCTACAACTCAAAATGGCTATCAACATTTCAAGAAATAGAATAAGAGATTTTTACATCTAAATTCTAGTGTAGGGGCACCTACACCTTATGATGGAAGAAAATTGAATCTTGAAGGTTCAATGGGTCAATTTGAAATTCTTTTAATCAATAAACAACAATGAAGTTGCAAAATATGATAATAAAAAAATGTAAAAGTGTGAATCAAGGTCATGGATGATGAAGTGGTCTGTTAGAACTGTAAAATTCTAAAAAATTTACAAGTTGTTCATACCCATGAGTTTCCAAATGAGTCCTTACCATAAGCACAAAATCCTCTCTTCATAACATTTTTCCCATATTTTGTCATATGGTTCCATATAATCCATCTAGTCTTGAATATCTCACTATATAATACATATCAGCAAGAGATGGTGAGGGTCTCTCGGATCCATAAAGCATTCTTACTAATGTGTATCTTTTGTAGTCTATCAGCAAGAGTGTAGAATTTTCATACTGAATATTTCATCTACAATCACATATTCGCAGGATGTAATTTATTGTCTCAGCGACAGGTAGATCATATCGGCAAGAAAGCTATCATTGGGATAAGTTATAACAAACTCATACATGTCTTACCGATCGACGCACAAGGAGTCATATTGGCCAAAATAAAAGTCATCAGAATGAAGTCTTATAGAATGCATCAGGTCTTGCCAACAAAATGCAAGGAGATTCTATCAAAAAATTTTGAGGTGAAGTTACATAGTCTTGTTGACCCATATGTCTCGTTGAATGTTATTTTATTGGCAAGAAAGTAAATATGTCTCAGCGACCAGAAAACATACTAAAGAACATATCTTAGTGAGACACAAAGTACTATATGAAACATCTCCCTGACTCTAGATGCAACAATTTGATTACAAGAAGCACAAGGATATGGGAATGCACCAATGGAGAATACATTCTAGGGACAAAATCCCTAAATTCATGGGAAAGACATGTGCTCTCGGTATGAATTTTTTAAAGTCTCTCTGAATGTATAAGTCACACTGATGAATGAGTTTATCAGCAAGAGAATGGTGGTCGGAGTGAGTATTTACCAACTATGTTAAGTCATGCTGATAGAAACTTCATCGGGGAGACATTGATATCGAAAGGAGAAAATAAGAGTCTCCTCAACAATGCATGTTACACCGAAAAATTTGGAAATGGATAAAAATAATTGAAATGCTATCGGTGAAATATAGGTAAAAATAAAGAAAGATTTTAATGTGACATTGTAGATTTATTGAATGAAGATGAAGAAATAAAGTATTTTCTTTAATAAAATACTTTCATGATAATGAAATACTGTAATAAAGGGAGTTATAAGATAAATAACTATTTTACCCACAAAATACAAATGATGGAATTTATAAAATATTTACAATGGGGAGAAAAACAAGTTTACCAGACTGGTAATTATTTTATTGTGAAGAAATATAAGTGAACTATTTTTCGCCAAGAGGGTTATGGAAGAGATGATTATTTTTACCCAAACAACGTAGCTAAGACATGTACAAGTAAAAAGGTGAAAGCGAAGTTTCCAGAAAGTGGTAATAAATCAAAATTGATTTTTTATGAAGCAAGTGCAAAGGGAGTTAAAAGGGTAATTATTTTACCCAAAGAGCATGTTGAAGATACATACAAGTAAAAAGCGAAGTGAATTTTTCCAGCGAAAGAAGATTATTATTGAATTAAATTTCACAGAAATGATGAAGATTAAATATTTAATTTGCTAGAAGGCAATTAATTAAATATTTTATTTGGTTGATAACAATCAAATGAAGAGTTGCACTAGGTGGGTGTCGTGAACGGTTGTAACCCTAAAAAGGAAATGTATATATGCAAAGTGAAATTGTATCAAAAAGAGGAGAATAGGAGAAATAAGTAGGTTAGATAGTTGGATAGGGTGAACTATTGTCGAAATAAATATCATGTTGTACATTGTAAAATCTTTTCAAATTATGTAATGGAGAAGAATGCATAAATTTGGTGATCCAATTATGGTGTTACTTGTTTGTTGAATTTCTTTAAAAATATTATTTGGTTGTCTCCAAGGTTGTCACTTCTTGATTATTTAAATTGAAATATCAAGGATATTCTTCAATTTATTAAAATACACTTGCTGCTCTTGTGTGGTTCAGTTAATTGGTTCCTGTAATACAGGATTAAATCCTTCTAATTAATCATAGTAATTTGGAAAAGGACATTTGGATTATTAAGAAGAATTTGATAATTACACTCTTTTGTATTTATACAATTTATAAACATAAAAGTGCCAATTTTTTTGAATTGTATCCAAAAATAGGACACAAATATTATTTACCTCTTGACTCCATTAGCCCAACACAAGTAGGCACTGGTCACACCATCCACATCTTAGAATTCTATAAATATTTTTTCAAAAACATTACATTTGAAGGTTAATATTAGGAGTAGGAGTAGTTTGCAAGCTTTTATCTATTACATTTGTGCCATCGTAATAGATTCATCAATTCAGTCAAGTCATACAACCTTAAGTATGCTTTATTCATATAGGTACAACCGCCTAGGTCTAGGAATACCTGAAGAGTAGAAGGTCTAAACCATTTGGCCTTGTCTGATACCCTAAAATGTACCAAGAGATTGGAAACCTCTTGAGGTATTTTACCTGTGTTTTTGAGAGCTAAGAAATTGGAAACTCTGTTGGGGACAAACATCTAAAAATCTGGTTCCATCCTATCGATCCATAGAGTCAATAAAGTTCTAAATTGGTCTTTAACCAAAGGTTCACAATTTTTCATTCACACCCCCATCTGAGTCACACACCTAACAAATTGGCGACTCTACTAGGCACAAACATCAGAAAATCCAGTTCCAGCCTATCCATCCATATAGTCAATAAGTTCTAAAATCAAGTTTTAACCAAAGGTTCACAATTGTTTCATTTGCACTCCCCATCCGAGTCAGGCACTTAACAAATTGGTGACTCTACTGGGGAATATTTCAGAATATTCGGTTGAAGACCATCATATAGAGTCATTATAGAGAGAATCATAGTTTAGAAGTTTGAGGAAAAGTGACTCCATTGGGTAAATCAAGAATAATTTCATTTTTCTCACTTTTAAGAAAGTGAGTGGCGACTCTATTTAAAATGGATAGATAATGTATAGAAATTGTGGAACAACAACACTATTCTATCTTTCTCATCAAGATGTTAGAAGGAGAGACAAGGTAGTAGTTAATAAGACAGTTTAAAGAATTAAAAAAACAATGGCTACAATTGGACAAAGAAGCACTACAACTGCCACATTTGAAAAACAAATATGTTCCAAATACACCACAATATATACCATTCTCTGATGAGGAAGGATATTCAAATGCAAGAGGTCCTCAGACTACACAAGTGTCTCATAATACCATTAGATATCTTCACAATGTAGACAATGCATATCATGCACAACAAAATATTTATTCACCACAACCACCTCATGGTCAACAATGTGTGCCATATCCTCATACACAATATAATAATCCATTGTACCAGTATCAGTACCCACTTAACCTTCTTCCTCAATAATACACAACAATGATCAGACAATTTGATTTGACCGGGTTTCAATTATACCCCTACCCTATGGATAGCAGTTGGAGAAGTCTTGTCCCTAGGTTTACAGGGAGTAGTGCAATTACTGTTGAAGACCATTTGAGGAATTTTAATACTTTCATCCAAGATTTGGATATACCTTATGAGGATTTACATATGAGGCTATAACTGATGTCACTCATTCATGAAGCTAGGGATTGGTTTAATAGCCTACCAATAGATTCTATTAATTCTCTCCAAGGATTTCAGGATCAATTTCTCGAGCACTATGGAAATTTTTCTGCAACAAATTGGGCTTCCCATGGGTTCACAAATTCAAAAAAATCAGAACTTGCAGCAATATGTATGCCAGAATCAAAAATTTGAAGAAGAAGAATATAAGTATGTATATACTCAAAGCTAGGACTCCATCATAGAATTAGGATGCAAAATTTCCCCCTTGGATGCATTTCTTGACATAAGGAAATATGAAGGAGAAGATATAATTCTTCTATACAACAGAATGACAAAAATTTGTATGCAAATACCTTCTCATTGTAGGCCTACAAGGGCCCTGCTTGTTGAATAGTTTGTAAGAGCATGGGAGCATGAATCAGTTTATTGGCCAGTCATCAAAACAACGTACCTTTGATCTAGTGAATAAATTTATTGATACCATGCAAAGGAAAAGGTATGAAGACAACGGTGAAATCATTGATGAAGATGGAGAAATTGATCAAATAATGCAGCCAATAGAAGATGAGACAAGTGCATGTCAGAATGATTCCTATGACAACTTGCATGAGGAAGACGAAAATGTAGAAATTCTCTCTTACATAACAGATTGTGACAGTGTATGTTATGAAGGATCTATTGAATATTCAGATGTTGATATACAATAAGATGATTCTTGTAGTTTTGGTGATGATCAAGAAGAAGAAGCAATGGAAAATGTGGATCCATTTGACAATGAGCAAACAATACCTCCAACTACAGATAGGAACCATGAAGAGAAAGAAATTGGCATACTTGAAAATGGTTCCCAATTTTTTTCAAATCCACTATATGATGAGAATATAGAAGAAGATCAGATGAGATTTTTCCAAGGTATGCCTAAAAACCAATTTTATATGTTTTCAAATCCACTTTATGTTGAAGATGAAGTGTTTTTTGATAATCAAAATGATGAACCAACCTGTTAAAAAAATGAATGTGAGATCAACACATATGAACTACCATTTTTTGATGATGAGAAGAATAAAGAACACAACAGTGATATGGTGGATGATGAAACATATTCACTTGGCAGTGAAAAAATCTCAGATCTACTAGAAATGGAGTATATAAAACATACACATCAAGATTCATAAAATTCATCTCCAACATTAACTAATTCAAATATTCATGATGATGGTTGTGTGGATCAAAATTTTGTCTCATTCCCAATCAGTGATATGGAGAAAGTAAAACATATTTCAAATATGGTTGTTTCAAAAAATGTTGATGTGGAAGAATTTTAAGATTTACAAGATTGGCATTCTGATGGTAAATTTTTAATACAACTGAGAGATCATTCAGTAATGCATAATAGTGAGTAGAATAATGAGAAATGTTGCGTTAAATATGCATGCAAATTATATGGTAAAGATGATAGAAATTTACCACATGATGATGAAGAATACAAACAACAGAATGGTGAAAGAATCTTGGTTAAAGCAGAACACAGTCAGAAAGTTTACAATGGAAGTGCATGTAGTAGGGTGAGTGACATGAATATTTTCAAGAGAAATTTGATGAACTCAAAATAGAATAAGGTATATGATAGAGGAAAATAAGGTGCCTCTCTATTGATGGCCTTGTGCCATCAGCTGTGGTGTGGATATTTTTGAAGATTATATTAGTTCATGATAGAAATAAATTTGAATTTGTTGCTCAAGCGACAAATGCTTGTGGTATGCTCTCCTAGTGATCTGGATTCTTGTAATGATCTCACAATCATTCATCCCCAGACGGAGCCACTGCTAGAACTGTAAAATTCTAAAAAATTTACAAGTTGTTCATACCCATGAGTTTCCAAATGAGTCCTTACCATAAGCACAAAATCCTCTCTTCATAACATTTTTCCCATATTTTGTCATATGGTTCCATAGAATCCATCTAGTCTTGAATATCTCACTGTATAATATATATTGACAAGAGATGGTGAGGGTCTCCCTGATCCATAAAGCATTCTTACTAATGTGTATCTTTTGTAGTCTATCGGCAAGAGTGCAGAAATGTCATATCGAATATTTCACCTACAAACACATATCAGCATGATGCAATTTATTATCTCAGTGATAGGTAGATCATATCGGCAAGAAAGCTATCATCGGGATAAGTTATAATGAACTCATACATGTCTTACCGATCGGCGCACAAGGAGTTATATTGACCAGAAAAAAATTCATCAGAATGAAGTCTTATCGAATGCATCAAGTCTTGCCAACAAAATGCAAGGGGATTCTATCAATAATTATTGGGGTGAACTTATGTAGTCTTTCCAACCCATATGTCTCATCAAATGTTATTTTATCGGCGAGAAATTAAATATGTCTCAACGACCAAAAAATATACTAAAGAACATATCTTAGTGAGACACAAAGTACTATATGAAACATCTCCCCGACTCCAGATACAACAATGTGATTACAAGAAGCACAAGGATATGGGAATGCACCAATGGAGAATACATGCCAGGGACAAAAATCCTAAATTCATTGGAAAGACATGTGCTCTCGGTATGAATTTTTCAAAGTCTCTTCAAATGTATAAGTCACACTAATGAATGAGTTCATCGACAAGAGAATGGTGGTTGGAGTGAGTATTTACCTACTATGTTAAGTCATGCCGATAGAAACTTCATCAGCGAGACATTCATATCAGAAGGATAAAATAAGAGTCTCCTCAACAATGCATGTTACACCCAAAAAATTGGAAATGGATAAAAATAATTGAAATGCTATCGATGAAATATAGGTAAAAACAAAGAAATATTTAAATGTGACATTGTAGACTTATTGAATGAAGATGAAGAAATAAAGTATTTTCTTTAATAAAATACTTTTATGATAATGAAATACTGTAATAAAGGGAGTGATAAGATAAATAACTATTTTACCCACAAAATACAAATGATGGAATTTATAAAATATTTACGATGGGGAGCAAAACAATTTTACCAGACTGGTAATTATTTTATTGTGAAGAAATATAAGTGAAATATTTTTTGCCAAGAGGGTTACGGAAGAGATGATTATTTTTACCCAAACAACGTAGCTAAGACATGTACAGGTAAAAAGGTGAAAGCAAAGTTTCCAAAAAATCCAGTAATAAATCAAAATTTATTTTTTATGAAGAAGCAAGTGCAAAGGGAGTTAAAAGGGTAATTGTTTTACCCGGAGAGAATGTTAAAGATACATACAAGTAAAAAGCAAAGTGAATTTTTCTAGCGAAAGAAGATTATTATTGAATTAAATTTCACGGAAATGTTGAAGATTAAATATTTAATTTTCTGGAAGGCAATTAATTAAATATTTTATTTTGCTAATAACAATCAAACAAAGAGTTGCACCAGGCGGGTGTTGCGAAGGGTTGTAACCCTAAAAAGGAAATGTATATATGCAAAGTGAAATTGTATCAAAAAGAGGAGAATAGGATAAATATGTAGGTTAGATAGTTGGATAGGGTGAATTGTTGCCAAAATAAATATCATGTTGTACATTGTAAAATCTTTTCAAATTATGTAGTGGAGAAGAATGCATAAATTTGGTGATCCAATTATGGTGTCAGTTGTTTGTTGAATTTCTTTGAAAATATTATTTGGTTATCTCCAAGGTTGTCACTTCTTGATTATTTAAATTGAAATATCATAGATATTCTTCAATGTATCAAAGCACACTTGCTACTCTTGTGTGGTTCAGTTAATTGGTTCATACAAGACAGGATTAAATCCTCTTAATTAATCACAGTAATTTGGAAAAGGACATTTGGATTATTAAGAAGAATTTGATAATTACACTCTTGCCTATTTATACAAGTTATAAACATAAAAGTGCCAAACAATTTGAATTGTATCCATAAATAGAACATAAATATTATTTACCTCTTGACTCCATTAGCCCAACACAAGTAGGCACTAGTCAAACCATCCACATCTTTGAATTCTATAAAATATTTTCTCAAAAACATTCACATTTCAAGTTTAATATTAGGAGTAGGAGTAGTTTGCAAGCTTTTATCTATTACATTTGTGCCATCGTAATAGATTCATCAATTCAGTCAAGTCATACAACCTTAAGTCTGCTTTATTCATATAGGTACATCCACCTAGGTCTAGCAGCACCTGAAGAGTAGAAGGTCTAAACCATTTGGCCTTTTCTGTTACCCTAAAACGTACCAAGAGATTTGCAACCTCTTGAGGTATTTTACCTGTGTTTTTGAGAGCTAACATGGTCTAGGTAAGGTTTGGTTGGTTTCTGATTCTAAGGTCTTAGTCTATGTTTAATAAGGTCCATTGAGACCATTCAAGTTGTATTTGGTTGGTTTAGAGTCACTTGAGGCCACAAATGAAAATACTACAAAATGTGTTACAATGTTGTCAACAAATTTGTAAAAACAATGTAATTTGCATCCAATGGTCACAAGGAGGTTTAAAAAGTCAGTTATTGGGAGTTGGTCTATTTTTTGTGTGGGGAAGGGTTTTAAAAAAGGTCGAGGAACTCATTTTTTGGATTTAATGAATGTAATTTTGTGAAGAATCAATAAGATCATATTGAGTTACCTTGCAAAAACTGTGGTTTCTATAGAAAATTATGTGTTTTTTCCATTGTTTGGCCCCTACACAACTAGTAAGTGGCTGCATAGCATGTGGAATGAGGGGGAAGTAGGCCTGAGATCCCTTTAAAGTTGGTTTGAGTGTTTTCTTTTCATTTTTGTGAGTTTTGTTCCAAGTTTTCTCAAGGTGGGTAGTGAACCCAGATTTTGCATTTTGAGTAAATTATGAATTATTGAAGACCTCCACCTACTGTACCTTTCATGTGGCTCAGTGGAGAGGATAAGTACAATATTATTTGAATGTGTGTAGGTCCATTTAAAATAGGGGAAATGATTTGTGGTCTTGGAGTTGCTATGCTAAGCAAATAATTGCTTAAATTGCATGAAAATGGAGCTTTAGCCTAGGGTTTATTAAAATCAATGAGAGTGGGGGAATCTCTTTAATCTCTTTAACTTTTAAGCATATTGGGGTAAAAATAGAGGTTTCTGAGTCAGTGGAATGGTCAGGGGAGTTGTGCAAGTGGGACATTCAATAAACCCTATGCATTTGTATGGTAAATGGAGGGTCCAATGGTACAACATGCTAAAAGACTTGTAGGTCCAGAATAATCTAAGAATTTTTTGTTTTATGACACAAATCAAGACTTTTTGCGGTGTTCTTGTGAAGATCAGGTGTTTAAAGGGTACTCTCTTTGTAAAAGAGGGCTAATTCACTAGCTTAGGATAGGGGTATGCCATTGGTTCTCAAATTTTTTACAAAGGAGTCAAGGGTAATTTTCACATATGATGTGTGACTTTGAAAAGGGTGTTTGATTCACTAATTTTTTTGTGTGGTGTTTTGGGAAGTTGGGGTAAAAAATACCTTAAACCGGGTTGCTCATGCTACAAGGAAGGGCATAGTTAAAAGTTGATTTTTTGAAGAAATCATCTAATGTTGTTTTGAAATTTGATTGAAACTAATTGGTTTGGCATATTGAATGGTTTCCACCCCTACTCTGAATCAGAGTGGTATCAGAGCAAGGGAGTAGGTCTCTTGTGAAAGAAGATTGAAGTTTTGGTGTGTAAGAAGAAGAAGGTAATTGGAGGAATCAAAATGTCTCCTAAGGGGAATGTTGTTCCAAGGAAGATTGAAAACCATGACAAAGAAATAGAAGCCATGAAGTAGGAAATTGTTGTGATGAAAGCTAAAGGTAGGGTTCTTTTGGAAGAAAGTGATTCTGAAGAGGAAGAGACCTCTAGCGAAGAAGAATAGATTGATCCAGATGATGTGAAGAAGGATGGACATGGAAAAATGAATGTGCCTATGTATGGAGGAAAACTTGATAGTGAAGAGCTCTTGGATTGGATAGGGCCTTTGGAGAACTACTTTGAGAGTGAAGATATTGATGAAGAGCATAAGTTGAAGAAGGCTAAAACAAAACTAGAAGGACATGCTTTGTTATGGTGGAATTTTGTGCAAGATGAAAGGAAAAAAAGAGAGGAAAGAACAAGATCACTTCTTGGGAGAGGATGAAGACCAAACTGAAAGGTAAATTCCTTCCTTGTGATTATAATGTCCAGTTGCTTAAAAGGTTGAAAAATCTTAGACAAAAGGATTTGGATGTGCAAGCATATACTGAAGAATTTTATAGGCTAAGTATAAGAACCAAGCATGAAGAAGATGAGGAAGAAATGGTAGCTAGATATTTGAATGGTATCAAGTATAACATTCAGGATGAAATCAACTTGTTGGAACCAAAATCAGTTGAACAATGCTTTCAAATGGTAATGAGGGTAGAAGAAAAAATCAAGAGGATTCTAGAGAAGATATCAAGAGGAAGAGGTAGCACCTCTAGGGATAGAGGCACTACTTCAACATCAAGGTAGACCAAGGAAGACCTTGAAGATGTTGATAAGAATAAGGAGCAAGCACCTAAAGCAAGAGGACGATGGAGAGGTGGATGAACTAACTTCAGACAAAGGAGAGATTACAATGAATTATCAGGAAGGTGTTATAGGTGCAATGAATTTGGACACCCATCTTTCAAGTGTCCTCAAAAACAAAGTTCATTTTCAAGTGGTGATAGGAAGAGTGAGAAGAACTCAACCGATCCAAGAATAAGAATGTAAAAGTTAAAGTAGACCTATAGACCCAGAGTTGGGATAAGCACTCATGATGAGAAGGACCTTGTTGCAAGCACCTAAAGAGGAAGATATGAGCCAAAGGAGTCTATTCATAACTTCATGCAAATGCAAAGGTAAGTGTGTCAAGTTATTATTGATTCAGATTCTCAAGATAATATGGTGTCTAGGGATGGTAGACAAATTAAATTTAGAGAAGATACCTCATGTATCACCTTACAAAGTTTCTTGGGTGAATGATAGTCAAACTTTGGTGGTAAATGAACAAGCCGATGTGGATTTCCAGATCAGGGAGTACAAAGATAGGGTCTTGTATGATGTGTTACCAATGGATTGTTGTCATTTTTTATTGGGGAGACCATGGAAATTTGGTAGAAGGTCCATGTATGATGGCAGGGAAAACACCTATACAATTAGGAAGGATGATAAAAGTTTTAAGTTGACTCCTTTGCAAGGAAATGCAAGAAATCAGGGTAAGTCTAAAGTTGTAATTTTTTGGAAAAAAGGAGCCTTTAAGGCTTGAGGGCAGCAAAGATAAAAATTTTGCAGGTTTGGAGTAGGTTAATGGTGATGGGATAGTAGATAAGAAGCAAAGGAATGCTGCAAGGATATCAAGGAGTCTAATGATGCCAAGAGTGGAAGATGGAATTTCATGTAATTCTGGTATAGTCATGGTAAGTGGTGAAAAGTCTACAAGGCAGCATGGAAAATAGGGTAAGATGTTTGAGGGAAGGTTTGTGAAGCAAGATGGAATCATAATTGGGACCATTGTATGTCCTATAGGTGAGTGCAATGCTACAAAGCAAGTGAGATTTGATAGTGTGGGCATGGATAAGGTTTCTAATGCATGTGTACATGATAATGGTAGTATGGACAGTTTGAGGATAGTGAGAAAAGAACAAAATGAATAAAGAAGCACAAGTCTAATCACAAAAAGGGCAAGGTAGAGTATGGAAGGCATGGTAGGCGGATACAAGTGTATAAATGAAAAAAAGAAGGTGATAGATAAAAGTATGGTTAATGATTTTTTTTTTGTAGGTCTAAGGACTAAGATGACATCAAGTTTTGATCCAGGGATAAGGAGGAAGCCAACAACAGATCTAAAAATGCATGGAGCAGCAATGTTGAGGCATGGAGCACACTACAACTCTTGGGACAAGAGTCTTTTATATGGGGGGGTGTCTGGTGCAGGGGAACCTACACCTTTTGATGGAAGAAAATTGAGTCATAAAGGTTCAATGTGTCAATTTTAAATTCTTTTAATCAATAAGCAATGAGGAAGCTTCAAAATGTGATAAAAACAATGTAAAAGTGTCAATCAAGGTCATGGATGATGAAGTGGTCTAGGTAAGGTTTGGTTGAAATCAATGAGTCTAAGCTCTTAGTCTATGTTGAATAAGGTCCAATGAGACCATTCAAGCTGTATTTGGTTGGTTTAGAGTCACTTGGGGCCACAAATGCAAATACAACAAAATGTGTAACAATGTTGTTAACAAAATTGTAAAAACAATGTAATTTGCATCCAACAGCCACAAGGAGGTTTAAAAAGTTAGTTATTGGGAGTTGGTCTATTGTTTTGTGTGGGGAAGAGTTTTAAAAAATGCTGAGGAACTCGTTTTGGGGATTTGATGAATGTAATTTTGTGAAGAATCAATAAGATCATATTGAGTTACCTTGCAAAAATGGTGGTTTCTACAGAAAATTCAGTGTTTTCTCCATTGTTCGACCCCTACACATTAATTAAGTGGATACATAGCATTTGCAATGAGGGGGAAGTAGGCCTGAGATCCCTTTAAAGTTGGTTTGAGTGATTTCTTTTCATTTTTGTTAGTTTTGTGCCAAGTTTTCTCAAGGTGGGTAGTGAACCCAGATTTTTCATTTTGAGTAAATTATGAATTATTGAATCCCTCCACCTACTATACCTTGCATGTGGCTTGATGGATAGCCTTTGTACAGTATGATTTTAATGTGTGCAGGTCCATTTAAAATAGGGGAAATGATTTGTGAGTCTTGGAGTTGCTATGCTAAGCAAATAATTGCTTAAATTGCATGAAAATGGAGCTTTTAGCCTAGGGTTTGTTAAAATAAATGAGAATGGGGGAATATCTTTAACTTTTAAGCATATTGGGGTCAAAGTAGAGATGTCTGAGTCACTAGAATGGTCAGGGGATTTGTGCAAGTGGGACATTCAATAAACCCTATGCATTTGTATGGTAAATGGAGGGTTTCATGGTATAGCCTGCTAAAGGACCTGTAGGTGCAGAATAATCTTAGAATTTGATATTTTATGACAAAAATCAATATTTTCTATGGTGTTCTTGTGAAAATAAAGTCTTTAAAGGGAACTCTCTTTGTAAAAGAGGGCTAATTCACTAGCCTAAGACATGGGTATGCCATTGGTTCCCAAATTTGGTTCAAATGAGTCAAGGGTAGTTTTCACATATGTTGTGTAATTCTGAAAATGGTGTCTAATTCACTAATTTGTTTGTGTGGTGTTTTTGGAAGTTGGGTTGAAAAATCCCTTAAACCTGGTTGCTCATGCTACATGGAAAGGCACAGTTAAAAGTTGAATTTTTGAAGAAATCATCTGATCTTGTTTTGAATTTTGATTGAAACTAATTGGTTTGGCATATTGAATGGTTTCCACCCCTACTCTACATCAAATTCCACTCAAACAAGTCAAAAAAATAATAATCAAGTGGTTGTTATCAAGAAAATTTCTTTTGGGGAACAAGAGAGAGAGTTTACTCCTTTACCCAATACCATTCATAATATCATGTTGCAGCTTATTGGAAAGAACATGCTTACATTAACTCCTATTAGAGAGCATGACCCTAATATACCATTTCCTAGAGGCTTTCAAAAAAATGCTTATTGTCATTACCATTGACAAAGTGGACATGGTATAGAATAATGTAAGCATCTTATAGATCTTCTACAAGACTTTATTGATTCTAATGATTTACAAATTATAGGTGTGAATGACCAAGGTAATAAGTTTGTAACTCCTAATCAAAATTTTCAAATATTTAAAAATCCCATGCCCAAATACAACATTTCATTTTTCAAAGCTAGTGAAATGAAGAATGATGTGATGAATGTTGACATGGATGATGAAAAAAATGATGAACCGATTAAAATGGTAGGATTTATTGAAGCTAGACCTTGTAAGGGCTCAACTAAAAATCCTCTTGACATTGATTTCTCACAAAGTGACATACTTAAGCGTGCACCTGATGGTCCTCTTTACATAGTCAATCAAATCAATGACAATCCCACTAATGGGATATTGATTGATCTCATTTATGGAGAGAATGTGATCACTGAAGAATTATTATATGTGCATGGACTATATCAAGAAACATATGAAAAATTGAAAGCATGGATCAAGATGCATAATGGGTTTTCTTTCCCTATGATAGGCTCAATAGATCTCCCTTTAAAGGTTGGATTGAAAGCACTAAATGTATAATTTTCCATCATCCCACAATCAAACCAATTTCATGTGAAGCTAGGCTATCCATGGCTTTGTTCCATGAATGTCATCCCTTTGGTTGTACATAAATATCTAAATTCTCCATTTGGCAATGACATCTTTATTGTGCATCATAGTGGATTTAATCCTACCTTGGCCTGAGGAAATTTTTCATTAGATTTCTTTTGTCCTAAGCCTATTGAACCTATCAAGCCTCGTGAGGACTTATTTTTCAAATCATATCATAATTTCAAGGAAAAAAAATAGAAGAATTATCCCTTCGAAACATGCCTCAACCTATTGTTGGATGTTGTGGTTGTGTTGCTGATATGTGGTTGTCATTGATGTCAACACTATTAGCATTTGATGTATTGAAGGTTGTATATGTCAAGGATATTGAGAAAATTGTAAAAGAAAGTATTGCAGGTTCCCAGTGGTTAAGTGAAGGTCATGAAGGTTTCTAGTTCTATATGTTGAATATAAATTATTGTGGACTCAAGGGTTTATTTTTGAGAGTATCTAGTTCATCTACCAGAAGTTTTAGAGGTCTGCATGAAGATTTTATCGTGCTATGAACAGTTGTGTACTCATAGTATTTTTGTGGGTTTTGTTAGTGTTCCTGATTGAATTTTATGTGATTCTAGTAATTTCAGTTATTGTGGATGTTTCTCTGATGGTTATTGATGCTCATGGATGGTTCTAGATTGTGCTTTATCTTTGTTGTATGTCTGCATTGATCGGTGTGCTTGTAGTCAAATATTTTTCTCCTGTATGTTCAGTTTTTGTGTTCTTGGTCGACATTGTGGTTGTAACATGTTGCGGATCCTTGAATATTTAAATTTGAATTTTTGGCACACTCAAGGATATTGTTTTGGGTTGCATCATGATATTAGCTAATGGTGTTTGATCCACATTGAAAATTTATTTGTAAATTTGGGTTGACATTGAAAATATGTTTTATATTTTTTGGTTGACTAAGTTGTTGATGTAATTTCATGTTGTGGATATATAAGATTGATTGTTTGAGAAAAGTTAGTGTGTGCATAAGAGAAAATGTATGCTAGATAAAGTGCAGATGTGCGAATAGTGTTCTAATCATTTGATTGTAGAGTAGAGTGAAGAAGTTTGAGTGAAGTGTGAAGAAGGTGTTTTGTGCTTAACTAGAACTATAATCAGGCTTGTGTAGAAGCTATTTTCTCAATTCACAAACTAGATGGTTTTAATCTGAATCTTTCTTGGGCAGTGAGCTCTAAGAAGTGTGCCTAAATGCATGTGTGTTCCCATTATTTTTCATTATACTTTTAACAAGGTATAATCTTGTGGACTAACATCCACTTTGGTTTTTTCCTTAATAGGGTTTCCACGTAAAAATCTTGGTGTTCTCTATGCTTTTGATGTGTTGATTGTTTATGGTTTATTGTTCATTCATCAGGTTTGAGATTAAGTTAGGTAAAGTTAGAAAAGTTAAATAATCTGTGACAACTAATTCACCTTCCCTCTCAACTGTCTATCCTTATTTTTCCAACAATTGGTATTAGAGCAAGTTCCTCTGAAATTTTTTAAAAGCTTGAGGTGATACGAGATGGCATCATATAAGAAGGACAATCCTAGATTTGATGGAACAAACTACTCATTTTGGAAAGCTAAGATGGAGTTTCATTTGAAGTGTATTGTTGAACCCTCTAGAAGATTACAAAGAATCCATATGTTATTCCTTAGAATGGTCCTTCCACTGCTAACAAGATTAAAGAGGCCGAGAATAATGTCAGGGCTATGGAAGCTTTGTTGAGTGCTCTAACAGATTCAGAAATGAGAAATGTGTTAGGTTTGAAGAAAAATCATGAGATGTGGACCAAGCTGGAAACTTTGTATGAAGGAGATGTACATGTGAAGATGGATAAGCTACAGATTTTGAAAGGAAAGTATGAAAGTTTGAAGATGGGTGAAGATGAAAATATTTCTTCTTTTATGCAGAGAGTAAATGAACTAGTGATGGGTATTAGATGTGTTGGTGGTACCCTGGATGAGGAAGAAATTGTAGCTAAAGTGCTCAAATCATTGCCTCCCTCCTACAAAGAAAGGCTCATGCTATTGAAGAAACCAAATCATTGACGAATGTGACAAGGGATACACTAATTGGTAAACTTGTTGCCTTTGAGTTGAGTGAGTTTGGTGAATCTATTCCCAAGACTAAAACTGCATTTAAGGCTACTGTATCTAGAAGAAACAAGCAAAGATATGATCTGGGAGAGAGTTTCAGAAATACATTCAAGTATGAGGAAGAAATGAAATAGCTTGAAGATGAAGAAAGAGAGGTAGAAGATTTGTAAGCACTAATTGTGAAGAAAGAAGATAGAGGAAAAGGTAAGTATAAAGGAAAGATGCATATCAAATATTTTTCTTGTAGTAAAATAGGTCATTTTGCATCAAGGTGTCCTAAAAGAGTTCCTAGATCTAAGCCCTACAAATATAGATTCCAAAAGAAATGTTACTATGCTGAAGAAGGTGCGACTGATGATGAGTTTGATAAAGATAATGGAAATGAAGATGATTGGGTTTCCATTGCTATCAAGGAAAATGGTCTGGTGGCTACTGAATCTGCTAGAGTTGAGAAAGATCTTGCAACCTGAATTGAAGAAAAGGATGAGTGGTTTATTGACAGTGGATGCTCACATCATATTACTAGTGACAAAAGAAAATTTTCAAGTCTAGAGAAGTATGACGGTGGGGTTGTAATATTTGGAGACAACAATGCTTGTGTGATTTTTGGTAGAGGATCTATTTGTCTTGGTGGTAAGCATAACATTGATGATGTTCTTTATGTTGAAGGATTGAAGCACAATCTGTTGAGTGTTGGATAGATGGTGGAAAAGGGTTATGATCTTCAGTTCAAAGATGGAAGATGAAGGATATTTGGAAGTTCTATAAATGTAATTGCTTTAGGTAAACAGACAAAAGGTAATAGTTTTCACCTGAATGCTACTAGTGAAAGTTGTTTAATTGGTCAAGTAGATGAAATTTGGTTATGGCATAGAAGGTTGTGTCATGTGAATTTTGATAGCATTGTCAAAGTAAGTTCTACTCAAGTAGTAAGAGAACTACCTATGCTAGTGAAGGTTGCTAACACAATTTGCAAGGAGTGTTAGATGGGAAAATAGTCTAGAGTTTCCTTTTGGGGCAAACAACATCATTCAAATGGGTTACTGGAGCTAGTGCATATTGATCTATGTGGTCCCTCCAAAGTCAAACATCTTCATGGAGAAAGGTACTTTATGCTACTTATTGATGATTACTCTAGAATGATATGGGTTTCTTTCTTAAGAGAAAAATGTGAAGCATTAAAAAAGTTCAAAAGTTTCAAAGCTATGGCAAAAAATGAGAAAGGTCTAAAAATAAAATGCTTAAGGTCAGACAGAGGTGGTGAGTTCACCTCCAGGGATTTTAATTATTTCTATGATGAGCATGGAATCGGAAGATAGTTATCTACTCCCCGAACCCCTCAACATAATGGATTTGTAGAGAGGAAGAACAAAAAAATTTTGGATGTTGCTAGAACAATGATGATTGAAGGAAATGTGCCTCACATCTATTGGAGTGAAGCTATAAGCACTATTGTGTACACTTTAAACTGGGTAAATATCAATAGTAATTCTGGTAAGACTCCTTTTGAACTATGGTTTGGTTATAATCCCATTGTTAAATATTTCAAGATCTTTGGAAGCAAGTGTTATATCAAGAGAGATTACGATATAGGAAAGTTTGGTGCAAGAAGCGATGAAGGAATATTTCTAGACTACTCTACTAAAAGCAAGGCCTACCGGTGCTATAACAAAAGATTAAGAAAAATGGTTGAGAGTGCAAATGTTAGAGTTGATGAGGACTCTGCTAAATCATCTAGATATTATGGATATGATTTAAATGACTAGGAAGACATCACAAAAAAGGGAAGAATGCTTAGACACATAATCAACTTCAAATTGTGCCATATGTTCCATATGTTCCATTTGCCCGATAAATCAAGGTAGTCAGGAAGAAGAGACAAGTGTAAGTGCAGAAGGAGGAACAAAAGAATTAGAAGTTTGAGAGAATCCTAAAACTCCAAGGTATGTAAAGCTAAATAATACTAAAAATGAAATTATAGGATACAAGAATAAAGGTGTGCAAACTAGAAGAAAGATTCCAGAAGAGTATTGCGTGATTTCCAAGATTGAGCCTAAAGATGTCAATGAAGCTTGCAATGATGAACACTGGATGTAAGCTATGAAGGAAGAATTAATGTAGATTGAAAAGAATAATACATGGATACTTGTTCCCAGACCTAAAGATAAAAATGTGATTGGTACTAAATGGGTCTTTTAGAATATGTTGAATGAACAAGGTGAAGTGGTCCGGAATAAAGCAAGACTGGTGTGTAAAGGGTATTTACAAATGGAAGATATTGATTTTGAAAAAACCTTTGCACATGTTGCCAAAATTGAAGCTGTAAGGTTATTTCTTTCTTATGCTGCATACAAGAACTATAAAGTCTATCAAATGGATGTGAAGTCAATTTTTTTGAATGGTGAGCTAGAAGAAGTATATATTGAATAGCCAAATGGATTTCAATTGACTAATAAGGAATACATGGTTTTCTGATTGAAGAAATCTCTATATGGACTCAAGCAAGCTCCTAGAGCCTAATATGCTAGACTAGACAAATACTTATTAAAGCTTGGATTCAATAAAGGTACTACTGACAACAACTTGTATTTCAAATTGGATCATGCCAAAGAGTTAATTATTGAGGTCTTTGTTGATGACATTATTTTTGGAGGAGATGATAATCTATGTATGAAGTTTACTAATGAAATGAAGAATGAATTTGAGATGACTATGATTGGAGAGATGAAGTTCTTTCTGGGATTGCAAGTTACTTAGTTAGACAAGGGCATCTTCATATCTCAATCCAAATATGTAAGAGAGCTACTGAAGAAGTTTGGCATGGATGACTCAAAACCTATTGGAACCCCCATGGTAACCAGATGCAAATTAACACAAAATGATGATTCTCCTAAGGAAAATCAAACAAGATACAGGTTTATGATTGGTGGATTTCTCTACTTAACTTAGACTAGACCAAACATTATGAATATTGTATGTATGGTTGCTAGATTTCAGGTTGATCCAAAAGAGTTTCATGTGATTGATGTAAAGATAATCTTCAAGTATCTAGAAGGAATAGTTGACTTTGGGCTTTGGTATCCTAAGGATGATGATCTCACTTTGAATGCATATACTGATGCGGATTGGGCAGGAGATGTAGATGATAGGAAGAGTACTAGTGGTGGTGCCTTCTTCCTAGGGAAGAAGCTAGTCTCTTGGTTGAGCAAAAAGAAGAATTCTATTTCTCTATCTACTGTTGAGGAAGAGCATATTGCTACTACAAATAATTGTACTCAAGTGATGTGGATGAAATAGATGTTGAAAGATATCAGAGTAGTATATGATGAACCTATTGCCATATACTATGACAACTCAAGTGCAATTAACATATCAAATAATCTGGTGCTAAACTCTAATACCAAGCATATATAAATCACTTTTCACTTCTTGAGGGAAAAAGTGAGTGAGAAAGAAGTCAGATTGGAGTATGTACCTACCAAAGAGTAGATTGTAGACATTTTCACCAAGCCGTTGCCAAAGGATACTTTTGAGTATATCAGAGGGATGCTAGGGGTGATTACCCCTCCTGATATGAACCAAAGATGCATTTTCTTTCATCAATCTGTATGCTTCATATATATTTCCTAATCTGGATTGATGTTCTCGTGGTTGCTACTCCGGGGGAGTAGTCAGATGTGCAGATATGTGGTTCAAATCTTGCATGTGGTAAGATAATGCTTATCTTTTCCATTGATTTCAAAGGGGGAGAAGATTCATGTGAAAAAATATTTCTTATCTAGAGTGAAGAGTCATGTGGGGAGAAGATCATGCATAAGAGGTTAAGGAAGAAGAGTTAGAATCTAAGGGGGAGTAAGTGTTGATTGAGATTTGTGTGATGGTGTTTTTTCACATCATCTATTGCCATCAATGCCAAAGGGGGAGATTTTTGGATGCTATGGTTGTTTTGATGATATGTGGTTGTCATTAATGTCAACACTATTAGCATTTTATGTATTGAATGTTTTATATGTTGAGCATATTGAGAAAATTGTAAAAAAAAGTATTGCAGGTTCCCAATGGTTTAGTGAAGGTCATGAAGGTGTCATGTTCTGTACATTGAAGATCAGTTGTTGTGGAGTAAAGGTTTTATTTATGAGAGTATCTAGTTCATCTACTAGGAGTTTTAGAGGTCCACGTAAAGATTTGATCATGCTATGAACAGTTGTGTACTGATAGTATTTCTGTGGGTTCTATTAGTGTTCTTGATTGAATTTTATGTGATTCTAGTAATCTCAGTTACTGTGTATGTTTCTCTGATGGTTATTGATGCTCGTGGATGGTTCTAGATCATGCTCTATCTTTGTTGTATGTCTGCATTGATTGGTGTGCTCGTAGTCAAAGATTTTTCTCTTGTATGTTTGTTTTTTGTGTTCTTGGCTGACATGGTGATTGTAATGTGTTGCAGATCCCTAAAGATTTAAATTTGAATGTTTGGTGTACTCAAGGATATTTTTTTGGGTCACATCATGATATTAGTTGATGGTGTTTGATCCACATTGAAAATTTATTTGTAAATTTGGGCCGACATTGAAAATATGTTTTATATTTTTGGTCCACTAAGTTGATGTAATTTCATGCTGTAGATAGATAAGAACAATTGTTTGAGTGAAGTTAGTGTGTGCATAAGAGTGAATTTATTCTAGAGAAAGTGTAGATGTGAAAATAGTGTTCTAATCATTTGATTGTAGAGAAAAGTGAGAAGTTTGAGTGAAGTGTGAAGAAGGTTTTTTTTGCTTAACTAGAACTGTAATCAGGCTTGTGTTGAAGCTATTTTCCTAGTTCACAAACCTAATGATTTTAATCCAATTTTTTCTTGGGAAGTGGTCCCTATTGTATTTGAGTAGTGAGCTATAGGAAGTGTGTCTAAATGCATGTGCATTCCCATTATTTTTCATTATACTTTTAACAAGGTATAATCTTGTGGACTAACATCCACCGTGGTTTTTCCCTTAACTGGGTTTCTACATAAAAATATTGGTGTTCTTTGTGCTTCTAATGTGTTTATTTTTTATGGTTTATTGTTCATTCATCAGATCTGAGATTACGTTAGGTAAAGTTAGAAAAGTTAAATAATCTATGACAACTGATTCACCCCCCCTTAGTTGTCTATCCTTTTTTTCCAACACCTATAATTGAAACACCCATCCTTAATGAAGCAATGATTGAACCGAAAGCTCTTCTGAACATACAAGAAAAACCTATAGGAAAAGCTCCTGCAATTTCCTACAAGAGACCATGAGATAATACAAAATCTCATTGTCCCTCTTAGAATAAAACAAGTTTACAAAGTCAAAGAAAAAGTGGTTGAACAACCTACTATTGTCTGTTTTATTCCTCCCAAGGAAGAGATAGAACCTATGATTGACAAATCTTCATGTACACAAACACAAATTGACAACATATTGAAATGAAATCAAAGTGCTAGATAGCGTAGGCATAGATGGCATGTTATTGCTCATAGATTACAAACTCAAGAAAATAAGAACATAGAAAAGAAAAATCCAAACCTACCTAAAGCAATGCATGATGATTCAATACCATTTCCACAACATAAACAAGAAAATTCCATGGAAATTTCCATTAGACCTCCTATTGTGATAAATCTAAATGATGTTATTCACATTGCAAAGATTTTTGAAGAAGTGTATGATGAGTTGAATACATTTTTTTCTTCTTATATGAACTTAAATGAAAAATCTCCTAAAAAGATAGTCGAACCTAGTGCTTTCCTTAGTTTGGCACTTTCTCTTGTCCCTTTGCCTAGTTGTCTGACTTCTATTTATACAGGCCAAGATTGGGATGCAAACAACCTACTTTAGGTTGACTCGCATGATCCTAACTAGTATTTTGTATTTTTCATGTTTTCTTTATATGATTGTATGTGTGTAATGTGACCCCCCATGATGTTTCATTTGATGTATCTCTCTATTTTTGTCCATTCCTTTATATGTACCTACATTCTACTCTATTTCATAATTTTTTTTCATTTGTCTTGTGTTTTCCTTTTGGGGATGACGCAAGGCATCAAGACATTTCATTCTTTTCCATGTTGACCCAAAATATTTTTCTTTATCTTTTTTGTTTGTCTTGTGTTTTCCTTTTGGGGATGATGCAAGGTGTCGAGACATTTAGGTCTCTTCCATGTTGACCCAAAATATTTTCTTTATATTTTTCATTTATCTTGTTTTTTCCTTTTTGGGATGACGCAAGGCATCGAGACATTTAGGTCTCTTCCATGTTGACCCAAAATAAATTTTCTCTATTTTTGTTCTCTTTGTGTCATTCTTCCAGTTCTATGAGTATTTGGGGAATGATGATAGTTTTGAGCTCTCTAAAACAACATTGTAGAAAAGGAATAATCACCCTAAATCCATAGATCCCTTATGTATTTGTGGGGGAAACCCTTCCTTCCTATTTCATGATGCTGATTATTTTGGAAACATATGACTTGGCATAGGGTGTTTCGAAGGAAAGCTCTCATGTCTTAGGAAAAAAAATTGGCTACTTTAAAGCAATTGCTCATAGTAATGGTGTAGCAACCACTTTAAAGTTGGGGCATACATCAATGACATCTTTCGACATATTTCAAGGCATCATTTTTCCTTTTTCTTGTGATGTTTCCTTTTATTTATGGTGTCATTTGGTTTTATGTCCTCCAAGAGTGTATGATCTCCCTTCGTGGCATGATGCAAACAAGGCATCCCATGAGTAATGATTTGACATCCTTGACTTGTCCTCTCTTAGAGATATTAGGCACAATGTTCCCTAATAAGAAGACCTTACATGAACAAAGAAAAATCCCCTTTAACAAAAACTTACAAACATGATATTGCAAAAGAATTTACAAAGCATTACATTATGATACCTTATCAAAGTTGTTAGGAGGATAACTTCGGTATGGTATGGGAGGCTAATATGATTCTCTCATTTTCCACCTCATTGGGACAACTCACCTAGTGGACAGACTAAGGTTTCATTACCCCAGAGTGACCATACATATTTTGGGATAACTCACCTAGTGGATAGACTAAGGTTCCACTACCCCAGAGTGAGCAACCCATATTATGGATAAATAGCCCCATTCCACAGTGTGTTGGAACGACTATACTTGATCCTTTTGTTTATTTTTCTTTTCCTTTGACATGGTATGATTATGTATCTTTGTTATTGCTGCATACTTAAGTGTCTTGAATGTCTACTTTAGTGTGAGTTTGACATGTGGTCATCCCCCCACTAAAGTGGGGAAAAATGTAGTGACAAAAAATTATCATTTTTTCTTACTTGATTTTGGGAATAATTTTCATTGAATTAACCTAATCTTTCCTAGGTTTAATGTTGTAATATGTTGTAACACATTCACGTTGATCTTGGGCCCCATTTTAATAAAATGTACTTAACTTGTATCCTATTTATAGTGTTGAAAAGTGTTGCAACACACTTACACACTTAGCTAGGGTCCTCATAATTAATTATGGTTAATTAGAGTTAATTAGCCCCTTTAATTCAAATTTAATCCTTATTTGTGACACCTTCTGAGGATCCATCCCAACACCCATAATTCTAATTGTAAAACATTTAAATGGGAAAATTTTAGGTCCTAGAAATTGGTGCTAGGACCCATTCACCCTAGATGGCGAATGGATCATCCCTTTATAGGACCTCCCTTTCTTTGCATATTCTACATGGTTTTTTAATGTTCTTTCACCCCTCGAAGGCATGGACCTAGAAACTTGTGCAAAGACCCTTTTTCCCTAGGTGGCGAATGGGTCCTCCCTTAATGGGGACCCCCTTTCTGAATTTCATTTTGCTAATATTTTAATAACATTCATTTCCAGATGTAGTGTTGGCTTGAATTGATTGAATTTCAGGGTTAATCTCTTGATTTAGTATAAATAAGGGGTCAATTCACAATGTATCTCCTAACAAGATCTAGCAAGTTCAAGTTATCATAAGAGTACATTCACAAGAGCATTATAGTGCATTCCAAGAGTACTTTCAAAGGAATTTCAAGGAAGATTACCAAGATTTTATTGTAGCAATTCAAGATCATTTCATCATGTCAAGGGTTTAGTGCATTCATGCATGTTGTTGAGCTAAGATAGTTGATGTAGCATTGAGGATCTACTTGCAATTCTTGTTACACATCTTATTTGAGATCAAGATCTACATTCTTCATGGCCACTTCATGTTAGATTGAAAATTTAATCTCCAAGACAACTTCCAAGGTATCAACATTGCATCATTTCATGTTCATGCTTCAATTTCATTATTTCATCATTTGGTTTAATTACCTACACGGGGTTTGACTTAGGAAAACCCCCATTCAATAAAAATCAATAGGTTTTTCTTCTCTTGAGTGTGTGTTTGCAGATTTCTAGGTTGAAGATCAAGTGGAGAAGAATCTTGAAGAAAAATTACAAAAGTTGTCAAGTTACTAAATTGACACTCATAGTGCAAGAACAAAGAATTGAAGCTACAAAATTTGATATAGGTTTTTGGGAGCTAACAGTTGAGGATCTAAGAGTGTGGAGATCAAGGAAAATAAGCCAAATCTCAATTTTATAAACCCTAACAGGAACTCATTTGCCACTAAAGGCGAATGAGTCCTTTCTACCCTAAAAATAGGCTTCTTATAGCAAGGTACACATCATTTTAACCTCTAAAAACTCCCCTCATAGTTGCTATAATAGTTAGGGTTAGTTTTTTTTAATTATTTTATGTAGATCAGGGTGATAAAACACAATCTAACTCAATCAACCCTTTACCAAAGTCTTAACTCGTCAAACACCATGATTTCCTTCTCAAATCCACTATTTCTCTAGTAGCTCAACAAACAGGTTTTTCCCACTTAGTTTGCATATTGTGGCTCAAACCCAAAAAACAATCACTATTCTAGATACCTTTTTTCCCCCTTGATAACATATATCAAATTACCATAGGGTTTCTTTGGAACATAATGCTCAAATATCTACTGCTACGCTTGATAGGAAGCCTAATTATGCTTGTTTGACAAGGAACCTAGTGGTTTCACACTCTCCAAACCTCAAATATCCATTTTAGGGATACCAACACATCAATTATGGTCTTCAAACTCATCTTCAATCATTCTAAGAAACTTTTCAAGGGCTTTCCTATAAACCTCAAATCCTATGCAACTTTTGTACTAAAAAACTTGAAGGTTTTCAACTAGGGCATCACCAAATATTTATCAATATTCCTCCCTTGCTCCTGTAAACCACATGAAAGAAAAAACTACACCTAAATATTCCATTCCACCAAGTTAGAACATTTTCTACCGGGTTCAATGGCTCACAAATCCATTTTCTTCAATCAAACCCTCAAAATTAGGGTTTCAAGACAATTTTTAGAAAAAGTGTTTTAAGTCACTCAAATCTTGATGAAGATAGATGAAAAAAAATGAAAATTACACATGATTCACTCTTCCACCAATTCTAACTCGTCAATTTTCACTTACAAGCCATACCAAGCCATACACACCCTTGGAGCAGAAAATCAACATTTTGATTTTGCAAAACCAGAGTAATTTTTATTGCTTTTCTTCAAAATACAATCAACCAACCATAAATTTGACCTTCAAAAGCTTTTTAAATTTTTTCCCAATGTTTCCTAACTGAATTTTAAATTGTAACTGTTCACCTTAATTCAATTACAACCTGTGACCTTTCAAAATCAGTAGTTTTTACATTTTGACAACATTAACAACATTGTTGCAAAGTTGGAAACTTATTCATCTTAACACACCCAATCGAATACTAACCTAATACTGAATCAATCACACATAACATGGTTTAAATGACATTATTACACAAACAAACTTACTAAAAAAAAAAAAAACCAAACATTCCACTCCCCTTACATCATGAAAGCTATGGTTCCCTGCACCATACTCCCGAGCAAAAAGAAACTGAAGTCCACTTGAGGACTATGCAACAATAGAATCATGCTTGATCACATTATACTCTAACCTCCAAGTGTTACCTTCATCTTATAATCACTTCCATTGAACTAGGTATTGAAAATTAAAATTATTCTTTTCATATTGAACTCTTTGCCACCTAGAAATTGCTCCAAATTCAATGACCCACTTGATAAATGTGCTTTGACTCCTTCATCTGAAACTGATGTTAAATCTACATCACCATCTACAACCTTTTCTCTTGTTTCCTTGTAAAGAACTACCTTCTTCTTCATTCCCATTGTGTGCTTGAATTTTCTCTTTTTCCTTGTAATCTATCTTTGATCTCTTCACCTTTTCTTTCAATCTCTCCCATATGATATTCTACCCCTATAGTTGTTTCTTTCTCAGATTTACCAATCTATGATATGAAAGGATTTGAATGACCACTATCCTCTTTAGAAAGTATTGAGTGAAACACATCTTCTATCTTTATGTCAACATTCCTTTTAATCCAACCTTGAAACTGCAAAATCAATTCATCCTTGACCTTCAACTGAATATCATTTCCCTCCAAAATCTAATCCCTCTTCATTTCTTTTGTCATAGTACTACCAAGTTTTGAATTGGTTTCAAGGTTCATCTGCCCTTCCTTATCTACCTTTATGAACTCTTTTCTACCAACCATCATCACATTGGATGCCTTCGTTTGTCCTTTATCATATTCTTTCAAGGGTGTCAAAGTAAAAGAGATTCCATCCTTGTTTATCTCATAAGTATTTTTCCTACCATCATACAAAGCATGCCTATCAAACTACCAAGACCTCCCTAGCAGCAAATGGAACACATCCATAGGCAACACATCACATAGAATTATATCCTTATACCCTCCTATATTGAACTCCACCCAAGCTTGCTCATTAACCAAAACATGCTGACCCTCATTCAACCAAGAAACTTTATAAGGAGTATCATGTGGTATTCTAGGAAAATAAATTTTATTAACCATCTCATTAGAAACCATGTTATTTGTACTTCCTGAATCAATTACAACCTTACATACCTTACCCATGCACTTACAAGTTGTTTTGAAGAGTGTCCTTTGTGATGGCTCCTTTTCCTTTGATTCTTTTATGAGTGTTCTTAACATTAGTGATTCTCCAACTTCAAGAGCAACATGTTGTGATGGAGATTTTACACTCTCAGTATCCTCTTCTTGCATCAATTGATTCCTTCTTTCACCTCCATGTGAACTAGAGGCTTGACCTTCATTGTACTGCAATTCTTAGTGTCCAAATTTGTTACATTGATAGCACCTTCCTGTGAATCCTTGTGAGCCTCTTCCTTGACCTCCAAATCTGCCTCTAAAGCTTGATCTACCACCTCTAAATCCACCTCTTTTATCAACAACTTGTTCTTTATCCTTGCTTGTATCTTCTTGAATTTCATAGGACTTCCTTGGTGTAGAAAATGTCCCTCTTCCTCTATTATTTCTGCCTCTACCCGTATTTGACTTATCTTGCCTTCTCTTTAGTTTTTCATCTACCCTTATTGCCATTTCATAACACTCCTCAACCATTCTTGGATTTTCCAAGGTTAACTCATCTTGAATGTTGAATCTCAATCCACTAAGATACCTAGCCACCTTCTCCACTTCATCCTCCATGTGACCTATCGTTATAGTCAACTTATAAAATTGTTCAGTATATGATTTGACATCCATTTCTTTTTGTTTCAAACCTTGAAGTTTCTTAAACATTTGAATTTCATAATCAGATGGTAAGAACTTACCCTTAATGCATAATCATTTTACTTTCCTTTCTTCCTCCTCTCAGATTGCTCATAATCCCACCACAATAGTGCATGAACCTTCAACTTTGTTTTTGCAATCTTCACCTTTTGTTCTTTAGGAACATCTTCACACTCAAAATAATTGTCAAGTGTTGTAATCCAATCTAAAAAATTTCCATTATTCAAATTACCTCCATACTTGGGTACATCAATATTCACCTTGGGTTTATCTTCCTTGAATGCTCTCAGTAACTTAGCCATCCTCTGATCATCATGATCCAATTCCTCATCCTCTTCTTCTTCAATCTCCTTTTCTTCTTCTTTAGAGTCACTTTCATCACCCATGACCATACCTCTCTTCTGACTTGTTCCTAGAGTAGAAATTCTCTCTTCAAACTCTCTCATCTCTCTAGCATGCTTTTCCTTCAACTCATTCACTTCTCTAGCAATGGTTTTCCCTTTTGGAGGCATTTTGTTCATTTTTTGCTTCACACTTTCCTTCTTGTCTCACACTTTCTCTCCCTTCTTCAGATCAAACCTATGCTCTAATACCAATTTGATGCAGAGCAAGGTGAGAAAACATAATCTAACCCAATCAACACTTTACCAAATTCTTAACTCCTCAAACACCATGATTTCCTTCACAAATCCATTATTTCTCTAGTAGCATGAAAAACAACATTTTTCCCACTTAGTTTGCAGATCATGTATCAAACCCAAAAACCAATCACTATTCTAGATACTTTTTTTCCCCCTCCATAACATATCTCAAATGCTCATAGGGTTTCTTTGGAACATAACCCTAAAATATCTACAACTACACTTGATAGGAAACCTAATTAGGCTTGTTTGACAAGGAACCTAGTGGTTTCACACTCTCCAAACCTTAAATCTACATTTCAGGGCTACCAACATGTCAATTAGGTTTTGCACACTCATCCCCAATCATTCTAAACAACGTTTCAAGGGATTTCCTATAAACCTCAACTCCTATGCAACTTTTGTACTCAAAAACTTGAAGGTTTTCAACTAAGTCATCACCAAATATTTATCAATCTACCTCCCCTGATCCTACAAACCACATGAAAGCAAAACCTACACTTTAATTTTCCATTCCACCAAGTTAGAGAATTTTCTACTAGGTGGAATGGCTCACAAATCCATTTTCTTCAATCAAACCCTCAAAATCAAGGTTTTAAGACAATTTTTAGAAAATTTATATAAGTCACTCAAATCTTGCTAAAAATAGATGAAACAAAATGAAAATAAAATATGGTTCACTCCTCCATAAATTCTAACTCATAAATTTTCCCTTACAAGTCGTACCAGGCCATACACACCCTTGGAGCAGCAAATCAATGTTTTGATTTTGCAAAAACAGAGTAATTTTTATTGCTTTTCTTCAAAATACAATCAACCAACCATAGCTTCAACCTTAAAAATATTTTTAAACCTTTTACCAATGTTTCCTAAGTAACTTTTAAATTGTAATTGTCCACCTTCCTTTAATTACAATCGGTGACCTTTCAAAATCCCTATTTTTTGCATTTTGATGACATTAACAACATTGTTGCAAACTTAGCAGCTTATCCAACTTAACAAACCCAACCAAATACTAACCTAATACTAACTCAATCACACATGAAATGGTATAAATGAACTTATTACACTAAAAAAATGACTCAAAACACAAAAACCTAACATTCCACTCTCCTTACATCATGAAAGCTATGGTTCCTTGCACCATTATTTACATCTTATCACACACATAATTCAATGTTTTATGGTGGAAATTAGTGGTTCATCATCTTATTGATTCATTTTGATAGAAACCCTCTTTTTCCACCATTAAACACTATCTTAGTTTCATCTTTTGTATCTTCTATCTCACCGATTTAGCATCTTCTTCAAGAACTATGTTTTGTGTTACTATCTTAGCATCAATACCTAGAATGACTTAATAAGCCCAGGAAAAAAGTTCATGAAATTCATGAAGTAATGTTACATGATATTCTTGTTCATATTTATCAAGGAACTTTCCTATTTGAATCATTATTTCTTCATTAGTTGTATCCATCTATATGTTGGTTGTATCTCCCAAAGGAAGTGCATTTTTTTCAAAATTTCAGGATTGTGTTCATCTTTGTCATTGTCAATCTTATTAATTTCCTTTTCTTCATCCACTTTTTTAGAACTAACCATAGTACATGTGACCCATTTTTTCTTAGGAGGAGTAAATGATTGTCATAAACTCAAAACATTTCTTTCAAAGCTTTATCATCTTTAAAGTATTCCAATGATTCTTTGTAAGTTGTATCAATCAATTCAGGATGCTTCAAAGTGACAGTTATCTTAGTGGAGTTGCACATGACGAAGCTGATGTTGAGTGAGGGCCTTTTCGTTGCTTGTATTGTCTTAGAAGGACAATATCACAAACCACTTTTTATTTTTTGTGTTAGGCTCTATATGAACATGGATGCCTTGTTCTTTCCTACCACATACTTTTCCACTATAACCAAGTTATTTTATGAGCTCATAACCCTTTCCATAAAGTTTGTCCATCTCTTTTGGGTTTGGTCGCTATTGGTAGTCTGTCTCATCAAATTTTTTTGTATAACTTGTATCTTCCTCTAGAGTAGATGAAGTAGATGCTTGTGAGTTTTCTTTTGAATTCTGCATTGACATTACCATTGGCTCTTTTTATTTTTTGGTTTCTTTTTTTGGTGATTTTGTATTCTCCCATGAATGCTGGTGTAAAATATAAGGAACCCCAATCATCTTCTAACAACTTAGTGAATTCATCAATGTTCATCTCATGTTCTTATTCCTTTGAGACTTTTACTTTTGCAGTTGGTATCAATGTTTTCACAGGAATTTTCTTTCTTTCTCAGCATGCAAATAATTTTTAAGTTCAAGTTCGGCCTTGAGTGTGTAAACTTTGTTTTTATAGACATATTTCATTACATAGTGGAGTCTAGAAGGAACCCATTTCATGAATCCATGGTCTCCCCAAGAGGAGATTGTAAGAAAGATCATGAGGCATAACATGGATTAGAGTTTGTAATGTTACTTTCATGACCTTAATAAGTAATGTGTTGATTCCAAGTGGTTGTTTTCCTATGTTATCAAATCCATGTATAGACAAATAATTAGGGACAATGTCACTCTTATCCATATGAATCTTCTCAAAAAGGCTCACACTACATACATTAAGGGTCGAACCATTGTCAACAAGGGTTCTCTTCATCGTGATTTGATTAACATGGGCTATTATCAAGAATGCTTCATGTCATTTTTGAACTTCCAAGGAGGGTAAGTATCTTTGGGGAAGAATAATATCTAAATTAACCTCAATCATTCCTTGAAATAGTGCTATCACATCATTTGAATTTGTATTATTAGGAACCATAACTTGTTGCAAGGTTGTTTGAAGCATACTATGGTAATTTGGTGAGGCTTGAATAAGATCCCATAGGGATATCTTAGAGGGTGTATTCTTAAATTTTTCAATAAGATCATATTCCTTTCCACTATTTGAAGGTAAACAAGGAGAACTACATATGATAGGTTGAGGAAAAGGTAATGAAACAAGAGTTGTTTTTTTTTTTCCTATTGTTTTGTGTATTGTATGTGTGAGCAATGGTATTGTAACCCATTTGTTGTGAATTACTTGTATTTTTGAGTGAAGGATTGTTTTTAGGTGGTTTTAGGATGATCACAAAGATTTGTTTTGAATTTGAGGTTGGTGTGAGGGAGGGTAAATGATAAGTTGAGGTGTGATTGCATTAACATCTTTATGTTTTGGTTTGTCATGACAATCCTTGGTGGATGCACCTTGTGAGATAAAGTCCTCAAGCGCTTCATATAACATGCCAAATTCATCACTACTAAAGGTCTTGAGGGAAAAGCTAACTTTGAAAAAGAGATTTGACATAATAAAATAACTATGCTTTCTCCAAAGGTTTTGTTTGATGTTTTCGATGTTTTTGGTTTTGGTTTTTGTTTTCTAATGATTGAAAAATGCAAACTAATGTATCTTATGATGCAATAATGCTAGAAATGAAAAAAATGCAGAAATATAATGCTAATATTAACTAAAATATGCAAGAAATGCTTTTCCCAATGTTGCAAACTCTAACTAAATGAATAAAAAATTAAATGCAAAAACAAACTATTTCAGAAAACTAATTTCTAGGTCTGATAATAGAAACAAAATGCAAATCAGAGACTAAAAACCACTCATAATTTTTGCTGAAAATGTCTGTATAGGGACTCATTCACCCTATGGTGAATGGGTCCCAGATTAGGGTTTTTAAATTTTATTTATTTTTTTCTTAGATGATCCTATGTGTTTGTTGTTTCAGATCTGTAATAGATAGTTCTATAATAGATTTTCTAGATTTTAGACTTCTAAATGCAATGTTGACTATGGTTGAATGATGAGAAATGTGAATAATTCTAATGTGTAATATGAATCTAAATTATTGAATGATGATTTCAATGCTAACAATATGCAAAATAAACATAGATCTAATGTAATTTTTCTTATTGAAAACATGCAAATTTAACCCTAAATGTAATTTTCACTAATGAAAAATTAAATAACCCTAAATTTAATGCAACTAATGCAAATATAATGAAAACTATTGTAAAACTAAGATATAGGGTTGAAAGGACTCCAATTTTTAGAATTTTATTGTACAAGGTTAGGTTCACCAAAATGAAATAAAGGAAAATAGGATAGGGTATCCCAAAATGGAAAGGTAGATCCAAAGAGGGACAAAGGGAGTCATATCTTTCTTCAAATCATTTGGAAATGAGATCCATATCAAAAATTGACTAACAACCTTTAGGAGAGTCAACCTAACATGTGAATTTCGGATTTCCCTTTTTGCTAGGATGGGGGTCTAGGTCAAGTAGGACTATGGGGAGAAAAAATTGAAATAAAAAACAACTATAAGCCTAGACCTACAAAGAGAAATGAAGATATTTATCATAAAACATAAGGAAACAATAAAATTTCTTGAAAAAATGAGGGTAATAAATGTTGTGCACCTATCAAAACTTATTTTTTTTGTAGTCCCAATAGTGACTCATTCACCCTATGGAAAATGGGTCCTAGTAGACTTTCTCAGAAGAATCTAAATTAGAAAATGTACCTTATGAACTATGAAAACTTGTTTCCTTTGTAGTCCTAGTAGGGACTCATTCACCCTATGGTGAATGGGTCCTAGTAGGCTCTTCCAGAAAACTCTAAATTTGAATTTGAAGTTCCATACCTGCAATTCCTTCTTGTAACTTTATATCCCCACTTTCAAATTTAGATCTATCAATAATCTACAAAAAAAATTGATGTTTGTTGGTGGATTGGGGTTTTCCACACTCAAACCCCAAGTTTTATAATTAAACCTTGATGATAAAAGGAAATTTTAAACATGAAATGCGTGTGAAATCCTAATTGTAAGTGTGTCTAAGATTAATATCTATAATGATGCAAAGAAAGCCTACTCAAGTGTGTTAGAATAGGATCCTAGAATGAAACATGAACAATGCAAAAGATCTACATTAGGAGATCCCAAATCCCCTTAATAAGTCATAAATCTAAATATACCTCTCTTTAGGGTGAAAATAGAGTGATCATATGAGATGGAATCACTTAGGATGCAAGTCATTAGGCTTGGTTGAATCTCATAGTGCTTCTCCCAAAACCTAGAATCCATCATGATTCTCCATAGGAATCTATCATCACTTCTTCAATAATGCTTGATCTTTGACAACAAAATGATCTTCAAGACCTGCAAAAATACTATAATGCTACTCCAAGACTTCACTCTTGCTTGCTTCTTGAATATAAATACTTGATCTCATGAAAGATTCTTAGATTCTTCTCTTGAAACTCTAGGTGAAACATATTAAAATAACCTTGTATTTATACATAACTTAAGATTAATTCTTGAAATTCAAATATCACAAGCCAAGATTGAATTATGGATTTGAAATCATTAAAATACCACCAAAAAAAAATCCCAAAGAGGAGTCCTAGGTCTAAGTGAGGACCCATTCTACATAAGGAAAATGGGTCCTAGGTCACCTACCTAGGACACACATCTTACAATGTTGAGTGTTTTGTAATGGAATTTATGAATGTCGGGTTTTATCTCTTAGAATTTGCATTTGATTATGCTTGGATTTGAATTAAAGGGGAAAATTAAGGTAAATTAACCTCAATTAATTAGTAAAGCCCTAGATTAATGTGAAAGTGTAAAGGTACACCTTACAACATTAAAATCAAGGCACCATTAAGTCCATTTTATTTAAAAGGGCCCTAAACTTAATGTGAATATGAAAAAAATATTACAACACTAAATTAAGGCAGCATTAAGCTCATTTTGTTGTTATTTATTCTTAAATTAATTGTGAAAAATAGATACTTTTTCCTACACTATAATAGTACCTATCCGAAAGGTCACTCTTGAGATGGATGTCCCTAAAAATATCAACCCAAAGAAGAGAATCCTAAGTATACCCATTTTATTTATTTTTTTGAATTGAATGCATGTCTTGGCGATGATTGGGGATTCTTGGACTTTACCAAATACTTTATTTAGAGTAAAAAGTAGATCCTATCCACCTAGACATTCTAATAATCTCATACAACTCTATCAAGAAAGTTGATTGTCCTCCTGGTAAGGAAAATGATTGTTCTCCTACAAAAAAGGATGATTGTATCCCTACTAAGGAAGGTAGTCATGCTTCTGTTAAGGAGGCTACTATTTGGATTACCATTAAAAGGGATGGTTTTGATCTTGTAAAGGATTATAATACCTATAGTTGTAATGTTGCTCTTTACATTGATCCTCCTCCTTCTCAAGAATTGCAGACATGTTATGTCCTTAGATTCAAGATCTTCTCTAAACATGGTTATAGAGGTAGCAGTTGCGAGTGTAATGAACAAGGTATAAAGGTCCCCATTGAGTTTAATTCTCATGGGCATAAACTTGGAATTGGACACTATAATTCCAAACAAAGGTCTAGGAGGAAACCATGGTTGAATGTTAACATGATTTTCATTGAACCTCATTTGGTCGAATTAGTTCACCTTGAATTTATTGAAAATAAGGTAGAATCTAATGAAATTTCTCTTGATTTTTTCTCTTATGAGGAAGCATTGGAAATTTTTTTAGGTTTCTACTCTAATTGAACTTCTTATCACCATAAATGGTGATTCTAGTATCACTTGAATTAATAAGAATACTTTGGATAATCCATTATGATTATTGATGAGAAGGTATCCTTATCTAATATGTTCTTATATCTCATATTGAATACCATAGTAGTCTCCTCAAAGGGGATACTTCTGATATTTTCATGGATCCTAAGTCTTTTAAAAAAGTGATTAAGATTGGAAAATTTCTTTCTTCAAAATAGCCTAAACAACATTATGATTTATTGCATTCTCATCCTAATATCTTTGCTTGGTCATAAGAGGACATGTTTGGTTTTATGAGTCTATGGTGGTTGACAATATTGTTCTATGTCCCAATGATAAGCCTGTTAAACAAAACATTCAAAATATGAATCCCAAGGTTTATCTATTGGTCAATACTATGATATAGAATCTGTTAAAGGATAGATTTCTCCATTCTATCAATTTTTCACCTTGGATTTTGAATATAGTTCTCATTACTAAACTTGATGGCCATATTCCTATTTGCATAGATTTTCATGATCTTAATAGGGCTTCTTGATGCAGAGTAGGGAGGAGTTTGTCTTACAATCACAATTCAAACTATTTGGAACAATCTTTCAGTCTTCACAACCCCAACTTGGTGTCAAACTCTTCTTTCATCTCATATTCCCTTGTAGCATTCTAAACACTGATTTTTGACTATATCTTGCAAAAAAAACTTCTAACCCATAGAAAAACTATCATTTCAAATACCCTTTATCCTCTACTTTGACATATCATATTTGTTCATATACTTGTTTCAGAATATACCCTCCTAAAATGGACTGCTACACTGAAAAGAGGCTCAATTAGCCCTATTTTCCAAAGAAACACCAAACCAAACACTCTTCCAACCTAAAATATCTATTTTAAGACCTCAACCAAGTTAAAAAAGGTTTAAATCAATGATTTTTGTCCAAATGAATGCCCACAAATTCATAAAACTACAAAACCCTTACTTAGGCCTATTAGACTTGCCACATAGGGGTTTATTGAAAATACCAACTCCAAGCCTCCACTCTGCAAACCAACACTTCAAACACATCAAAAATGACTTGCAAAAAATTTTCCCACCATTACACGACCAATCCTTAAAGCTCTTGAATAAACCCTAGCATCTACAACTCTCCTTTGCTTGAAAACATGTAAAATTCACCCTAGGACATCACCATATCAGCCCCAAACCTTCTTCCCTACTTCTACAAACCTACTAACATGAAAGAAGACCCTAACTAACATCATTCCACTAAATTTTAGAGAATTTCATTGGTTTAATGGTCTCTTATAGCATTTTTACACCTTCAAACCCTCTAAAATAGGGTTTTCAACCTATTACCAGTAAAATGGAAATAAAAACCTTGAATCTTTATGAAATCAACCCAAATCAAAGCAAAAATATAGATATTTCATGGCTCTACCAACTTCCAAACATTTTAGATCAAAAAAAATTAGTACGAGTCCATACAGAAGCCTGTAGCAACAAAATTGAATCAAAACACATAGAAAATTAGAGATTTCTTATTGTTTTTCAATAAAATTCCCTTCCAAAATATTGACTTGAAGTTTTTGAGGCATTTTTAAACCTTAAACTCAAACCAAACTAACCCAACCGACTCTAACCAACATTTAAACTTCTAGACACTTCCATTTTTTGCAATTTTGCACTATGATAACCTTTCCAAGATTTTACAATATTAGAAAGACTAACCCCAAATGATTATAATTACATTTCAAATGGTCTATTATGACCTTATTACATGAAATTAGAATCAACACACAAAAAAATTAACCTAAGACCATATTTACATAAGTTGACATGGTGCCCCTACACCATACACCTGGACAGAAAAAAGGACTCAAGTCCCTTAAGGACTGTATTATAGTGAATCATGCTTGATCACATCATCTTTTTGATCTCCCAATTTCCTTCCATCTAGTAACCCTTTCCACTGAACCAAATATTGAAGATTAGTATCATTCTTTACACTATTGAACTTTTTGCCACCTAGACATTGCTCCAACTTGTAAGTTGACTTGATGGATGTTGTCTAGCCTTCTCTTCATTTGTAAATAATGTTAAACCTGATTTAGTACCTACAAACAAATCTCTACCATCCTTGTCTTGAACTTTCCTCTTCTTTACTCTTTTTTCACACTCAAACTTACCCACATGTCCTTGCCATTCACCTTGAATCACTTCACCTTTTCCTTTCATCTCTTCCATCAGATTCTCTACCCCTAGAACTCTATTTTATTAGGTTTACAAACCTCTATATTGAAATAATTTGATTTCCCACTAGCCTCTTTTGAAATCAAAGAAAAAATCACTCTTTCTATCATGACCTCAACATGCTTCTCAACCCACTCTTGAATCTCCACAATCAATTCATCCTTGACCTTCTAATTATCAAATTTTTTCCTTAACTCAATATCATTTCCTTCCAAGTTCATTTCACTCTTCAAGTCTACTATTTTGATACCTTGAAGTGTAGGAGTGGCTGCAAACTCCTTAGGATCCTCTTCCTTTATCTTCACAAACTTTTTCTTACCTAACATTATCACCTTGGATTCCTTACCTTGTCCTTTATCATCCTCCTACAATGGTGTTAATGTAAAAGAAGTTCCATCTTTCTCAATCTCATAAGTATTGTTCCTACTATCATAAATTGCAAGTCTATCAAACTGCCATGGTCTCCCTAGCAAAAAGTGGAACACATCCAAAGGAAACACATCACACAAAATTTATTCCTTATATCCACCAATTTTAAACTCAACCCAAGCTTGCTCATTCACCAAAACAGATTGACTTTCATTCAACCAAGACACTTTATAAGGTTTTTCATGTGGTATCTTTTCCAACTTAAGTTTATCAACCATTTCAATAGACACGATGATATTAGTACTTCCAGAGTCTATTACAACTTTACATACCTTTCCATTGCATTTGCAAGTTGTCCTGAATAGTGTTCTCCTTTGTTGTGGCTCCTTCTCCTTGGATGTTTTGAGGAGTGTTCTTCTAACCATTAAGTATTCTCCAAATTATTGAGCATCAAGCTAATTAGGAGAGTTAACACTCACAATCTTCCTCTTGCACCAATTGAGCTCTCTTATCACCATCGGTTGAAGTAGAAGCTTGTTTCTCTAGACACTTCCATGCTTGATGGCCAAACTGATTCTAATAATAACATCTTCTTGAAAATGTGTTTGAACCTCTACCTTGTCCACCAAATCTTCCTCTAAAGCCTCTAAATCCACCTCTTTGATTAGCAACTTGATCTTTTCTTTTACTTGCATCTTCTTGGTCTTTATAGGACTGCCTTGAACCTCTTCCTCTACTAGTGTTGCCTTTGTCTCTTCCTTGTATTTCTTTCCTTCTTTTTAACTTCTCTTCTACCCTAGCAGCCAACTGAAAAAACATTCTTCAACCATCCTAGGAGTAGCAAGACTCAATTCATTCTGAATTTGAAATCTCAAACCATTCATATACCTTGCTATCTTCTCATTTTCATCTTCAACATGACCAACTCTAATACTTAACTTGTGAAATTATTCAGTGTAGTCCATGATATTCTTTTCCTTTTGCTTTAAGTTTTGTAACTTCTTAAAAGCTTGTATTGCATGATCACTTGACAAGAATTGGCTCTTAATCTTTGACACCATCCTATCCCATGAACTTATTTATGTTTTCCCATTTTTCACTCTCTCCTCAGGGACTATACATAGTTCCACCATGTTAAAGTAGGGCCTTTCAACTTAGTCTTAGCAAACATTAGCTTTTGTTCTTCTGTAACCTCCTTGTACTCAAAGTATTTGTCCAATGCATCTATCCAATCCAATACTTCTTTAGCATCTAACTTTCCAATATACATTGGAAAATCTATTTTCACATCAGAAGCATCTCCCTTAATATCTTTCAGTATCTTCACCATCCTTCTCTCATCAAGGTCTAATTCCTCTTCATCATCTCAGACTCTTCCTCAAGGGTTTTCACTTTCACCCTCTTCCTCTTCAATGAAATTTCCTCTTCATTTTTTTTTCTCTAATGCTGCAAATATGGCTAAAAGTGCTTCTTGTGACTCCTTTAACAACTTTATTTATCTAGCAATGATTTCACTACCTTTAGGAGGTATCTTGTCCTTTCACTTACAACTTCTTCAAATTACAACCTTTCTCCTTCAAAAGATCAAAACCTATGCTCTAGTACCAATTGATGCAAAGTAGGGAGGAGTTTGTCTTACAATCACAATTCAAACTATTTGGAACAATATTTCAGTCTTCACAACCCCAACTTGGTGTCAAACTCTTCTTTCATCTCATATTCCCTTGTAGAATTCTAAACATTGATTTTTGACTATATCTTACAAAAATGACTCTAACCCATGGAAAATCTATCATTTCAAATACCCTTTATCTTCTACTTTGACATATAAAATTTGTTGATATAATTGTTTCAGAACATACCCTCCTAAAATGGATTGATATGCTAAAAAGAGGTTCAATTAGCCTTGTTTTTTAAAGCAACACCAAACCAAACACTCTTCCATCCTCAAATATCTATTGCAAGACATAAACTAGGTTACAAATAGCTTAAATAAATGATATTTTTCCAAGGGAATGCCCTCAAATTCATCAAACTACAAAACCCTTACTTAGGCCTATTAGACTTGCCACATAGGGGTTTATTGAAACTACCAACTCCAAGCCTCGACTCTAAAAAAAAAAACACTTCAAACACATCAAATATGACTTGCACAAAATTTTCCCACCATTACATGACCAATCCCAAAATATTTTGAACAAACCCTAGCATCTACACCTTTCCTATGCTTGAAAACATGTAAACTTCACCTTAGGGCATCACCATATCAGCCCCAAAACTCCTTCCCTACTTCTACAAACCTACTAACATGAAAAGAACCTAACTAACACCATTCCACTAACTTTTAGAGAATTTCATTGGTGGAATGGTGTCTTATACCATTTTTACACCTTCAAATCCTCTAAAATAGGGTTTTCAACCCATTACCAATAAAATGGCAATAAAAACTTTGAATCTTTATGAAATTGACCCAAATTAGATCCAAAATGGAGTTAGTTCATGTTTTTATTAACTTCCAAACATTTTAGATCAAAAAACAATCAATATGGGTCTATACAGAAGCCTGTAGTAGAAAAAATGAATCAAAACACATAGAAAATTGGAGATTTCTTATTGATTTTCAATAAAATCCCCTTCCAAAAGATTGCCTCAAAATTTTTGAGGAATATTTAACCCTTAAACACAAAAACCAAACCAATCCAACTGACTCTAACCAACATTTAAACTTCTAGATTGTTGGACTTCCATTTATTGCATTTTTTTGCATTTTTGTAATTTTGCACTATGATAACCTTTCCAAGATTTTACAATATTAGCAAGACTAACCCCAAATGACTCTAATTAAATTTAAAATGGTCTATTATGAACTTATTACATGACATTAGACTCAACACACCAAAAACTTAACCTAAGACCATATTTACATAGGTTGACATGGTGCCCCTGCACCACTTCTCTTAAGGATGATTTTCCATTACCCAATATCAATATGATTATAGAATTGACCACAAGCCATACCTTATTATATTTGATGTATGGCTTCTCGAATTGTAATCAAATTTGTATTAACCCGAAAGATCAATATAAGACAATCTTCACTAGCCCTTGGGGTACTTTTTATTATGTATTCATTCCATTTGGGTTAAAGAATTATGAAGTGACTTACCAATGGGTGATGAATCTTACCTTTCATGATAACATTCATAAGATCCAAGAAGATTGTATCGATGACATCTTGTCCAAGTCTATGACTCATCAAGATCATGTCAAAAATATTATTTATCTTTGAAAGGATTCAAATCTATAATATGAGACTAAATCCTCTTAAGTACGTCTTCGACATAGATGTCAGCAAGATTTTGGGATTTATCATCTCTCACTATGGAATCAAAGTCAAAAAAAATAATTGATGTAATCATTCACATACCTCCTTTAGAAAACATCTCTCAAATATGTAGTTTACAAGGGAATATTTAGGTGATTCATAGATTTTTATCTTAATTGGCTAATCCTACACTTTTGTTCACATGTTTGTTGAAGAAAGATGTTCATTTTTTATGGGATGATGAGTGTGAAAAGGATTTTTAGTCAATCAAAATGTTACTTGGCCAATCCTCCTATCCTAATGTCTGCTATATAGTATAGAACCTTAATACTTTATATCTTTGCATCACCTTAAGCCTTAGTAGCTTTATTAGCTCAACATGATGATGATGTTAAAGAAAGGGTATCTATAACATTAGTCGTATTGTAGATGATTATGAAACTCGCTATTCTACCATAGAGAAACAACGTCTCACTCTCGTTTTTGCAACAAAGAAGTTATGATACTATCTTCTTCATTCTAAAACCCTTGTAATTGTAAAATGTGATCTTCTTAAATATTTTTTTACTAGAACTAATCTTTCTAGAAGGTTGGTGAAATGGGTAATGTTAATTTCTAAATTTGATATCAAATTCATAACCCAAAAGGAAATCAAAGGTCAAGTTGTTACCAATCAATTAGCAAAAGCTCCCTCATCCTACTCCTTTACTAATATAGATTTATTTCTAGATGAAAATATTTTCACATTAGACCATGAAATTTTATGGGAGATGTACTTCGATGGATCAAGATGTAAAATTGGCTCTAGGGTAGGTGTAGTCTTAATCTCACCCGAAGGAGAGCTAGTTCCTCTATCCTTTCAATTGGAATTTCATTGCACTAATAACATCATTGAGTATGAAGTTCTTATTTCCAACTTGTGGACTATAATGGTGCTAAACATTAAACATCTTTACATTCATGGTGATTATTAACTTATTATAAATCAAATAATAGGTACATATCATGGTAAGCAAAGTAATCCATCTTAGTATCAAGATTTGGCTTTATCTTTGATTCATCATTTTCTTCTTATTGATGGACAACATTCCTAGTAGACAAAATCAACATGCATATGCAATGGCGAGCACAACCTCCATTATATCTTCAAATGATTATGTAGAAGAGTACCACTTTGTGGTTCATATTCTCCACTCTCCTATTTTCTCATATCAACTTGAAAATGATGGTCTAGTATGTGCTCACATAGACTCAGGGGAATAATATTCTCACATTTATAATTATCTTAAGACTATAAATTTTCCCAACAATGTGAATAAAAATGCTTGTACTTGGATACAAATTTTTTTAGTCTAATACAATCTATTGTTTAATGTTCTATATCAAAAATATTTTAATGGTATTCTTCTTTGATGTCTCACTAAGGCTGAAATACCCTTTGTATTTCAAGAAGCCCATTTAGGCTCTAGGGGTAGATATTTTGGTGGTAAATCCTTGGTGTGTAAACTAATTCATATGGGATAATTTGGGAAAACAATGGAGTAGGATTTCTTTTCCTTTGTCAAGAAGTGTCCTCAATGTCAACAATGTAGTAATCTTATCTGAGATCATACATGAGAGCTTCAAAATTAGACCTCTCCTTGACCATTTACAAAATGGCAGCTAGATATTATTGTAAAAATATTACCTCCTAAATGACATATCTTCATCATTATCACTATGGATTACTTTATGGAATGGGTAGATGTTGATCCACTTTGATCCACTAACACTTAGCTAATCTATAGCTTTTTTCTAAAATATATCATTTCTCATTTTAGATTACCTTCCACCCTTTTTCTAACAATGACACTTGATTTAAGAAAAAAGAGATGAAGCAATTCTTGGAAAAAATCATATTCAACATCACTTTTCTACACTATATTATGGACTTGTTCTAATGGCCAAGTTGAAGTGTCTATTTAAAACTCTTGATTTGATTCTCTAAAAGACAATAAACAAACATGATAATGAACAACATACCCAATTAGCATACACCTTATGGGCCTATCACACGTGTGTTCATACACGTATTGGAACTACCTTGTATAAGCTCATGCATGGTGATAAGGCTACCATTCCTTTAGAGTTGGAAATTCCAGCTTTGCAGGTTTTCTTTGAAGGGTTAATTGATGATGAAACTTACCATGTTGAATGTTTAAACCAGCTTTATTTTCTCAATGAGCATCAATTATAGGCTTATCAATGATCTATTTACAATCATTAAAATCAAGGTGTTCTTTCCAAAAATTTCAAGGTAGGTGATCTCGTTCTATATAAGAATCAAAGGAATGTAAATGTTCAACCTAATCAAAAGGGGAAGTTCAGCCCTAAATGGTCATGTCCTTCCAAAATCACCTTTGTGTATGGTTCTAGTGCTTATAGACTATCATCTATGGATGGAACACCTCTAAAAGAACCGGTCAATGCAATGCATTTTAATTGATACTATTCATAGGGTCTATGTGGCATGTGCATGGCACTCATCCTTTAGGGGTTGTAGTTCATTATGTTATGACATTTCTTCATTGAACCATTATATTTTTAATTTGTGTTATGATGTGAACATGTGCATGTAATTAATTTCTTTAATTAGGAATTATATATACACATGTTTTATTATGTTGTGTAACCAAGCATTATATTTGATTAACATCTTTTGGTCAGGCATTAGATCATTATTCTATTTAATTAAGCATACATCTAATATGTGTTTATTAAATCATGATATCTAATCTAAACATATGCATCCATAAACATATATTCATCACATAGCCATGCATGAAAGAAAAGTAAACATATGAACACCATGATTCTAGTCAAAAATCTTATATTTATATCAAAAGTGTCACATACATGTATCATATCCACTATGTCAAGATGTGGTGATTATATATCTATATATGAATCTTTATGGTAAAAAATGTTATACATCCAAAAATGATATGGTATACAAAATTCTAGCATATACAAAATTGAGTCTCTAGACCCTCAGTGCATGGATCCACAAGCCCTCTAACACTGGTGGTGGTGGAGGAGGAGGATGTTGGATCGATGCATATGAATCGGACTAATGAGAATGTGAAACTAACATGATCCTTGAACAAATTCCTTGGATCTCTCCTTTGAGCTCGACCACATCCTACCATAGCTTTTCCATCTCCTACTATGGGGAAGCTTGTCATAGCTCCTTTTGGAGCTTCTACACTTGGGGACCACCAGGCACTATATTCACTATCTCTATCTACCTACTAAGGTCATCGACCTGGATCTATAATGTTTCATGTGCTTTCTCAACACACTCATCCTGTGTCATGGCCTAGTCTCTCTTAGATAAGGTAATGAGGAGCTCTATCCACCATTGATCCTATAGACCAGTCATAGCAGTCAACTCCAGTCTTCTGCACATCATCTGCCTATCCCTCCTCATATGTCATCCTCAAGCATGCTACATGATTGAAAAGGTGGGAATGGTACCTTATTGATGAAGGCTTATACGCATCAAAGACCATCCCCTAGAGCTAGATAGTTGAGGTCATCTTTGTTATGCATCACCTGATGTAGGCAATCCACTCTTGTGTGTCCACTATGATCACATGGAAAGTTGGTGATATCGACATATTTAAAATAATGTATATAGATAAGACAATTGAAAGGAAATAACTCAAATGAAATAACATATGTAACACTCTTACCTAGGTCCCCACCCTACTAGTGTGAATCAAGAGGTACTACAATCGGCCCTACTTCTATTATCAAAGGGGGTGAGATCACTTGGCTTGTGGGTGGAGTCGATGAGATGTGGATTGTGTGGTGGGGTGATGACACCCATTTCCACCACCTTGGCCTCTCTAGAGCTTTTATTGCCTCTGCCTCACCCTCCTCACCATTGATCCCACCAAAATCCTCACCTCTTGGCCCTTATGCACTAACAATGCTCATGAGGGAATCTACCAAGAAAATTAGGGTCATGCCTACCATCGTGGGAGATGTCAACATCATTGTTTGGAAGGAATAGGGGATAATCATCATCATCTGATCTATATTCGCTAAGTGTGACATCCACGATCATCAAAAGAGGTAATTATCCTACTTGATCCATGCTCCTATGTGATTATGCATACATAGGAGTCATTGAGGGAATTGTATAGACCTGCCCAAAATGTCAGGCCACTTGATGTTGGTAATAAGGAACAATAATATGGTTTGACTGACCCACCAAGAATCAATCACACTACATCCTTTGTAGTTATCTCTTGTCAGTGAGACAAACCTTCATCTACTTATAAGGGTTCCATCTAATGTTGCGTTCCCTCAAAGAATCCATCTATAATCACCAAAATGTTATGGTGTCGTACTACCAATCACACACCAAGTGGTATGCATGTGCTATTGGCATACCATGTCCTAGAACAAGGGGTAACCTAACTGACCTAGTATAATGGATATGCCCAAATGATCACACCTATAGTAGCATGAAAATGGTGAGGCTATCATATTCATAATATATATAGCACCCAAGGTCATGGTAGAGATGTGCTAGCATACTCTGACCCCAAGTGAAAAAAATGACCCTCTTCTCCATAGTGCAAAGTCAATGGACAAGTCCCCCATGAAGGTGTGAGCCTCGTCCATCCATCATGAAGTGTAGGGTGATGGTCACAATCATAACTCATTGTATCAATGGTATCACCACTCACCTTACTCAAACTAATGCATATATATATGCCTGGATGTCTCCTCTAAGATTTATCACACAAGACAGTACTATTGTGCAACCTAGTTATCCTCTACCGACCTGCCCTCCTTGTAGGCTACCTTCTCTCCCTAAATGGGTAGGCCTGTGATGGGGTAGATGTACTACAAGGTGACTATTATCTCACCTATTGGTAGGTGGAAGGTTGATGTATCTATGTCTCAATACTCCATGATTTCTATCAGCATTAGTGTGTGGTATAAAATATTTGGCATTGTGTAAACCCACTAGAGCCTAACTCGTTGCAACAAGTCCTAGCCATCACGGTTCATCTCATTGTTTTGGCCATGTAACAATAATAGTACCACTTTGTCCAAATGCTAAAAAATCTTTGACCAGTTCTGCAAGAGCACCGAATTTCACATCAGCTCATTCTACATCGTGAAAAATCTTCTAACTTTACATCAAAACTTTCTAATGTTAACCTTTGTTACTAGCATGTGTTACATAGACATCTACATGGTACATTGGCATCCAAACCAAATGACACCTAATGACAACATGTCGGATGGATTCCAACGTGGTTGAAGGATGATAACACATTGTCAAGATGACAATGCACTATTCAGATGCCTTCTTGCCATCTAGATGCCTACGTTGCTTGGGGAAAACCAAAAAGCTAAAAATATTTACTCAAATGACTATTTAGATGGAAAATTTTCATACCTCATCCGATGCATCACCCATCACCACTCATGCATGAATTCGGTTGATTTTAGGAGCTATTACTAACTTCTCTCACAAAATTCAATAAATTACTCATCATGAATAGTGAAAATGACCCTTTTGTGGGCTCACTAGTGACACATATAGGTCATTTTTGCCTATTTTTCATAGCAAAAATGTTCCTTCTATCGTTCTTGTTTTTTCCCTAGCTAGTTGGGGGTAAAAATAGGTTCCTCACTCCATCATATTTTTCTTTCAAACCACCAAATTTTTCTTAAGCATTCTTCTCGCTATGGTAGATTCTTCAAATTTTTGAAACTAACTTAATTTTGAGTTTTGCGGAATAAAACTTCACATCAGGCATTGTAGTTTCTCATTGAGTTTTCATGTTGGGGCCATCGCTAGTATCTACCTTATTGAGCTCTATAGCCTCTACAGTATCCTTTTTCACATAAATTTATTAAAATTTTGAATTTTTGATCTTACATTTATGTCTTTCTAACTAATTTAGTGTAATTTTTTTTTCTTTAAAAACCAGCTCACTAAAGTGGGGAAAAATATAGTGTCATAAAATTGCACCCCATGGAAATTTCACACTTGTGCATTTAGCTTGCTTCATTTATGGCACCCCAATGCATTAATGACAAAAACTTATGAATCAAAATTTCATGATTTTGACCTCACAAGGGACAATGATGAAGCATTAGTAGTTTGATACCTCATTTCTTGTAATTTTTTGAGCAAGATGCTTGCATGATGCACAAACTTCTATGTGATGCACTAGTTTCCCAAAAAAAATTAACTTTCAAAAAGGGGAATATTGTATCTTTTTCCTATGACACCTCTCAGTGTCGTTGAATTGTGAGTGTAACGACTATTCCCACCCATGTAGCCTCACAAAATTCCTCTTTCCACTCATTCTTTCATTCATTCTCACTCTCTCTCGTTAGATCTTTCTCTCTTGCTATATTCTCTTCTTGAATTTCTCTTTGTGGCATATTTTTCCTTGATGTAAAAAATGTTTGATTGTTACTTGGTTTGGCATTGGCATTATGGTACTTGGTGCATTTGGTTATTGTTGCATCTGGTACTTGGCATATTCAGTACTTTGTGGACAGTGATTTGGATGGTTTACTTTTAGTTTTTTTGTGGTACTGATCATGTTGGATTCATGAGCAAAGGATATATATATCACATGGGGTTATTCTTTCATATAGGTTGTTTGGCATGTTCAGATTTCAGTGATTACATGGCATTGATAAGGCATATACAGATAAAGGTAATGTTGAAATCTAGTTATGAGATTTGTTTGTATTCACAAGGTATTTAAAAAGATGTGCTTCACCTTATGTGAAGTTTTCTAGCACACATTCTTATACATCTTGGTTGATACACAAAGGTGAATACTTGGACTTTGGCTTAGCACTGGTCTTCACAAATACTTGTCTTTATTATTGATCGAGCCCTTCACATTGCATATGATATTAAATTATCATCGAGCTAAACGTTTATTTGGAAACAATGTTTAAAGTGATATTGTATTGGTGTTTTATGTTTAACATGACAATGGCATTGTATTGAATCTCACATTGCATGGTTTTGGGCTTCTTGTGTTTCACATGGTTTGTTATTGTGACATCAAGTTCATTGATTCATTATGTGGCATCTACACTTGATGAATTGTTGGTTAAATTGCATTATGGCTTTGTATACTAAACGGGTCACGTGGACAGTGACTCATGTATCGACAACAATAATAAAGGTATTATTTGAAATATTTGTATCACATGAACTTCAAATGATTACAAAATGAATTGAAGTTCTCAAAAGCTTTCATAGCAAAGAACATAGGGAAAAATCATTTTTTCATTTTCATTTTGTTCTAAAGACAAAACCTAGCTGCCATGCATGTTTACAGTGATAGTTAGTGAATCTTCAATGATGGTTTTTTGCTCGAGCCAACAGTATGATGGATAGTGTAGAAAGAATAATGGTTGACTTGCAGCTAAAAGCAAAAGTAAAGAAGGTAGATCTTGTGAGATTTTTTTTTAGTTTTTGGCCACCATAGTAAGGTAATATATGTACAATCTTTGGGTTCTTCGAAGTACATGTTGATAAGTTTTTCCTTCATTGAAAGTGAAAAGGTAAAATGATTTTGGTTGCATTTGTTTCTAATTCAGTTACTTCAAAATGAGAATAGAAAATTTTTGTTCAAATGCATTTTCCATTTTTGATAAACCCTAGTTAACTCAAGGGTTATAAAATTTTGGAATAAAGGGTTTACAAAATGTGAATAAGGTTTTAATATTCCTTTCTATAAAATCATGGTATTTTCAGCCATTGCAATGTTACAAAGGTTGAAATGAAATAACTGAGTTTTTGTGAAAAAGAATAAGGGTTTCTAAAAAGAATATTCTGGTATTCAAAAGGGATAGACGAGAGCTTAAATTGTTTAATTTCTCCAGTTCAAAAATAAAGATAGCATTTATAATTTCAGTGTGATTATCTTGGTATTGTCATATTCAGTACAAATTATGATGGGCATTATTGTATATCTTTTATATGTACTCTGTTGAGATTTTTTATTTGCAAAAATAATGCAGTTATAAGGTCCTGACAGTTTGCATGGTTATTGAGAAACTTTGTAAAGGAGTTGGTGCTCCTACTGAAGTTGGTGCTTCATAATTTCAGTGGAGTTGGTGCTCCTGAACTGTAAAGAGTTGGTGCTCTAAAAAATATTGTAATCAGCTTTGAACTAAGCTTGTAAGGCATTTTGGAGTGGTTTTTCTACCCCAAGAGGGTTTTCCACTTGTTAAAGTTTTGTGTTTCTCTTTTGTGTAGTTTTTTCTCATCTTGCTTAAGTTTTCATTTTGTCATTTGTCAAAGTGGTTCATACAATGATCTGATACATTTTTCATTGTTTATATCTATCTAAAAGAATTCACAAATGTCGATGTTCATATTTCAGATCATTGTCTTATTGATTCTCAATATTATATGATCAATTAGTTCAATTATTATAGTATAATCAAACAATTCAAGCACATACTTAATATGTTTAATGAATTGTTCTTGATAAAGTTGCAATCATATAGATTCCTTTTTTAAGTTTAGTTTCAAATTTATTTTGTTAAAAAATCACATTGAAACAAAGTGATATCTGTCTCAAGGTTTTCTTTTATTTTGCATGTCAAGGTTTAAATTTTTAAATTTTACATTACTCTAATTCACCCCCCCTCTTAGAGTAATTCATCTTCCAACAATTGGTATTAGAGCGTAGGGTCCTGCATTAGGTTTTACCACCTAGGATTGATTCTAGTCTTAGAATTTTTTCATAATGTCACATGTGCTGGAAGGTTCATCTGTTATAAGAGCTCCTCTATTTGATGGCTCTGATTATGTGTTCTAGAAAATCAAAATGGAAACATATCTAATTTCTTTAAACCTTGATGTCTAAAACTTAATGTGTAGTAAATACACTATACCTGATACCATACCTACAAATCATGATGAGAAAAGGAAATATGAAATGAATGCAAGAGCTAAACATGCACTCTTGTGTGGCTTGACAAAAGATGTATTTGTTAAAGTCATGCATTGTAAATTTGCATATGAAATTTGGGAGGAGCTTGAAAATGTGTATCAAGGAAATGAAAAGGTGAAGCAATCCAAAATCCTTACTCTCAATAATCAATTTCAAGAAATTGGAATGAAGGATGATGAAAATATTGCTGATTATTTCTTAAGAATAGATGAAATTGTCAGTACAAGAAGAGGTCTAGGTGAAACAATTGCAGATTTTGATGTTGTTCAAAAAGTGATTAGGACTTTGCATCCTAAATTTGAGTCTAAATTTTCTACTCTTGAAGAAAAGAAACAGTTTAATTCACTTACCTTGGATAATTTACAAGGCATATTAATAGCCTATGAAAAGAGGATAGGAAGCTCTGCTTCAACTTCTAAAGAGAATGCTTTTAAAGTAGAAAAGAAAGAAGATTTAGACAGTGAATCAAAATTATCTAATTATTTAGAAGCTCTTTTAGTGAGGAAGTTGAAAAAGAAATATATAGGAAAAATTCCATTCAAATGTTTTAATTGTGGAAAATTTGGTCATTTTGTAGCTAAATGTCCTTATCTAGATCAAACCAATGATGATGAGAAAGAAGAAAAACAATTCAAGAAAAAGTCTTGGAATCCTAAAAATAAGTTTAACAATAAACTCAAAAAGAAAAAGAGTGTCTTTAGCAAAGAAGACTTGGATGATGAGTCAGATGAATCCTTAGATGATGATGAAATTTAATCATGGCTGAGATTACTGTGCAAAAGGATTCAAGTAATCAATCAAAAAGTGAAGCTGAAAATTAATCTGAATTAGAAGTAAGTCTTGAAGGTGAGTTACTTTGTGCTCTACAAGAAATAAAAAACTTAAAACAATGAGTTGCTTCACAAGAGAAAAGTCCAAATAAGGTGACCACATCTTTACAAATTGAACTTGATGATTCTAGAAGAGTTGTAGATAATCTTAAATCAATTCTTTCTAACAGAGATAAAGAAATTCAGAGGCTTGAAAAGGAAGTTGTCATACTTAAGAAACAAGTAGAAGGTTATGAAAGCACTTTGCATTTAAAAGAATTACTATAAAATAAGAAACAACATAAGGATAAAAATGATGTAGGTTTCAACACTGGTGGATGTTCAAATAAGAACTTCAAGGAAGCTAGTAAGAAGCAGCCCTTTGAGTATAAAAGAAACAATTTTAGATTCAATGCATTCTTCCATGGTTATTGTTTTTACTGCAATAAATTTGGACATAAAGTGAGAAATTACAGATTCATGATGCCTAGAACACCAAGGTTTGGTCACAAACAATTCTTTGGTTTTCCAAATATAATCAAATGTTTCAAATGCAACACTATTGGTCACACATCCAAACAATGCAAACAAAATAAGCCTATCACAGAGAAGGTTTGGAAATCCAAGTTTGTTCCAAGTGTAGAGAAATCTATGTTTGTGCAAACTTCCTTTCTCTCCAAGAAGAAGGCATTCTGGGTGTTGGATATTGGTTGTTCAAACCACATGACTGGTGATAAAGACAAATTCTTGAAACTTGAAGATTTTGAAGGTGGATTTGTTAAGTTTGGTGACAACTTTGGTATTCAGATAAAAGGTAAAGGTTCTTTAATTCTAAATGATGACACATCAATCTATGATGTTTATTAGGTAGAAGGATTGAAACATAACCTTTTAAGTGTTAGTCAAATTTGTGACAATGGATACAATTTTACATTCAATTCACAAGGTTGTGCAATAAAAAACAAAACTAGTAAAACAATTGCAATTGGTTTGAGAACTCCTGGAAATGTTTACAATCTCCTTGACTCTTCTAATCATGAAAAAAATGAAGGCATGTGCCTTATGGGTCAAGTGGAAGAAAACTAGTTATGGCATAAACATTTAGGACAAGTAAACTTTTACAATTTGGTTAGAATAAGAAAAAACCAAAATGTGAGAGGTTTTCCTGTCTTAAGCAAACCAGAAAATACAGTTTGTAAAGAATGTCTCAAAGGAAAGAAAACTAAGGTGAGATTTAAATCTAAAGAACATTCTTCTACTAAGCCTTTGCAACTTGTGCACACTAATTTATGTGGTCCTTCTAGGACAAGGTCAATAAATTGTGAGAAATACTTCATGTTATTTGTAGATGACTACACAAGGATGGTTTGGGTAACCTTTCTCAAACATAAATCAAAGGATTTTGATAGATTTAAAATCTTTCATAAAATGGTTGAGAAAGAGTCTGATATGAAACTTAAATGCTTGAGATTAGACAAGGGAGGTGAATTTACCTCTCAAGAATTCATTGAATATTGTGAGCAACATGGTATAAAAAGGAAGTATGCTATTGCAAGGACACCTCAACAGAATGGGGTTGTGGAAAGAAAAAATAGAATAGTGAAAGAAATTGCTAGAACAATGTTATATTAAACCAAACTACTAGATATGTACTAGAAATAAGCTATTCATATAGTTTTTTACATTCTAAATAGAGTGCAAATAAGGGTGAAATCCAATTTCACTCCATATGAGCTTTGGTATGGTAAATTTTCCTCTATTAAATAATTTAGAATATTTGGTTGTAAATGCTTTATCAAAAGAGATGATGAAAACTTGGGAAGCTTTCAATCTAAATCTAATGAAGTTATCTTTTTGGGATATTCTACTCATAGAAAAACCTATGAATGTTTCATTAAAAGGCTAAATAAGATTGTTGAATCTATTAATGTCAAGTTTGATGAAAGATTGCTCCTAGATTCTTATCATGTGCAGGATGATGAAGAGGAATTTATGGTAGATTTTGATATCACTCCTAAATCTATTGGAGTAGATGATTCACAATAGGAGGATGCCTCAAGTTCTAAAGTAATACCTCCAAAAACACCTTCCAAGATTGTTGTGAAAAATCATCCTCAAGATTTCATAATTAGGGATAGAAATGTAGGAGTCTTAATAAGAATAAAGGAAAAATTTGAGGAACAAGCTCAAATTGCTGAATTTTTTTGTTTAATAACTGAGTTTGAGCCTAAAATTTTTATCGATGCCTTAAATGATGATTTTTGGTTGAAAGAAATGTAGGAAGAAATCAACCAAATTGAAAAGAATAAGACTTGGTAATTAGTCCCAAGACTTGATGACAAAAATGTCATAGGTGGCAAGTAGGTTTTCAGAAACAAATTGGATGAATGTGGCAAAGTGGTTAGAAACAAGGCACGATTTGTGTGCAAAGGATATGCACAACAAGAAGGTATGGTGAAACTTATGCACCTATTGCTATAATTGAATCTATTAGAATCTTCTTAGCATATTCTTGTTTTAAGGATTTTAAAGTATATCAAATGGATGTCAAAAATGCTTTTCTAAATGGATATTTGGATGAGGAATTTTTCACGGAATGGCCTGAAGGTTTTGTTGTACATGATAAGACTAATCATGTTTACAAGTTGAAAAAGGCCTTGTATGGTGTAAAACAATCTCCTAGAGCTTGGTATTCAAGACCAAACTCACATTTGACTGCTAATGGTTTTACAAGAGGTGGTGTGGACAATAACCTCTATGTCAAAATATAAGGTAATGATATCTTGGTTGTTGAAGTTTATGTTGATGACATTATCTTTGGCTATAATAATGATGCTTTATCCAAAAAAAATTCTAAGATCATGGAATATGAATTTGAAATGTCCATGTTAGGTGAACTAACATTTTTTCTTGGACTTCAAGTTTCTCAACTTGAACATGACATTTTCTTTCTCAAACTAAGTATGCTAAAGAAATGCTTAAAATATTTTAGATGGATGACTGTCATGCAGTAAGCACTCCTATGGTTATAGGCTATAAAATTTCTAAGGTTGATGATTCACCTGATGTGAATCAATCTAAATATTGGTCTATGATAGGCAATTTGTTGTATTTGACTGCATCGAGACCTAATTTGATGCAAGCAGTTTGTATGGTTTCATGTTTCCAATTTTCTCCTAGAAGTAATGCATTCAGGGTACTCTTGATTTTGGTCTTTGGTATCCTAGAAGTAATGACTTTACTTTAATGGCATTTACTGATGTTGATTGGGCTTGTTGTCTAGATGATAGAAAAAACACAAGTGGTGCTATATTTTTCCTTGGTGATTGTCTTGTGGCATGGCATAGCAAGAAATAAGATTTTGTTTCACTTTCAACAACAAAAGAGGAATACATTGCTACTACATCTTGTTGTACTCAACTACTTTGGATGGCAGAAACACTTTTCGATATGGGTATTGTTGTTGAAAAACCTATTTCTATCTTTTGTGACAATACAAGTGCTATAAATTTGTCTAAGAATCTAGTTATGCATTCAAGAACAAAGCACATTGCTATTAAATTTCACTTTCTTCATGAAAAAGTGCTGGCTAATGAGGTTTATGTGCAATATGTTCCTACTCAAGCACAAGTAGTAGATATTTTTACTAAGCCTTTGGCTAAAGAGGTATTTGAATGAATTTAGTCTAGATTGGGAGTTGTCTCTCAATCTTTGCTCTCTTAAAGCTTTATCATGCATTCAGGGGGAGATTTTTAGCTCTCTGAGTAGCTGTTGTTGCTTCCTTTGTTTTTTATTTGTTGTGCCATTGCTACATCTATAGCTGTTTCAGTTTAGGTTCTTGGTATTTCACAAGTTCTCCTTTGTCCTTGTGACAAAAAGGGGGAGAAATATATAGTTATGGTTTAGATGGCTTAGTTTTTGCCATCAAGGACAAAAGGGGAGTTTGTTGACTTTCTATTTGTGGCACATTTTTCCTTGATGTCAAAACTATTTCATTGTTACTTGGTTTGGCATTGGCATTATGGTACTTGGTGCATTTGGTTATTATTGTATTTAGTACTTGGCATATTCAGTACTTTGTGGACAGTGATTTGGATGGTTTACTTTCAATTTTTGTTTGTCGTATTGATCATGTTGGATTCATGTGCATAGGATATATATGTATATATATATATCACATGGGGTTATTCTTTCATACAAGTTGTTTGGAATGTTCAAATTTCAGTGATTACATGGCATTGATAAGGCATATATAGATGAAGGTAATGTTGAAATCCAATTATGAGATTTGTTTGTATTCACAATGTATTTAAAAAGATGATCTTCACCTTGTGTGAAGTTTTATAGCACACATTCTTATACATATTGGTTGATACACAAAGGTGAATACTTGGACTTTGGCTTAGCATTGGTCTTCACAAATACTTGTCTTTATTATTGATTGAGGCCTTCACATTTTGCATATGATATTAAATTATCATCAAGCTAAATGTTTATTTGGCAATAATTTTTAAAGTGATATTGTATTGGTGTTTTATGTTTAACATGGCCATGACATTGTAGTGAATCTCACATAGCATGGTTTCAAGCTTCTTGTGTTTCACATGGTTTGTTATTGTGACATTAGGTTCATTGATTCATTACGTGGCATTTACAGTTGATGAATTGTCAGTCAAAGTGCATTATGGCTTTGTATAGTAAACGGGTCGCATGGATAGTGACTCATGTATCGACAACAATAATAAAGGTTGACAACAATAATAAAGGTATTATTTGAAATATTTTCATCACACAGACTTTAAATGATTACAAAATGAAGTGAAGTTCTCGAAAGCTTTCATAGCAAAGAAGATAGGGAAAAATCATTTTTTCATTTTCGTTCTATTCTGAAGACAAACCCTAGCTGCCATGCATGTTTATAGTGATAGTTATTGAATCTTTAGTGATGGTTTTTTGCTCGAGCTAGCAGTATGATGGATAGTGTAGAAAGAAGAATGGTTGACTTGCAGCTGAAAGTAGAAGTAAAGAAGGAAAATCTTGTGAGAATTCTTTTTAGTTTTTGGCCACCATAGTAAGGTAATATCTACACAATATTTTGGATCTTTGAAGTAAATGTTGATATCTTTTTCCTTCATCGAAAGTGAAAAGGTAAAATGATTTCAGTTGCATCTATTTTTGATTCAATTACTTTGAAATGAGAATAGACATTTTTTGTTCAAATGCATTTTTTATTTTTGATAAAACCTAGTTAACTCAAGGGTTTGCAAATTGTGAATAAGGTTTTAATATTCTTGTCTATAGAAGCATGTTATTTTCATCCATTGCAACGTTACAGAGGTTGGAATGAAATAACTGAGTTTTTGTGAAAAAGAATAAGGGTTTCTAATAGAAATATTTTGGTATTCAAAAGAGATAGATGAGAGCTTAAATTATTTGGTTTCTATAAGGTTTTAATATTCCTGTCTATAAAAGCATGGTATTTTAAGCCATTGAAATGTTACAAAGGTTGGAATGAAATAACTGAGTTTTTGTGAAAAGGAATAAGGGTTTTTGGCAGAAATATTCTGGTATTCAAAAGAGATAGATGAGAGCTTAAATTGTTTGATTTATTTGGCTCAAAAATAGAGATAACATTCAAAATTTCAGTGTGATTATCTTGGTACTATCATATTCAGTATAAATTATAATGGGAATTATTGTATATCTTTTATATGTACTCTATTGAGATTTTGTAATTGCAAAAATAATGCAATTATAAGGTCCTGACAGTTTGCATGGTTATTGAGAAACTTTTTAAAGGAGTTGGTGCTCCTGCTGAAGTTGGTGCTTCATAATTTCGGTGGAGTTGGTGCTCCTGAACTGTAAAGAGTTGGTGCTCTAAAAAATATTGTAATTAGTTTTGAACTAAGCCTGTAAGGCATTTTGGAGTGGTTTTTCTACCCCAAGAGGGATTTCCACTCATCAAAGTTTTGTGTTTCTCTTTTGTGTGGTTTGTGCTCATCTTGCTTAAGTTTTCATTCTATCATTTTTAAAATTGGTTCATGCATTGCTCTAATACATTTTTCATTGTTTCAATTTGTCTAAAAGAATTCATAAATGTGGATGTTCATATTTTAGATCATTGTCTTGTTGATTCTCAATATTATATGATTAGTTAGTTCAATCATTACAGTATAATCAAACAATTCAAACACATACTTGATGTGTTGAATGAATTGTTCTTAATAAAGTTGCAATCATATGGATTCCTTGTTTAGGTTCAATTTCAAAGTTGTTTTGTTAAAAGATCACATTGAAACAAAGTGATATGTCTCAAGGTCTTCTTTTATTTTTGCATGTTAAGGTTTAAATTTTAAATTTTTATATTACTCTGATTCACCCCCCCTCTCAGAGTAATTCATCTTCCAACATCTCTCTTGTACATATTTTCTCTCTTTCTCGTCATAGTGAAGCTCTACCAAATTCTCATCTTGTCAATAGCCAAGGATCTCTTTCCTGAAAACACATCTTTTCTATCAAGCCAAGAGGGAGCCATAGATAATGCTCTCTTTTCTACTTTGTCTTGTCTATTTACAACTATCTACTCATCTCATCTATTTTATTCATGATAGAGGATCTCAATAGTGGGATTGGTTTCTATCACACATCTCATCTATTTTATTTTGTCATTTTTTCTATATCTATCTATCTAGTTGTCTATGGAGGAGGAAACACCAAAATGGGGGTTTGAATGAGGGAAGCCCCAAAACAGCCCCAACTTTTTTCCTTGTCTTTTCTATGTGCAGGTTTTCAAATTTGAAGAATCAAGTATTGTAGATTACATTTTTTTTATCTCATGATTAAATAAGTACAATAGCACAGGGCGTAGATGTCCACACAACATGTCATCATTCATTGGCCAAGACTTTTCCCTTCTAGGGGTATAATCTATAAGTCCTAAGCTTTCTACTTCTATAACTTGTATTTCAAAATTTTATATTAGTCTCTAATAATTTCATGTTGTATCATTCTAGTTTAGTATTTCATTTATTCAAGTTATTACAATATTATCCATTTTATACTTTGTCAATTGATCTTGTACTTTGATGCAATCAAGGGATATTCGCTCCTTGTAGACTCTTCTTTGTCTTAGAGACTTAGAATTAGTGAATCCCCTCCTTTACACAAAATAATCACTTACTTTATACTCATAATCAATATGAATCACTTTTTTCCTCTCTTCATTCATAATAGTAGCATGTTCACAATTTCATGTTGTAAAGCCCTATAGAAAGCATTAATATACAAAATAATATACAAATGAATATCATTCATATATTCACTAGTAGATAAATAAAACAAAAAATATAAAATAAAATTTACTAATCGAGCTCACATCTCTATCAAATGTGTCAAATATAATACTACTACATCAACACCACACTCAATTGTGGTATGAATAGTAGGAGTATCAACTAATGTCAACTTTTGAAAAATGAATCAATGCTAAGAAGTTATATGAAGGCTATTTATAACTTTGACAACATTAATGGAGGATCAATCATGGAGGTGAAATATAATTCCATATTTGAGGGAAATTTGATCATGTAAAGAATTTAACATAATATTTTTGGCACAAAAATAAAGGATAGGTAGGTGATTTTAAATATTAAGAGAATTGGGTGGCATTTTAGCATAAAGTTATATGGGTAAAGAACTTAGTGCCTGGTATAAAAGGTATGTAAGGAATTTTTGACATTGTAGGTAGAACAACTAAGTTGATATAAAGGAGAAGCAAGGTGTGATAGAGAAGAAGGTTGAAAAGGAGAAAGAGGCATAGGAAAATTTAGGTAAGAATTGATGATAGAGAAGAAGGTAATCAAGTTAGAGTTTTAGAAATTAAGAATGCAAGGTAAAAGACAAAAAATTATATAGGATTCATGAGATTTTAATGTGTGGCTATTTTAGAGAGAGATAAATAAATGGGTGAGTTACAAGTTAGATAGGAAAGCAGATGAGTGTGTAGACCATGAAGAGGATGAGAATTTAATATGATTGAGAAAGAGACAAAAAGATATGGTGAGCTAAGAAGAAGACATGGAGGAGTAGGTTTGTTCACTCAAGGTCAAATAGATGCTCTAAAATAAAGGGTAAAGTAGTGAATCTATGGAGGAGTACATGGAAGAGGTATTAATAGAGAATATATTGTAGTTTTTTGATGCAAACCAAGGAATATTTCCACTTGGTGATAAATCTTACTAGAGGTATGAGAATTTCAAAGGAGCAATAAATAATTTTAACTAAGGTGGTAAAATTAAGTACAAGAAAGGAGAATATTAAGAATGCTACATTGAAGATGTTACAAGTAGGTTTAATAAACGATGGATATAGGCATGAGGCTACATGTTGAGATAGAGTAGTTTTAGAGATGCTACTAGTGGGAGTAGCAAAACATAGTGAAGAGATTATATTAATGAATAAAGTGGAAGGGATTAACTAGGGAGTTACAAAAGAGATGTTGCAAGTATATGCAACAAAAATATTATAGGAAATTGTAAATAAGATTACACAAGTGAGGGTAGTAAGAAGAAAAGATCTTCTAGGCATAAAGGAAAGTCAAGATAAGACACAAACTATTAAATTAACAAAATTTACCTAACATTATTTTACAAACCATTAATGATTAAAAATAGACAAGATTATGTTAGGGAAAGATGGATGAAAACCTTGACTAGCAAGTATTGATGTCAAATGTCAAATATTAGCCTACTCGGTATGCAATGCGAGTTATTAGATTATTATTTATACAAGGTTAAACTATTCACATGTACTTTCTTTATTAGTTTTATACATGTGGAGTTGACATTATCATGTAATCAATAGGTGGAGGGTTTCTAGATGTGAGGTGAACACTATGACCATAAAATTTTGTTATAATCAATCTATTAATCTATTTAATCTTATATTTCAAAATGTGATTTAATAAATTAAACTTAAACTTGTTGAAATTTAATTAACTATCAATACCATGTGTTTCATTCAATAGATAATCTATCATTATCATCTAATCCAATATAGATGAATCCTATACATGTTCATCCTTGTCATCCTCATACCAATAAAAAAAGACCTACAATTTTGATATAAGTGAAGTGGACATAAAGGACTCAAAGATTCGCCCACCTCACCCTATGCTAGAGGCCTACTATGTTGTATAAGGGTGAGAGTTAGCAAACTAATGGACTCTAAAGTCTTCATCACAAAGCACTCCTTCACAATGGAAGGGATAGTGATATGCTAAAAATTTGGTCTAGATATGGGTCTCAATGCTTGGTTTTGGCATGTTATGCACCCACTTTCTGCTATGTGGAGCCCCCATCTCTACCTTGTAACTTTCACATATCAAAATTATTAGCGAGCTCATTGAGGGTAAACTCACAATAGAGTTTCCTAAAAATATATTATTGTACCTCAATCTTATTGAATGGAGGATGGTCAAAAACAATCCATGACCTATCCCAATATTTATTCCTTATACCCTTCTTATAGAATCAATGGATAGGGAAGCTCTTGCGAGTGTCATGTAGGAGTACATTGGTTTGTGGATCAATGAATAGAGAACACAATTAAAAATTCAATTATTTTTTGTTTAACTCGATAATAAGATAGTTTGTCTACATAAAATTATTTTAGTTCTTCCATCTTGTTGGACCAAATTTTTATTTTTCCACTCATTGATTTTATGTGAGAGACAATGGATTGTATTTGTTGAACAATCCACATAATTGAGAGGGGGGTGAATTAGTTATTATAAAACAATTTTCTTGACTTTAATTAATCTGAAGCAAACTTAAATCAATCAGATAATAATCTAACAAATATGAACATGAAAGCACATAACAACACCATGCACAAAGAACACCAAAATTTATGTGGAAACCCAAGGGAAAAACCATGGAGAATGCTAATTCTCAATTATAAAACACTGGTTAAGGTGATTTTTACAAGGGCTCACTACCAAAATGTTCACTGTAGGTAAATCTCACTACTGGTGGGATCACTACTTGACTATTAGGATCATTGCCAAAAGAGAAAGGCTCACTACCTGTGGGATCACTACTCGACTATTAGGATCATTTCCAAAAGAGAAAGGCTCACTGCCAATAGAAAAGAGCTCATCGCTAGAAGAATGATGAAAGGGAATCCACCGTTGAAATAACTATCACCAACAATGGCATGGGATAGAATCTCACTATTTGTTGCCTCTAGTCATATACTCTCGCATACTTCACAATGTCTAGATTTTTAGATTCACATTCACCATACTTTTATCAAACATAAAATTTTTTTACTTATACCATTCCATGCCTTCATAAAATCCTAAGTCGGCCAAACACAATTTTAATTAGATCAGCACAAAACCATTCTCGTAGTGGAAAGGAATGAAACATGGACCATATGGAACCTCCTCACTCAAATCAACACGCTACATATTTAGCATGATATCCGAGACCAAAGAATGGGATATACATGTTACAATACAAACAATGTTCTAGAGCACATTAACCACTTTCCAGATCCGTCCAGACCCATAAGAGTGTATCTCATTATTTTTCAAAATGAATGGGACTAGGACAAGCACGAACAAAGATAGATCATCACATCACAACATCTAGAGCATGCCAATCTAGATCACCAAAATATCAAAACTAAACCTCAATAAATCAACTAAGATATGTTGACATCAATGACAACCATTAATGACAACAATCAACAACATCACATTCCAAAAATCTCCCCCTTTGTCATTGATGGAAACATCCATCAACAACAAACCAAACAACTCAATTTCAGCATCAATAGCATCAAGGACCTTCTTTTCTTCTCCCTCTTTGACATCAAGGAAAAAGGGAAAAACCTACCCCTGAAAAACTTACTTTGCTCCCTCTATGAGGATTCTACCAAGCATTGATCCAAATAAGAGTTAGCATATAATACCCTAGACCATTGCACACCCTAGTGCAAATTATTGTAGACTAGGAGGGGGCAGAACCCCTAACTTCTATCAGAGATACTCAAATGTATCTTTTCTCAATGGTTTTTTGAAAATGTCTATAATCTGCTCTTTTGTAGGAACATATTCAAGTCTTACCTCATTTTCCAATACCTTCTCTCTCAATAAGTGATATTTGATGGATATATGTTTCATTCTGGAGTGTTGTACCAGATTCTTGGAAATGTTTATTGCACTAGTCTTATCCATAGTACCTGATTGCAACATGAGGATGTTGCAATGTATTCAACTTTAGTAGTAGATAAAGATAAAAATTATTTTTCTTACTTAACCAAGCAATCAACCAAGAGCCAAGTAAATAAGCTCCACCAATTTTTCTTCACCTATTATCAACACACCTAACCCAATCAACATCAGTGTAAGATGTCAAAGTGAAATCTGAATCCTTTGGATACCATAACCCAATATCTTTTGTACCATTCAAATATATAAAGATCCTTTTGTTCTATATTAGGGTGTACATTGTCTAACTAATCACAGTTCAACCAAACTTGACCAATATTTACACTCTGAAAGCCCTAACTTAGTGTTTTCTCACAATTTCTTCAATCTTGCTTATAGCATTTCGAACAATGAATTTTTAGCATAACTTTCAAAAGAAATTTTAAACCCACAAACCAATCACCATTCCAAATACCCTTTTGGGAGATTCAAAGCATATCAAAATTATAGATATGAGTGTTTTGGAACATGACCCTCTAAAATATGTTGCTACACTTCTCACAAGGCCTAATTAGGCTCCTACAACAAAACACTTATTGGTTTTGCACACTTTGAACCTCAAATCTCTATTCAAAAACCTTATACAAGTCAAATTAGGTCTACACAACCAAATTCCATCACCTATAATGGGTTCCAATCATCCTTTCTACAAAACCCTACTTCAATGCACCCTTTTACACCAAAATCATGAAGGTTTTCAACTAGGGCACCACCAAATCTTTAACAATATTCCCACCTTGCTCCTGTAAACCACATAAAAGAAAAATATACAAATAATTATTCCATTCCACCAAGTTAGAGCATTTTCTACTAGGTGGAATGGCTCAAGAAGTCATTTTATTCAATCAAACCCTCAAATTCATTGTTTCAAGACCAGTTTTAAAAAAACCTCTATAAAATATTCAAAACTTAATGAAATATTATGAGACAAGAAAAAAAATTAAGCTAACTCATCACTCCATCGATTCCAATGCTTAAAATATCATTCACATGTTGTACAAGGCCATACTACAGTCTGTAGGAGCAAATTTTCTCTTTAAACATAGGAAAACAAGAGTTGTTTTTATTCAAAACTTCAAAGTTACATTCACCAACCTTTTTCAATGATGATACCAATATTTTTATGCATTTTCCAAACCTTTCCCACAATTGCAAACTAACTTTTAACCTTCTTGACTGTTGAACTTACAAGAACAAAAAAAGGTGCAAAGTTACTAATGCAACATTTGCAACATTTTGAAAACTTTTACTCTAACCGACCCTATATGATTCTAATCAACTAAAAACATTATAAATGCTCTCACTAGAGCTTATTACATCCAAATACATTACTACAAACACAAAACCCAACATTAGACCTTATTTACATAATGTTGACTAGGTGCCCCTGCACCATACACCCATACAAAAAAGGAACTCAAGTCCCCTTGAGGACTATGCTACAACAAAACCATGCTTGATCACATCATTATTTTATCTCCAATTTCATTTACATATAGTAACCCCTTCCATTGGATAAAATACTGGAAAGTAGCATTAGTTTTTGCATTTGGGAACTCTTTGTGATCTAGAAATTGCTCCAACTTCAATGGCCTACTTGATGATTGATCCTTGACTCCTTCTACATCTGAAAGTGTTGTAGAACTTTCCTTTATACCTATAATCATACCTCTACCATCCTTGTCATGATATTTCTTCTTATTTACTTTTGATTCATTCTTGAACTTTCCCATATGTCTTTACAACTAACCTTTAATCTCTCCACCTGTGCTTCCCTTCTCATCCTTCTGTTGTAGTACACCTACAACTACTGCTTCATCAAACCTATTAGCTTCGAATCTAAAATGAATAAATTGGCCAATATCTCCTTTTGAAAACAAGGAGTAGAACACCTCTCTTACTTTCTTAGCAACCTACTCCTCACTCTTACCTTTCATCTCTTCCATTTGCTAATTTTCCCATATGTCTGCTACTTTATCAGGTTTACAAACCTCTGAGTTGATAGGAATTTAATGACCACTAGCCTTTTTTTAAAACAATGAACAAAACACTCTTTCCATAATCACATCAACATGCTTCTCAAACCAATCTTTCATTCCAAAAATCAATTCATCCTTGACCTTCAATAACTCATATTTTGACACCAACTCAATATCATTTCCCTTCAAAATCAAATAATTCTTCACCTCTGCTGTCTTGGTACCTTCAAGTCTTGAAGTGGTTACAACCTCCATATTCTCCTCTACCCTTATGAACTCTTTCCTTCCAGCCATCATTACATTAGGTTTCATGGTATTCCCTTTATCATCCTCTTTCAAGGGTTTCAAAGTAAAGGAGACTCCATCCTTGTTTATCTCATAGGTGTTTCTTCTCCCATCATACATTGCTTACCTATCAAATTTCCATGGTCTCCCTAGTAGAAAATGGCATACATCCATAGGCAACACATCACACAAAATTTTATCCTTATACCCTCCTATGTTGAGCTCAACCCAAGCTTGCTCATTAACCAAAATAAATTGACCCTCATTCAACCAAGAAACTTTATAAGGGGTATCATGTGGTATTCTAAGAAATTTTAGTTTCTCAACCATTTCAGTGGACACCATATTATTAGTACTACCTGAATCAACTACAACCTTACATACATTTCCCATGCACTTGCAAGTTTTCTTGAAGAGTGTTCTTCTTTGTCATGGATCCTTCTCTTCTAATGCTTTGATGAGATTCCTTCTTACCATCAGAGATTCACCAACCTCAGGAGCAACATTATGTGATGTTGAGCCCACACTTTCACAATCCTCTCCTTGAGCAATCTTATTTCTCCTTTCTTCACCGATTGAAGCAAAAACCTATCCTTCCTTGCATTGCTAAGCTTGATGTCCAAAATAGTTACATTGATAGCACCTTCCATTAAATGCATTAGAACATCTTCCTTGACCACCAAATCTTCCCCTAAAACCTAATCTTCTTCCTCCAAAACCACCTCTCTAATCAACAACTTGTTCTTGACCTTTGCTTACATCTTCTTGATTCCCATAGGACTACCTTGAGTTATAAATTGAACCTCTTCCTCTAGCATTGTTGCCTCTACCCTTGTTTTTTTATCTTTCCTTCTTTTTAACTTTTCCTCTATCCTAACAACCAATTGGAAACATTCTTCAGCTGTTCTTGGGGTGACCATACTCATTTCATCTTGTATATTGAACCTTAATCCATTTACATACCTTGTTATCTTCTCAACTTCATCCTCAACATGACCTACTATAATGTTCAATGTATGAAACTCCTATATGTAGGCCATGACACCCATTTCCTTTTGTTTATGATTTTGCAAAAAGTTTGTATTGTATAGTCACTGGGAAAGAATTGACCCTTCAATTTAGACACCATCCTATCCCATGAATTTATTTTTTCATTTCCCTTTTTCAATCTCTCTTCCTACACATAATTCCACCAAGTTAGGGAAGGGCTTTTCAACTTAGTCCTAGAAAAATTCACGTTTTCTTCATTTGCTACCTTCTTGCATTCAAAGTAATTGTCTAGTGCATCAACCTAATCCAACACTTCTTCACTATCCCTCTTCCACTATACAGGAGAAATTCCATTTTTACTTCAGTAGTCTCTCCTCTAACAACCTTCAACATCTTAACCATCCTTCTTTCACTAGGGTCCAACTCATTATCACCTTGGACTCCTCTTTGACGGTTTTCATTCTCATCCTCTTCCTCTTCCTCTCGGTCACTCTCATCTTCAATGGACCTACCTGTTCTTTGGTTTGTTTCCAATGATTAAATTTTGGCTAAAAGATCTTCTTGAGACTCCTTCATCATTCTTATTTCCCTAGCAATGACTGCACTTCCTTTAGGAGGCATCTTGTCCCTTCAAATTGCAACTTTTCCTTCTTCAAACTTCAATCTATTTCTTCAAAAGATCAAAACCTATGCTTTGATACCAATTTGAAGTAGATTAGGGTGGAGATTGTCTAAAAAATCACAATTTAACTAGCCTTAAAAAATCTTTCCACTTTGAAAATCCTAACTTAGTGTTTTCTCACAATTTCTTCAATCTTGCTTGTAGCATTCCAAACAGTGAATTTTGACCATAACTTTCAAAAAAATTGCAAAACCACAAACAAATCACCATTCAAAATACCCTTTTGAGAGTTTCAAAGCATATCAAAATTATAGATGTGGTTGTTTAGGAACATGACCCTCTAAAATATGTTGCTATGCTTCTCACAAGGCTTAATTAGGCTCCAAGAACAGAGCACTTATTGGTTTTGGACACTCCAAACCTTAAATATCTATTCAAAAAACCTTAGAGAGGTAAAATTATCTTTACACAACCAAATTCCATCACCTAGAATGGGTTCCAATCATTCTTTCTACAAAACCCTATTTCAATGCACCATTTTACACCAAAAAAATGAAGGTTTTCAACTAGGGCATCACCGAATCTTTAACAATATTCCCACCCTACTACTACAAACCACATAAAAAAAAAAATACAACTAATTATACTATTCCTCCAAGTTAGAGTATTTTCTACTAGGTGGAATGGCTCAAGAAGTCATTTTATTCAATCAAACCCTCAAATTAAGGGTTTCAAGACCAGTTTTAGAAAAACCTCTATAAAATCTTCAAAACATAATGAAATATTATGAGAAAAGAAACACAATGAATCTAAATGATCATTCCATCGATTCCAATTCTTAAAAGATCATCCATAGGCTGTACAAGGCTGTACTATGGTCTGTAGCAACAAATTTGCTCTTTAAACACAAGAAAACAAGAGTTGTTTTTATTCAAAACTTAAAAGTTACATTCACCAACCTTCTTCAATGATGATACCAGAATTTTTATGCCTTTTTCAAACTTTCCCCATAGTTACAAACTAACTTTTAAGCTTCTTAACCATTAAACTTCCAAGAACAACAAAAAAAAGTGCAAAGCTACTAATGCAACATTTGCAACATTTACACAAAACTTGAAAAATTTTATTCTAACCAACCCTATATGATTCTAATCAACTAAAAAATTATAAATGCTCTCACTAGACCTTATTACATCTAAATACATGACTGAAAACACAAAACCCAATATTAAACCCTATTTACATGATGTTGACTAGGTGCCCCTACACCACCTTTTTACTGCAACATGTGATTCCTTTGATTCTTGCTGACATCTAGCTACTAAAACAAAAAAATACATAATTTCTAGTCCAACAGTAGTCAAATGTAACAATCCTCCAATCATTGACTTGTACATACTTGCATTATATTTAGGTGAATCATCTTCTTTTTTCAACTTGCATCCGGTAACAATAGGTGTAAAAACCAGTTTGAAGTTCTCCAACCCAAACTTATTCAATAACTCATTGGTATACTTGGAATGAGAGATGAAAATTCCTTTGTTGCTTTGATTTACTTATAGTCCAAGGAAGAAATTTAACTCACCTATCATAGACATTTCAAATTCCTCCTGCATTTCATCTGCATATTTTCTACACATATCATCATTTTATCCAAAGATTATGTCATCAACATAAACCACAACAACCAACATTTGATTTGAGTAAATTTTGTAGTATAAATTACTATCAGCAGATCCCTTTTGAAATCTATGTCCAATCAAGTACTTGTATAATCTGCCATACCAGGCTCTTGGTGCCTACTTCAATCTATATAAATATTTCTTCAACCTGCAAACAACATCTAGGTTACTTCCGAACTTAAATCACTCTAGTTGCTCAATGTATACTTCTTCCTTAAGTTCTCCATTCAAGAATATAGATTGTACATCCATTTGATAGACTTTGAAATCCTTAAAAGTTGTAAAAGCTAAGAACATTTGGATCACTTCCATCCGGGCAATAAGGGGCATATGTCTCTTCAAAATCAATACCTTCTATCTGAGCGTAATCTTTGCAAACCAATCCTGCCTTGTTTCTCATTACCTTTCCATTTTCATCCAACTTGTTTTGGAATACTGACTTTGCTCCAATTACATTTTTGTCTAGCAGTCTAGGCACAAGTTCCCAAGTATGATTTTTCTCTATCTGATCAAGCTTTTCTTTCATTGCTTTCACCCAATTTTGATCATTACATGCTTCTTCCACATTCTTTGGCTTATTTTCTGAGAGTAGACACAATAATACTTGCTCTTGAGCTACTTTTCTTCTTGTGAGGATTCCCTTATTCTTATCTCCAATAGTATAGTTTTCTGAGTGGTTTCTATATACATACCTTTGGGTTGTAGTTGTAGTTTTGAGAGCCTCCTTTGTCTCTTCTCCTTTTTTATTATCCTTTTCTCCTTTGTCATCTAAGTCATCTGATTCATATTCAATATTTTTGTCAGGGTTTCTTTGAGCATCTTCATCTACTTTCACATTCACACTTTCAACTATCTTGTTTAGTCTCTTATTGTAACACCAGTACATTCACACATTCAACTATCTTGTTTAGTCTCTTATTGTAACACTAGTATGCTTTGCTTCTTGTGGAGTAACCCAAAAATATGCCTTCATTAGCTCTACTATCAAAATTTCTAAGATTTTCCTCATCTCTCCTAATGTAGCATTTGTTTCCAAATTTTTTGAAGTATTTTACTATGGGAGCTCTTCCAGGCCATAGCTAATATGGTGTCTTTCCATATTTCCTTTAGAACAATACTTTTTTAAGAGTGTATACTAGTGTGTTTATCGCTTCTCTCCAGTAGAACTATGGTAAACTTGCTTCCATGATCATTGTTCTAGCTGCTTCTTGAACTGTCTGGTTCATTCTTTCCACTACACCATTCTGCTAAGGTGTTCTAGGGGTAGATAGTTTTCTTTTAATGTCATGTTTCTCACATAAATTGTTGAATTCATCAAAAGTAAACTCTCCTCCTCTATCAGATCTTAAGCACTTGATTCTCCTGCCAACTTCATTCTCAACTCTTGCCTTGAAAATCTTGAATTTTTCTAAAGCCTCTAGTTTTTCTCTTAAAAGTGTGACCCAAGTTAGTCTATAATAATCATCTATTAAAAGCATGAAATATCTCTCACCTTGTAAGCTTCTTGTTTTGGTTGGACCACACAGGTCAGTGTGTACTAGGTCCAACAATCTAGTAGATGATTCTTGTTTTCCTTGAAATGTTCCTTTGGTACATTTTCCTTCTTGACATCCTTTGTAGATAATGTTGTCTAGTTTGGTCAGTCTTGGAAAGTCTTTGACTACCCTTATTAAACTTATCCTTACCAAATTGTTGAAGTTGACATGACACATCCTTTGGTGACAGAGCCAACTTTCATTGGACTGAGATAATAAGCATCTCTTTGTAGCTCCTTCTAGTTGATGCATATTTCCACTTGTTCTTTTTCTAGCTGCAATAATAGTTCCATATCTCTTCCAGATCTCACAACCATCATCCTAAAACACCACATTATAGCCATTTTCACACATCTTTCCAACACTCAAAATATTATGATATAAGCCCTTCACATAGTAAATATTGTCAATCTTATGTTTTCCATCAAAGGTAATAGAACCAATTCCAACAAATTGTGCTTTTTTTATCATCTCCAAATCTAACAGAACATCCATCATATTTCTCAAGCTTCACAAACTTACTTTTGTCACCGATCATATGATTCAAACATCCACTATCAATCAACCATTCATCTTTGTTTCTTGTAACATATAATGTAACTTTAGTGTTATCATTAGATTTTAGACAAATATTAGAGATATCAAATCTAGGTTCATCCTTTTCCACCAAAAACAAACAATCCTCATGATCTGATTCATCATATGAAATATTGGCATTCTCATTAAAATAATAGGCCTTCTTATTGATCTTTTAAAACTTTTGTCTTGTTCCTTTTCTAGACACCTAGTTTCTAAATGACCAATCTTTCCAAATCTAAAACATTTAAGAGGTAACATACCTTTGTACTTGCCAGCACCTTTCTTCAGTTTCCTTGTGAAGTTTGCTTCCAACTCATCTAAACTTTCATTATCTGGATCTTCTTTTTCCTTTGTGGCTTTGAAAGTTGTTTCAAATTTATCCTTTTCTTTTCCAAATTTCCTCATCTCAAACATGGTCAAGGTGCCAAAAATTTGCTCTTTGGTGAATTTCTTCGAATCATAAACTTCCTCAATAGCTGAGATCTGGTCATTATAGCTCTCTGGTAGGGTCATCAAAATATTCTCCATTACATCTTCATCTGTCAGAGTGCCTCCTTGATTTGTGACTTCATTTACTACACTATCAAATCTCTAAAAGTAGCTTTCTATATCCTCACCTTCTTGCATCCTCAAGTTTTCCTATTTGTGCTTAGCTGTCAAATTCTTTGATAATTTGACTCTATCATTTCCTTCATAGATTTCTTTCAACTTTTTGTAGACTTCATAAGCGGTGCTCAAAGAAATAACTTTTGTTAACTCAATCCTAGACAAAGCACTAAATATTTCATACCTTACTTTTTCATTTTCTTCATAGGCTGAGATCTCATCCACAATACTAGGACCACTTTCTGGAAACACATATTTTGTCTCAACAACTTTCCAAGTCTTGTAGCCTAGAGAAATAAGGTAATGGTTTCTCATCTACACTTTCTAGAAACTATAGTCAAATCCATCAAACATAGGGATTGTCAATTTGTGTGCCATCAGATCTACCTCAAGTGGTTAAGCTCTTCTTCAAGGAACCAAAGCTCTGATACCAATTGTTGAACAGTCCAAATAACTGTGAAGGGGGTTGAATCAGTTATTATAAAACAATTTTCTTGACTTTAATTAATCTGAAGCAAACTTAAATCAATCAGATAATAATCTATTAGATATGAACATGAAAGCACATAACAACACCATGCACAAAGAACACCAAAACTTACGTGGAAACCCAAGAAGGGAAAAACCACAAAGAATGCTAATTCTCAATTATAAAACACCAGTTAAGGTGATTTTTACAAGGGCTCACTACCAAAATGCTCATTGTAGGTAAGGCTCACTGTCAATGGGCTCACTACCTATCTATTACAACCAAAGATAAAAAGGATCACTACCAAAAGAATGATGAAAGGGAATCCACCACTGAAATAACTATCACCAACAATGACATGGGATAGAATCTAACTATTTGCTACATTCGATCGCATACTTTAGCATACTTCACAATGTATAGATTTTTCAATTCGCATTCACCATACTTACTTTCATCGAATAGAATAAAATTTTACTTATACCATTCATGCCTTCATAAACTCCTAAGTTGGTCAAACACAATTTAAATTAGGTCACCACAAAACCATTCCTATAGTGGAAAGGAATGAAACATGGACCATATGGAACCTCCTTGCTCAAATCAACATGCTACATATTTACCATGATATCTGGGACCAAAGAATGGGATATACACGTTACAATACAAACAATGTTCCAAAGCACATTAACTACTTTCTAGATCAGCCTAGACCCATAAGAGTGTATCTCATTATGTTGCAAAATGAATGGGACCAAGACAAGCATGACCAAAGATAGATCATCACAACACAACATCTGGAGCATGCCAATCTGGATCACCTAGCATCAAAACCGAATCTCAATCAATCAACCAAGATATGTTGACATTAATGACAACCATTAATGACAACAATCAAAAACATCATATTCCAATAGTATTGGTTTGGTGAGGTTGGACCTATGGGAGTTTGTTGTTCTAAATATTTCAACCTTACAATTTTTCCCTCAAATTCTCTTTTATTATTTTCTAAATGACCTAGTATATTTGATTGTATTGTTGAAGGATGCACCCGGGCATGAAAGGAGGGTTTTTATTGGTTTTTATTTAACAATATTTTGATTACGAGATGAATCAATATTTTAATAATTTGTGGGTGCATTCTTAAATCATAAAAAAAAAAAAAATTCACTCAAAAAACTAATTGAATCTATCTATTTAATACAGATTTTACAGTAAATAACTAAAAATACTTACATCTTCAACCTTAACATTGGTGTGGTGAAATTTTGGCATTAAATTTGTGAATGAATGGTGAAAAACAAGGCCTCCAAGAATGCAAGTGCGCTTGAGGATGCTTGTAGACCATGGGTTTCCAAGGTGAAAGAGAGACATACAGTTAACAATTCTAATTTTAGATTTTTATGGTCAAAAAACCCTAGCGTGAGCACATTATAATGCACAAATCAAAAATTTAAGTGGACACATTTTTTTCCCCCATATTTGTGCACTTACCTAGTATATTTAATGTTGTAGCCATTTCTTACCTTCTTGAATTTTTCTAACCATTGTTTTTTCTACAACTCTTTTTGGTGGGTAACATTGGTGTTTTGTCACAACTATGTGAAAAGTATAATAAAAATATAAATATTTAATTTGAATTTTGATGGTAATTTTTTAATTATTCCCATAAACATAAAATTTTAGATTTGTACTATCAAGTTTCCTTATTTTCATTGCTTCATATTTTAGTATTTCATCAATTTAATAGGGGCATAGCCATCTCACCTTTAATTTTAGTTGCTTCTTGAATTTAATATCATGAAGTAGGGCCCTATTATATTTCCTGATAAAATTATGCCTTAAATGTAAGTCATGTCATGATTTTATCTTTTTCTTTAAACATGTTTGTGATGGACTACCAATTGTCTATTTTCATTTATTTTTTCCAAATATTCAATTATTTGTTTCAAAGACTCATCCTTAGTGAACTTATTAGTGTGAGTGATCTATGGAAAGTAGGGACTATGAATTTTAAAGGTAGGTTTACATCCTTCCCATAGACCAACTTGAAGGGAGTAAACATTTTTTATTTTTTTTTACATGGTTGTATGTGTATAGTATTATAGGTATCTTTATATCCTAGTCTAATCTATTACCATTATATGTTTTAGTTAGGGTAGTTATCATTATCTTTTTTAGGGATTTAGTTTCTAATTTTCCTAAGGGTGATAGGGATTAGTCCAATAATTTTTTATCATTAAAATTTCCATTAACTCCTCAATGGCCTAATTTATAAGATGCTTCCCTTGATCAAAAGCTATGCTAACTGGGCAACCAAATCTAGTGATAATATTTGCATACAATAAATTTGTGGTATTTTTTGTGGTACAATCTATGGTTGGTTCTACTTCTACCTTTTTAGTGAGATATACCACATTAGTTATAATAAGTCTTGATTTGGCTAGCTCGATTGATGGGTCTATTGGCCCAATAAAATATATAGATTATTTTCAATGGAAACTAAGCCAACACTAGAAACAAGTGTATTTCATCCCTTGTGATCTAGTTCTTCTACCATTTGATGAATATCACACTTTATTACATCCTATTGAGCATCTTTATACAAGTTTGGCCAATACAATCCTACCAAATTTACCTTATTTGTAGTGGAATCCCCTGAATTATGACTACTATATATCCCTTCATGAGTTTCTCTAAGTATATCTACCCTTTCATTCTCATACACCTCTATGAAAAATTTCATCTCTTCCAATTTTGTATAACTCTCCCTCAATCAATGTGAAATCTAGAGATTTCCTCAATAATAGTTGTTTATCTTACATTGACATATAATATGGGTATTTACCTATAGATACTAGTGATGCCAAATCATAAAGTTCCTCTATTACTGCAATTCTTTTAAATAGGTTTATTCAATGGAAATATTCATTTTCATCATCTAGTTCTTCATTGATACCAATTGTGGAAGGAATACATTAAAGACCTTGGCTTTTTTCCTTAGTTTCACCATGATATTAAAACTAAATTCCTTGAATAATGAAAACCATCTACATATTCTTCCTTGAATTATTGATATGTTCAATATATACTTCAATGGTTCATGGTTAGTATAAAAGGTTGATGGTTTGGGAAACAATCAATATCTAAAATTTTGTAATGCATACACCATTTACAAAGCCTCCTTTGTTTTTTGTTGTAGTTTTTCTCTTCCAATGAAAACTTCCTACTTGTAAAACCAATAAGGTGATCCTTATTTCCCCTAGGATATGCTAATACTATGCCTATTGTTATACCATATTCATCTACATAGATATAGAAGGGTGCTATCTATTTTGAGAAGATTAAGTAGGTTTTTTCACTATCTTTATTTAAGAGTTTCAAATTATTGTTGGAATTGTTCTTTATAGGTGATATATTTATTCATATTTCTCTTTATAAAATCTTCTAGTTGTGTTGTTATTATTGTATAGCCTTTGAGGAACTTGTGGTGGTATCCTATGTATCCCAAGAAATTATTCACATCTACTATTGTTTTCATTGGGGGAAAGATCATGATAAATTCTACTTTTATTGGGTCTACCATTAATCCTTCTTAATGAATGATGTGACCTACAAGTGTACCAAAAGGTACTACACAAATTTATTAATTTATATTTAAGGATATTTGTAGTCTCCTCCATCTTTCTAATATTGTTTTAATTACTTGTACATGATTTTATGTCCAATTATCCAAGTACAATTTAGGAAGTCATGTATAAAATATTTGAAATAATTTACCATTATACCACTAAAGAATACCTGATAGTAATAAGAAATCCATCGGTGAAAGAATAGATTTCCCTTCCTACCCTTGACTGAAAAATTTCTTTACCGAATGGGGTAGAGAATGGATCATGGATGTAGGATTTATTGAGCTCATAGAATTAAAAAAAATTCCTTACAAAAAATTGTAGCAACCATTGGACTAATCCACTTCACATCTTTCATAGGTTTAATGACATCTTAGGTTAGATTTTTTTCTAGTTCTATTTTGATATTATTCTTCATGTAGGATTGATTCTATAGTTTTATTTCTCTAGCAACTTGACCCCCTCCTTTAATTTTATCCACCTTACTCTTGCTTCCTCTTTGATGTCGTTGAGATTGTTAGAGTTGATGATTTAACCCCATAGCTATGAAAATTCATCTAAAAGTAATTATCTTATCAAAAACAAGAGATCAAAGTAAGATGATGTGCACAACAACCTAGAAAATTGGATTGATGCAATAACATGAATGATTGATTACATTGAAAGGTAAATTCTTATAAAATAAAAAATGTAATTCCTAGATGAGGGTTTGATAACATTGAGACAAGTTTCATCATATAATGCAATGAGACAACATGGTCTAAATATAACTCAATCTAATAATAAAAAAATAAATTCCTAACTTTAGCTTAAGTCATTAAATTAAAAGATATCTATTAATTAATTAATTATCATGTGATGACCTATTTACTCCAATTCCCCTACTTAAGATAAACTTAGTGAAATATTAAAAATATAATGAAAAATGCAACCATGGATTCAAAATGGGTCCCAACTAAAAGACCTGATGAGGTACCCATGAACAAACAATTGAAATCTCTCATAACTGGAAAAAAGGAGAAAACCTCATGTGAAAAAAACTCCTCTCCAAAAGAGATAAAAAAGAAATTAAATTGTACATGTGACAAAGGAATGTAGGACACAACATGTATCCCACCAAGTGATTCATTGGTCACATAAGTAAAATCAAGATCCCCCATAGGAGAGGAAAGATGAGATAATGAACCCTCTTCAAAAGGAAGTACTCCTCTACCAAAAGTGAATGCTTTAAGAAGAATGTTGAACATGATCCAAAATGAAAACCACTGTTCCCCCCTTAGGAATAAGCACATCCAATAGTGAAACTAGAAGAAAATATCTCAAGATAATAGGTCTCATGATGGATGCCACAAAAAATGCTTAAGGGTCTACAAGTTTGAATCCAATGAAGTCAATCAAATGAAGAAAATCCAAACTATGAAGATATATGTGGAAGAACCTCCAAAGGAAATGTTGAAGTGATTGTAGGTGGGCCATAGTTATTATCAAAGAGGAAGTGAATATACACAAGTGTGTCCCCAATATGTACAATGTGTGACTCAAGAAATAGATTTGCAATGTTTGGAAAGTAGTCATCCCACAAAGTTGAAACATAAATACTATAAACATCCTGCTGAAGTGAATTGATCTCTATAGGTGTAGGTAGTGGAAGAGATGGAAGCTCAACACAAGTCTCATATAAAAAGGTGGAAAATGATGTGATCAAAAACTTGAGAAATTGGATTGGGGTATGTGCAGGATCATCATGGAAAAAATAGACCCTTAAGTGGTGAAAAATTTAGAAAAATCAGAGTTAGCCAACTTGACATAAAAATTTGAATAAGTTATCTATATTATTTTAAAAATATGTAAGAATAGAATCTGTAGAAAAGTGAATGTAGTTTTTAAACTACTAGGTTTTTTTTTTTAAATCTATTTGGTGAAATTTGAAATTTCAATGTAGTAGTACTTAAATTTCAGGGAAAAAATAACAAGTAGGTGTCTATCTGACCACCCTAACCACAATAAAATGATAACATTTTTTTATAATATTTTAGATATAAGTAGAGGACTCATTCCTGATGTGATGCATTTTTTTTGTAATTTTTTTCCAAGTAAATAATTACTTATGAATTTTTTATTACAACTTTTAAAAATATAAAACTCATATGTTTGACCACCTTAACTTGGTCAAAACTTCACGAAATTCAGTTTTTTTTTTTTAATCCTATAGTAAATGAAGCATAGAATGTGATGCATCTTTTAGATTCAAAAAAATTTATACCATTTGAAAGCTATAAATTTTTTTCAATCAGCCTATCAATCAAGACTTTTGTCGTAATTGAAATAGAAAATGAATAATAATTATTTATTAAATTCAAAGTAAAGAAGAATTTATATTGGTGGAAAGCTGAGAATCTCCTTTAAAAACCCTTTTCGTTTCATCAATTTTGGGTTAAAAAAAAAGTCTTTAGCCACATACCCTACACATACCCATCATATTGCCACTTTTTGGCCCATCATGATCTTGCACATACCCATTGATGTAAGAACTTGAATGATTGATTACAATGAACTTGGTCAATGCTTAGAAGATCATAAAAGAAAACCATAGATGATGGTTTTATTAGATTGAGGCAAGTATCATCATATAATGCAATAAGACAACATGATCTAAATATAGATCAATATAATAATTTAAAAAATAAGTTCCTAAGTTTAGCTTAAGTTATTAAAGTAAAATGAGTCTAATAATTAATTAATGATTAACTAATTATCAAATGATGGCCTATTTATTCCAATAGATCTTAGTAAATTTTTGATGAAATATATCTTCATACTCAGATTATATTTCAATTACTTACATAACCACTTCCTCATCCAAATTAACTATATTTTTTCAATTTAGGATTCTATCATATTTTCTTGAAAGTTTGATTGTAGTATTACCCTCTAGAATTATTATTCATTTCTATTTCTCTTTCACCTTCAACCACCTATATTTCTAATTTTTGTTCTTGTTTTCCATCCTCCTAATGTGTTGTGTAGCATATTTTTCTTAAGATTTTGTTCTCCTTCTCCATCCAATCAATTAGTCTCCAAACACCACCTATTTTTGGTGGTGATGGGTTATGTTCATGTATCTTTATGTTTTAATTTATTGTTTTAAATATGATCTCCTTCATCTATACTAATGTAGTATGAATGTATTTTTCATCATAATAAAAAGAAAAGGTATGAATAAAATCTTGTTGGATTTCTACCTAGACCTTAGTATCTACTTCTCTCTCCTATTTGATGTACTAGGTTTGGATTACTAACATATAATTCCAACTAAATAATTGTATGTGTAGTCGAGTATCATACTCTCTCCTTCCCTTCAATATTATTATGCATGTGTCCAAATGATCAATAGTTGAGAAATTGATCCCTAATATTTTGGAATTATATTACATTCTCCTTTTATGGACAAGTATCTTATTTCGATAAATATTTTAAATACATGTTGTCAAGGAATATTGTCGTGGTGTGTCTTCTACCAACATGAAACATTACATACTAGTGTTTCCCACAATGTGGTAATCCACAAATATATTTTTTATCAAAGTTTATCTCCATTTATTGTATGTAACCATTGAGATCTCAAATACCTAAATATCAAGGTAGCTTAATGTGAGATACATCTTAAAATATGATTTACCCTTTGTGATTTTTTGGAAGTAGGTTAGGATGTATATTTTATTCCATTCACTATATTTTTCAATACATTTGTTACTTTTGTGATACATTTACTACTTTTTTGGTGCATTTTTTATTGTTATGGTAATTTGTGGTATGTTTTGATGATACCTACATATCATATATACCTTCCTAAATCTAGTACTTCTTCAAGATCTCAATTTTGGTTCTTCTCTCATTTATGTGTTAAAAACTTCCTTATTGTTAGTAATATGATTGTCACTTTATATTTCTATATCTCCTTCTAAATTGAGTTCTTCTAACAATTAATGATTTGGAAGTTTATATATGGATTATATAAGTTTGGTGTCTTCCATGTCTTCTTGCTGATCTAATTCCTTTATGTATAGTTTATCTCATTTTATCCCTAGGGGTATATGGATTGTCTTATCATTTGAAAATGATAGTTCTTCTTTTCTTGAATCTATTTTTCAATTTGCATTGAAAAACCATTGTAGACGTAACAATATTGAAAACATATTAAATGGATCCTTCATTGCAACTACCTTAATTTTTTATAGTGATTTTATGCGTAAGATGTTGACTTCTACTTTCCTCCATGTTCTTAGGGTTCCTTTTGAGGATCTGTCTACTAGTTTGATGTTGTAGGGTGTGTTCCCTAGTCTTGGTTTACCTAGTTTTTCCCATGATTTCTTTGTAATTAGGTTGATATCAAATTGTAAATATACCATTATTTTATTAATTATTTGATGATTTATATGGGAATAAATCACTAGTGTTTTTTTCAAATTCTATATATTTTTTATAATATCATGACCAGTGGTTGTGTGGCTTCTAATTTATTCTATTATTTATACATTTGTATTATATTTTCTAATAAATTGTTTTATTTTCTTAGGTTAGCCAGTTGTTTGAGAATCGTCATCTCTCATTTTGAGAAATAGCTAGTTTCTTTTTGTTGTTCTTTATCAATAAATTTCCTAGATTTCTCAATTATCTAGTCATGTTGGAATTTATTTGGGAATAAATTGTCTTCTTCATCATCTTCCTCATTTTTAGTATCATATATTGGTTCTCTTATCTTTGTAGTATATTTTTCTATTCTTGTGACTACCATAGCCCTTTTTTCTTCTTCTTTTCAATCTTATCCTTTTGTTCAGGTATGTTTATTTCCTCTTAGTATTCTTCTCCAAAGGCTTCTCCCTATGTGGAGATGCCTAATTGGTTGATTTTTTCTTTATGGCACCTCCTGGCTCATTGTGGTGTCTCTTTTAGGATTTTCCTCATAACCCTATTACCTCTAAAGTGTTAGGTCCCCTACATTTCTTCCCTATATGATTGTGGTTGAATAGTTTGAAACTAGTCATATGCATCATCATATTTGAATAGATCATGGTTTGATTTTCCACAAAATGCATAGCGTTTATTCTTATTGAACAAACATTTAGTGGAATAATGAACCTATCTCCCATATTTATAGAAGTTAGCATCATCTCTTTTGTGGTTTCCTCAAGCTCTTTCACATCCTCCTCCATAGTTTTTGAAGGACTTCGTCTCATCATTTTGAGTTTACAAAGAGCTATTTTAGAGTGCATTTATATTTCTTTGGTTCCTCCATGCTAGTGTTTTATAGCCATGGGCTACATCACAAGTCCTTTTATGTATGTCATATTTTTTCTATTATTCTCTTAGATCAATGGTGTATCAGGTAGTTGGATTCATGTTTATATTATGTATCCTTTCTAATCAAAAGCACAAGGATGGAAAACTATTTGTTTCATGGTCATCCAATTTATCGCATAAATCCTAGTATACTATTTTATTTCTCTAAGGTTCCCATTTAAATCCAACTCTTAGTGTAAAGGCCCTCTTCTACCCTTTTATCATTGAATGGTCATTTCTTATGTGTCCTCTAGAGCAATATGTGCACCATATATTTTTTATGTTTACTATTCTCTTTCTTAGCCATTATTTCCCATCTAAAATTTAATTATTATATTTCAAGTCTCATTTTCTTTATCTCAATGTTTTCTTTATGTTTATCTATCATCATTCATGTTTGTTCTTCTATATGACAAGATAACATTATTGTAACAAAGTATGTGTCAAATATTCTTCTATCAAGAGATTTCATGATGTCCTTATTCAATTTGGATATAAACCATTCTATATTTTCATTTTAGTTATTGGTTCCTACAAATTTTTGAGAAAATTCCTTGAACCACTTTTTATATTCATTTAATATTTCTTCTTCATTTTACACCAAGTCCCTTTACTAACATTTTTGGTTGGAACTTTTATATAGTTTCAAAGCTAATAATTTTTTTTTTCCTTTCTACTAATCCTTTTCATTTTTTATAGCTCTTCCTATACCACTCCATGGAATCCTTCTACATTCCTTTGCAATGCCAAAGGGATTCTAGTTTGAATATATGTTTCACATTCTCTATAGTATATTTTTTAAATCTTAGGAGTTTAATTTGAGAGTCCATGATTTCCCTAAAACTCTTTTTCTTTTATTTGTAAGAACTTTCTTTTATATTTTGGTCCGTTTTAGAGATTCTTGATAGTTTAGATTTATTTTCTCTATCTTTATCTCTTAATAACTTAATCTCAAAGTATTCTTGTCCCAATACTTTTTCATAATTTGCTAGAAATTGTTATTTTGTATCCTATTTTTCTTCTTGCATTTTTATTGTAATAAAATCCTTCTTATTTTATATGGTATGGGGGATGGGTATTTTTCCAAGGTGTTTTCCTCTTCAAGGTAGTGTTTGATTTTTTGTGAAATATTTTTATTTATTTTTTGATTAGAGGTAAAAAAAAGGTTTTGAAGGGGCCTAGAACCCTTTACAAAAAAGATCAGCTAAAACTAAAGATAACTACATAAAGCATATATCAACCAAAACACAACACACCATCAATGCAACAACAGCTAAAAAGGAGGGACAAAAGTAGTAGCACTACATATTCTTCAGGATATAAGTAGCCTCCATGTCGCTAGCCACAACCTTCTAATAGTCATCCATGACTTTAGATGAATCTTTCACAAGAGTCCCAACCTGAACCTTGGTCTTGTTTTACGTTCTAGCCCCAGGTCCACCCACATTCACCTCACTAATTAAAACATTATGCTTATCACCAAACTTATCAACAAAAACCTCTTCCTCCATAAGCCTGCCATCGACACCAGTATCCTCACTAGGAGCAACCTCCTTGAGTTTCTTGGTTCTTTCAAAAGAAGAGGAAATTCCAATAGACTCAAACTTCACTACAAATTTATTCCCCTCCCCACCCTTCTCCAGATTAGCACAAATTATATCCATTTGGTCCTCAAGGGTGAGAATTATTTCTTGAAGATTTTCCTTCATCTTTAGCATTTCATCTGCCACAATTTTCAAAGAATCACATAGTTCATCAATCTAATTTTGAACTGAAGACTCACCAACTTTACTCATAGCACCTTGAACTTTAACATTGGTCATGTTAAGTTCATGAAACACCTATTTAAACAAATTGTAAAAAACAATGGAACCCTCTCTAGCCATTCCTAGAACATCAGAAATATCTTCATGGTCAAATTTAAAAACACCTTTACCCACAACATCATCCTCTTGAGAGGAGCTTTCCTTGTCCTAGCTAGCAGAGACATCCTTACACTTACCAGCAACAACCAAAATTTTGATTTTCTAAATAGAGTCTACAATATCCTTAACAATAGAGTTCCTTCTCTTTTGTGAGTCCAAATTCACACTGGGGGAATCCACAGTGCCTTGCCCACCAACCATCTTAAGGGGAGAATTAGCTTACATTTCAAGCAATTGGCTTGCAGACCTAACAAACACTTTCTTATTACTTCCCACCTCTAGATCATTCTTATGCTTCATCCCCAAAATAGGGAGCAGTGAAGACACCTCACCATCCATTTCAATCTTATCCTTCAGGAATCTACTCAACTTTTCAACAACAATATCCTCATTGCAGGTCTCATAACCCTTATTAGGGCTCGACACCCCTTTCATAGACTTACCCACTTTAGGGGGTTGTGAAATCACCTCCATGGAGGAAAGAGAATCCAAGACATAGTCTGCATCCTCCTCAGACCCTGACTCCTCTTCCAAGACAAGTTTTCTCTTTTTCCCTTTCTTGCTCATTGAATCCTCTTTAGAAACCATTTCATACTCAACAGCTGGCTTTTGTTGCTTACACTTAGTAGTAGAAATTGGTTTATACACACCAAAAGCTTTAGCATAGTCAGAAATTAAAAGAATGAGCCCCACATGCAACACTGGATTTTTGGGGTTTCTTTTGTGGTCCTTTATACCAAAACCTAGTGATGCTAAGAGATAAAAAGGAACATAAATTCTCTTTTTATGGCAGAAATGATTAAGCATAGAAAAACAGTAAGAATTTACCATAGAGAAATGATCTTCGATGGTAATATACCTCATGAGTTCCTCAGCCACATCCTCCCATAGTGCCTTGAGTGAGCTTCACTGGTACCCACCACCTTTCATTGTCTTAAGGTATTGAGCTTCATTCGCTTTGAAAAATATTTGCATGGCTGCTTGCAATTCCTTCTTGTCTCTGTAAACCTTCTTTCCATCTATAGACAACCCAATGATATTGACTATAAAATCCTCATTCACATCAAATTCAGTTCCACCCAATTTCAAAACCCTATTGTTCCATGCTTTAGCAAACAAAGCCATTGCTTGCGGGTTATTTCCATGCAACCTTTCTAGATACAAAGTTAGCCCACCTTTCTCTAAAACGTGCCACACCTCCACCTTTTTCTTAACAGTATCACAAGAGAAAGGCTCTGCATGATTCCTATCACCTCCCATGGCACCAAAATTTGCAGAGCTAAGAATCTTGAGAACCTTGAAAGCAATGAGGAGAAACCTCGATAAGGAGATGCTAAGAATGCCCACAATATGTGTGACAACAAAATTATGGTAGGATAAAATAATGAGCCTAGAGTTATGTCCCATACAGATATCAAAAAAGGTACCATGAGCATAGTCCATATCTAGATTACCATCACTCCACATGATAACCTACCATGTGAAAATGGTCATGCATGCCCCGAGCCTTAAAATGTCATCAACCAAGTTATCTATTTTGGTAATCATGATTAATATAGGAAATAGCCTCCATAGGGAGGGAGTCATTCACACTCCATTCCCTAATACACCTAACACCTAGATTAGCAAAAACATTAGCTAATCCATTTCCTTCTCTGAAAATATGAGAAATATAATACTCATCGAAGGATTTAAGAATACCAATAGCATCCATAATCAAAGATTCAATAGTCCATGAAGGGGCAACACAATTCTTCAAATTATTAATAATATTGAGAGAATCCCCCTCAAGCCACACTTTCTTGTAATCTTTCACTTGTGCCAAATTCAAGCCATGATAAAAATATTTTTTATTTATTAATGACATCTTGTTAGTTATTTTTAACAATTCTTTCCCAAGTTAAGCATGTTTTTATTTCATTTACATATTTCCTAATTTGTTAATTTATTTATAATTTTATTTACTATCTTGTTGAGGTAATACATATATAGTGATAGGATTTTCTATGAGGTTTCAAGAAATTCTGAAAAGCTCTCCTATTAGTTAATTTTAATATTGGACCAATTTTGTTTAAATTGTGATGTCTTAATTACTTGTGATTGCATCAAAGCTTCATTATTCTTATAATTTTTATTTAATATCTTACTTGATGATCCACAATTTCAAAAAACATCTTTCAATTCCATTATTATTTCTCTAACCCTTTCTAAATTTCTTGTCATTAGTTGTGGATTTTGAAAAAGTTATATTTATTTCTTGGTGATTTCATTGTTGGTTTTATTTTATTCTATTAGGTTAGCAACATCAAAATAAAAATATTTAGTATCACCTACCTTAACATGCTCACTTATTCTTTTCTATAAATTCTCTATTCTTTTGCAGTACCTCTCTTTCTTTTTCATAATATTGTTTTGTCATCCTTCCATGCTCTTTTTCTTCATGCTTAATTGGCTTGTCATGACAATTTCCTCTCTAATATATCTTTTTCTCTTGTTATCATTTTTATCTATGAGTATTAGTCAATTGGTACTACATTATTCCTTTATCCATCCCATGGTATTTATTGTATTTTTACTTTGATTGGTCACATCCTTTTAGCGATCTCCTTTTGAGATCCCCCCATTTTATTTTTCATCCCATATATTCCTAACCCCCTCTATGAGGTGGATGCCTAGGGCATCTTGTCCTAACATAAAAGATAATTTTATAGGTTCCTTTTTTATCCTTATTTAAGTCCACAAATTGTAATTTTTGTTTTTGGTATCTTCTCTATTTCTTATCCAAGGTCTTAATACTAGAACCAATGTTAGCAATAAAAGTGGGATTCATAGATTGAAGTTTTGATCCTATAGTATTCTCTGAGTTGTATTTGTAACACAAAAGAAACAATAGAAAAAGAACCAAAGTTAGGATTATAGTGTAGTATTTATACCAAGTTATCACATGAAATTTATATAAATTATGACCAAATAACATACAACATGCTACATAATATATTTTTTGGAAATATTGTTTTCATTAATGTTAAATATGTCTTGGTAATATTAGTCATCCTCTTTTCATAATTGAAGGTAACTAAATAAAAATTAAATTATTATTTTTATTATTTATGAGGTCAAACCCCCTCATGGAGCTGCCCCATGTAGGGGAAATTAAATTAAAATTAGATTAATTTTATTAATATTTTATGGGGTTCCCAAATTAGTTCTACACCCTAGAGAGGTGCATCCACCTTTGGGAAAGAAATAAAAAATAAATAAATACTATTTATGCTAAGAGGGTTGACCCTCTTGTAGGAGTCACCTACCATGGGTGAAGAGTTATGGAGGCATGTATAAATAAAAGGTTGTGAGAGGATTCAAAGGTTGTCAATTTTCAAGTAATATTATTTACATGAAGAGCATGAATAAAAAGCTACTTGAGAAGATCTATGATACATGTGAAAAAATTTATGGCAGCAATTTTATAAGGAAAGAAAAATAAAGAAAGATCATGGTGACTTTATGAGAAGAATTATTGAGAACTATATTGCAAATTTATGAGTGGGTGTATGGCATATTTGTAGTAGTTGAGAGGATAGATCTAGGAACTCATAAATAAAATTAATATATTTTTCTTATTGAGGTTGGAGCCTCTTATTTGAGGATATCAAGAGGTTGGAGCCTCCTATTGAAAGATATTGGTGTCTCTTTTTGGGTTGGTGCCTATGAAATTTGTAAGAAGATTAATACAAGCAAATATTACCTCGGTTTTCTCTCGTACGAGTTTCCACATAAAATTGGAGCAAAAAAAATAGTTTTTTTGAGAAAAGAAAAGTATAATTATTAGATCAAAAAGATAGAATCATATGGAATTATTTAAAAAATGTTATAATTAGCAAAGATATGATGCTTGGTGAAATAAACAAAGAATAAAAATTGAAAAAAATACACTTATTTTGGAATAAACTATGTCTACCTAAAACATGATTATTTTATTGGGTAACACTACAAAATAAAAATTTAACACTAGAGAGATAATAAAAAATACATTACAATGGGCCTTCAAGGTGTATACTATAAAAGAAAATAGTGGAAACAATAGACTAATTTATTTTAAATTACTTATTCTCACTAAAATGTTGGCAGTGGTTGTGTACTAGATTGGGTTAGAGAATTTCCGTTCCTAATGATATGCTTAATATTTTCCAATCTTGAAAAATTATTGAGATACAATTAATCCTTTCTATTTTAGAGATCATGAACCCATCAATAGTGATTTGGGAGATATGAAAAGAAATAAACATAAGAATTTTTTAAGACAAAGCATTAGTATAATCCTATTTTTTTTATAAATTTGAAACAACACTAGCTGAGGTAGTCAACAAAATACTTCAATGCTAGTCAATAAAAGGAAAAAAATCACATTTTGAGACAAAAAAATTTACAAGGAATGAGTAGGTTCTAAAATTTCCTCCTATTAATGAGATTAATAAAGTTAACTTTGTAGATCTAAGAAAATAACCCAAAAGTAATGTCTCAAAATTTGGATGTTTAAACTAATTTTTGATGGATCCTCAAAAGGAAATACAATAACATTAGGAGCATGGGTCGCATAATTAGAGATAAACAAGGTAATATAATTATGGTATTTTTAAGGAAATTAAAAGAAAATAAACTAGCAATGAAGCCAAATTTTAAGCTCTTATTCTTAGACAACAAGCTTATAATATGTACAAGTTTCATAAAGTTGAAATAGAAGGAGATCCATTGATAATCATATATACAATTAAAAATAAAAAGACTTGTAGAGCTATTTTTTTCTCTAAGTATGTTAACATATTTTGCCCTTGTTTTCTTAGCCTTGAAGTTTTCCCATTTTTATCATCTTTTCAGTTGTTGGTGTTGCCCCTACCACATTTCATGCTAGTGCATCTTTTGGAGGTCACAGGGTTCCCTTTTTCTTAAAATAGTGCAATGGTGCCACATAGTAGCTGCACAATTTTTTTGAATACCACAATAAAATCAAGCTCTAAATAGGACATGTGGCCGCCTTGCAAGAGTTTTCCATAGGAAGATTGAGATAAGTTTAAAGAATGCTCGTCGTTGTGCCATGTAGCTTGATTTTTATCAGGAAGGGTTCTTCCCTATTAGGAATGTCATTTTTGAAGAGTGATGCTAGGTGTTGATGTTTTTTTTCTCCTTCATGACCTCAAAGGCTAGTATCCACTCGACGATGCCATTGCTGCTCATGCAACAATCAAGTCATATTTTTACTAGTTAGTGTTTTCATGATGCCCCAATTTTTCTTTGACACATAATATTTTAGTAGTTGGGTATGTGTAGGATCATCATGGAAAAAACAGACCCTTAAGTGGCAAAAACTTCAGAAAAATTAGAGTTAGACAATTTGATGTAAAAATTTGAATAAGTTATCTATATTATTTCAAAAATATGTAAGAATAGAATCTGTAGAAAATTGAATGTAGTTTCTAAACTACTAGATTTAGTTTTAAAAAAATATATCTATTTGGTGAAAATTTGAAATTTCAATGCAGTAGTACTTAAATTTCAGGGAAAAAATAAGAAGTAGGTGTTTGTCTAACCACCTTAACCACAATAAAATGATAATATTTTTTTATAACATTTTAGATATAAGTAGAGGACTCATTTCCTAATGTGATGCATTTTTTTTGTAATTTTTTTCTAAGTAAATAATTAGTTATAATTTTTGTATTACAACTTTTAAAAAATATAAAAACTCATATGTCTGACCACCTTAACTTGGTCAAAAATTCATGAAATTCAATTTTTATTTTTAATCCTATAGTATGCATAGAATGTGACGTATGTTTTAGATTCAAAAAATGTGATACTGTTTGAAAGCTATAGATGTTTTTCAATTAGCCTATCAATCAAGACTTTAGTCATAATTCAAATAGAAAATGAATAATAATTATTTATTAAATTCAAAGTAAATCATAATTTATATTGGTTGAAAGTTGATAATCTCCTTTAAAAATCCTTTTTTTCATCAATTTTGGGTTAAAAAAAGTCATCAGCCACATACCCTACACATACCCATCATATTGCCACTTTTTGGCCCATCATGATCCTACACATACCTAGCTCTTAGACTTCCAACTCATAGTTTTTACATTTATCGTCATTAATGAAGTAGCTTAGTTTTTATTAGTCAATCTTTCATGATCACATTTGATATTTTTTAGGATCTTGGGCAACGTTTTCATGTCACCTATTAGGGTTTTGTTTAGGGTGGTGGAGAGTGCTTTTGTGCTTGTTTTCTCCCCTTATCTTATAAAAGGGAATTTTCCAAGCCTATTAAGATAATTTGAATTCCATTAGGAGATAGAAAAGATAGTGTGTGGAATATTTCTTATGGTATTTGTAATGCTCCGCCATGTTAACCCCAAAGGACAACTAAACACCACACATTTTTTTTTAAAGCAAAACATTGCATAAGATGAATATGTACATTCTTAACATGAAAAGCAATTATGCATTTGCAAACTCATCCATGTCCTCTGGGGTACATGAAATGATCATTACAATCCTAAACCTTAATCATAATGAAAGTGAATGAAACCCTAGATTACATAATGATAACATACAATCATCCATGATCCATAGAGAGGAAAATGATACCTCATTTTATTACAATTCAATTCATAGTTCAACAGTACAATTGTGGAGCATATTTCCATAGATACAACACACAAAAGACACAATAATACATTACATAATGCTTCCCTTATATCAATGGAAAAAGTACGTCAAGTACTAGAATAATTACATCAATGACAAATAATGTACAAAGCATAGAACATTGTTCAACCATGTGAAGCTCTAGAAACTCTGCATCTACTTCCACATCATGAATACAACCTGGGAACCCAATGGGGTGCATAGCACATTCCACCTGACCACATGGACCCAAAGGTCCACCCCCTATGCTAGGAGATGACAAGAAATGACCCACGACCAAGACAAACAAACAAAATAATCAAATGACCAGACCACAAGGTCAACCAAAAAATAACATACAACATTCTCAATGATCACTTATAAGATGACTTCTTCCAGAAGCATACAAAGGGGAAAAGGAAGGGATACTATAACACCAATATTCATATACTCCCAACTGAAGGGTATGCAAATACTTGGTTTCCTAAAGAAACTTACATCATGACTTGGACTATAATTTTTCCAAAATGGAAAATAATTCAATGGAGAATACAATCAGTCACACGAATGTAGAAATCAAACTTTCATCTCCAAACAAAATTTGATGTAATGAAACTTAAACACATATTGCATACTCCACTTATTTAAACATTCCTTTTCAGTTTGATAAATACACTAACTTCAATAAGAACGTGAAATGATTATTTTTAAATCATAAAAAAAAGCTCAATTGTCTATATTGAAAACCTTTAATTAAAATAAAGAACTATGACAACCTACAGTATGTAACCCATTAGATTTCTCTTAATTTATGAATCCTAGCAAATGCACTTGTTTATTTCAAAAAAATTAAAATTAAATATAACCTATACATTTGTTAGTGCAAAAATAATAAATTTAATTAAAATGTAGTACATTGGTTTACTTCAAATAAATAAATTTAATCAAAATATAGCATTTGCATTTGTTGACTTTAAATTAAATAAATCTAATTCAAATCCTTTATAGATGATTTATACGCAAACCACAGATCCAATAGTTAAGGAATTTGTAAATAAATTTAATTTTAAATAAATTGTAATTTAAACCTAATTTAAACTACATTTAAACAAAAATCTAATTTTGGCAACTTCAAAGATCGCATAATGAAGTTATAACATGGATCACATCAACATTTAATTATCTATAATATAAATAAATAAATTTTCTACTTACTTACTTTCCCGATTATTTTCCTACAAATCACTTAATTTCACTAAGGTAGAAATGTATTCTTTCTTTACCTCTTAAGTAATTAATACAATAAGGTCAATATGCAATTACTATACACTTTTACTAGTTATAGAACTTACCATGAATATATATATATATATATATATATATATATATATATATATATATATATATATATATATATATATATATATATATAAAATTAAGTTGAAATTTCCCTTTTATTATTAATATAAACTTATTAATGGTGCAATATTATTTATTAAATTGATTATTTACTATATCAATAAAACCATATTGTTAAAATAACATTAACTTCAATGATATATATATATATATATATATGTGTAATATTTCCAAACATTAAAATTTAAATAACAATATTGGCATTAATAATGGGAACTCCATTATCTTTTCCAACGGTAACAATATTTTAACAATATAATTATTATTATTTTATCCCTCCCAACAATACTTGATAATGTTGATTTCCCTATTATTTTCTAACTTCCAACCACACATACAAGGAGGAAATTAAGGCAAGAATGTAGGTATGATATTAGCTATCCTACATTAATGGTTGGATAATAGAAACACCTCCCATTTACTTTTGGACATTAAACTATTCGATAGGAAAAGAACAACCATGATATAATTATTATTTTGGTATCAAATTACAACTCAATAAACTTCGTATTAGATGCGATCAACCGAATCAATGATGAGATAAGAATAAACTTTGTAATCAACAACAATGCCTCTTAATATTTAATTGCAAATTGTGTTTATTGTGTAAATATTTGTTGTAAATTTTAAACTATAGAGTATAGATAAATAATAATAAACAATAGCATCCATTTTATTAGTTCCTGCCGGTAGGCAAGTATACTTATGCATTTGCCTGGAATGCATTTAACCGCCAGCATTGACCAATCACATTTCGCGATTTAACATATTACTTATTTTTTGTATAGTTTGAATTTGGAGAGCTATTTTATAAATTGGAAAATTAGAATTTATCTATTTTTCTATTCGTCCGAGTAGCTTTAAAAATCATTTTCGTTTTATAAAATTCGGGAAAATGCAAATGCATAAATTGATTAAATAAATTTAAGCAAATGCATAGTTTAAAAGGTGGCGGCTAGAGGTACGTTATCCATGAATGCAGATTAAATGCATTAAAATATCAGGAAACTGCGAGCACAAAAATTGATTAATTAAAATTAAGCAAAGGCATAGTTTATCAAGGTGGTGGGTCGATGTATGTAATGTATGAATAAAAAATTAAATGCATTGAATGGCATGTGGCTCGAGGTGAAGGCGGTGGGATGGTTTGGAGGCCACGCGTGGCCAGGGTACTTTGGTCATTTAATATAGAGTTAAGTTACTTGGTATGCATTTCTATTACTTTGCGTGTGTTGTTTTTGTCTTCTGTAAGTGGTGTTCTGAGGGAGAGTTCTAGCGACTGAGCATGATATGTTATAGTTACAGAGTCCAGACCCATAAACGAGTTATTTGAGGTGATAATTTGGTAATTTCTAGAGTGTCGTTACAGTAAAACGGTGGATAGTGAGGTCAGAAGAGGTAACTTTTCGTTTTGAAGTCTATTTCATACAAGAAATGCAAGTAGGGTTTGATGGTGCTTTGAGGCATTCGTATGCTTTGATTATAAATTCATATTTTAAACTACTTTTAGTATTGTTTATTTAAATTTCTTGCTGAAATGCGAAGGTTTCATCTGTGTTTGATAGGTATTATGTAGAAATCCTCTTGTTCATTTTACTTCATGCATGTGAGTCGACAGTGTGTTGCTTTGAGCTTTTCCGTAGTCATCAAAGCATAAAGGATAGAGGGGTTCTATTAAAAGTCGTGGTTGTTGTCCTCGTGGGCATAAATCTGTATATTAAACTATTTTTGGTATTATCTATTTGAGTCTTTTGTTGAAATGCGAATTTTTCATCTGCGTTTGATAGGTATTATGTAGAAATCCTCTTGTTCATTTTACTTCATGCATGTGAGCGCTGTAGAGTTTGTATTTTTTAAATTGCTACAAAGTGGTCCCATAGAGAGGGCTTTGGAACCAAAATTATGTCAACGTGTGTGATAATGAGATCTTTTGAACAATGGGTCAATAGTGTGTTGCTTTGAGCTTTTTCGTTGTCATGAAAGCATAAAGGATAGAGGGATTCTGTTCAAAGTTGTGGCTGTTGTCCTCGTAGGCATAAATGCAAACAATGGGAGCATAAAGAATGCAGTAAAAATCATTTCCCTACCGGGAAGCATAAAAATTATGTCAGATGTCGTCGTTACTATTTTTGTATCTTTCATTTTACTTCATGCATGTGAGTCGACAGTGTCTTGCGTTGAGCTTTATCGTTGTCATCAAAACATGTGCGATAAAGAGATCTTTTCAACAATTAGTCGACAGTGTGTTGCTTTGAGCTTTTCCGTTGTCATGAAAGCATAAAGGATAGAGGGATTCTGTTAAAAAGTCGTGCTTGTTGTCCTTGTAGGCATAAATGCAAACAATGGGAGCATAAAGTATGCAGTAGGTACCTTTTCCCTCCCGGCAAGCATAAAAATTCTGTCAGATGTCATTGTTAATGTTTTTTGTATCTTGGGGTTATTAAAAACTATGTCAGAAAATGTTGTAGAATCCAAATTACAATGTTGCCATAGAGCAGTTAAGTAATATTGTTTCATAGAATAGTTTTAGTCTTGATGCAAAAGAGCGATCAAATTCATTGCTAGAAGATTTGTGGTCCAAGAACCTGTCACAATTAGTTTGTGTAGTTAAACTTGTTTGCATTTATACTTGTGTCTCTTGAATCTAGGAAAATGCTTGGTAGTGTTTACATGGTTTTTGCTATTAGTATCCATCGCAGTAAGAGTTGTATATATTGTCATTGTTTTAGGAAAAAACAAAGACATGTTTTTTGTTTTCTAATGAAAGCTTTTTACATGATGCAATGCTTTTGGTTGGAAGAAAAGAGGTCGTGTAGTGGTCCAGCTGTGGCGAATTCTTGAAGCAAGTAGTAGAAGGTGAGTTTCTAGAATAAACCTTCTCCTTTGTTTACAATTGCATATAGTAGACAGAGAAAAGGGTTGATTCAAGATCCTCACTATATTGATTGTACTTGTAATCATATTGTTGCTTTTTTGTTACAAGGACAATCTTTGCAAATGGGTATTGTGAGTGACATATGCTATGTGTTTCATAAAAATTAAGCAGCTGGGGTTCAAAAGTAGACCTTCGTTTCAAAAAATGAAGCTTTTAAATTTTTGATAGTTTGATTATGAAACCATATGCATACTTTGATTAAAACTACTGGCTAAAGGTACATAATTCATTAATGCAAATTCAATGGATTTAATGGCATCTGACTAGAGGCGAGGCTACTTGGATTGCTAATTAGTCTTTGAATATATAACAATTGAAAGAGATAAATAAGTATAATTATCCTTGGCCACATTTCACATTTTGACCTTTCCATCAAAGTCAATTAACAAAGTAGCAGTTAGACCTGCAAAAGGTTCGAGGACTATGCTGCTAGAAAAATAGATTATGGACAATGGCTAGACAATTTGTTCAAATTGGTTTAAGAACTTTGAAGCAAATGCATTTTTCCTTCTTTTTGCTTTCATTGTATATCTTAAGTGGTAGTTGGGTTTTGCATTGTTACAATGCATTTGGATACTTTGATTGTAAAATCATAGTTTAGATCATTTTAAGTGTTATCGATTCAAACCTTCCCTTGAAGTGCCAAGGATTCATCTAAATCTTGGAGGCAACGCACAGTTAACTATAATTTTCCTTGGCTACATTTCACATGTTGACCTTTCAATCAAAGTAAATTAACAAAGTAGAAGTTAGACCTAAAGAAGGTTGAAGAACTATGCTGATAGAAAACCATATTTTGGACAATGGCTAGACAACCTGTTGAAATTGTTGTACAGACTTTAAAGAAAATGCATTTTCCCTTTTGTTTATTGTCATTGTACATCTTAAATGGAACTTGGGTTTCGCACTCTTGCAATGAATTTGTATACTTTGATTGTAAAATCATAGTTTAGATGAGTTTAAGTGTTATTGATCTAGATCTTTCCTTGAAATACAAAGGATCCATCTGAGTCTTGTAGGCAATGTACAGTTGTCCTATAAAGAGAGCTTTGGAACCATTGAACTATCATCAAGGATAGAGGAATACTGTCAAATATTATGGTTATTGTCGTCATAGGTACATGTGAAAAATATGGAAGCATATAGAAAGCAAGTTAACTCTTCAATAATCCCATGAAACATAGTCTTTGTATGCATCCATGCATACAAGTTTCCATGTATATATGTGTACATGTAATTATGCATATATGAATGCATGTATCTATGTAGCCATGTATGTATGTGTGTATATAATAGATTACTGTTGCATTTTCTTTAAATGCTTTTTTGTGCATGGCACTTGCTAGCCATCTAGTCATATTGTGGTTGTTGTGCATATTGTTTTTAAAGATATATGAACTCAATTTTGTGAGTTATATTTCATATTGGTAAATTGGCATTTATCTGTTTTTGGAACCCATGGGAATGGCTTTGTGAATCGTAATTGTTTTAAAGTGCTTGTGAAAATGCAAATGCATAGGCTCATTGATAGCTATGTGCTTTGATGCATATATGCAAATTTATAGGATTCATTGCTATCATGTAAAGGACACATAAATATTCATTCCTTGGGCCCATGTAGTCATTTCAATATGTATCTATGCATGGGTTTGAGTAGATGCTAATTGTTCTGAGTTTTGGTTGCATGTCATTGCATTAAACAATTAAGAATAAGTGCTAGGTAGTTGAAGTAAAATGACCCCATTCAGTTAGCAGATCATTCATCCTTGTATTGTCCCATATCTAAATAATTAGGCAATTGTTGGTTATCCTTTAAGTACATGGCAAGTCAACGAAACAAAATAAAAATGATTGCAATAAGCCTTGTGTGCATTTAAACTATTAATCAAAGACAATTAACAAACTAGCCCTGGAATACCATGTTTGTGTTAATGTGTTCAATACCATGTTTTTATGCATAGATGTATATGGATGCTATGAGTTGTGATTTCTACCATTGGGTTGCGTTTACTATTGCTTGCACAACCAAGCAATATGCAAGTACAGTTCATAGTTCGTTGCATGCAGATACATTCAAGGACAAATACTAAGCAAGGTTGTTAGCATCCTGATAAGGAAGATGATGGATACATCAAATTAATGTATGTCACAACATCTTATAAACAATAATTCCTATCAAACACAGATGAAACCTTTTCATTTTAACGAAAAATTCAAATAAACAATACTAAATGTAGTTTAAAATACAAATTTATAATCAAAGTGTGCAACTGTCTAAAAGCACTATGAAACCTTGCTTGCATTTCTTGTTTCAAACAAACTAAAAACTAAAAAGCAATATTACTTAACTGCTCTATGGGAACAATGTAATTTGGATTCTACGACATTGCTTGGCATAGTTTTAAATACCTCCATGATACAAGAACAATAACGATGACATTTGACAGAATTTTTATGCTTGTGAGCAAGAAAAAGGTTTCTACTGTATTCTTTATGCTTTCATTGTCTGCATTTATGCCTATGAGGACAACAACCATGAATTTTAACAAAATCCCACTATCCTTTGTGCTTTCATGAGAGCAGAAAAGCTCAAAGCAATAGACTGTTGACTCATAGTTGGAAAGCTCTCATTATCGCACACGTTGACATAATTTTGGTTCCAAAGCCCTCTTTATGGGACCACTTTGCAGCAATTAAAAAAATACAAACTCTATAGGGCTCACATGCATAAAGTAAAATGAACAAGAGGGTTTCTACACAATACATATGAAATGCAGATGAAACCTTCGTATTTCAACAAGAAATTTGAATAGATAACAGTAAGAGTAGTTTCATATATGGATTTATGCCTATGAGCACAAGAACCATGAATTTTAACTGCATCCCTCTATCCTTTATGCTTTTATGACAATGGAAAGGCTCAAAGCAGCACACTATTGACTCACATGCATGAACTAAAAAGTAGTTTAAAATATGGGTTTATGGCTATGAGGACAACAACCACAACTTTTAACATAATCCCTTTACCCTTTATTCTTTGATGGCAACAGAAAAGCTCAAAGCAACCCACTGTTTACTCGTAGTTCAAAAGCTCTCCTTATCACATGTGTGTACATAATTTTGGTTCCAGAGCCCTCTCTATGGGACCACTTTGCAGTAGTCAATAATATACAGACTTTATAGGGATCACATGAATTAAGTAAAATGGACAAGAGGATTTCTACATAATACCTATCAAACACAGATGAAACTTTTGCATTTCAACAAGAAGCTTGGATAAATAATACTTATAGTAGCTTAAAATGTGAATTTATATTCAAAATATAACAATGTCTTAAAGTACTATGAAACCCTACTTGCATTCCAAATATGCATACCAAATATAGAAGCATAGGCTAAAACATTTAAACTATTTGACAGAATTCCTCAAAGAAATGTTGGCTCTTGGTATGTAGTGAGTGCAAATTATGCAAAGGAATATTTGTCAGAGAAGGCTTCTTGCAAGCAATCAAGCAAATCAGCCAAATAGCTGATCAAGCTAACTGTGAATGAAGTTACTTGACTAGTCAATGAAACTAGTTCAATGATAGATCAGTTTTCTTGAATAGTTAATAATAGATAATTAATAAACGTACACGAAACCAATTAAACCAATCATGGCCATTCATATGCAAAAAAGAGGAATTTTCTTGAAAAAGCTTTATAGACAAGGAAGCAAATACAATTGCTAAGTGGAAACCCAAATGACAAAATCCTTGCCAACATCTTCCTTTCTGTTTCTTGTGCTACAAATATTCAATAAGCTGTAACTGTCCACATTAATATGTATCTGTGCATGCAGTCATCGATATATGTATCTATGCAGCTTCTATACATGTATATTTAAGCATCTATGTATCCAGCTATGCATCTATCTACCTATCCATATAAATATGTTTCTATGTATTCTTCTACCTATAGATGCATCCATGCATATATGTATCTATGTTTCTATGTGCAAATGTATATAGGCATCTATCCATGTGTGTGTCAATGTAACTATGAATACATCTACCCATAGGTACATGTAACTATGCATCTATTGATACCATGATATATGTCCACATCCATGTATCTATGGATGCATGTATCAAGTGCCTTGGGCCCAGGTCTTGATTCTACAGCAACAACATCTCCTGTGACTACACAGATGTGCAGAATAACAAAAAATGAAGCACTCAAAGTAATTACAATTTATCTCTAGTCGCTAAAATCTATATTACATGATAAACAAGTAAGAACTTTTTGGTACATGAAGGTCATGAACATTGAACCAATAGTAGGACAGTCACCACAACATTTAAGTTAACCTATGGTGCAAATTCTCTTTTCCATTATCAATTTTATTCCCAATTTCATCCATGAAGAACTTTGTCAACCTGTAGATCCTGCTATTAGCTATCACTTTGATCCATGATTTCCATTTCTTCTATCAATGAATTGCATATCTTTGGTCCATGAAGAACTTCTTGAACCTCTGTATCCATGAATTCTATATCTTTGAGGATATTCTTCATGGATGAAATTGGGAATACAATTGATAATGCAAAAGAGAGTGTTGAGCATAGGTTTACTTAAGTGTTGTGGTGACTGTCACACTGTTACTTTAACGTTCATGACCTTCATCTACTAAAAAGTTCTTGCTCATTTATACCTTGTTATTTAAATATGTGATATTGCATTGCATATATCTCATTCTCTTCACCTTGAAATCTCGATACTGAAATAGAGTAATAGAAAGTAATCAAGTAATTATAGTAACACAAAATAATTCCAACAAAAACTAATCAAGAGTAATACAAAATACTTTTAAACACCCTGTGTGTTACATCTGTCAGTGAGTTGTTGTTTTTACAACATTGTGTGTTTTACAGCCTACAATTTAACAAAACAGTACTCAAAAAATTAAACAAAAATAGATACAAATTCTAAATTCATTCAACTGTAGTGTTTGAAAAGACTAATGGAAACTCAAATTCAATGTTTTAGTTTCCATTTTTCATTTAACAAGTCTTCTAGCATCCTAATCAGATTCACTCTTTACATTTTATTTCTTTACTTTTCTGCCCTTATTGGAATGGCAGGGGAATCATATGTGAAGCCACTGAATGACCCTTCCATGATTTGGTGGAACTGGTGTGCAGTGATTTCATGAAAGCTCAAGTATCATAGTATATGTAGCATAACAGCTAATTAGTCCATCTTGCATTTTGCTGGTGACAATTTAATTTGTCTCGTCTGTCTCTGAACCATTGATTAAAGTCAATTAACAAATGAGTCAATCTTGCACTTGAATCATGCAAATTAAGTCAATTCTATCACTAATCATAGTAATAGTAAACAAATGCTTATTAGATGATGTCATTGTTGAAATCCTATTTGCATTTCCTGTTTGCATGTGCCTGATTTAAACATTTAATTATTGCCTCTTGATAATGGAATGAAATGAACTTGGACAAATGGAAATAAAATGACCCCATGGAATTGGAACATCTATGTTTACATGGCTTAAACATGATAACAGACTTGCGTGCATGAGACCTAGTTGAAACTCAAATGTCATATTGTGTGTAGCATATTAGCTAGTTAGCTTAACATGATAGCTTTCATGCAAGTTAATTCAGTGATCAATCAAGCTGATTGGCTAATGAATTAATTGTGTTCCACAGTTGGTCACAACTAATTATTGGTAAAGCTATAAATTCCATAGATGGAATGATATGAATAAAATTCTAGTTTCTGGTTTTCCTTGAGATGCAATAAAAAAACTGCTATAAAGGCATAAGACAAGGTTGTGTAACATATTGCCATTCCTTTATCTAATTTCTTTGGACACAAATGCTTTACACATTTGATTGCAACAGTAACATGTCTACGAAAATGGGACAGTAGAGATCATAGTTCAATAGTTTTTAGTGTGTGTGTATATGTATCCTGATACATATAAGCTTGATCTGGTGTTTATGAAAACAATTCCTATGTGCAGTGGAAGAGCTTATTAGTGTTACTATATGTGATATACATATAACATGGTAAATTAGTACAAGCCTAGAGTGATAGCAAATCAATTAAACCAACCATGGCTATTCATATGTGAAAAAAAAAAGTAGCTTCTTGAAAAGGCTTTATAGCCAAGTGCATGTAGAGATATCGCAAGATATGCATGAATCGATATATGCATGAATGCATCTATGGATACATAGATACATAATGAAATGGAGAAAAAGACACATTTATATATGCATAATTTGATTAAAACTAGTGGCTGAAGGTACATAGTTCATACAGACAAAATTAGTGAATTGAATGGCATCTGACCAAAGGGGGGACTGTTTGAATTGCTAAGCAGTCTTTCAATCAAAGTCAATTAACAAAGTAGCAGTCAGACCTAAAGAAACTTGAAGGAATATGAGGATAGAAACTGTACATTTTAAATGAAAGTCAGGTTTTTCATTGTTACAATGTATTTGTATACTTTTCTTATAAAATCATAGTTTAGATCATTAAAAGTGTTATGCATTTGAATCTTTTCTTGAAATACGAAGGATTCATCTAAGTCTTGGAGGCAATGCACAACTATCCTATAGAGAGAGCTTTGGAACCAATGAGCTGTCATATATACATGTGTACATGAGTCCATAGATGCATATATACATGTATCCATGCAAGTTATTTATAGATGCATATATACATGGATATGTCTATGCAATTCATAGGTGCATATATACATAAATCGAGGTATACATGTACCCATAGATACAGTCATACATATATAGACAGATGCATAAAGAGATTATAAGATATATGTGCAAATCGATATATGCATGAATGCACTTATGGATACATAGATACATTATGAAATGAAGAAAAAGACATATTTATATGTGCATTTATTTTGAGAGTTTGATTCTGAATCCATATGCATACTTTGATTAAAACTAGTGGCTAAAAGTACACAATTTATAGCTGGTGTATTTTGATTTTTGGACTATTAGTATCCATTACACTATCACTGTCATCAATTGCAATTATAATTTTGGCAGTTGTTTGCACAAATGTGTTTTCATGCATTGTGAAACCCAACTTGTACTTCTAGGATAAAATGAAGCAAAATAAATAAAAGTAGCAATTTGTTGCCTTGAGTAACTTGTTTCTTGGTATTCATTCAACGAGCGCAGATGCGTTTGCTCTATGACTGTAAACGTCCACTTTTTATTGGTAAAAGCTGTCAATTTTCTAGCCTATGTCTTTGCTTAAATTTATTTGTATATGTCATCTTGTTCCAGACTCTCATTAAATAAAGGAATCTCCATATTCTACCAGCAAAGAAAATGCATTAATGTCAAAGGAGTTTGAAATTCAAGATAACAAACCTAATAGCACTCACTTGGATAAACTGTTTTCTATCGTGACAATTTTATTGGCCTGTAGCGTCAAGGCAAGAATACTTATACATTTGGTTCAAATGATTTTATTAGTTCCTGCTGGTAGGAAAAAATACTTATGCATTTGCATGGAATGCATTTAACTGTCAGCATTGACCAAACACATTTCGCCATTTAACATGTTACTTATTTTTTTGTATAGTTTGAATTTGGAGAGCTATTTTGTATACTGGAAAATTAGCATTTATCTATTTTTCTATTCATCCAAGTAGCTTTAAAAATCATTTTCATTTTGAAAATTTTGGGAAAATGCGATTGCATAAATTGATTAAGTAAATTTAAGCAAAGGCATAGTTTAAAAGTTGGTGGCTAGAGGTACGCAATCCATGAATGCAGATTAAATGCATTAAAATATCAGGAAATTGCGAGTGCAAAAATTGATTGATTAAAATTAAGCAAAGGCATAGTTTATCAAGGTTGTAGGTAGATGTACGTAATGCATGAATAAAAAATAAATGCATTGAATGGCATGTGGCTCAAGGTGAAGGTGCTGGGATGGCTTGGATGCCATGCGTGGCTAGGGTACTTTGGTCATTTAATATAGAGTTAAGTTACTTGGTATGCATTTCTATTACTTTGCATGTGTTGTTTTTGTCAGTGCATGTATGTATGTATGCATGTTTCTATGTGCACTAGCATTTACCTGTGTGCATATCTATGTAGACATTTGTAGATGCATGTATGCATATATGCATGTGACTCTAGATATATCTATGCATACATGTATTTATGCATATATGTATATCTGTATAGATGCATCTATGTGTATATGCATTTAATCACATGGATGCATATATGTTTATGCCCGTTGATGCATTAATCTGTCTTTACATGGATGTATCTATACATATATATACATATGTATACATATATGTGTGTGTCGATGTGTCTTCGCTACAGAAGAGTTTACAGTGACAGGGCAAAGGTTGTCATGGTTCCAAAAAAGGACACTTCAAGACAAGCTATTCCAGGCAATAAATAGTTTCTTTCATCAGTTTTCTTTTATTTTAATGTCCATGAGCACATTGGGTTTCACAGTGCTCAGCCTATGCTGTTCTTCAAACCCTAGTTCCTTAGACATGCAATTGTCTTTTGTCCATTGTAGAATGTGAGCTCTTAACAATAACTTGGTGCTTATATGCTCTCTAAATATTACATATCTTCAATTATTGCAGAACTGTACCCTAGTGCAAGCTTTTAAGTGACTGTTCTATTAACATGTTCCATAATAGGACCTTACAAAAAATATGAGCACAATGTGTTAAGAGTACTTTACAAACTGTCAACCAAATACGATTTCCAGATATAAGCCTGAACTGCACAATTGCTTTCATCTCTCTCATTGTCATTAAAGCATAAAGCAAAGAGGTTTTTTCCGCAACTTCTACTTTTTTGTACCTTTACACGATAATTCACTTTATTCATTAATGAATCAAATTATCTTAATTAATTCATTTTCTTTTTCCTTTTGTCATTACATATCTAATTAATTACATAACTGCTGAATAGTATTTATATTCATAATAATTAAAACAAAGAAATAATTATAACTATCCTTGTGTACATTTGGCCAATCAAACAAAGGCAATTAAAAAATATGATTTCACTTATTCACTGATAGTATTGGTATACAATTTCCTTGAAAAGTCTTGAAAAAGAGGATTACTCAAACACCAATAAGGATTCTGATTTGTAACATTCTTTTCCAAATCATCTTCATTCAATAGGATTTTGTGGCATACATTAATTGGATGTATCACATCATCTTTCTTATCAGGATGCTAACAACCTTGGTTTGTATTTCCCCTTGGGTGTATCTAAATGTTGTTAGTTATGAATTCTACTTGCATGTGGCTTCATTGCACAAGTAATAGTAAGTGCTACCTAACAGTAGAAAAATAAACTTATGCATATGGTAATGAAATGACCCCATTTAGTTAGAAAATCAATATTTACATCGCTTTCACTGTTAAGTGATAGTCATTTTGGCATTAAACAATAGCTAAAAACTGTTTTTCACCAGCACTTAATAGTGCTAGCACAAGTCTGTGTTGTTTTTTGGCTTTGTATTGATTTGTTGTCGCGGCCTATTTACACTTTCTTAGGCACTTAAGCAAATATGGGATCTATTCCATTGATTGCTGTTAAAGAGCTTATACCAACATTGCAATAACAAAATTACCCTAGTGCATGCATATGCAAAAAAATGTTCTATATTATAGGGTGCACAAATAGCAGTAAGTATTTAGAAATTATAAAATGCAATTTGCATTCTAAGAAACAAAAGTTCTTACTTGGATCGTTTCTTATTCAAATGAAACTGCATAAGAATTATGTTTTGTTTTTATGAATAGCATAGTATATGTCACTCACTGTACTCATTTGTCTAAATTGTCCTTGTGACAGGGATTAATGCTTTCAACTGTATTTAAACAATCACGCACAAACTACACTGGGAAAAATTTCTTGTTCCTATCACAATTTGGACATTTTCACAAGTATACTTGATCATTTGATAGCATATTACAAGGTCAATTTTTGAAATTGTTTTTTTGCTTTTCTTGAAATGCAATTGAAATTCTACAATATAATAACTGCATAAAGTTATTTTTCATGTATTCATTTTTCCATCTTGTATTACTCATTTCTTTGAACATAAATGATTTAGAGGACTGTTTCTACATATAGAAACAGGAAAATGCATTTTACACAATTGCAATAGTAATTTGTCTTCGAGCAATAGAGCAGGTTTTGCTTATGTCTTAATTAGTTATACTTCCTCTATACAATATCCATATAATAGAATGAGCTGCTAGCATCCAATTTTTAGACCTTGTTTGCAGTTTCAAATAGCCTTTTGAGTCATAAGTCTCTGTTTTATGTGAACTGGTTTTTTCCTACATGCATTTAAGACAGCTTTTTTCATACAACTGCTTATATCTATGGCAAGTTGCTATGCAATGTGCAAGTTATCATATGTTTTTTTTTCCTGTTTTACAAATAAATGCTTACAAAGTTAATTTCAAATGCTAACATGGCACGAGTACAATGAATGGTGTACTACGTCACTCATAGACATGATGCAATATTTTCCATGGTGTTGTTTACATGCAAAATGACATTAACCACAACTTTTTTTTTGCTCACATTGCTAATTACACTGTGTGCTTTAAACTTCTGAAGTAAAAGGAAACTGAGGAAAGAAACTATTTATTGCCTCAAGTAACTCATTTCTAGTTCTGGATACTGTAACTATAACAAAGTCTGCTCAATCACTATAAACTCTCCCAGAACAAAGACTTCTAGAATAGAAAAATAATGTGCACAAAGTAATTGTCATGCTTAACAGCTGACTTAAGTCTATAACACACGGAAAAAGCAACCTCGCTATACATGTTCACCAAGCCATTCCAGCAGTTTCTCATCCACCCGCATGCTATTTAATGCATTTACTTTGCATATATGCACTGTGCGCCTGTACTTTTGAGTTTCAATCTCTTCTTTTAATTGTTTAATCAATCTATGCCTTCACTTTTGCTTAATGGGCCTATGCCTTTGCATTTTCCTCAAATTTTTTAAACACAAATGATCTTAAAAGCTATTCTGACAAATAGGCAAAGCCATAGATCTTCTTTGATCAAATAATGCTTTTGCATTTCCCTGATTTTCTTAAAATAGAAAAAGAATTATAAAACTTTTCTCTACATGCCACTTAATTCATGTTTATCTGAATTGCTTCTAAAATCATTTGTTCTTTGAAAAAAATCACTCTCTTACAAGTACATAGAAACAAAGGAATACAATTACACAAAACATTTAGATACCATAGACTGAGATTGGCAATGTGAGCAAAAAGATTCTTGTCAACCAATTGGTGCATGTGAACAAGGCTACCTGAAAATATTGTTTTGTGTTTGTGGCACTAAAAGTATACATCATGCATTGTACTCATTTATCCACTTTGCCAATGTAACAGGAATAAGTACATACAATCCTGTTGGGGGACAATGGATATCAAGGTCAAGTTGAAGAATTAATACTATTTTCCCCTTGTGCTTCTATTAAATTGTTTGTTGTGTGGTATGTTACATAAGCTTCTGCTACAACTCAAGATCCATTTTCCAACATATGTAGAGATTATTAGCTTCCAAGATCCTTAAGAACATGATTAATTCTCTCAAATGCTATTGAGTAAAAGCACATAGGCGACGATGCAAATAGTTATAGATTTTGTAATCTGGATACTGGTACTAGATGCTATTCATACCCAACATTTGCTATTCCCAAACACATTAGGTTACACGAGTAACAAATAAAATGATAGACATTGACACCTATGAATTAACAAAGCGCCCCCAAATATCAAACATTGACTACGTGCTTAAGGGCGAGGGACTTTGCAGATTGAGTGCTTTTGCATACAATGTTGGTGATTGTTTGTTTGATTCATTAGAGCTATTTCTTAGCAATCGTTACACATCAATTCAACTACGAAATGGAGTTATAGATTATTTCTTGAATTGCCTTCAAAACAAGGACAAAGAAGCTATAAAATCATACAACTATGAACTAGACCCTGATACTCTATATACGTTGCACAAACATATTTCCGCAGAATGTGCTTATCTGCAAAGCCACAAGCAGACTGCACAGAAAGTGGATTGTGGGGTGACCTATTTTGCATTAACTGGATATCCAAATGGTTGAATATACAAATATCCCTTTGGTCAAGAACAATAGCAAGAAGGTACTTACAGTTCAATAGTTCTGATTACACGAAATCAGTCTCTATACTATTTCATGACATGGATTCTTTAAATGGACACTTTGAACCATTGCTAGCAATTGAAACACAAAACATAACTTCAAGACAGTCCATAAGTTCACATGAAATTAAAAAACTTTGCACAGAGCATCCTCAAATATCAAACATTGACAATGTCCTTAGAGCTGAAGGCATTTGTAGATTAAGCACATTTGCATACAATGTTGGTGACTATTTGTTTGATTCACTTCAAGTGCTACTTAACAACTAGTACACCTCAACTCAATTACACAATGGAGCTATAGATTATTTTCTAGCTTGTTTTCAAAAGAAGGACAAAGAAGCAATTAAATCATATAATAATGAACTAAATCCTACTACTCTATACACATTGCACAAAGTACATGACCAAGAAACATACTTCCGCAAGATGCGATTGTCCGCACGCCCGTGCATAGACCACAGGGAGCGTGGATTGTGGGGCAACTTATTTTGCATTCACTGGATATCTAGATGGTTAAAAATACAAATCAGCCTCTGGTCGTTGACAACATCAAGGAAGTACTTAGATTTCAATGATTTTAGATATACAAAATCAGTCTCTATACTGTTCCATGATACAAACCCTTTGGTTGGACATTTTGAGCCGCTTCTAAGAATCGAAGCCCAAAATCTAGCTATCCCATGCTCTACAAGCTTACTCCAACTAAAAAAGTTGATAAGAAATCGTCCACAATACAAAAAAACTTGCTTGAATAGGCCACATGCTTTGGCTAAAAACAAGGAAAATTTGATACCATTTGTCATAGCAGACAATTTAAAACATAAATCAACAATAAGACTTAATCACTTGAAGAACTTGATTAGAAAAGAAAAACAAAAAGAAAGTGTACCTAGCAGCCCAAAGAAAAAAAAAACATTGACACCAATAGAAATTTATAGAACAGCAATACAAGATACACCAAAATATGCATGTGCAATTTGCCAAGTGCTTTGTCTGAACAAGGACATCAGGATTTTCAAAGAAAAACAAAAAAACTTATACTGCAAGCTACTGCCATCAGAGTCCTTACAATTCATAGATTTCATATGCAATGTATGCTACTTTGCATTGAAACAGTCCACTATTCCAAAGTATGCTACGCCACAGAAAATAAGAACTAATAGACCATTGTGCTATGTACAAAATTTAACTCATCTAGAAGAATGACTTGTGTCACTTAGAATTGCGTTTGCACAAATTTGGGAACTAGGGTTCAAAAGGTCTCAAATAGGCCTAACAGGTTCTATTATAAATGTCTCTGTTGACATGAACATTGTACAAAAAGCATTACCACAATCAATTAACAACACACAAACAATTGTTGTTTCATTGAAAAGATGCTTGACATACAAAAATGCATTTCAAAAAGGCATGGTGCGCCCAAGCGTCATCATGCAAGCTTTGACTCAATTAACAAGGACTCCATTATACAAAATGCACGGAGTATGCATAAACCAAGATTGGCAAGAAGTTCTCCAATGCACTGAAGAAAATGAAGACAATAGTCCACAAAATACAAGTGAAACAGAATCAGACAGTGAAATGGAAAATGAGAACCCATCAGACACATTGATACATGGATTCACTGAGTCTAGATGTATCCATAACATGGAGGACAAGATTATTGAAATTGCACCTGCAGAGAACAAGTATCCAATTGGAATATTTAAGGACATCTATACTGAAGAAATGAATTTTCCAACTTTATTCTTTGGCAAACCACGTGACAATGACATTGTAAAAAACTTTACCTATCAGAAAATAGTACGCTAGGAGCTGTTACAGTCACAAAGACACTTTGCATACCATACAACAAACATTTTCTTCAAAGCTATAAAGGTACTAATACAACAAGTACTATCTACAATGACAGTAAGAATCCGCAAGGGCCAGTTAAAAGGGCGAAAGCTATTTGCGAAAGACGTTAAACACAAACCAAACCTAGAAAAAATTCTAAAATCAGATATTGGATATGTTGATTTCAAAAGAATAAGAATCTCTCCAAACTATTCACAACAACTTAAGAAAAATGTATTTGCTATGATTTGACAACTAGGACCACCAACATTTTTCCTCACTTTCTCTAGCGCTGAGCAAAATTGGGATGCACTAATTCAAACATTACAAGAGCTGCACAATCTACACCAATCAGCACAAAACCATCAAGAATCTAATCATCCAACACACATTGACAAATTTGAACTAATCAAGAAAGATCCTATCACTTGTGCACGTTACTATAAACATAGAATCAATGCAATTAAAAAATTGATACTTATAGATGACTATTTCTTTGGAAATGTCATTGATTTCTTCTCAGTCACTGAGTTCCAAAATCGAGGAAACGAACATGATCATTTCCTCATATGGGTTAAAAATGCACCAATTTACACAGAAAAAACAACACGGACATCACAGCTTTTGTTGATAAGTATATTACTTGTGACACTGAAAATTTGGAATCTCCTCTGGCAATGCTGCACAAGCACCATCATACAAAGAAATGCAAAAGATCAAGAAAACAATTTTGTAGGTACAATTTTCCTTTTCCACCGATGCAAAAGTCAACTATACTTTTACCAATACTCGAAAAGACTGAAGCGATAACTGCAAATGCCACTAAAATCTTTTCAAAACTCCAAAAAGCAAACTATGACAAAACATTCACTTTTCAAATGTTCTTAAAAGAATTAAACTTAAGTGACAATGAATACATTCAAGCTTTAAGCTCAACATTGAATAGGCCTACGCTTTTTTTACAGAGAAAACCATCACAAATATGGAACAATAGTTTTTCAAGGAAAATTCTAGATCTTTGGAGGGCTAATACAGATGCACAATTTGTCCTAAATGCATATGCTCCTACTATGTACTGTAGCTCATATATTGTAAAAGTAGACAAGTCAATGACATATGCATTCAAAAGAATACGTAGAGATCACAAGCAAGACAATATTGATGCAATCTGAATGGTGAGTAAACTTGGCAATGCCATGCTTAACTTGCAACAAATGTCATCACAACAAGCTGCACATATTGTTTTGTCATTGCCATTAAATTACAGTTCAAGAAAATGTATATTCATTGATACATGATCCGACAATGATCGCACATTCATACTCAAATCTGTAAAACAATTGAGCAATGAGCCAGATGAATCAGAAAACGTTCTTGCAAGATCTATTATAGACTATTATTTAAAATTCCCTGAACCAATGATGGACATATGTCTTGTAGAATTTGTTTCAAGATACAATAAATACGGTGCTCCAATTGAGCCAAAGGCCAAACCCAATATGATACGGTTTATTAATTTCAACAAACACTTTGATATAGAGAATCATTGTAGAGAGCAATTTGTTCTCTATGTTCCATTTATCATTAATGAACATACGCTCAAACAAAACTTTGACTCTTGGGAACATGCATACATGTACCATGGACAAACCATTCAAACAAATAGTGCAAAGTTCATCCACAACACAAACTCCGCATGGGGTGACATTGACAAAGCTATTAATGATGTTCAGTCTCTTGAAGATGAAAAGCTCATTGACCTGCCAATGCAAACAAAGCTTTCCCATAAAGAACTATATGACATTCAAATAGACCTTCCAAACATAGGTCATTCTAACCCAAAGACTACGTACTCCAATGGATTTGAAATTACAAAGCACCCACAGATTACAGATAACAATGAATACTACAAATTAAGACGAATGTTAAATAAAGAGCAACAATCAATTGTTAAGGATGTTCTCATTAAAAAGATGAGAAATCCACAAAAGCCATTGCACTTGTTTTTGACTGGAGGAGCTGGAACAGGAAAGACTTTTATAGCAAAAGCCATTTACCAAGCTCTCATTCACATGTATAGCAATTCTGTTGACAATAATCCAGACAAACCCAAGGGCTTATTAACTACATATACAGGTAAAGCAGCATATAACATAGGCGGATTCACATTACATTCAGCATTTCACATACCTTTTAATACATCAGAATTCCTGCCACTGAACACTAAAGTACTTGACACTATGTCAAAGCACTATGATCAATTGCACATATTTCTTATAGACAAGATATCATTAGTTGGCTCAACATTTTTATGGTATATTGATAGAAGACTACGAGACATAATGCAAATTCCTACAACATACTTTGGAAACCTTGACACCATATTTTGTGGTGACCTCTACCAGGCACAACCTGTCCTTGACTCTGTGGTTTTCGAAAGTAGGCCTACTCCAATTGAATTAATGCCTTATAGTTTCTGGAAAGACCACATAAAATGCTATTCATTAGTGACTACCATGAGACAAAAAGATGAAATATTTATTTCAATCCTTAATAGACTACGAGTAGGAATTCAGACAACTCATGACATAGACTATATCAACAAAATTTTCTTTCATCCTGTACCATTAGATCCATTGCTTCCACACCTTTTCTATAGGAGAATAGACGTTGAAGCACATAACAGCAAAATGCTATCAATCATTCCAACCCAAATGATTGTGCTGGATGCGATAGATGAAGTTAATGAGGACCTTAATGCAATACGAGTGTACAGTCACACAACAACACTCCCATCACAAATATGCTTGAAACCAAACATTCTTGTTGAGCTTTATGCAGGCAATTACAATGTTCAAGATGGCCTTGTCAACGACTCAAATGGAATTTTTAAAGCATATACATCACAAAACGATATTGATATTATCTGGATTAAATTTAATGACCCATCAATTGGACATCAGCAGTGCATGAAACTAGCACACTGCTATTCTACTATCATTGACAAAGATTGGGTGCCTATACTGCGCATTGCTAGGTCAATGCAGAAAATAACAATAAACAAGAAAATTACAACTAGAAAACAATTCCCAGTACAAGTAGCATGTGCACGAACCATACATCGATCCCAGGGATTAACAATGGAGGCCTTGGCTTTTGATCCCACAGGCATTAGACAACATGGACTAACCTATACAGCTCTATCACAAACAAAATCAGTAGAATCATTATTCCTATTACAACCTTTAACTTCAAAAAACTTCAAAGTCAAAGACAAAATACAACTAGAAATGTCTCGTCTTCAGACATGTGCACAATGGAAACTTGATAATCTAAGCACATGCTCAAAAAACAAATCACATATGCTCCTATGTACATTGAACACTCGTAGCTTGAAAGCACATTCAAAAGACATTGTCAATGACTATAGCATAATGCAATTTGATATCTTGTGTCTCCAAGAAACACATATGCATCCCTTTGAGCTAAATACCTTGCTACAAAATTTTGATATCTCCTCTGTACATAACATCCATGGCATAGCAACTTTAACAAAGAAACATTTACTCTTGTCAAAAACAACACACCATGAAACCTCAAATATTGAAGCTATCACATTAACAATAATGCTATCTAATAATGAACTCAATGTTTGTAATATTTATGCAAGACCTGCAACTACCATAGATGAAGTAATCAAAATCTTGCAAATAATTATTAGGTCCCCAAATTCAAAAAAAATGTTGTACATTTTAGGCAATTTTAATGTCGACATGTCTTCAGAAAGCAGAAACAAAAAAATGCTTCACAGTTATATGCAGCAGAACAACATACAATTTGTGTTGAACCAACAACCTAGCACAGGCAACTCAGTCATTGATCACATTTGCTCCAACACGACTACAAATATATGCTCTTTCTATATATCAGAAGCATATTGGACTGATCACAATCCAATTTTCCTAAAATTGCATATTGCACAATAGACAAATTCAACTTTATAGAACTTATATCCTTATATGAGTTTTACGCATTGCAATGTCTTTTCCAATACTATATCCATTATTTGCAGGAGATCTATGGATGAAACTAAAAGGTAGTCAAAGCAAGTGCAATCTACACAAGAAGAATCAGCACAACGGTTAAGTGCTCATAGTATTATTCCTTCATATTCATTTGCCAAAATCACAAATATTCAAATAACATTGCTCCAATTCTTTGCAAGACACCAAAAGATGTGTCAAAAAGACAAGCCAAACAGGTGCAAGTTGCACAAGAAGAGTCAACACAACGGTAAAGTACTTTGTTCTACATTGTACCTCCATTTGCCCAACTTGTTAATATAAAATTAGCATTCAACTGACATTATCCTTGTTCCTTGTAGCACAAGAGTGAAGAAACCTAGGATTGTTTCAATAGAACAGCTAAATGCAAGAAGAGCTGGGGACACCTTCCAAGGTGATGTCCTTGTTGTCTACAAAGCAACATTGGACAAGGTTAACAAAACACAGGAAATGCTACGTGCTGATCTGACAGATCACAAAGCAGAAATGACAATCACATTGAATGTTAGTGGAAACCTTGTGTATAAACATGAGCCTAAAATAGTCCCAAGATCAGCTATTTCAATCTCAAATTTTCAAATTGCACCTAGGACAGATTATGACAGAGGTGACTATGATTGCATTCTGATTTTAACAGACATTAGCATCATTGAAAACATCCCTCGCCTCTGTCAAGAGTAAAAATTCATCCCAAGTATGACTATCAGCCAATTGCTTACAACTTTTAATGAATACCCAGCTGGCACAATAGCTGCACTGGTAGTTGGTGCCAGGAAAATGGGTTCCCAATTTGCAATTGACATCAAAGATGGCCACACTGACATAGACAGGGCATAGGTATTTCAGTCTACATAACTTTTACCTCTTCTTTCAGTTTCAAGGTTTTCATGTTCTACAGTGGCCTCTATAACAATTTCCGTAACAAAATCTAATCCTCTCATTGAATTGCAGCTGCTATTATGATCAACATATGAGCAACAATTCTTTGCACTTGAAGACCAATTACATACAAATAAAACACCTGCATTGCTTTTCAAGAATGTTGTCAGAAAAATAGACCAAAAGAACACATTCCATACATGTCGATCAACATTCATCTATACCTTGAATGACAAAAGAAGCTTGGAAAAACTCAACAGCCTACTGCACTCAACTTTCAAGGTAACAACATTCTTCTTAAATAAATCTAGTGCATCTAAACTTGTTTTTTTGTCTCCTCTAACAGTTTTGAACCATATTCTATAGGTTTCTGGAACTTTAAAAGCAGTAAATGTATTTTCCAATCCATTTCATGCATGTTGTCCAAAATGCAAATTCAAATTTACTGCTTATGGCACACTCCAAGAGAAAACTGCTCACTGTAAACAGTGCAACTAGCAAGTAAATTATACTTTTTGATTACAACTTAAAACTATTATAACAACTTATGACAATCAAACAATTCAGTCTTCAATTGACCAGGCCACCATGCACCGTCTATTGCCCACACTGCAAAGGCTCAGCTATGAAGACTATATCAAGGACAAATCAGCAGTCATATTCATCTTACGGGACTTCAGTGCTGAAGGACATTTTAGCCTTGACCAAAACAATGCCATCGTTGAAGCCATTTGCATTGACAAATAGACAAGAAACATCACCAGAAGGTAATAAAGTCATTCATATGTACACTTTCTCTATTTTCAACAAGCACCTCAAATCACTATCCATACAATCTATGTTTCTAATACATAGCATTTTGTTGCCTTTACAGGAAACTAGGAATAGAGGACCACAGATTTACATTGTTCGGAATGTGACTTTGTTGCCTTTCCATGCTCCAAGAAACTAAGAATAGAGGAGCACAGATTTACATTGTTCAGACTTTTACTTTTTTGCATTTCCACGCTCCAAGACATTTCACTGGGCCTCATATGTTAAAGACAATCTTGCTTTTAAAATACTTTATTGCTATTATACATTTAGACACTTCTATAGGTTACTATGTTAAAGTCTTTTAGAATATGGATGTCTGAAACTCTTATTTTGTTTTTGCACCTACCAAGACAATGGTTCACTATGTACATCTGACATATATGTTCAATAATTATTATCTGTCCATGCATAATGCTATTCAAACTATATAGTTTAAATGTTCCCTTTTGCATTCTATCCTTCCTAGCTTTTCCAATATTTGCTTTGTGATTCTTACGTTCCCAAGAATTTATGGTGACCAAGTAGAAGTTGTTATGATTGCACACTCTATACCCATTAACAAGCTACTTGAGACAATACATGGTTATTTTTGTTTAGCTTTTATCATTTTTTATGCTATTATTGTAACGAAGTCTTGCGCCTGCTTTAATGCATTGTAATTTATAGTGACTTTTCCATCATGCATTCTAATGTATGGCGTACACTCTTGTATACACAAATCCATATGTTGCTTAAGCTGCATATGTGAATATTTACATGTATATATGCCTCTATGTCCATATGCACATATGTACATATTCATGTGGCCATGTATACATCTAAGCTTCTATGTATCCCTGTATGCAACTGCATGTACATGCGTCCATTTACTTATGGATCTGTCACTTTAGCCTTGTACCAATTTATTATGTTATATGGATATTGCATATAGTAATACTAATTAGCTATTTCAATTGTACATAGCAATTGTATTCATGAATGCCAAATCAAGCTTATATGTGTCAGGATACATATACACTCACACTAAAAACTACTGAGTTATGATCTCTATTGTCCCACTTTCGTAGACATGTTACTATTGCAATCAAGTGTGTTAAGCATTTGTGTCTAAGGAAATTAGATACAGGAATGGCAATATGTTACACAACCTTGTCTTATGGCTTTATAGTAGTTTTTTCATTGCATTTCAAGAAAACCAGAAACTAGTATTTTATTCATGTTATTTCATCTATGGCATTTACAGCTTTTCCAGTAATTATTAGAAGCATAGAGTTCAGTGTTGAATAGTTCTATTGTTCATGTGATTCCTCCAACATTGTTCATGCCAAATTCTATATGTTTCCATATTTTGCATATGTGCCTAGGAGGACATTAACTATAACAGGTCACAAAATTCCTTTTTCCTGTATGCTTTCATCATAGCAAGAAAGCTCAAAGAAATTGCAAATTCTAGGTTTTCATAACACACGCTGACAGAACACAAAAACAACACACACAAAGTAATAAAAATGCATAGCAAGTAACTTAACTCTATATTAAATGACCGAAGTATCCTGTCCATGCATGTTCACCAAGCCACTCCAGCGCACTCACCTCCAACCAGATGTCATTTAATGCATTTAATTTGCATTCATGCTTTATGCTCACATTTTCCTAATATTTTAATGCATTTTATCTGTATTCATGGATTATGTACCTCTAGCCACCAACTTTCAAGCTATGCCTTTGCTTAAATTTATTTAATCAATTTATGCGTTCGCATTTTCCCGATTTTTCAAAACAAAAATGATTTATAAAGCTACTCAGTCAAATAGAAAAATAGATATATGCTATTTTCCCAACACATAAAATAGCTCTTCACATGCAAACTGTACAAAAAAATAAGCAATATGGTCAATGGAAAAATGTTATTGGCCAATGCTACCAGTTAAAAGTATTCTGGGCAAATGCATAGGCAAATTAAAAAAACGTTCATAGAAAAGAGCTTTTCATTCTGAATCCATATGCATACTTTGATTCAAACTAGTGGCTGAAGGTACATAATCTACTGATGCAAGCTCAATGCATTGAATGGCCTTTGACTAAAAGGAACACTGTTTGCATTGCTAGTTACTCCTTGAATATATAACAAGGTTCAAGGAAAGAACTCTCATTACCACACATGTTAACATAATTTTCGTTCCAAACTTCTCTATATGAGACCGCTTTGTAGTAATCATGCATTGCGTACGTCTACCTGCCACCTTGATAAACTATGCCTTTGCTTAATTTTAATTAATCAATTGTTGCGCTTGCAGTTTCCTGATATTTTAATGCACTTAATCTGCATTCATGCATTGCGTACTTCTACCCAGCAACTTTTAAACTGTGCCTTTGCTTAAATTTATTTAATCAATTTATGCAATTGCATTTTCCCAAAATTTTCAAAATGAAAATGATTTTTAAAGCTACTCGGATGAATAGAAAAATAAATAAATGCTAATTTTCTAGTATATAAAATAGCTCTCCAAATTCAAACTATACAAAAAAAATATACATGGTTACATGTACACATATATACATGTAATCATGTATACATGGATGCATACAGAGACTATGTTTCATGGGATTATTAGAGAGTTCACTTGCTTTAAATATCATTCCATACTTTGCATGTGTGCCTATGAGGACAATAATTACAGTATCCAGAACTAGTAACCAGTTACCTGAGGCAATAAATACTTTCCTCCCTCAGTTTTCTCTTGCTTTGGAGGTTTAAAGCACACAGTGAGATTGGCAATGTGACCAAAACAAAATTGTGCGTTGCTTGCTTATTCGTTCCAAAGCTCTCTTTATAGCACAGTTGTGCATTGCCTCCAAGATTCAGATGAATATTTGGTATTTCAAGAAAAGATTCAATTCGATAACACTAAAAATGATCTAAACTATGATTTCATAGTCAAAGCATCCAAATGCATTGCAGCAATCCAAAACCCAACTTCCATTTAACATGTACAATGAAAATAAACATAACGAGAAATGCATTTGCTTCAAAGTTTTAAAAGCTATTTCGACAGATTGTCTAGCCATTGTCCAAAATATGGTTTTCTATCAGCATAGTCCTTGAACCTTCTTTAGGTCTGACTGCTACTTTGTTAATTCATTCTCATTGAAAAGTCAAATTGTAAAATGTTCCCAAGGATAATTATACTTATTTATCTCTTTTAATTGTTATATATTCAAAGACTAATTAGCAATCCAACTAGCCTCCACTTTAGTCACATGCAATTCAATGCACTAATTTTGTATCAATAAATTGTGTACTTTCAGCCACTAGTTTTAATCAAAGTATGCATATGGATTCAGAATCAAACTCTCAAAATAAATGCACATATAAATGTGTCTTTTTCTTCATTACATAATGTATCTATGTATCCATAAGTGCATTCATGCATATATCGATTTGTGCATATATCTTATTATCTCTCTATGCATCTGTCTATATATGTATGACTGTATCTATGGGTATATGTATACCTTGATTTATGTATATATGCACCTATGAATTACATAGACACATCCATGTATATATGCATCTATCAATAAATTGCATGGATGCATGTATATATGCATCTATGGACTCATGCACACATGTATATATGATAGCTCATTGGTTCCAAAGCTCTCTTTATAGGACAGCTGTGCATTGCCTCCAAGACTCAGATGAATCCTTCGTATTTCAAGGAAAGATTCAAATGCATAACACTTTAAATGATCTAAACTATGATTTAATAGTCAAATTATACAAATACATTGTAACAATGCAAAACCTGACTTTCATTTAAAATGTACAGTTTCTATTCTCATAGTCAGATGCCATTCAATGCATTAATTTTGTCTGAATGAACTATGTACCTTCAGCCACTAGTTTTAATCAAACTATGCATATATAAATGTGTCTTTTTCTCCATTTCATTATGTATCTATGTATCCATAGATGCAGCCATGCATATATCGATTCATGAATATCTTGCCATATCTCTACATGCATCTGTCTATATATGTATGACTGTATCTATGGGTGCATGTATACATTGATTTATGCATATATGCACCTATGAATTGCATACACACATACATCTATACATGTATCTATCAATATTTTGACAAATAGAAACAACTAAATGCTAATTTCCCAATTTTGATTTATCAAAATAGTACTTGTTTTCCAATATAACAAATTAAAAGTTATGTATTGACATACATTCATGCATATTGTCCATACATGCATATATGCATATATGCCTTTGTTCAGATTTGCATATGCATAAGAATACATCCTTCCATGTAAAATATGCATTTGCACCTATATCCAAATATGCATACATCCATGTATACATGTGTTCATATCTCCATCTCTCCATGTAGTTCTGTTTTCTATGTATACATGTGTTTATTGATGCATCCATATGCATATATCTGTGAATAGCTCTACGTATTTCTGTCTCCATGTATTTAATGTTCTCCACTGCATCAACATTTACATGTTCTCTTTTTAATGATCTTCCATATTTATTTTTTCCATAGTATATGCATAAGAACTTCCACTTTGCCTTCTATTGTTGCATTTCGAGGAAGCTCAAGGATCTCACTACCTTGTTCAATATGAGGGAGAGTGAGAAATGCAACGTTGGTCTTTTTTCTATGTTTATATTGATGGACTCAGCCCTATGATTATTTTTAAAAGCATAACCAATACCAAACTAGACATTCTTCCACCCCTTGTTGCAAGAAATAATCACTTCATACCCTATTGATTCCATTCATTTCAATTTCCACCCTTGCACGCCCTTTTTTCTCAAATCAAATACATTTCAAAATCCAGTTATTTGCTTGTCTTCAATCATACCAACATGGTGCATTCCTTTTTTCACAAAATCCAACTCTCTCATTGGAATTTTCATTTCTTGAATTTAATCGTAAGCATATAACTTGCAAACGATAAATTCATACCATCTACATTCCCATTCATTCTCATATCCACCATCCTATATCCTTGTCTCCCATCTCAAATACTTTCCATAACTTATTCATACACCCTATTTGCATCTCCCCCTTCTCTCAATTCGCTCCCTTTCTTCCACTTCCTTAACTCATTCTTCTATTTTACACTCACATTTCTTTATCTATCTACACTTCAAATATACCCTCATCCATCACAACAAAATTCACACCATAGCAAAAAATGAAAAAGATGAAGAAAATATCAAGGTTATGCAAATAAACACCGAGGGCTTTAAAAATAACACTCATAACATACAACTATATTCAAGAGTTATTTTCATAATGTCTTTTCTAAACCTTGTTTATTACAGCTCCCTAAAAGCGCATATAACAGTTTCTTCAAGCCTATTATGTGTAATCAGATTTAACAAATATTTACATGTTTCCATGTATTCATATGCATTATTAGGCATCCATTAGGCATCTTTTATACAGTTTCTCTAAAAACAATATTGTATATGTTTCAACTGCAAATTGTTCCTAAAATTTATCGCTTTATGTACACATGCATCTAAAAAATGTTCTTTTTGTACTGAATTACATGGACACAACTATACATCCATCCATGCATAAATGCTACTTGAGCATCACTACACTTTCACAAATTTGTATTTCTACTCGATTTTAGTGTTTTCCATTTGAATTCCTCGTTCACATGTCATGTATGCCTTTCACTCTTATTTGCATTGTCTGCACATGCATACATCTATACATGCATCCATGTATACATAGATGCCTCAAGCATTGTAACAAATGTTTAAGATTTTTGGCATTCAATACTAAAAACAAAATAATAATACACCTTTTGCTTCCTGGATAAGATAATAAAGGAAATTTGTTACTGCAAATGTGAGCATGTACCCATGTAAAGTATCCTAGTAACCCATGGCCATCATATATTCATGCATATTGTCCATACATGCATGTATGCATATATGCCTTCATCCATATTTGCATATGCATATGAATACATCCTTCCATGTAACATATGCACTTGCACCTATATCCAAATATGCATACATCCATGTATACATGTGTTCATATCTCCATCTCTCCATGTAGTTGTGTTTTCTATGTATACATGTCTCTATTGATGCATCCATGCATATATATCTCAATAGCTCTACGTATTTCTGTCTCCATGCATTTTATGTTCTCCACTACACCAGCATTTACATGTTATCTTTTTTTTTATCTTCCATATTTATTTTTTCCATAGTATATGCATAAGAACTTCCACTTTGTCTTCTATTGTCGCATTTCGAGGAAGCTCAAGGACCTTAGTACCTTCTTCAATACGAGGGAGAGTGAGAAATGCGACATGGATCTTTTTTAAATGTTTATATTGACGGACTCAACCCTATGATGATTTTTAAAAGCATAACCACTTTTCATAACTTATTCATACAACCTATTTCCATCTCACCCTTCTCTCAACTCACTTCCTTTCTTCCACTTCCATCACTCATTCTTCTTTACCACCCTTACATATTTTTATCTATCTATAGCTCAAATATACCTTTATCCATTAGAACAAAATTCACACCATCCCAAAGGGAAAATTGAAAAAAAAATCAAGGTTTTGCAATTAAACACTGATGGCTTTGAAAATAACTATTACAGCATAGAGTTGTACTCTAGACTCCCTTTGGAAACGTTTTCTTCTATATCCTGTTTATATATCCTAAATACACTTGGTCAAAAAACAATAATGTATTATTCTTTTGTTTCAATCATAAATGTTCTTTTTATATCTCTCAAATGCTACTTGTTTCTTTTATCCATACATTTATGTATTTCTTCGATATATGCATTGCTAGTAAATAGTTAATTTTCCCTGCTTTCTTTCATTTAATACTATACATGCAAATTGAGTCTCATTGTTAAAATATAGTTGTATTCAAGAGTTATTTTCAAAATGTCCTTTCTAAATCCTATTTGTTACAAATTCCTAAAAGCACATATGACCATTCCTCCAAGGCTATAATGTATATTCGGATTTCACAAATGTTTACATGTATCCATCCAACCAAATGCATTATTAGATATACTTTATACACTTGTTCCACAAACACTAATGTATTGCTGCTTTGCTTCACTTTATAATATTTTTCTACTTCTTGTTTAAACTGCATATTGTTTCTAACATTTCTAACTTTATGGACACAGGCATATATAGATAATTCTTAACATACCAAGTTAGATGGACACATCTACACATCTGTACATGCATATGACTTTACATGGGTCCATATTTTAATGCTTTCATTTCATATATGCATTGATACTAACTAGTTTATTTCTCTTATTTTCTTTCATTTAATACTACATATGCGATTTCAGTCTCATCACGCTTTCAAGCTTACTTAGCTGCCAGTGATGCTTGTCACTCTTTTGTGCATTCCATGCACATTGGTAAATGTCTACATGTATCCATGTATACTTAAATGCTTCAAGCATTTTTACAAACACTATAACATTATTCTACTATACATTGTTATAATAATTTAATGTTTAGATGCAATGCACTACAATGTAGATTATTATATTTATTTACTGTACCTACATTATATCTTAATAAAATTCTTTATATCTTTTCAAATTACTTTTTGTTTAAAATATATACACAAAAATATATCTATTCATATTACATTAACAACATTGAAATCTACTTTATAATAAAATCAATACCTTTGCACAATATCATCTAAGAATTTAGCATAATATTTTTTCCACTTATTACAATTTCATAAGTTAAACTATTACATTTTAGTTCACATATACACAAATTTAATCGTAGGTAGTAAGGTTCTTTATTATTTCTTTCCAAATTACTTATCATTTATTATATAAACACAAATTTTTATTCATACTACATAAACAATATTCAAATCCTATTTATAATAAAATCAATAGCTTTCTACTCATTCATCTAACAATTTATTGTAATATAGTTACATTGTTCTATACACAAAAAATATCTTATCGTATTACATAGACAGGATTTAAATCTTATTTATAATAAAATCAATAGCTTTGTATAATACTAATCTTTTTACTACATTGCGAAAAATATTCATTAATCTTACAAAAAGTTTATACTCAAATGAGCTATACCTATCAATCTTCCACCTAACACTATTGTTTCTATTAGCACTTGCATATTGCGATATGATAAACTAAAGTAGCTCAATTGTATTAATTAACATAGCACATGCTCTGCAACAGTTCACTAAACATTGTTTTGTTTACAGATGCACATACAAGCAAAAAAAATAAAAATCGTAAAACTTAGTTTCACCATGCATATAAAAATGGGCCATGTAAAGAATGCATTTTCTTTTTTTCCACGCATACATGTTTTCTGTAAATAGTTACATATGATATTTGATGCTTTAGAAATATCTTTGCATTTGAACTTTGTTCCGTATAAAATGACTAATGAATTTTTTGACACTTTATTTCTCCAGTTTTCTTTCATTTAATACTGTAAATGCAAACTGAGTCTCCTTCTGCTTTAAGGCTCGTTAACATACCAACTATGCTTTTCACTCCTATATGCATTATGTGCATGTGGATGCATATATGTATTTATGTCTCGTGCATTGTTACAAATCTTCCCGGTCGTTTTCATTCAATAATTAATATAAATTAATAATGCATTCTTGCTTCCTAGTTAAAATCATAAAGAATCTACCTTCTCACAAATGTATACATACACACACAAAAAAACAAGACTTCATTGCTAAAAAAACTCCACGTATACATGGTACCCATAAAAAAAAAAATTCCCTTGCATCTGTCCACACGTGCTCTTTGTTCACATGTCCCTATGGACCACGTTTCCCATGAATCCTACAAAATCCCGTGCGTTTGTGCGCTTCTAAAAATAACTTTTAACTTTTCTAGCTACTTTCAATACATTTATATTCCCATTTGCTATCTAGAACCTTTTCTTGCCTCTAAGCTACATGACTTTTACCTCTTGGCAGGAACTCAACGCTTGCGTCACTTGTTTTATTTTAAATTTCTTGAGCGGAGCAATCTCTCCTACTATCCATGGGTGAGGAATTAAATTGATGTGACTTGGGCGTTTTACAGCATCGAGACCCCCAACCACTAATTTTACACACTTATTATAAGCTTATTTTGGTCTTTCCTTGGTTTGTGAGTCCCAAGATTGCGGTGTAGGGTAGGCGCCATGAACATTTATTGGGCTACAAAATACTTGCCACCCACTGGTATGGTAAATCAAATGGTGTATAGCAAGCAAGGAGCCACTTGCTATGAACCATTAAATGTTCTTTCAGATTACACAACATATCTGTAGTTGCTAACAATGAAATGCTACCCTTCTAATTATGCTTATTATAAGAGGAGGGCACAATTTGGCATCATATGTATTTTGAGTTTGCTGCTATCTATGATGTATTTTAAGGCATTATCAAATTCAGAAGTAGAGCTTGCCAAAGAAGTTCGAGAATGGATTTAGCGATTCATAAGAAGCAGCTATGAAAGAACACTAAAATGAGATCAATTCGTTTGGAAAAGTAGACAATTATGTATGTGGTTTGATACCTAGCATAAGGAGGGATTCAGGATTCTTCGCCGCATCCCATGCCATAGTTTGATTCTAATAAAGGCCACTAGGTATGCTTGTATCCATTTTTATACAAGCAGTTTGGGAGAGTTGTGAGCTGTATATAGGATTAATTGAATGTGAGCACCTTGTTCGTTAATTTGATGCAAACAGGAGGAAATCAAACTATTTGACATAATTCCTTGAAGGAAAGGGGTCTCATGGAATACATTAACCGCAAGATAAGCACAAAATGGGGTTTTGTTGAAAGGGCTTAGAAATTTCCAAGTAAATGCAATCGACATGTTTAATGTTGAGCCCTACAGAAAGTGGAGGCACAGGAAAGGCTCGTGGATAAAGAGAGAAGGAGAGATAGTTCGTTTGGCTCTGGAATGCAAGGGAATAAAGTATGAGATGAGGCAACATTAGTAGCAGGTTGTGAAAAGAATCAGGGAGGATATTATACTTTTACACTCTTCTATGTTGAAGTGATGCAACTACTATAGATTGCCAGAGAATCAAAGATTATTTAAAGCTTTAAACTTCCTATTATGTTAAAAAGTTGCAGCTGAGATAGGTTGACAATGGTATTAGAGAGGTTATCTAAACCACTACAACATCCTATTTTTTTCAAGTGCTGCAGACGTGACAGGTTGCCAACGGAATCAGCGAGGCTATTTACACCTCTACAGTCTTCTATATTCAAGTGTTGTTGCTGTGATAGGTTGAAAATGGTATCAGGGACATTATTTAAACTTTATACACCCTCCAAAACACTACAACAGTGATAGGTTGCCGATGGTTTTAGGGAGATTATATAAATTTATACACCCTCCAAAGACTAACTTCTACAATTGTTATAGGATGCCAATGGTTTCAGGGAGATTATTTACACCTTGGTTAAAGAAATAACCCAACGCCACTGGTGAATTTGTATATTAATGAATTAAGTTAAAAATAGCATACAAAACATAGAAAAAAAATGTAACTTACCTTCACCCTTCCGATGTTTCCTCAAGCTCCTATGTAACTCCTCCTTTCCAAAAAACCACTGCTTCCTTTTTCCTGTAGTGATTTTTGTGCTTTTTACTGAGTTCCTTCCCCAGAATGCAAAAATGATAGTTGTAGGAAAAATTTAAAGGATTTTACCATTTTCAAACACATGCAAATGACGGGTGTAAAGAAAATTTCCAAGCTATTCCCGCTTCTTCCACGTTGAAAGTTCATGCAAAAAGTGAAAGGGTTTACAAGGCACGAGGAGGAAAATAATTATTTGGATATCACCTTACTATATTAAATTAAATTAAATTATTTTAAATACAACCCTACCACCATTTTAATATTTTATGAGGTAAAATTAACTAAGAATTATTTTAAATAAAATTTTATATATATATATAAAATTATATATATATATGAAAATTTACCAAATACAGTTATTCACAAAAAAACTTTTCTTTTTTATTGAATAATCTTTAATAACATTTAAATAAATTATATTATTTTATTAAATAAACAATATTATTTAACTAAATAAGCAATATTATTTAATTAAATAAAAAATATGATTTAATTAAATAAACAATATTATTTAATTGCTAATTGAAAATTTACAAAGCTATAATTAAGATATTATTCTTTTAATTTTACAAACATAATTTTAAATTTTCAAATAAATTTAATATTTAATTAAATCCCTAGGTAATTTCACAAATCACCTTACTAATTAAGTTTGATGCTTAATTAAATTAATTTTAACAATCATCACTAAATAATGATATCGCATTAGGATCGAACAATTAACATATTAAACTTAACACTTAAAACAAATGACATAAGACAAAACGATACCAAACAAGACATGATACTGATGGATGACATTGTCAACAATGACGAGATGATGAACACAGATGAGGAAACTTTCTTTTCAAATCCCTAAACCACGTCATATCCATTGGGTATGTTGGACATGCTCAAACCCGACGGTGCAGGTGGAGTCAGTGCCCAGTACCTACAGCCCTGCATAAAACCAAGTGTTGAAACAAAATATATACTCAATGCCAAACACATCATGAGAGAGAATTGCAGTGCGGCAGGGTGCTCACAGATGAGCTATGCAACACCGCCCCCCTCACCCGAACCTCAAACAATAGCACATCATCATAAATATCATGAAGCGAGTATTAAATAATTTACGTAGCCACACAATATAGCATAATCAGGTAAAGACGAACACCTTGCATCATTATATCATTAACATCATAAAATAGTATCATGTGCATCCAAGAAAAACACATAAGTCAAACAAGTGAAACAATCATCAATGTAATCATGAGTATGCATCAAACATAACAGTACCTAAATGAAATCAATTACACACAAAAGTATCATAGGAGTACAGTAACACGGGAGGCATTACAGTATTTTTATTTCCCTACATCAATTTTGTAATTAATTTTCAAGATAATTATCCTAGGATTAGTTATTTGACCTTAGCATATTTTTTATTGCTTTCCAAATCAAGTAATAAAAGGAAGAAACTGTATTAGATTGTTCCTACATGGCCTTTATCTTACATTTTATTCTCTATTCATAAATATTAATGCTTTGTGCCATTTTTACCTTTCAAATATAGTCTTGATAATTGGTTCTTAGTTCTAGTGCCTTTTATGTTTATCTAATTTAGACCTATGGTGAATTGGATCATGTTGAATCTCTTTCATTTCCTATATTAGATATGTTATATCTCATACTATGATGTTGGGGAAAAATAGTTCTGTAAGGGTTTGAACCATCACATTCAAACTCAAATTCATCATATTTTTTCAAACCTTAATGGGTGCTTCCCACGAAAGGATTTGAATGACTTCTTTGTGCTCATATAGGCCTTAGTTGTTCATTATCCTTTCAATAATGGAGGGTCTACAAAATTATGTGTTTATTTCATTAGAATTGAAAACTGGTTAGGGTTTTGAAATGTTGTAAAACCTTTTGGTGCATTTCCTTAGTTAAATTTTTATTTTCATTTGCTTCTCCATTTTCCCAAACAAAAAGGAAGAGTCAACTTATTTAAAAATATTGAAGGTCATTTAGTGAAGCACAAGAAGGTTTTCCATTCAATGAATCTCCCATAAGGTTGTTTGGAGAGGCACAAGCTTTTATGATCAACAATTATTTTTTCTTGCATGCTTAGTGGGATCTGAAGATCTTACATAGCATCTAATACCCATCCTTGAAGAGACACTTGAATCAAATCATTAGAGGAGGTTATAGGCGGAGTCAGTGAACTCATGCCTAGGATCGAAACAAGGGCATCTTCTAGAGGTGACTTTCAATACTTCCAATTACTGTATTTTTCTCCTTAGAGGAGAAACATTACAAATTTTGTATCACCTGTTAGAGGGAATAGAGTTAGAAGTACAAAACCTGAATCTAGAGCTCTATCCACTCCACTGGTCAATAGATCCTTTCAAATTAGAATACCATTTTTTCATGTTCATAGAGGTAGATGTTCTTCATGGCTCTCGAACCCCCAAGAAATTTTGTGACATGGGATAGTGGTAGTCCACTGGCTCCTCCTACCCCTCCAAATGTATGGATTTTCATCCTCAATAATGTTCTTTAAGAAGTTTCAAAGTTTATTGATGAAGATTTCAAAATTCCATTAGAGCATCTTCAAGATGTGGCAAATGTGTACACAATGTGCAACATTATAGATAAAAATGTAGCCCTTAGATTATTGGCCACATCTTTGATAGGAAAGGATCAAGACTGGTATAGGTCCCTAACTTCCAATTCCATCCACTCTTGGGATGAACTCAGAGAAAAACTCTTCGAGCAATTTTGAAAAAGAAAGATCACTCATCTTTATTATAGAAGTTGATAACAATCAAAAGAGCGCCTCAAGAAGCTATGATATATTTTAATGCTAGGTTCCACAAAACTTGGAAAAGGATTCCCATGATGGCCAGACCTCCATTAAGAATGGTATTCATGTTTTACTTGAAAGCATTCAATCAGATATTGTAGTTATGGTACAATCACTTGGAGGCAACAATCTGCTTTATGCATATGATCTATTTGTGAGAGTGGACAATAGTTTTGTCAATGCCAAGACACTCCCACCATGACTTCCAATGCCAATGTTCACTGAAATATCTAGCAAAACATAGGAAGAAGCAATCCCAATATGTGTTCCACACCTTTGCGATCAATGCATGTGTAGCATAGTACACAAGTGAGAACATCAAGTTCTTCTTCACTAGCTATGGACATAAATGATATCAAAAATATGCTAAGGACTATTTTGAATGAGCTTGTCATCATAAAGTGTCAGCAAGCGGCACCTTCGAAGCCTCCCCTTGAAAATTACCAAGGAGGAAGGCCACTGTTCTAGCAAGGATCTTACCAGGGAGATCTGAGAGGAAACAACCAACCATAGTCATTGGGGCAGATAGCCCTGGTAACTATTGATGCCAAAATTTAGCAAGGTAATAGCCCTTTGTGGGAAACTCAATTTATGGGGGACATATTGCGCTAAACTAAGTGACCTATAGGTCTTTAAAGAAGCCAAATTCTTCTGCAGTGGGGGTTTAAAATGGGAAAAGGAAGCAGATATAGAAAAATAAAATCTAACCTAAGGCGATGCACCAAAATAGAGATAATAGGCATGATAAATCATAGATCTAATGGCCCGATTAGCAATCTATAATGTCCCAAAAAAGGTAAAAACTAAAGATCAAAGTATAAACAATTCATTTATTGACATAAAATAACTTTGCACACATATTTACTGACAAGAAGAGTCATAAGACGTGATCTAGATCAGAAAACTTGGATTCAATATATTGAAGTACAACAAATGAATCATTCCAACAATAACAACATTGTATAAAGTTAATTAAATACATAAGAAGAGTAGAAAGGTCAAATGATTGGCATAGTTTGAGAGTCTTTTGTAATAATTAAATAACAATAAAAAAGACCTAGTGTCTTTTCTAAAATCTATGTATTTCTACAAAAATCCCTAGACCCCTCCTCCGTAAAAAAGGAAGTATATAAAGTTGAACGCTCCTACCACCTTGGTGACCAGTAACAAAAAAGATTTGAGAATTCCTGACAATGATGTAGAATCAAAGATTCTTCTCGGCTGTTGCAACAAAAATATCCTAGCCAAGGCATTTGGTTCTGCCAAGCTCAGGTGTATCCCCTTGCAAATGATGGTAGTGGTCCTGGAAAAGTCATGCTAGGCAAGTGTCGCTATCCTGCTAAAGCAGTTATGACATGCAACAAGATGGTGCAATCTCTAGCTTGCTCTGCCCATCATTTAAAAGAAGCACATGTTGAATAGACACGTGTTGACACCACGTAGCCCATGCTCATATTTTTCCTTTTCCGTTGAAAGCTCTCACCAAGGAGACACGTGTAACCTGCCTTATTCTTGGTACTAACTGTGGGGCTTGCTAAAATGTGTAGGGATGAAGCCACGTGGCATGCAAACAAATCTTGACTAAAAAACAAAGGGAAGTAGCTTACAAATGTGCGTGGAGAGGACACGTGGTATCGCTGCGGGGCCATTTCAAAATGTGAAGGGAAGAGATCCTTCGGGGGGCACATAGCGGACATGTGGCTAGGCAACAACATTTTTCAAGAAGAGGTCGAAAGACCCTTAGTGCAATGTTCGGGCTGATATTTCATTAAGGTAAAGCCCAAATGGAGCTTGAGGAATATTTTATTTACAGCTTTTGGCAACTATCAGGGGTGTTTCTCTTGAGGAATGGAGAACACAAAATTTCTAGTTCATAGACCAGAGCATCATCCATTAGCGAAAAAATTAGAGCTTGGAAAGGGTTGCCCGCAGAGGTGGCCAATTGTCTTTAGATGGTTTCTCTATTTTGTGTAAATTCTCATGCACTCCACCTAAGTCAATCATCTCTTTATGGGGCAGCATATCAGGCAAACCTGCTCATGCTTCACAATGGAATAGCAGCTACACAAGAGGATGGATAACCCCTTCAATGTCCACTACAGTAGAAGGATGGCCAAAATTCTAGAAAACATTTGGGTTGTTCTCTTTTTCTTCAATTCTTTCTACAATTTGTTTGGTTGTGGCTATTGACCCTTCTTCAAAAAATGGAGATGGCAGACCCATCCCACTTAGCAGGGATAAATTTTCTCGCATGCCATCTATTGTTTGGTTCAAGGTAGCTATGGCCACCCTACTCTACTGCAAGGCTAAGTGGCAATGGATGACTATTTTCCATTTGAGCAACAACATTCTGATCTTCAAACCCTACCTTGGCTAGGTCTTCATCAGAGAATGAATATAAATTGGTGAGCAAAATATTTGCTTCCAGAACTATCTCTGAGATGAACCGTGGGAATTCCTCAATTGTTTTGAGGACCTCCTGGCTTAGTCTAGTTGCTTTTGAGATGAACCAGAGCATTGGCTGCAGTGTTAGGCTAAAGGTTTTAAAATTTTCCCAATAAGAAATATATATCTACCGAGCCAATGGGTGAGGATGGGCTACGTGGAGGAGGCTTGGAAAGAGCTCCTCAGAGAGTTGATCTCTACATCCTTTCAGTTGATGGCCTCTATCAATTCTGCATTTTTTTTCTTCATGGATGCCAATTGCTCCCCAGAGCTACTCACCTCTTTATTCTAGTTTTCCTTAGCCTAGGCGTGGTTTTCCAATTCTCTATCAAGAGAGGACTTTGTCTCTTGAACCTCTTTCTCTAGCTGGGCCTTTTGGTCCTCAAATTTGGCACCCTTCTCCTACAGCTTTTGCTCATAATGAGCTCGTTACTGATCTAGCAGCTCATCTTTTTCCTTCATCCCCTGCTCATGTTCAATGCACTTCCTTTCAAACTCTTCACTCCTCAGCTGCAAATTTTGTTCTACCATAACTAATTGGCTCTAGTACTCCTGACTTTTAACATGTAGCTCATTTATTTCAGTGGGGTCAATGGATTGATCCTTTGCAAGTTCCTCCTGAAATATATTCTTCTCTATCTCTGCTATCAATGCCCTCTCTGTCAAGTGCATAACATCCATTGATAGATATTTTTCCCTATTTTCTAAGAAACTATCCCTCTCTTTCAAAGATTTCAACTACTCATCCATCTTCTTCAACTTGCGGCCAGTTTTAATGAAATTACAGGTAACCACTCGTTGTGTTTCCTCCATGAGATAAACCTTATCCTACGAATGAGCTACCTTCATTTCAAGCCCCACATCATACATATCATAATCTTTTGGATGCATTTCCCGTTGTTGCTTTGCCACAGTCAGGTACATGGTTGCAAATTTTAGTATTTGTTGAGTCTCATCATAGATAGTATGCACCTTTGGTTCCACCTACTTCTAATCATCCTTTGCTTTTCACTTTTGAATTCTATTGGTGTGTGCCTCTTTCATAGAACATTTTGTGCAATAAAATGGGCTAGTGACAGGACTAACCCACCTATGAAAGGAGCACTGGGAGGTAGGGCATATGGATAAGTAAGTTTAACAGGCACGAGTAGTGTCTTCTTTTGGAGAGTGATGGTCTTCGGGGAGAAATGGGGAACATGCCAAGGCTCAGCTTGTGAACCAATAGAAGGGCTTGTCATTCACTAAGGTTCCATTGGTGAACCAGTGAAAGGAATTATGAATTGCAGTGGCGAGGGGGTAGTTATTTTAGAATCCACCTATTGTGAAAGAAAAGGAGGACCCGCGATATTAATAGCAAAATGGGTGCCAACGATGGGTAAGACTTTTAAAATTGAGGCAAAAAGGATTGAGCAACAACAACTAGTGTAAGGGTTCGTGGAGGAGTAATGGTGAATGGATTTTCTCGTACGGACTGGGAGAAACCCCCCACAATTGTTATATTAAAAGTGGGAAGAGAAGGGCCAACACTCATGGTGGGGCATGCCATGGAGATAGTGGAGGACACCAAAGATTGAGAAGCAAGAAAAGGAGTGAACGTTACCTGTTGACTGGTCGATGGAGGCTCCTGGCTCGTTGTTTGTTCCACATCCTTTTCGGGCTCCTAGCTAGCCATGAGCACTTGGCTTGCAGTGGGTTCTCGTGAACCTTCTCCAACAATGGTCTATGTGTACTATCGCTTTATGGGAGGGGTCTCTCCAACCTTAGTAGTCTCTACTAGCTGTTGCTTTAACACTCTTGTTGGTTTAGCGGCCCAAGTGAGTGTTTGTGAGGCCCTCAACACATTGAATCACACATTTGAAGCTATGTAGGAGGGCTTCCCCACAGAGCTTTTCTTTTGTTGAGAGGAGGATATTGCATTTTCTACTTCTTCTTCTCCTTGTTGTTCAGATTCACCTCTCAGGCTATTGTTTCCTCTAGCACTTAAGTCAGAGCTTGCATGACCATCATCCTACCATTTTTTAAACTCTTCATCAACTTTCAAGCTTTCATAAGGGGCTTCAAGCTGGTTTGTTTCCTCGCGATATATCCAGGAGGCTCTCATTTTTTCTATACTCCATTTCTCCATATATCGTAACCTATTGTACATGGTGGTCCCCATTTTGACACTATCATCGACCTCCCCAATAACAAAATAGAAATTATGCCACAACTCCCTATGATCCTCTATGGGAATATGCACCAAATCAATCAAGACTTCATCCTTGTCCTCCGGCGAGTTGCGCCTCTCTTCCCAGTAGGTTCAAGGAGTGTGAGTAACCCTCATGTGTGCATGTGGCAGATCATTGAAAGGATTGTACTTCCATTGATCATATATCAAAAGCAACCCTAAATGAGCCAACTTATCTTGCAATAGGGGGTCTGTCAGCCTCTTTGCCAAGGTCACCATTTTGAAATTCATAGGTAACTATAGCCATCCATTCCTCTTGGGAGGTCCTCCATAGAAGTTGTAATTGACAATGCATGCCTATTAATAAATTTCAAGAGCCAACACTCTATCTATGACACAGGATGGGAGTCAAAATGGTTTTTCAGTGAAACCCCACATTCAGATGGTTGTGAAATCTGCACCGAAGAACCAGTCACATGCAGGGTTTGATCCTTGCTGAGTCAGATCATGCCAGTTTCTCCTTGTAAATCTTGCAAAATCAGAGTTAGAAAGAAATCTAAAAATGCATAGTAGTCAAATGTTGTAGAGAGGGGAGGTGTCCATGCGAATACCGACTTTCTTTTTCCTTATTCATCAAAAATAGATAAACCCACATACTTGTTGAAGAAATTAGGGTTTTGATGTAAAAACATATGGGAAAGAAAAGAGAGGAACCTAAACTTCCATTGTTCCGAGTAATTTTTTATTTTCCCCAACATTTCTTCAATGAGATAGTCTGCAAAATCATACTAGAAGAAATCATGTTGCTTGTGAAATTGGAAACCCGACCCTAATTGAAAAGCATGCACCTCCTGGTTTGTGTCTAGGCCACAAACAAATGCTAACATTGAAAAGGCCTCTTTCAAGTCATTACTCTCAAATGCACCATGCGACACCAGGATACTTGGTGGTTTTTGGATCGTTAGTCCCTACCTGTCAGTTTCCTTGATTAAAAGCTAAGGACCCTTCCTCATTTCCCTCCATGTGTTTTCTCCTTTCTCAGGAGTGAATATCTCAATTGTCTCACTTATGGTAGTCGGGTCAGGAATACATAGCATATTCCAGATAGCCTGCGGGTTGATATTAACCTTTAGAGTATGTCCCTTAATGCTATGGGTGTTCAGGCTGTAACATTGAATGGCCGCATCAACCAACTCTAGGCAATAGTGCACTAAGGGGACCATGTACTGCGGGAGCCCACTGAACCATCTATTTTTTTCCATTGATATCTACTTCTTGGCCACCTTCATCCTTTCATAGGCCCCTTCTCTCAAATACTTAGGGTTCTTTGCAAGCTGTGAGTCATGAATATTGTCCCAATCCTCTTGGAACTGAACTTAGTTTCTATAATTCTTGGGCTTATCTAGTTCTAACATGTTCACCCATTTTGGCTTGTCTAGTATACTAGGCGTAGCGTATGAAATTCCTTCATACACATTAACAACATGTGATGCCCATATGGCCTTAAGCAAAGGTTGTGTTGCCTCTCCCTACAACCCTTGATGTGAACTTTCTGCCACTGTATCACTTGATGGAATCTTTTTCTAGGCCTGAATTCTCTGTGACTTTTTCTTTGGCTCTGGATATGTTAAAAAATTATCTTTACTCGACTTAGTGTACTTGAAAAGAATCTTAAGCATTTAAAAATTTGCATAGCTATCTTTTCTCAAGGTGGTAGAAGAAAGTGGCCTTTTGCATTTAATTCGGCATGTACTGCCCACCCCTTGGCTCGTGACGAAATGGATTACTTGCCATTTTGAAGTGACAAGAATTCATAATTGCCTTGGCGATCATGTGATATGGTGTGATTTCTTTGGAACTTGGGCTAATGATTTGCTCTTAGCTTAGCATTCATATGCGCTGGCAATTAATATCCCGAATGGAATGATTAAGCCAAAGCAAATGATCAACACCTGCAAAGATATGAATCTTTCCTTGGGTTTTGGGAACCCCCTGAGAAGTGACACCACAGCTTCAAAACTATGCAATTCACCGTTGATGAATGCCACCATTTTAAGCTAATTAATTAGCTCTCATTAACTTTGCACACATTGAACCATACTTAGTAGGTTCAACTTGGTCACGAAATTTGAGCAAGCTTAGGCACAGTTCTCAAGTTGGCACTTGATTATCATCACATTTTTGGAAAGCCCATTACCATTCCTTTCTCACTTTTTCTATAAATAGGCATCTAAGTGGTAATGAAATTACACTTAGCATTTGAGTAAGCTTTAGTAATAGGTTTGGTAATTGGAAATTTGGCGAAGTATCTTCATAGGCTAGGCTTTAGGTAGCTTTTAGGAAGAGTTATCAAATAGTTGTAGTCTATCATCATGAACACCCCAATTAGACGAGTGTTGCATATAAGTCACACATGGCCTTCCTTGGTGAGATTTCCACCAGACATCTGAAAATAATCACGAAGAACAAACACTCCCTGGCTCTGATAGCCATGAAGTGGGTTCTAGGCCGAGATTGTCTAGAATATGAGGACAGGTATTGGGTTAACACCGATGTCTGCTCACACTTTGTCACATCCATGTTGGATATTAGCATCCCCAAGCCATTGGTGCTAAAGCTAGTTAAATAGATCTTCCCAAAGAAGTATCTGAACAGTCTCAGAAAGGTTGTTGATGACACTGTGTACGGGGTAGGCCTGCCTAGGGCAAGCGACCTTAGGCACTATATTGAAAAAGAAGTGGTTACCCTATGGCTATCATTCCTAAGTGGATTTCACCTTCAATCACATAATCAACACCATGAAAGAGTCACCCATGCATGCCATTTCCTCTTTTGTCTTTATAACGTAGTGTCATTCTATGACATAGAATGGTACACTAATTTCAGGAACCCGATGTTCCCTCCGCCGCTAGTTGCTGCTCCCATTGATATTGTTGCCATTGTTGGTAGTGTGCCTACTGATGAGGACATAGTGGATGCTGCAATTGACATGTCCATTGTTGCTACACAGGTCGTTGGTTTAGAATTACCCTTTCCATGCTTTCTAATTTTAAGAATATAATACCCATTTTCTAGTTTTTGTATATATGCCTAAAAAGGCATGCGTATAGCACATATGAAACAAAAGAAAGATATAGTCGTATATTTTGAAATATAGCCTTCAACCCATTTTTCTATGTGAATGTAAAAGCGTATATATAATGAAATATGGCTTTATAAAAATGTTTGGCTCCTTTTCTCTTGATATTCTGTAACATAAGTTTTTTCTCTTTTTAGCATATGTGTTTGATTTTTCCGCATGTGGTTATTATTTTTATTCATTCACCTTGCTATGAATTGATTTTCTCTACTCCTTTCAATGATGGATTATTCTCCACCCTGAAGCATGAATAAATTAAAAAGACCGGCCAATAGAACAAAAGAAAAGAAAAATAAAAAACACTATACATATTTACACCAGTAAAAGCGTGCAACTTAATGCAACAATTTAAGCTAAATCTCATTGACCAGAATTCCTAATGCCTCATGTTCCATATTTTCCAATTCAAAGGAATTATGCTCTTTGTACTTGATTATTTTAAAGGGGCCTTCCCAAAGGCTATCAAATTTACTATGTTGTCCTGGCTTTGCAACCCTTTCATTGAATTTCAACACTAAGTCCCCACACTTTAAGCCTTGGTTGGATTCCTTTTGTCAAACCATTGCTTAACCACCTACTGGCGGTTAGTCATGGCTATTAAGGACTTCTCCCTTTTTTCTTGTACTTCCAATAATTCAGCCGACTAAACTTCCATGGCACCATTATGCTCTATCTTGAGGGATTTTAGCAATTGGAGTGCTGGAATCTCCATGGCTATAGGAAATAATGCCTCTTTTCCATACACCAACTCATAAGGCTTAGTCTTAAGGACCTACTTAGGAGTTATACAGTCTTCCTAGAGCACCGTGTGGAGATTTTTATGCCATTCTTTCTGGTGTTCTGAGCCAATCCTTTTGAGGAGTCAGACCAGGTTCTTATTTGTTGACTCGGCTAGGCCATCACCCTGAGGGTAATAATTTGACGATGTCTTCAAGAGTATACCATTTTTTAGTGTGAAGTGGCATACGTTTGTGCCTAGAAAACTCTAGCATTATCGGAAATGATATTCTTCGGAGGGTCAAACCTTGTCACCAGTCCTTCGATGAAATCCACTATCTCTGCCTTTGTTGCATTTTTAAGTGGTGCAACTTTTTTCCACCTTGTGAAGTAATCTGTAGCCATCAGGATCCACCTGTTTCTGGTATTGGAAGTGGGATTTATCATCCTGATGAAGCCCAAGCCCCATTGCGCGAATGGCCCGTCCACTACTATAGCTTTGAGAGGAATCGCAAAATTCTTTCTTCCTGTAAAAAACTGGCATTCTTTGCAAGTCTTCACCAAGGAGTACGAGTCATTGGAAAGTGTCAGCCAAAAATAACTTGTGCACATGATTTTGAGGGTGCTAGTGGGTATGTGCAAGATCATCATGGAAAAAATAGGCCCTTAAGTGGCAAAAAAATTAGAAAAATCAGAGTTAGGAAACTTGATGTAAAATTTTGAATAAGTTATCTATATTATTTCAAAAATATGTAAGAATATAATTTGTAACTAATTGAATGTAGTTTCTAAAATACTAGGTTTATTAAAAAAAATCTATTTTGTGAAAATTTAAAATTTCAATGGAGTAGTACTTAAATTTCAGGAAAAAAATAAGAAGTAGGTGTCTGTCTGATCACCCTAACCACAATAAAATGATAAATTTTTTATAAGATTTTAGACATAAGTAGAGGATTCATGTTCGATGTGATACATATATTTTTGTAATATTTTTCCAAGTAAATAATTAATTATGAATTTTTATTACAACTTTTAAAAAATATAAAAACTTTATGTCCTGACCACCTTAACTTGGTCAAAACTTCATGATTTTTTTTTAATCCTATATTATGCAAAGCATAGAATGTGATGCATGTTTTGGATTCAAAAAATGTGATACCGTTTGAAAGCTATAGAATTTTTTCAATAAGCCTATCAATCAAGACTTTAGTCGTAATTCAAATAGAAAATGAATAACAATTATTATTAAATTCAAAGTAAAGCATAATTTATATTGTTGAAAAGTTGAGAATATCCTTTAAAAACCCTTTTTATTTCATCAATTTTGGGTAAAAAAAAGTCATCAACCACATACCCTGCAAATACCCATCATATCGCCAGTTTTTGGCCCATCATGATCCTGCACATACCCTAGTCTTGGTGGAGAATTGTTTGCTCATATTGCTACTATGGAAAGTGTCTAGGATTCTCTTTGCTTGTCGTGAGGTAACACATTTCAAGAGGATTTCATTGAAGTTTCTTTTGAAAAGGACCCCTTCAATTAACACATATCCACAATTATGTAGTCGATAGTATGTCCTTTTTTGGGGGGAAAGGTCTGGCAGATACTTCCCCATTTGCATAAATCTCACTCTGTCCATTAGCCAACATCTTCTGAACTTTGAATCATTCATTAGAATAAGTTCTGATTGTTCTTCTTCAATGTCCCCTTCTTCATCATGTGCCAAGTACTCGCACAACCCTCTCCCTTAGACGGTTTTGGTGGGCTTGACCTCAATGTCATACTTGAGGATATTGGTGATCCAATTGGCTCTTTTTTCTATGATTTCTCCCTCCATGATGTATTCATGCACACTGGAATGCACAACATAAAATATCACTTTATTGTAGGAGATTAGATGGTGAAAATTTTTAAGCCCCTTTACTATTGTAAACACCTGCTTTTTGACGAAATTATAATTCATCTCATATTATTTTAGGGCCTGGAAGTAGAATGCCACTAGATGTTCTCCCTTTCCTTCTTTTTCCTTTTGAGTTAAGAAAGTAGATATACTTGACTTGTTACTGAATACATACATTATGAATTCTTTAGATAAGTCTGGATTAACTAGTACAGGAGTTGAGGAAATAGCATCCTTAACTTTTTCAAAGGCTTATTTGGCTTCCTTTGTCCACTTAAATGCTTGATCCTTTTTCAACATCAGTGTGATTGGTCGGATTATTCCTACAAAGTCGGAAACAAATTTGCTAACGAAATTTACCTTCCCTACGAAAGACTGGATGTCTTTCTTGTTAACCGGAAGGGGAAGCTCCTTGATGGCCTTCACCTGCTTGGGATCAATTGAAAATCCTTCTTTGGACACCACATGTCCCAATATTTTTCCTTGTGGCACTCTGAATACACATTTTTTTGTATTTAGGGAAACCCCAAACTCCTGGAATTTTTCAAAAACCATTTCTAAGTGATCGAAATGATCATCTTTAGATTTAGAGAACACAGTAAGATCATCCAAATAGATTAGGATAATCTTATTGATTAATTCACTAAAAGCGATATCCATTGTCCGCTAGAAGGTAGCTCCTGTGTTGGATAGGCCAAAAGGAAATTTGGCATACACGAATGTTCCCCACTTTGTAGTGAATGTATTTTTGTGTTGATCCTCTTCTTTAACCTAGATCTGATTATAACCGAAGAAGGTATCCAACAGGGAAAATATTTATGATCCTACCACTATTTGTAGGAATAACTCCATAGAAGGTAGCAGTTAATGATCCTTCAGGGATGCTCTGTTTAGGTCTCAAAATTCCACACACAAGAAGATGTCTTCATTCTTCTTTTGGACCGAGACTAGGTTGGATACCCATGTGCTATGCTTGATTGAAAAGACAATCTGTGACTAGATTAGCTTTGTTAACTCTTGTGCCATTAGCACTTCAATCTTTGGGTTCATTGGCCTTTTCTTTTGTTGGACTGGTTTTGCACCTTCCACCAGCTCGATTGTGTGTTGGCTGATGTCAGGATCATATCCCTTTAGATCATCATAGGACCAGGCCACTACTCCTCCATATCTCTTGCAAAAATTGATGAGCCTTTCTTTATCATGATGTGGGACGTCCTTCCTAATTTTTTAGTTTTCTTCCATCTCTGACTTGAAGATCTGTGTAGTCACTTTTTTTGCCAAAAACTTCCTCTTGTCATTTCTTGCATCATCACAATTGAGGAGGTTTTTGAAAGTGACCAATCCCTTTGGAAGCATGTTAGATTTGAGTTGAAGGATTTGTCCTTCATAGGCATCAACAACCTTTGGCTGGAGTTGATCGGCGAATTCCCTCGATTGCTAGATAAACGAGGCAATGTATTCATCACTTTCAAACACTTGCTAGCTTTGATTGTTATTGGGAATCTCCAGTCAAACTATCTCTCATATAGAGTACTTGTTGTGAATGAGGTTAGAGGCAGGATCAAACTAGGATTCGACTGTTGCCATGTGATCCATGTCACTATTTTGTTCTCGAGGAACAGTCTAGATGTTGAAGGATTCAAAACCCTCAACTAGGTCCTAGACCCAATGCCAATTGGATCTCATGTAGACATTTTTTGCCACAAAAATTCCTCAGACTTGGTTGACCACCAGTTCAAAATCTTCAAACACCATTAGTTGCTTGATGCCCATCTACTCGGAAAGGCTTAAACCTTGTACTAATCCTTTGTATTCAACTTCATTGTTTGACTAAGAAAACTGGAAGTATAAATACCACAGTGTCCTTTCATTCTATGGGGATATTAGACATATCTCGACTCCTACACCATTCTTGCATCTTGCTCCGTCAAAGTGAAATTCCCATAGTTCGGGTGATTGGCCACCTTTGGATCCTTTGGAAACCTTTGGGAGCACTTAATCTTCATCATAGATGGCATAGGTGCCCAGTCCGGTAGCATGGTAATTTCTAAAAGGGTCACTGTCCATATGTTCACTCAATAGAGCATCCTCTTGATCATTCTAGTCTCCGATCACCTTTTCATCTTCTAGTAACTTAGCTCAATACATTTCTTGCTTGGTGATAGAGGTATGCATGACTTCAAAATTGATCATGGCTTCATCGACTACATGTTCCAAATGTAAAGCTTTTGATTCTATCTTCATTTTTTCACCATGCTTAGTTATGAGGATCAAATGTGACCAATCTAGGGACATGGGAAGAACATCTATGATCATAGTGTCTTGCGGCACAATGATACTAGGGAAAGCAAATAAAGTTAAAGGGAGTGCCTTGATAACACCTACAGTTTCGACTTTGTTTCCATCAAACTGCATCACTCCCCTTTTTAAGGGTTCATAGTTGATCCTAAAGCTTCAACTATTTGTCTAGGCATAACCATGGTGCTAGCACCAGAATCAATCATGGAATTGTGCAATAACTTCTTCCCTATAATGAGGGTTAAGAAGAAGGGTTGGGGCTTCAGCTTATCTCTAGCTTCAACATGAGCTTCCATTGTGCTATTTATAAGAACTTTAGTAGGAGATGGTTGATCAATAGACTTTTCTTTGGGAAACTACTTCATTGGCGTTGCACTGACCTCTTCTTGGAGAGCCTTCTGTAGTAGTGTCTTCTACTCCAGGATGGCTAGAATATCCCACAGAGACACATTAGCGGATGATTTCTTTAATTGTTCCACCACATTGAAAGGTGGTGAACTCAAAGGTTTCTACTCCTTTTCTCTTGTTTATATAATAATTTTCCTTTGTGATTGTGATTGTGGTGGCGCAGTGGAAGTGCTAGGTATCATGTTGGAAGCACTTTTAGGTTGCAGACTGGCTAGTTGCTGAGCAACTGATTCACTGGTAAATCTCCTCTTTTAGCGAGTGTTGTAGTTGGTTGTACTTGCGATGTTTTGGATATGAATGTATAATTGGAAAACACTACTTCTTCCATCCATGAAAAGAGTGTGTGGTCAGGGGTGATGTTCGCTTCTTGCTCTAGTGAAATCCCTTGCATATGTGTAGTAAGCACTGCATTGTCCATTTGCGAAGAGGTAACACATAGGTTGACGTTGTAGCTTGGCTACACTGCTTCGCCACCTTTTGTTGTAAATTGCCACATGAGCAGTTTTGGGAAATATGCACGTCATTGCAAGGGAAGCACCAAAGGTTGGTGTCATCCACTAGATTATTTTGACCCACAGTCAATTCTCTGCTTGAGCTTAAGCTAGCACTCTGTAGTGGAGTGGGTACCGATACCATTTGGCTTGTTTTTTGTGCTTGGAAATTTCCTAAGCACCTCCTTGAAACTTGTTTTGTTGGTACGAGGACCTTTTTCCTTGATAATTTTGGTAGGCAGGCTTTAGAGGTGCAGACTAGTTGTGCTTAAGGGTAGTTATGTCATTTTCCATAGTCCACAACAATTCCTTGACATCACTCATTTCATCCTTAGAAGAGTTGGAGGTAGAGGTGGTACTCTGTGGTGTTGTCGCATATGTGTACATTGACTGGGGAGATGCAGGAGCACTAGTTGATGTGACTTCCTGGGCAGGCATCGATATTTCAAGAAATATCAGCATCATGGGCCGAGGTGGAAATTTTTTGGCATCTATCAAATTATTCTCTAGCCCTCATTCATAGCATGTTCAATGTATACATGCTATTTGTTCTGCAAATGACCTATTTACTTGTTGTACCACCATTGCAACTCTTCCTTGAAGATAAACTTGATTGAGAGAACAAATAAATTAGCAGACTGTACTTGATTGTTTCACCTTCAAAAAAGTGATGCATAACTCCTACTTAAAGCAACATTTTACACTTTCAGCCATAATGAAATTGGCTACTTTATTGAATCATTCACCTTCCTTTATCAAGTATAGCAGTCACTGAATTGACCTTGTCACCTTATCCTGATTGAAATCTGAAACTCCTTCATATGTCTACATGCCTGAAAGAACACTGTTGATCTTTGCATGATATTATGAACATGATGAACAAATAATATTGTGGCAAAAGAACATAAACCATACAACAATGCTTGAGATGAATGCACTTAGTTAAATTGATTGAGTGAATTAAACCCACTATTCACCTATGGCTTTCAGAAAGCATTTACATGATTGTTATGAATGCACAGTTGCTTTAATGGCTTGATGGATAACTCTGCTTTTCTCTTTCAGTTGTATATCATTTATTTTCTTGATGAACATGATGATTGCAATCTCCTTCTCATCCCACTTGTAATGAATAGGGGCAGCATTTTGAGCTCTGCCCTTATGGGAGCCTATTTTTCTCCACATGCTCGGTCTTCAAAAAATAATTAGCTTCATGATTTTCCCTATACCTGCACAAAGAAACAAATGATGTTAGCATAAAAAAACATATCATGATATTGATGTCTCTCTTTCAGCTCATGTTTCTGCACTTTTATTGATTGTTTTAGTGCATGATTAGTAGCATAATACATTATCGTTGATGGTTCATGTAGGTATATTCATAGTCGGGGCCTTTGAAATCCCTCTCTTCCTTCCTATAGGTCAATGGAGCTTGAAGAATACAAATGGTGCACCACTTCTGCGTCGGTCATCAATAAATCAGGCAATGATGATTATTTTAATGCTTATGTGATTCCCTTTTATGCATCTTCCATAGTGTAGTGTGTTGTTTATGATGCACTGTGACAATCCCATCCACAGCTTGTGTGGATATTTGATTTCAATCTTATGCTTTTCATTTTGAAAATAAAAAATGCATCTCAATGCAAATTTGTACTATCATTTGAATTCTCACAATCAAATGAAATTCTGTAAATATGAATTACTTCATGAAATAAATGAAAGCATTTAAAATGCTTTATTATTGTATGCTCAATTTTGTACTCCATTTTATTTGTAAAATGATAAACAATTCTTGAAATTTTGTTTCCTCATCTCAATCCACAACTGTCACTTAATGAATAATGAAAAAAGTGCAAACAACACTTAAGCATAATGCAGAAATAACTGTAACTTCACTTTAAGATATAATAGTATTTAATCCAGCTCCACCAATTGAGCTGTAGCAAAAAAATTGGTAACATTTTGGTGATTTATGCTAAATGCTTTCCTGTGAAGAATAGATCAGTTGCCTTGAGAACGCCATTGGGCGTGGAGTGAAACCTTCCCCTTCATGAAACTCAGAAACTTGAACAACAACACTCAAAACAGCAGCGAAACAAAATGAAACAGAACTAAAAGCAAACTAACAGGTCCTGATGGCCAATAGAACATGTGCAATAGTGCTTACGGAAAGCAAAACAAATGAAATTAAATGTGTGTAACGCACTTATTTGCAATACTATTCTACTTATCTACAAGATAGAACTTATCTTAGAGGCAATGCTTGAGGTGGATCCCATTAACTAGGATAGACAACACCTCTCCAGTCAACTTAGAAAGTTGGAATGCATTGTGTTCCTTGCACTCTGTGATCACATAAGGCCCATCCCAAATTACATCGAACTTGGAATGTCATCCAAGTTTTCTTTTAAATTCATTCCATTTGAAAACCAGATCTCCAACAATGAACTCACGTGGTCTTTTCCTCTTGTCAAAAGAATTCTTCATCTGAGCTTGATGTATTTCAAGTTATCTGAGAGCTTCCTTTATGGTTTCCTCCAGCTCTACTAGCTGTGCAAATCTCACCTCAATAGGTTGTTCATTCAACAATTCTAGTTCCTTAACATAATTTAAAGTTGGTAACTCAATGGAAACAGGTAACTTAGCTTCTTTACCATAAGTTAGAACAAAAGGAGAACAACCACTAGCCCTTTTAGGAGTTATTCTGTCAGCCCATAGAGCTAACTTAAGCTTTTCATGCCATGTCCTCTGATTATCCTCAACAGTCTTCTTGATTATCCGAATCAGATTCTTATTTGTAGATTTCACCTGACCATTTCCCTACGGATAATAATTAGAAGACGTGTTCAAATAAATATTGTTTCTAACTGACCAATGAGAAATCCTCAAACCGATAAAAGCCAAACCATTGTCAGAAATGATTGAATCTAGAACACCAAATCTTAATATGAGATCTTGATAAAAATTAAGTACAAAAGTGTCGTTTGCTTATTTCAAAGGAATATCTTCGGTCCATTTAGTAAAATAATTTGTGGCAGTAAGTATCCACTTATGACCCGCGCTTGAAGGCGGATTGATAGGACCGATAAAATCTAAGCCCCACTTAGCAAAGGGTTGTTCCACCTGAATTAGATGCAGGGGCAAAGCTGTAAGCCTCTGTTTTCTAGAAAATAAAGCGCATTTCTCACATTTTCTAACCCAAGCAATAGCATCTTTGAACAAATCTGGCCAACAATAACCAGCCCGCATAATTTTTCAGGGCTGTCGTTCTTGCGGCAAAGTGACCTCCTGAAGGTCCATCATGAAATTCTGCTAAAAGCTTGTCAACTTGATCAAGTTGAATACATCTCAATAAAATACCTTGGAAATCTCTCCTATAAAGAATGCCATCAATAATTGCATAAGAAATGGCTTTTAATCTGTAATACCTTCATTTCGCTCTATCTAAGCCTTTGGGGCACTCACCAGTTTGCAAATAGTCCATCATTTGTTGCAACTAGGTAGCAGGAGACACTGGAACAACACTTGCAACCTCATTGTTTAGCACTGTATCCATATTTTTGGCTTCTTTTAAGTTGTCTTCATTACCAGCAATCTGCCCACACAAACCTTTGCCTCTAACGAGCTTGGTTACCTTTATCTCAACATCAAACTCCATAACTTTGGTAATCCAACCAACACGCTTATCATTAATATCTTTATTAAGTAAGAAATCTTTAACAGTTGAATGAGCTACCAACAAATGGGTCTTGTTGTTGGATAGCATATGCCTGAATTTTTTAAGGCTTCTGACAATGGCAAAAACATGCTTCTCGACAAAAGAATATTTTACCTCATAATCATGTAACACCTAGCTGAAAAATGCTATAGGCTACTCCAAGCCTTCATCATTTTGCTGGCATAACATAGCTGAAACTGTATCTACTCCTCCAAAGGCATACAGGATGAAGTCTTTGTCAAATTTTGGATTGATGAGAGTAGGAGCAGCTGCAAGAGCTTCCTTAATCTGCTCAAAGCTTCTCTTACCTTCCTTGGTCCAATTGAAAGGCATATTTTTTTAAGCATAGAAGTGAGAGGTTGCAACAAAGTTGCAATATTCGGTATGAACCTCCTCACGAAATTTATTCTTCCAAGAAAGCTTTACAAGCCTTTCTTGTGAGCAAATAATGGCAATTCAAGAATTGCGAAGATTCTTTCAGGATCTATAGAAATACCTTGCTTTGAAACAATATGTCCAAGCAGTTTACCTTCATGTACAGAAAAAATACACTTCTTCAGATTGAGAGACACTCCGAACTCTTTGCATCTCTAAAAAATCTGCTCTAAATGATCAAGATGTTCATTAGCATTTCTGGAAAAAATAGTAATATCATCTAAATATAGTAGAATGAACTTGTTCATAAGGCCATGAAAGGCCATATGCATCGCTCGCTGAAAAGTTTCTCCAGCATTGGACAAGCCGAAAGGCATCTTTTTGTAGGCCATCATTACCCACTTAGTTGTAAATGTTGTTTTGAACTGATCTTCCTGCTTCATCAGAATCTAGTTGTAACCTAAGTAACCATCTAGCAAAGAAAATCTGCCAGAACCAGAAACTACCTGTAGAATTTGCTCCATGGAAGGGAGTGGGTAGTGATCCTTCAATGATGCTTTATTTAAATCTTGGAAATTGACACATAATCTTATTTCCCCACTTTTCTTCCTAACCGACACTAAATTTGACACACAAGAGGTGTGTTTGGTAGGAAAAATAATACCACTCTCAACTAATTTATTTAGTTCAGCCTTCATAAGGTGTTCTAATTTGGGGTTAAGAGGCCTCTGTTTCTATCTTACTGGTTTTGTGCTAGGTTCTAATTCAATAGTATGTTGGGCTAGTTTTGGGTTAAAACCTCTCAAATCCTTGTACTCCCAAGCAAAAACATCACTAAATTTCTGACATAACAGATTAAATGTTTGTTGTTCCTCTTTACTACATACCTTTCCTAGCTTGAGAAGCTTTCCTTTGAAGATTTCAATGGCTGCATAATGTTCTTCCTTAATAGTCAGGCTGCACTTTTCTTTATGCACTTGGTCATCTGAATTGAACATAGATTCCAAGGTCACCAATCATTTTGGCAGCCTGTTGGTCTTCAACTGCATAATCTATTCCTCATATTGCTACTGCCATTTTTGTTGATTTCCATCTACAAACTCAACTTCAACTATTAAGAAATTTACAATTTGATCATCGCTGTCAAAAACCTACCAGCTCACATTATTGTCAGGTACAGAAGGTTTGACCACTATTTTTGCATATTGACGTGCCTCTACTTTATGAATTTCATTGGGAATATCAAACTGGGCTCCTATGGTAGCGAGCCTATTAGCATGCTTATTGTCATTTCTAGGAATCGAAACAATATTAAAAGCATCAAAATCTTCCATCAAATCCCATACATGATGCTTATATTTCTTAAGAAATTTTTTGATCTGATTTACAATTAGTTCTGAATCACCATATACTTGCAAGCATTTAATACCTCTTTTACGGTCCCATTCGAGGCCATGCACGAATGCTTCATACTCAACTATATTATTCAAGCAACTGAAAGCAAATTTATAGGCTGAAAAGTATTTATCTCCTTCTGGTGAAATCAACATAGCCCCACCTCCAGCACCAATACTGCTTAATGAACCATCAAAATAAAGCTTCCAAATCTCATTTCCTATTTCTGCAGACAGTTCCTCCTCTTTACAAAGATTAGGCATATCAAAATCAGGTTCTCAAAATCATATAGACTCCTAATCCTATCTCATCTATGTGTTGGAATGGATCAAGCTCATGATCTTTGGCTTCCCATTCATCTAGATTGATATTTTCTATATGGGTGTTGCAGTCTGAGGTCATGGTTTTCTCCTCTAGTGCAGAGGTGGCGTATAGGTTAGAATTTATAAGATTTGGTGAATATGGTTCGATATGGTCTTTGGCGAGAGGCTCAGACTTTATAGTCACTTTCGTACCATACCTTGTTCTAAAGAAGAGATGAGACCAATCTAAAGATAGAAACCCACCCAACTTGGCTGTAAAATCCCTCGAGAGACAGATGGAAAAGCGCGGTGGTAAGTCAATGACATGTATATCCTGATGAATAGAAAAACTTGGGGATGCGTGCAAAGTAAGAGCCAAAATTTTGATAATACCAACAATTTTAACAGCAGACCCATCTAGTTGCACTATGCCTTTCTGAGGATTAGGCTCATAAACAAGACCTAACTTATCAGCTAAACTTTTAGGCATGACTGAACTACTGGCACCAAAATCAACCATACAATTATGAAAAATTTTATCACCAATAATCAAACTTAAGTAAAATGGAGGAGGCTTTACCTCTTTAGTTTTCTGCTCATTTTTATCCTCCAGATCATTAGCAAGCACATCCTTAGCAACCCCTTGATTAGCATTGTAAGAAATAGAAAAATCAGCTAAAGCACTCTATAGTAAACCTTTCTACCCTGGGAGGTATAAAACATCTAATACCGACATACTAACAGTGGTTTTCTTGAGATGTTCAACAATATTAAATGATGAAGAATTTACCTTCTGTTGGTTTTTTGTGACATCATTTTTCCTCTGCAAAGGCTATGAATATGTCTTTGACTGCTCCTTGCTAGATATCTCTTGGACTCTTTGCAGAATCTGCACTTTAGGCTATGCTACAACATTAACATTTGATGAAATGGGTTGCTTACTATTTGTGGGTTGTTGCTATAAATTTCTAGCTTGCTGTCCCGGATCCATAGCTTTCTTTTTTGACCTCGTATTAGCCAAAATAGGAGAATTTTGTTGATCTTGACCATTCACGCCATAGAATTCAGAGCTCTACCAGTTTGGAAAGGCATCTTCCATGCTATCTTGTTATTAATTCTGATCTGCAACATTTTTTGTACCAACATAGCTATTTTGGACCACTAAAGCTTGATTTCTCATTCCATTAGCGCATGCTGATTGGTTATGGGGCTGATTACATGGATAACACCAATCGCAATCCTGGGCAACATTATTTTGGGGCACAAGTTCCTTTGACGAATTGGCTATGTTTGGATTGTATGGCTGGAATGGCCTAGGGTTAAAATTCCTTCTTTGGGCTTGGTAATCATTCTGAAAAGTAGGCCTATTTGGCTAGTTTTGCTGATAAGGGGCTTGATAAGGATTATGTTCATGACCTACCTACTTCTTAATGCTCATAAGATCATTCCTGAAAGTCTTGAGTATACTTTTAATCTCTTGAAACTCTTGGTTCAGGGTTGGAGCAGGAACTTCTTGGGCTACGTTATGGTAGCCTATTGCTGGAACAGGCGAGACAACAACTAAGGGAGGTACAATAGAAGGGGTAGGTGGATGTATTTCTGGAAACAAAGGCATAGGAGGTCTAGTTGTTATGTCTCCAGCTTGGATGAGACAATTCTCAGCTCTAATGGCTATGTCATAAGCATTAGGGAGTGTAATCCCACCCATAGATTGAGTCATGACTGAAATCTAACTATTCAAAGCTTTTAAGTAAAACAAAAAAGCATGTGATAGTAAAGGTTTTACCATTGCAAGAATCTTGTCCTAGGTTCTCTGAAATCGGTAGTTGAAATCAACCAAGTGCTCAAGTGGCGCCCTCTGAATGGTGCTCAACTTCTCTAACAAAGATAGATTATCAAATTTATTAGCAAAATGTTGATATAAATCATTACCTAATGCATCCCATGTCGTGATTGAGTTGGCTGCAAGACCTCTGAACCATTGTAACACCTTCCCTTTGAGCGACATAGCCAATAGCCTTAACGTGACGTTCTCCTGCATGATTTTGTGAACCAAGCATAAGGTGGCTACGTCACGGATATGCTCAACTAGTGTAGTGAGGTCCTCCCTGGTGAAGTATGGCATACTTCTAAGGGCTCAAATAGGATGTCATCATGCTGAATGATGTTTAATGGACTGCCTCCATTGAAAGGCGCGAACGGGTGCTGCCATTGGCAGTACTTGTGATATTAGAACCAATACTCCTAGTGATAAAACCAAGGAACTGAAAATAGGAGGTGTTGACTTAGATCTCGCAGGTGTCTCAAAGAACCTCCTTGTTGTTCTGCCTCTTCTTCATAGTGGAGACAACTCTCGATATTCAAAAGGTGCAGTACTCGACCTTGTCTCTATTTTTCTCATGCACAGGCTGCACTAGCATGCAAAATCAGGATCAAAGTCGCCAAGTATATTAAAATGAGCCTTCAAAAGGCTGCACAAATCTGCTCCATACACCAAATAGCAAATTAAAAACTCTAAAATTTCTCTGAAATGGATTTTAGAGTCCCACCAGGCGTGCCAAAAACTGTTATCAATCAGATATGCACCCTTGTCATATTTGTAGAAATCAGACTATCTGTTGAAACATGGAAACTCTTTTCAGATGTGGGTGATCTGTGTGAAAAGAGAATCTCCAGAGTGAGCTAGTTCTCTGAATGATGAATATTATTCTAAATGATCTTCAAGTAAAGGGATAGAGAAAAACTGAAATTAAAACCTATGACTTAAAATGATCCACAAAACTTAATAATGACTTTGATATTTCTCCCACAAACAATCTTCAGAAAAACAACAATGAATTCACAATCTCTAATGAACACCAGTGCACAATTGATTTGCATGAAGGTTTAGATTTAAACATAGCATGCAACCTGCAACAAATGAACTTTCTGCATCGATGATCTACAATAATAGGACATAAAGAGGATCTATAAACAGAATCACAATATAAACATCACACTAAAACTACAAATTGAGACAGAATTGAGAAGTAGGAATGTTGTCTTTATTCAACTGAAGGAGTATGCCAAAATTTGTTTGAATTGAGTACAAAATGAGTTTACAAGCTCGAAAAGTGTAAGAGCAAGAAACTAAAATTTGAACTGAGAAGAAGAAAAACTAAGCTTCTTCAAAATATAACCCTCTAGAAACCCTAATCTGAGCTCACAAAGAAAGCTCAAAGAAAAGGCCTCAAACTATCTCAAAAGTCTACATAAAAGTAGAAAAAACACACTGTTTCCATGTTCATACTGAAAAGCTCCTAAAAATAGGCTAAATATGCTTTTAAAGCAAATAAAACACCTTATCTCTCCAACAGGAATATCAAATCCAACCAAGGTAGAAATAAAAACAATTTGCTAAAAATAGCAAAAAGATAAAACAATATGCTTTATCTTTGTTTAACATAGTTGCAAATTTCACAATTTGACTAATTTTGCAATTAAAGATTGCTTGAAATCTTTTTCAAAATATTACAACCTTATATCTCCATTACAATCTTGATTTTCTTGAAAAATCACAAAAAAAACTAGGCATATTATTCTCTCAATACTTTAATTGATTTCTTAAAAATCAATTGAAAAACAAAAGGCAAGGCATATATTAACAAGGCATAAATTAAAAAATTCCTTAGTTTTTAATGTGATAAGGGAAACCTAAATCTGCCACCATATATTGTTTAGGCCTTAACATATTCTAAAGGACAAGGCATTTAATCACCATGCACATTGGAGACTTAGGAAATATTGTTGCAAAATATGGGGAATCGGCCATTCAAAACTTTGCATAAAGTTTGATAAAGAATGATAAGTCCCTATTTCGAATTAGGGAAACATATCAAAATAGGGGGAAACCCTAATCTTCACTTCATTTTGCATTTGGGATTTTGGAAAAAAATGCTCTGCTGGGAGAAAATGTGTTGCCACCATTAGGGTTCAGGCTTGTAGCTTGAAACTCAACTCTTCCAATCTTCATGCTTCACCTTCCAATCAGCATGTAAAGTCATTCTTCAAGCCATTCATGGCTTTTCTGCACCATTCTTTTGATATATTTTTGCTCAAAAGCCACAGCCATGAGAAGATTTGTATCTGATGCTTCTATTTTACATATCTCAGCCTCCATTATGCTCACAGTAAGTTTGACTGCCCTTTCTCTCTATTCATTGGGTCTTTTGATGAGAATATGGCCTCACAGGCCATGGCTATAGCAAGTTGTTGATGTATTTTTTCATTTCTTGTGCTTTTTTTTTGTTATCTGTGTCTCTTGTATCCACTGGCTGCCATATATGAGTTCGCATTGGGTGTTTTGTTTGGATTTTGAAAGCTCTACTAGCTCTGGCCACTGCTTCTTGGTTTCAATAGTCATGAAATGGTAAGCTTTCTATCTCTATGTTCACTTCCAGCAAAAGAAAGCTTATGAAGCTTTACATTCCTACAAAAAATTGATTTTTATTTGTAATTTCGTATCCATTTATAGGTTGTGCCATTACATGTACCAACTGGAACAAAATCCCTCATGGGTATTTGCTAATTTGAGGAAAAAGTGTTTCTGAAACAAGAACTTGATGTGGGCATTTGTTGTTTTGAATAAACTTGTGTTTAATTTCACTGGAGCTTGACCCATGTCGATTCTCTACCTTCTTTTTCATTTTCTATAAAACCCTGATATGGGTAATGGTAACTCAAAAAATTGAAAAATCTTGTCCTTACATTCAAAACCTCAATGTGGGTCTTTTAGAAAAGAACAAGAAACTATATATTTGATTGTTCATGAAAAACTGGGCTCGACCCATTATTTATTTCTGCATTTTATGTTGTATTCCAACTCCGACCATGAGAGCACTGTGTAGATCTCACTTTCTGAAAAAACTCCACTTGAGTGTATAACATTCTAAAAAATACATATTCCTTTTCCTTACTATTGATAACCCTCATTCGGGAATATGAGTTTCTAGAAGAATATATCTTGTTGCTCCATAAAAATACCCATGTGGGTAAACTGTATTCGATGAAAATCTATATAGTTATATGGATATATTGGCTAAGATTGTATACTTTGATTACATCCAACATTTCAGTAGAAACCTCTTTCATAAATCAGTATTTGTTTTAAAATCCTTTGTGTTTCTCTTGTTGCACTTGTGGATGCCATTATCATACTATTTTTCACCCTCCTTACACACATAAATCTCTTTGATTGAATCTGTAGTCTAGTTGTTTGCCTTTTTTTCCTATGCACTCACAGTCATGCCCTTCATGGATGCATTCCACCCCTCATTCATAGCATGTTCAATGTATACATGTTGTTTGTTCTGAAAATGACCTTTTTACTTGTTGTACCACCATTGCAACTCTTCCTTGAAAATAAACTTGATTGAGAGAACAAATAAATTAGCAGACTGTACTTGATTGTTTCACCTTCAGAAAAGTGAGGCATAACTCCTACTTAAATAAACATTTTACACTTTCAGCCATAATGAAATTGGCTGCTTTATTGAATCATTCACCTTCCTTTATCAAGTATATCAGTCATTGAATTGACCTTGTCACCTTATCCTGATTGAAATCTGAAACTCCTTCATATGTCTACATGCCTGAAAGAACAATGTTGATCTTTGCATGATATTATGAACATGATGAACAAATAATACTGTGGCAAAAGAACATAAACCATACAACAATGCTTGAGATGAATGCACTCAGTTAAATTGATTGAGTGAATTAAACCCACTATTCACCTATGGCTTTCAGAAAGCATTTACATGATTGTTATGAATGCACAGTTGCTTTAATGGCTTGATGGATAACTCTGCTTTTCTCTTTCAGTTGTATATCATTTATTTTCTTGATGAACATGATGATTGCAATCTCCTTCTCATCCCACTTGTAATGAATAGGGGCAGCATTCTGAGCTCTACCCTTATGGGAGCCTATTTTTCTCCACATGCTCGGTCTTCAAAAAATAATTAGCTTCATGATTTTCCCTATACCTGCACAAAGAAACAAATGATGTTAGCATAAAAAAACATATCATGATATTGATGTCTCTCTTTCAGCTCATGTTTCTGCACTTTTATTGATTGTTTTAGTGCATGATTAGTAGCATAATACATTATCGTTGATGGTTCATGTAGGTATATTCATAGTCGGGGCCTTTGAAATCCCTCTCTTCCTTCCTATAGGTCAATGGAGCTTGAAGAATATAAATGGTGCACCACTTCTGCGTCGGTCATCAATAAATCAGGCAATGATGATTATTTAATGCTTATGTGATTCCCTTTTATGCATCTTCCATAGTGTAGTGTGTTGTTTATGATGCACTGTGACAATTCCATCCACAGCTTGTGTGGATATTTGATTTCAATCTTATTCTTTTCATTTTGAAAAGAAAAAATGCATCTCAATGCAAATTTGTACTATCATTTGAATTCTCACAATCAAATGAAATTCTGTAAATATGAATTACTTCATGAAATAAATAAAAGCATTTGAAATGCTTTATTATTGTATGCTCAATTTTGTACTCCATTTGATTCATAAAACGATAATAAACAATTCTTGAAATTTGTTTCCTCATCTCAATGCACAACTATCACTTAATGAATAATGAACAAAGTGCAAACAACACTTAAGCATAATGAAGAAATAACCATAACTTCCCTTTAAGATATAAAAGTATTTAATCCAGCTCCACCAATTGAGTTGTAGAGAAAAATTGGTAACAGTAACAACCCTTTGTTGGAAACTTAGTTTATGGGGGACATATTGTGCTAAACTAAGTGACCTTTGGGTTTTTAAAGAAGCCAACTTCTTCTACAATGGGGTTTTAAAATGGGAAAAGGAAGCAGATATATAAAACTAAAATCCAACCTAAGGTGATGTGCCAAAACGTAGATAATAGGCATGATAAATCATAGATCTAAGGACCTGATTAACAATCTGTAATGTCCCAAAAAGATAGAAACTAAAGATTAAAGTATAAACAATTCATTTATTGACATAAAATAACTTTGCACAAATATTTATTGACAAGAAGAGTCATAAGGCATGATCTAGATCAAAAAACTTGCATTCAATTTATAGAAGTATGGAAAATGAATCATTCCAACAATAATGACTCAGTCTAAAGTTAATTAAATACATAAAAAGAGAAGAAAGACCAAATGATTGGAACTATCTAAGAGTCTTTTGCAATAATTAAATAATAATAATAAAGGCCTGGTGTCTTTTCTAAAATCTATGTATTTCTGCAAAAATCCGTGGACCCCTCCTCTAAAACAAAAGGAAGTATATAAATCCAAACGCTCCCACTACCTTGGCAAGCAGTAACATAAAAGATTTGAGAATCCCTGAAAAATGATGTAGAATCAAATATTCTTCCCAGTCATTGCAACAAAAAGATCCTAGCCAATGCATTTGATTGCACCAAGCTCAAGTGCATCCCCCAACAAATGATGGCAGTGGTCCTGATGAAGTTGTGCTAGGTAAGTGTTGCTATATTGCTAAAGTAGTTATGACACGTGACATGATGATGTAGTCTCCAGCTTGCTCCTCCCATTGTTTAATAGAAGCACACACCAAATAGACACATGTTGACACTACGCAACCCGTGCTCATCTTTTTCCCTTGCCATTGAAAACTTACACCAAGGAGACACGTGTAACCTACCTTATTCTTAGTACAAACTATGGGGCCTACTATAATATGCAAGGATGGAGCCACATGGCATGCAAATGGAGCTTGACTCAAAAATGAAGGGAAGTGGCTTACAAATGTGCACGAAGAGAACATGTGGTATCGTTGTGGGGCCATTTTGAAATGCCAAGGGAAGAGATCCTTTGGGGGGCACAAAGCAGACATGTGGCAAGGCAGTGACATTTTTCACAAAGAGGCCGAAAGACCCTTAATGCAATGCTCAGGTCAATATTTCAATAAGGTAAAGCCCGAAGGGAGCTCAAGGAATATTTTATTCATAGTAACCACTCCACTATCGACTATTAAGTCTAACATGAGCAAGGACTTAGTCCCCAAGTAGAATAATCTTGTGGAATATGTAAATTCTCAGTGCTTCCCATGTAATCAAGCCCACATGCATCAAAACTACCCGAGGGGAAATCTCCAACAAAGGGTGGTAGAACAAAGAATTCAATGAGTTCCTCTAGATATAGAAATTTATTAGTCCCCTAAGATTTAAAATTCTAGACTCAATGCCTAGATGCAAGGTATGTCTCTGAAACAAGAGACAGATATCTCCCTTGACCAAGCACTCTTTTCTTGGATGGAGGGAGAAGACTCATTATTTACCAATGATTTTTTTATGATGAAAGCACCACAAGTGTGGTCAAATTACAACACTTGATTAAAATGAAGACTCATTAGGGAGTATGTGCCTCAAGCACCATAGATGCAATAGTTGCAGTAGCCACAACTATAGGTGCAACAATTATTGACCCAACAAAGAGTCAAAAAAAGAAATCAGTCAACCTATGATGTATCAACCTATTTAGAAACCAAGGGAGGTACATTTGATTAAACCAAAGATACCTTTGATCATATTACTTAACATGGTCAAGCAACTAAAGAAAGCTCCTTCCAATGTATTCTTATGGGACATTTTGGCCATCCCACAACAAAATACCTTATTGTAAAATGCTTTGAATGAAGAGGGGGAACCCTCATAACTAGTCCCAATCCAAATTCACAACCAAGAGAAGGAAAAAATACCCAATCAAAGGCCTTAGTCTTTGAAGGTTGTAGCATTCATGAATACTAGGGACAAGTAGATGACAAAGAGGTATCTAAACCAAAGCCTACCTGCTTTTTCTTAGCTCTCAAATTGTGGGAGACAAAATACTGCATAACAATATGATAGATTTAGATGCTAGCACTATTGTAATGCCTAAATTGGTGGTCAATACCTTGAATTTTAAATATGATCCCCTTGAAAATGGAATTATCCAATTAGATGGAAAGAAGGTTCCAACCATAGGCCAAATTAAAAGCCTCTTCTAGACCCTATATTCCTACCCAATTCATATGGTCACCCAAGAGGTTGTCATAATTGAAATTCCTCTCATTCTCGAGATGTTCTTGTCAAGATATTTCATAACCAAGATTAGTGGATACCTAGCTCTTAATTGGTCCCACTTGATATTGAGAACCAAGCACGACGTAAAGATGAAAATATTGTCAAAACCACTCCATCTTGAGCATATTGAAGAAGAGGTAGTAATGAGTTTTGAAGCCACACACACCTCTATTTCCCATAAAAAATGTACTACATCAAGTTGCTTGAGGATGAGGAGGTCATAGAAGATTGGAGTCTAGAAGAAGAGGTCTTACTGAATCAATTTATAGATTCTAACCCTTTTAGAAATTTCCATGCCATTGGTTTAGGTACATATGTGTTTTTTGATGAAGACCAGGCCATTCCAAAGATACTCAAGGAATATAAATATTCAGGAGACCACACAAAAGATGAATATGACTTGTGGATGTTGCACTTTGATGGCGCTAGAGGTAAGATTGGCTCAGAGGTAGGGATTCACCTTATATCTCCAACAAAATCAGAAACTATTAGAGCTTTTCTATTCCAATATCCATGCATAAATAGTGACATGGAGTATGAAAGCTTGGTTCATGGCTTAAAATTGGTAGAAAAGATGGCCGCTAAAGGGATACAAGTGTTCAGAGATTCAAACCTAGTGGTAAAGTAGATCAAGGAACAAGCAGCTGCATAGAATGTGAGAATGTGATCATATCGACATAGGGTATTGGACTTAATATAAGGGTTCAAAGCCTTCAATATCTAGGATGTCCCAAGATCGTAAAACACAACCACAGATAGGATGGCCTCAATCGGATCACAATTTGAGCAAACATCTGGTCTGACAATAAACTAGAATGTGGTGTAGTTCATAGTTTGACCATCTATCCTTGACAACAATCAAAACCAATTTTTTTTTTAAATGATACCCAGATTTCCATGTTCCTACAACAATCAAGTGAATTCACTAAAAATGCAACCGAGATATAAGAAATAATATGAGGAGAAGATGATTTAGCTCAAAATAATTTATTTGTTGAGAGGTTTAATTACTCATGTGAACCTCTTAGATTGTGAGGATGCAAGGAATAGTAAGTGTAAGATTTCCACCAACCAATAAGATTATAAGGATCTCGATGTTAGGAATAATAAAAAGCTCAAGGTCAAAAAGGATGTTCTACAATAGGATAAGGAAAGGTTGAGGTCTCTATGTGCCAAATACAATAGAGTCATAGCTTAGACCTATGATGATTTGAAGGGCTATGACCCTAACATAATTCAACACACCATCACCTTGATTGAAGGGGCCAAACCGATTAAAAAAAAATAGAGGCCGATTAATCCAAAAGTAGAGCCCTTGATGGCATAGGAGCTGAAAATATTAATCGAGTCCAAAATTATATACCCAATCAAGAATCCTACTTGGGTGTCTAATTTAGTTATAATCTAAAAAAAATGGTGATATTCAACTATGTGTGGATTTCAGAGACCTAAACAAAGCCTCTTTCAAGGATCATTACACTCTACCCTCGATGGAGAAAATCTTACAAACTGTGGTGAGGTCATTAATGTTCTCTCTACTTGATGGATTTTTGGGTTACAACTAGGTCAAAGTAAATGGTGAGGACCCACATAAAATGATGTTCACCATCAAATGGGGAATGTTTGGTAATACAAAAATTCCCTTCAGCCCGTCCAATGCAGGAGCCACTTTCCAACATGCAATGGATGTCGCATTTAAGGATTTTATCAACAAGATCATCCTTATTTATCTAGATTACTTAACTATATTTTGAAAATTTAAGGGTGAACATTTTGATCATCTAGAAAAGTTTTCTAGACGTGTCAACAGTTCAAGGTTTCTTTATATCCCAAAAAATGTGTTTTCGGGGTAGCACATGGAAATTTTCTTGTCTTTGTGGTCTCTAAATAAGGAATAGCTATTGATATTGAAATCATAAAAGCTATAAGAGAATTTCCACTACCAGTCAACCAAAAGGGAGTCCAATCTTTCCTAGGAAAGATAAATTTTGTTAGTAGGTTTATTTCAAATTTTGCATAAATTACAAGACCTATTACATTAATGTTAAAAAAGGGCTTGGCTTTTAAATGGAATCTAGAAGGAAAATATTCTCTTGAGAAGATAAAGGTAGCTATTTCTCTACCTCCAGTGTTAGCAAACCCAAAAAAAATCAAAAGATTTCATTTTATATGTTTATAGTGATGAGCATATTATAATTGGTATCCTTACACAAAAAGATGATGAAGGAATTGAACAAAACCCCATCACTTTCCATTCAAGGACCCTAAAGGGGTATGATAAAAGATATAATTTTGTGGAAAAATATGCCTTTGCTATTGTGAAGATCCCAAAAAATTATAGACACCTGGTCTCAAGAATCAAGTTTATAGTCCCTGTTGCTCACTCTAGCATGAGGGAATATATCATGGAAAGGGAAATCACTAAGAAAAGAGCCAATTGGATCACCAATATCCTACAATATGATATTGAGATCCAACCCACAAAACTGGTCAAAGGTAGAGGCATGTGTGAATACCTTGCTAAAGAGCTTAATCCCAAGATAGAAACAGAAAAGACCGATTAGGTCTTTACAAATTAGTTTGAGTCGAATGAGTCTTGGATGACGTATAGGATAAGGTTCATGCAAACCAGTAGGTACCTAACTAACACTCCTATACACAAAAGGAGTTATTGTAGGCTACAAGGTACTTGTTATATTTTGATTGAGGGAATCCTTTTTAAAAGGAATTTTGACAGTGTCCTCCACTACGTAGAAAAAGTGCAAGCTAAAAGAATTTTGGGTGAATTTCATAGTATCCCAAATGGAAGACACTTCTCCATGAAAACTATTGCTTTAGATATCACATAGGTGGTATTTTATTAGATGATCCTATTTTTAGAATGTCATAACCTAGTAAGGAAATGCTCATAACACAAATTCTTTGTCAATAAGTGAAAGAATTTTTCCATGTTATTGTGCTCGATCGTGGTAGAAGAACCTTTCACGTAGTGGATCTTAGAATTCATAGGGATGATTAATCCCATCTCTAGCTTAGGACACAAGTGGATATTAATAGCAACAGACAAATTCACTAGATGGATAGAGGTGACCCTTCTTAAAAATGCTATTGAAGCTAAAATCATCAATTTTTTGGGTGAACTAAAAGTGAGGTTCGACTCTCCCAAAACCCTCATATCTGAAAATGCACAAGCCTTTGTAGGGGTTAGTATGTCAAAGTTCATCCTCAATCATGAAGTCTATTCCAAGACTTAATCTAATTATTATCTGCAAGGGAATAGATTCACAAAATCTACAAATAAGAATTTAATATAACTAATCAAACGAACTGGTTTGAAACACCAAATGGAGTCGTATAAACAACTACATGAAGTTTTATGGGTAGACTACATCACTCCAAAATAAATTATAAAGGATTCCCCTATGAATTGGTGTACGAAAAAGATGTGATTCTACCTATATCTATGGAAATTCTAGCATTACAATTGTTGAATTCCTTAGAGGTTGAGGAGAATGGGGTATGGAGGTAAGGCTAACCAAGCTAGCAAACCTCCAAGAAACATGAGAAAAGGAATTTGATGCCATGATCAACTGTTAAGAGGTGATTAAAAGGCGGTTTGATAAAAATACTTTCAACTCAGGTTTCAATTTTTCAAAGAAGGAAGCCTAGTCTTAAAGTATGAGAAGCATGTCACCAACCTAGGGCATAATGCTAAATTTAACTCTTTATGGAAGGGAACTTTTCACATTTCAAAATGTAAAGAGAGAAACACCTAAAAATTAGAAGAGATAGATAAAAATTCCATGGGAATACAATTGAATAGTATTCATTAAAAAAAATTCAATTAAAAATCCCATGGTTCATTTTCTTGTAAATTTTATACTTTATGTACTATATGTATAAACTTTGTAAAATATGTTTATTTTCACAAGCAAAACATGAGATACAAGAAAGAGAAAAGAGACTACATTTCATTCATATAATATTGTTTACATATAGTTGTGGGCTTTTAGACCTCTTTGGAGAAAAAAAGAGGGAGCTTTAAGAAGCTCTGAGTGTAAGAGATTTTTTTCAAAAACTGGTTTAGGAAATAATCAACAAATGCATAATAATCTTGCGTGCTTGAGAGTATATGGGTCCATACTGAGATTGGTTTGACTAACCTTGATGAGTACCACATGTTGAGTGACAAATGCTTCCAAAAAATTTAAGATTTTGGTGCAAGTAATAAATGTACAAGAAAGGAGGAATACCTACACTTATACGAATGGTTGTATTCCTTTAGCTACCAAAGCATCCTTTCTGCAATTTCCTTAGAAAATTTGAATAAAAGTTGTCCCCTTTCCTTTTTAAGCATGAAACATCATTATCGTGATCCATGCCATATATTAATTCAAGAATTGAGAAGACATATTGTAAATCTGAGTTAAATTCATTGTAAACCAAGGGGAAAATGGGCCTCGCATTACTATGTTCATGTTTTGTCCCAGTTCTCTAAAAACCCATGGAATTTCTTCTTATACCCCAGTGTGTTTCTATCAATGTCCTTGAGAATTCTTCTACTGGAAGGCTAGAGGAGATAAATAACATATCCCTAGTGGCTTCCACACTAATTTTGATTTTCAACCTTTCACCATTGATAATCTCACTATTTTTTTCCAACTTCTCCACAAAAATATCTACTAAATCAGGACATGGGTGCATATGGGGAAACATATATTGAGGTAGACCATAATTCCAAAGCCACACTCTAAGAGTTTCAACATCCCTTGTTTTCATCTTGGAAATTTTCCTTTGTAGGGCTCTCTCTCGCAGACTTTTAGTGTTTGTATGCAACTTTGGATAAAAGATATTGTCTGTGAAGTCTTTGATTAGCTCTAGTTTGATGGGGTCTCTAGGCTTTATGAATTTGGTGCAAGGAAAACTTCACTCCTTAGGAATCTACACATTTTTTAAGGAAACATCTCCAAAGATATTGACATAGCTTGGAGGAGAAAAAGGGATTTTAGTGCCCCTACTAGAGGATGACACTTCAGCTGCCACATCTTTGTGGTTGTCAAAGGAACCTACAAGAAAACTACTTTTGGAGTTAGAGAATTTCCATCTTTTCTTTGAGAGCTCATAATTAGAATATTTTTTCTCTTTTTCTATTCAATTCTCATGTAATGCATATTTGGAGTGAATGCATGGATGACATAACTGAAAGGCTGAATTTTGTTCCTTCTATGCTTGGGAGATACAATAACATTCTTCACACCCTCTCATTCAAGGAAAACCCTAGAGATCTCAATCTATGATATGCAAAGGAGAAAGAGATCTTGCAATAGGGTTTCCCTAGGGTCTAATTATAAACTAAAGAGGAGTTCACCACCAAGATAGGGCTTGTAAATACAAATGAAATACAAGACCTAATGCTTTTAAACCTAATGCAATGCAATACTTCTCTAAATAACCTAAAAATGCATGTAAATCAAAACAAAAAGATGAGAGATAAAAGGTGTGCACCTAGAAACTTGAAGAAGAATGGATGAAGGCCTAAAATGATGAAAACACTAATTTTAAAACTTGTTGGGACTCATACACTAGTCTGGGCAATTTAGTACCAAATTACGGTTTTCAGGCAGAAATTGAAATCTGGAAGAGAGGTGTCTAGAACTTCTAAAACATAGAAATTTGACCAAACTGGGACTCATACGCTAGGAGTGGCCTATCAGTCTAGTTAGGGTTCTTTGAAAATTCAAGGTTTGATCCTACTCTTCAATATCTACTCTTTCCTTTCCACCTTATTTCTAGATCTGAATCTTCAGTTTGCAGCTCGTAGATGTTTTCCAATTATCTCTAATGCAAGGTAACAACTTCATCAACTTTCAACACTTGCCAACTTTCTCCAAACTTTCTCTTTAATATATCTTTAACCTAAATCTACAAATCACACACTAAAGAGAGGGAAAAAAATGTTGTTTTGTTAGTAGAAAGGGGTTTTCCTTGGTTAAACCTCATTTTGGTAATCAAACCTTGAAATGAAATGAAATAGGAAAAGAGAATGATGAGTGAACAAAATTTGATGTTGCAACTCACAAAATCCTAACAATAAAGTATTGCAAACATGTATGAAATGGCTCCAATGGATGCAGATATCGACTCTTGCTTGAATGTGATAGATCTTGAATTGAATGCTAGCTTGAATCATGAAATGCTACATCATAATTGTTTGCTAAAAAAAAACATGATGCATGAAGACTTTGACATCATACTTGATGCTTGAATAATACTCTAAAATGCTTGATAATCAGCTCTTGAAGACTCTTGAATGCTCTTTTTAACACTTGAATGCTCTTGTGAACTCCAATTCACTATAATTCATGAATACTTGAAGGCTTTGGATGATCTCTTGAATTCTTAAGTGAAAATGAGTGAAAGAACATTGTATTTATACTTGTTTATGCGAAATTTCCCTAAATTACAACACTACAAGATGACATCGAATCTAGGAGGATAAAATCCCACCAAGAATTTAAATAACATTTAATTTTGGGCCACATGGGACTCATACAGAATAGGTGGTGTATGAGTCCCATTAGTCATAATTAGGGGACACATTTTCAAAAATTCTTAGAAAAGTGTAAAATCCAGATCAAGACCCAAAACCCTAGGTGGGACTTATATGCCCAAGGTGGCGTATGAGTCCTAGATCACTAAATATAGGCCACACAACTTAGAAACACTTGAATTATGATTGGATGTTGGTTTATGTTGGGATTATCCATAAAAATATGCATTAATTAAGGCTTGTGGATGCAAAATAAGGCCAATTAAAGCATAAAGAAGCCTAATTATTTAATAAAACCCTAGAAAAGTGTGAAAGTGTGTTACAACACTTTACAACACCCTAAATAAAGTATGACTAAGTTTATTTAGTTTACAAGGGCCCAAGACCTAATGTGAGTGTGTTAAACACATTATAACACTAAATCAAGGCATCATTAAGCTCAATTTTATAAGGAGGGCCCAAACAAGTGTGAAAATATCACTGAAAATATTTTTTGACACTATAATAACTAACATTTTGAATGCTGCCAATGAAAGTGATACGCGCATGTTAAACTCCTACCTTTTTGGGAAGTGTAACTCCAATTTGGGAAGGGAATTTGAGTTCATTCTAGACACCATTTTTAAGAAGGATAGTATTGAGAAATGATAGACATAATCAGAAAAGATGTTTTGCATTAAATAAGTAAGAGGTGCCACTAGAAACAATCTTTTTACACAATGACATTAGCTAGCAATCAAGGAGGTGGCAAGACATATGGAAAAAAAGTCACATTTCTGGCATAAATGACAGCCCTGCATTAATTATCAAGAGTCTTGCAAATCCTCTTTGTATTCCCTTTACTTCTCATAGCCAACTTGTATTTCTCATTGTCATTCTGATAGAGAAATTTTTTTTCATTTGAGAATTTTTTGATTCAAAATTTTCTATAAATAAAATGCTTACCTTGCAAAAAATATTATCACGTTTGCAAGCTCTCTCTTCTACATTCTGAGAGGTATGGGTACTTTGATTACACTTTTGAGCAAGACAAACTAGGTGGCCTTTATAGGGGATATTACTAATGAGAGGATCAAATGGCTACTGGAAACCAAGAGCTACTTGATCATTATTGCATTCAAGTGGGTACTGGGAAGAGACTTCATTATGGATTCAAACCATTATCATGCCAACATAGATGTCATCTTGTGATTCATGGCATGTTTGTTGGATTTGAACATTTCTAAGCCATGGGTGGTGGAGATCTACAAAATTATGTTTTGCAAGGATTATCTAATAGGTCTCAAGGAGGTTATCACTATGAAAGTCCTAGGCCTTGGAATCCCTTCAGTCATGGACCTTTGATGCCATGCCAACAACGCTGGAATGGTGCCTTGGATATCCTTGCTTTCTAGCTTTCAAACCATGACATAGGACCAGTATCGCCAACAGGTGAGACTTGCCAGCTCATTCCTACTTAATGTGCATAATGTTGAACTAGTATGTGATGTGGAGTGGTATTATACCTTTGAGAACTTGATGTATCACACTATTGGGCCATGGTGGATATTGAAGAATGACACATTGTCGAATCCTTCAAAACTATTTGTTTTTTCCTAGAGTCTTCATTGTCGTGTCCCAAAAACCTTCCAAGAATGCCATTCATTACAAAACCATCATTACGTGAAGGTTAAATTCTATGCTTTCTTGTTGTTTCTTTCAATAATTTTTTATGTGATATAGAATACCTACTTTCCAAGATCTGTCTCGATAGCCTATGCACAAATTCCCTCATGAACATCTAGTCTAGATAAGAGAAAAGAAGCCTCCATTTGACTATTTTTTTGGCCTTGATTTTAATTTCATTAGACTTCATGGGTTTACTAGAGAACCCTTTAGGTTCCCACAATGTGTAACAGGTAGGACACTCCTCCTATAAATTTACCAGAAATTGATAGTCGTAGATAATTCCTATGGCTCCAAGAAGAATAAGGTTATGCTTTATTTGATCCCCCTCACCTTTGGTAATTGCAAGGTAATAGTCATAAAGAGAGAAGCATAGGAAAAATTGACCAAGAAGTTGTCCTATCTTGGCTTGGGTCTCATATTTGACAAGTGGAAATACAATCCATAGGGGCACCTACAAATAAATCATGAACCGTAGCCATAATGGGAGGGAAAGAAAAATCTAGACAGCGATATGGAAGATGCCCATGTGGACTTGGCCCAACTACCATTTTTGCGGCCCCCATGGCTCGTGTTCTATCAATTCTTGGTAGAATTCAAGTCAAGCATCTCAATGGAAAAAAATTTCAAGTAGCAATTCAAGAAAAAGGGGTGGTTTGAGAGGAAAAATACTGATTTCAAGGGGTATCAACAAAAGATCAAACAAATAGGCACATTGCATGGAATGATTCACTCAGATGAAATTTTTAAAGATATTTATGATGTAGAGGCTAGGTCTAATTCTAACTGGAGATATGACCAAGATTCTAACCAATATTCTGACCAAGTTTCTGATTTACTACCTCAAGTGGACAAAACAAAAGATAGAAAGGAAAATGAAAAACCAGAAGGAAAGGAGCCACAACCCTCCTCATCTACTAGCATGTTGACAAGGGAAAAATAGACTTAACAACCTGCAAGGAAGGCTTTGGTAGGTTACAAAACTCAATGTTTTTCAAAGTTGATGGTGAAGGGATCTATAGCAATGAGTGAGCCCTTTGAGAAAAGGAGAAAAACCCAAGAATTAGGTAAGCAGGGACTTTCAAATAAGGGTGATGAGGAAGTAACTTATGTCCCATAGACATTTATGGCACCCAAAATTTAGGTAATATTTTCACCTACCATTATTTCCCCTACTACTTCATTGGTGTCTCTAGGCCTTCCATCCCAAGCATAAAATCCTCTACTAGTTGATGCCAACCTTCTTATTTTGGATACACCCCTCACTTTAGATACTAGTGAAGCACCTTTGGAAATTACACACACAGAACATGCATCTTCCACTTCATCTATGGTTAACATTTTAATTGCTATTTTTGAAGCTTAGGTTTTGGCCTCAAAGCAATCCATGCTATAGGATTTATCACCATTTCCCACTTCCAAGAATATGCCTCTATTCTCAACCATTGCTCCCCTTACCCTAATAAGCACTCCACACTTCACACAATATTTATGAGGTATTCCACCTTTCTCACCAATGGATTTTCCATTAGTCTCTTCCCAAAGCCAAATAGATAAAACCTCACACCATCCATTATGGCCTCCCTCCTAGTGTCCCTATCACTACACAAAGTATCAAGTCTCTTTAGAACCTCCAAAATTAAATGGATTTGTACAAGTAGACTCACAAGGAGAGAAAATAAAAACAATATAAAAATCCACAATGGCTCTAGCCACCTTGAGGTTAGAGACATGTTTTGATGAAAAAAAATTATCTGATGATTTTGGCCATGAAGCCTCTAGTCTCCAAGCCAGAAGGGGAAATGAAATATGAGGATTATGAGATCCAAACTATAGGTATGAATCTGAGTGAAAAATTTCCCCTTGACAAGGTAGGCCTCATGAAGGCTACACATGAGGTAGTATACACCAACTACCTAAAGTTGGAGAAATTTTTGAAAAAGTGAGAAGCAAAACTGGTAGATGTGAAGGCCACGGTTGATAGGAACCAAGTGGAGATCAAAGCAAAAGATAAATATATTTCTCGCCTAAGGCAGGCATAGGATTAGTGAAGTGAAGTAGCTATGTCACTTGAGAGTATTTAAATAGATAAGGATAGACTCTTATCTGAGGTAGAAAGGATATCACTCGAGGTCGAGACCAAATGCAAAGTGAGAGAATATTTAAGGACCTAAATGCATGAAGCTACAAAGAAATGGCAGCGAAAGAAAAAGGTGTTCACTGAAATATCAAGCCAATAGAATCATAAATGTGAAGAATTTCAAAAAGAAGCACAAGAGATGCAAAGAAAGTGGTCTAAAGCTTTGGACCAAATGAATTAGCTATGTGATCAATTTGAGAAAGATAAGAACAAGATATAGCAAGAATTGGCTAACACCACCCAATCCCAAGTTACAAATGAAAGAAGAGCCAAGGAGACAACAGATAAATAGCTCAAAGGGAGACTAGAAGAGTTACAAAAGGACCTATCTGTCATTTTGAGTCTCTAGGAGGAGGGGAAAAAGGATCTCCAACATTGGGAAAGCCAATTCCAAGAGGAACTCAAAAGGGCCCAAATGGAAATTGCCACAGAGAAGTACGAGAAATAAAATTTCAAGTCTAGTTTAAAGGCCCTCAATGAAGAGGTAGAATGGTTGTGTTCTAAATTTTTGGGTACCCTTAAAACAATTGATTAATTAATGGAGCAAATAAAGACTAAAGAGTCACAGTTTCAGCAAGAATTGGCCATGGCATGGAGGGACAAATTTCTCTTTGTACTGTAGAAATTATTTTCCTCCTATTGGGAAAATATCAAAGTTGCAATGACATCCCTAAAGCCAACTCTAAGGTTCATGGCTGATGCACAAGAGCTTAATGTAAAGGTTGGTCCAATAATCGACTAGATTCTACATACAATTACTCCTCATTCCATAGAGTTGGGGAATTTAATAGTCAAATTTTATAAAGTTACTAAAGAGACTCTGGTGGACATTGGGATTTCAGACCAAAGAGTGGCTACTAGGAAGGCAAATAAATTCATTATTTGCAACCAAGCCACCCAAAGGAGTAGGAAATGCTAGATTGCACTGAATGACAAGGTTAACAAAATGAGAGAGGATTTTGAAGGTTTAATCCTGATGGGATTGTCTTCTCCTTTCTTTCCTAATGGAGCAATATTAACTGAGGAACAAATTAGGAAAACATTAGAAGATAGGTAGCAAGATCAGTCGACACTCCAAAAATTGAGCCTAATGCCTTGCACATAATGAATTGAAGAGATACTCCTTCCCATGGCTCATCTCTACATCCACTTTGGATCAACATAGACAAGATTAGGAGGAGTCTCCTTTAAGGAGATACTCAACTTGGACCAAGCTTGTAAGATGTCGCATGCATTGGCTCCACCATCTGATGAAGATTGAGAATATTTGCATTCCATGTTCCTCAAAATATGAGGATTGCGGGTCTCTTTTTCTCTTTTTTGCTATTATTCATTTATTTAGGTTTATTCCTTCACAAGCACAGGCCCCCTAGGAGTCACCAAAAATTGTAGATCTATTGTTTTCTCTAGGTAAACATATTTTTTCATTTTTTTCTCAGCCCCAAAGTTTTCCCATTTTTAACATATTTTTGGTTATTGATGTTCGCCCCACCATGTGTCATGTTGTCACATATTTTAGAGGTTGTAGGGTTCCCTTTTGCTAAAAACTGTGTAATGGTTCCATGTAGTTACTACATGAATTTTTTGAATATCATAATAAAATCGGGCTCATAACAAGACACGTGACCTCCCCATGGAGTTTTCCACAAGAATCTCAAGAGAAGTTTAAAGAATGCCCATCGTTCTGCCACATGTCCCGATTTTTGTTGGGAGGGGTTCTTCATTGTCAGGAATGACATGTTTTAATAGAACTACTAGGTGTTGATGTTGTTTTTCTCCTTCATGATCTCAAACACTAGTGTCCACTCAATGACACCATTTCTACTCATGCGATAATTAGATCAGATGTTTTCTAGTCAAGGTTTTCACAGAGCCACAATTTTTCTCTAACACAAAATATTTTTAGCAGATCCAAAAATTCCAACTCATAGTTCTTACAAAGATCATCATTAATGAAGTAGCTTAGATTTTATTACTCAAGCTTTCATGATCAAATTTGATCTTTTTAAGATCTTGGGGAAGCATTTTTCTACCACCTATTAGGGCTTTGTTTAGGGTGGTGGAGAGTGCTTTGTGCTTGTTTTCTTCGCTTATCTTATAAAATGGAATTTTACAAGCCTCTCAAGCCAGTTTGAATTCTATTAGGAGATAGAAAAGATAGTGTGTGGAAATATTCTTATGGAATTTTTATTGCCCTATATTAATTTTGTAATCAATTTTTAAGTTAACTATCTAGATTAGTTATCCAACCTTACACTAGTAGCATTTGTCAAATAAATGACTACATGACTAAAAAATTTAGTCACAACAACTAAAAATGACTAAATTCTAGTCATTTTTTACAACACAACTATAAATGACTAAATAGATGACTAATTTCATCGTCAGGTAAATAATTAGTCATTTATTTAGTCACACAAATAAAAATGACTAAGTCATTAGTAATTTATTTATTCACAATCTATTTAAATAGATCATTTAAGGAATCAAGAATCAATAGTGCCATTCCCATAGTCCACCATAATGGGGTCAAAGAGGAAGCATGTTAGGGAGCTCTAACTTCAACACATACTCTCTAACATATTAACTTACATATAGTTTTTTGTCAAAGAAATCCTTGAACCTCCTTTAGATGCAAGTGTTAGTATATATTCCTCTCTATATAGAATTTTCTCCCCCTCTATCTCTCTTTCTTTTTCCTAATCTCTCCAAAAAATAATTAAACTATCATATTTTTTATATATTAATTTAATTTGTTCTATATAAGAATATATTAATTATTAATTATAATAATTTTATATTTATACTTAATAATTTTTATTATAGAATACAATATATGCTAATAATATACCCTATATATACTGTTAAATATAATAATAAATATAATATAATTATTTATAATTTAATCTATATTACTATTATATTAAATATATATAATATATTAATTATATTTTGTATTATATAAAAAAGTACTTGGAAAATAAATGATATTTTATGGTAAAACATTATATAAAGGAATTTTTATCCTTTAATGGCCTTTTTCATCAAATCCATGTGAAGTTGAGCAAGTGATAAAGTTATTTTTTTTATTTTTGCAAGAAAGGAGGGAAACTTGCATGGGAATTTTTTTCAACAAAAGGACTAAAACAACACGAACTCATGATGAAAGTTTTAGTTTTGATAGGAAGACCCTTGTTGCTTTTACCATTCCAAGATGGGTGCCTTCTCTATTGTTTGTTTCTTTGAAGAGGAAGGTTGCAGTAGCTATTTGAGTTGGGTATGTGCAGGATCATGATGGGCCAAAAAGTGGCAATATGATGGGTGTATGGCTGACGACTATTTTTCTACCCAAAATTGATGAAAAAAAAGAGTTTTTAAAGGATATTCTCATCTTTCCACTGATATAAATTATGCTTTACTTTGAATTCAATAAGTAATTATTATTCATTTTCTATTCAAATTACGACTAAAGTCCTAATTGATAGGAAAATTGAAAAACATCTATAGCTTTCAAATGGTATCACATTTTTTGAATCCAAAACATGCATCATATTCTATGCTTCGCATACTATAGGATTAAAAAAAGAAAAATTGAATTTCATGAATTTTTGACCAAGTTAAGGTGGTCAGACATACGATTTTTTATATTTTTAAAAAAGTTGTAATAAGAAAATCATAATTAATTATTTACTTGGAAAAAAATTACAAAAAAATATGCATCACATTGGAGCATTAGTCCTCTACTTATATCTAAAATATTATAAAAAAAATATTATCATTTTATTACGGTTAGGGTGATTAGACAAACACCTACTTCTAATTTTTTCCTTAAAATTTAAGTACCACTGCATTGAAATTTCAAATTTTCACCAAATAATTTTTATTTTTTTTTAACAAACCTAGTAGTTTAGAAACTAAATTCAATTTGCTACAGATTCTATTCTTACATATTTTTGAAATAATATAGATAACTTATTCAAATTTTACGTCAAGTTGCCTAACTCTGTTTTTTTGAATTTTTTGCCACTTAAGGGCTTGTTTTTTCCATGATGATCTTGCACATACCCAGTTTCATTTAGCTAAGATCATGGGGTAGCTTCATGGCAACATTTTTGAACATTTGAAATTTTCATTTTCATGGTTGGTTGTTTCCTTTGCCTCTTTTCTATGTTTTTCCATCTTCCTAATGTTGCTTTGTTTCATTTATGAGTTGCAGATGGAAAATAAGGGAGTTTTCTTTCTTCACGTTCTTACATATTAATGTATTCTTTGTCCATTTGAAGGATTTTTCCCTTATTCTGATGGGTTAGGGTTTTCTTTTGTGTTTGAGATGTATTTTTAGTTTGAAATGTTTCTTTATAGAGTTCTATTTTATGTATTATGGAGGCATCATTATGCAATAGAAAATTTCAGATTCAAAGCCCTTGCAATCTAGCCTTTGGCCAATGTTTCAAATCATTATGATTTGGTATCTTGGGTTTCAAGAGTGCAACAAAGATATAATGGTTTTTTTTTAGATATATCAACTTGCTATATTGCCATTAAATCTATTGTGCTAGGTTTATTCAGGAGGCAATAGTCATAAAAAATGGAGATCAATCTAATTGTGCAACAAAATGAGGATCTAGTCTCTTTAACAAGGAATGGGAATCAAGTCACTATGAGGGTTAGTGATTTTGTAGTGGTTGTGTGCACTGATGAGGTTATTTTTTCAGAGAATATTGTGTGCACCTATTTTGAAATTGTGCCTCTCCATTGATAGACACCTATAAAGTTAAAAATAGGCACCTTGGTTTGAATATAAAGGTTACTAGCCTTCAAAAATGGTGTAGTTAAATAGTTATTTTAGTTAGCTACGAGCATATCTTCTAATGATAATGAGGTTAGTTTATGTTCTTTCTCCATTATTCCAATTTTCAAGCATAAACTAATAGCAATCATCATTAGAGCAGCAAGGAACAAAGGGAATTTTCAATGCAAATATAATGTTTTTTATGAAATATTCCCACTACTATGGTTTAGCTAATACAAAAAACTTGTATTCTAAAATTGATGAAGTCCCCTAGGGTTTGGAACTCTAAATTTTCCCTACTTTCACAAAGGGTTCCAAATTCAAGTATTCAAGTCATCAAGTTGGATTGGTGTTCAGTCTCATGGAACTTCAGGGTTTTAGTTCTTCAAAGGATCCATCAACTTTCAAAGCAAGGAAATGTATCAAAATCATAGAGACCATTTGTGCATAAAGTTGTTATTTTTAATTTTTTACCAATTCCTATTTTTGGTCATAATCTATTTTTGGTTGATAAGGAGATCCTATATTAGGCTACTTTATTTTATTTATTGTTGAAAATATTTTTACTTCAAAGTATTTGTTTTTCCAAAGTTTCTTTAACTTTTATGTGTTTCTTTAAAACTATGATTTTTGGGATAAATAATTATTTTAAATCCTTAAAATCAAGTATTCTTTATAATCTATAAATAAGTGCTTTGGGCATAGGAGATGGTTAATGATAGTTGAAGTTAAGCTTATGTTGCAAAAATTTTCATTCAAGTGTTGGATCTATATTTTATGTGCATTTAGTGTGTTTAGATTGCATTGGTTGAATTGAAAGTAAAGAACAATTTTAGGCTTTGTATTAACACTATGATTCATTTTAGTTGTAGTTGTGCATGCATCTAAGTTATTCGATCTATGAAATATTGCATTTTTTGTGTGTGTTAGAGGTTGTTCACTTACCCTATTTTTGTGAATGTAGATTTATTGGTCTCTTATTTTAGCTAGTAAAGAAGTATTCATTGTGTCAGTGTTTCATTCAATTGTAAGGATTAAAATATAAAATATTTCTTGTGAGAGAAGAACCATTTTGAATCTTGTGCTTATTTCCAAGACAAAAAAATATAGGGAAAGATTTATTTCAGTCATTTCATTTATGTAGGCCCCCATATAGAATATTGTAAAGTGTACATAGTTGTGTATTTTGTTTATGGCTTAGAGACTCGGGTTGGTTTAGTTTTTCTAGAAGCTTCCCCTTAAAATTTGAAGAGAGATTCATCCTAGCAACTACTTTATTTTACATTGTCTTGAAAGAGATCAATTAAAACATGAACAAGATCCAAATCAACAATTAAGGACAGCTGCAAGTAGTAGGGAGAAAATATTTAGATTTTCACATAGTAACTAATGCATATACATCTCATTTAGTACCTATGAATGCAAAATTCACCATGCTCCCTTTGGATTTTTTTTTTTTCTATGTACCAACCTATGCCTTCAATGGATATCATTAACCTTTTTTGATAATAATTGTGGCCTCCACCACTTTCCTGCTCAATGCTCTTCAAGGGAATTCTCTCCTTTTCTCTTCTATCAGCCCCCACTATGCTCCCATGTGTATTCATCATGGGTTATTTTAATTCCTTCCCTTCACTTCCTCATTGGTCCCCTCACGCCTACCACATAGCTCACATTCGCATAAAAATTTGGCAGGCCCTAGAAACGACGTCTACAGTAAACTTTTCTCCTACATGTCACCACAACACAAGCTTTCAATGAAGGGAATATGGAGTGAACCATATCCTACGAGATGCTGCCACGTGTTCTAACCACTTATACCAGGTGGCAACACTTGTTGGCACGAGACCACTTCTATCATTCGCAAGGGATGTACCTAGATGGAAAGTGACCAATTGCCATGGCCCAAACCTTTTCTATTACAATGACCGAGGGTAATCATTGCTACAACATCATTGCTTCGGATTCAAAATATTTTTAGTTAGTGCTCGCCAGGCGGTGGAAATGTTGACTATATATATTGCTCTTTTCTTTAGAAGAGGGGTTCAAAGATTACATGTTACATGTTCTGAGTCCCACTAGTTTAAGAATTCCATAATTTTAGAGAGACACCAGGCCTTTTATTGTTTAGATTATTACAGGAACTCACAGACTATGCCATTGTTTGACCTCTTTGTTTTCTTATGCTATTGATGAACTTTATACTATGCCATTATTGTTTGAATGGTTTATTTTCCATACTTCTATAATTTGAATACAATTTTTTTGGTTTAGATCATGTCTTTTGACTCCTCTTTTTAGTAAATAGGTGTGAAGATTATTTTATATCATTTAAATGAGTTGTTTGTGCTTCAATATTTAATTTCTATTATTTTGAGACATGGTAAATTGTTGAGCAGGCCCTTAGATCATATCCAAAAGATAGGTTTATCATGCCTTTTATCTAAATTCTAGCACACTGCCTTGGTTACCCCCTTTATTTTTATATCTGCTTCTATTTCCCATTCCAAAACCCCAGTTATAGAAGAAGCTGACTTCTTTAAAAATATGGAGGTCACTTAGTTTAGTGTAATAAGTCCCCCATAAACTAGGTTTCCCAGAAAGGGTTGTTACCTTGCCAATTTTTGGCATCAACAATTTTTCTTTTTCCTGGCATGCCCAGTGGGACCGAGCTTAAATGAATCTAATTTTTAGAAGGTGTATGAGCCATCGGCTTGTTAATAGGTCCCAAAAAACAAATAATCCTAGTTTATTAGTACCACCATTAGGGACAATAAAGCTCACAACCCAATTAGTGAACGTTTCGCTTCCTCCACCCTTTTCGCTAGCCATGTTTCCTGCCACTAACAAAAATTATGTGGAATGGGATGTCAGAAGTCCTCTTGTTGCACTAGTAGCGCCTATCATTTGGGCCACTATTCCAATTTTTGCTCTAAAAGCTATACCTAAATTCACTAGAGACGGCTCAAGAACACCCTCTAAACATCTGCAAGATGTTGTGGATGTATGTTTGGTACACAATGTTACAAACCAGAATATAGTGCTAAGGTTTCTCACCACCTCCTTCAAGGGCAAGGTGTTGGATTGGTACCACACACTACAAGTGAACACTATTAGTACTTCGGATGAGCTCGAAGATCCTGTCTATCAAATATTTTTGAATGAGGGAGACCCATCCTCGCTATATTATCAGTTGTCAGTTATAAAGCGGGCCTCATACAAAGCCATGGCTGACTTCAATGCTCAATTCCATACAAGCTAGCAAATGATTCAAGTTGATATCCACTCGCCACTTGATCTGGCATTTATGTTCTCTTTGAAGTCTATCAACCTCGACATTTCCATGATGATCCAGTCTCTTGGTAGAACCACACTACTAGGCACCTATATCATCATTGTCAAGGTAGAGAACAATTTGATAGATTCCAGAAGTTTCCTCCTCAGCACATCATTCCTATATTTCTAGAAATATCAGTTCCTGCTCAAGAGATTCCTTCTACTAGTGCATCGGCTCCTCCCCAATCTATGTACACATATCTGAGTGTGTCACAGAACGTTGCTTCCACATCTGACTCTTCAAAAGAGGATATGAGTTACGTCAAGGAAATGTTACAGGCTATGGCCAATGAGATAACTATTACCAAGCGCAACTAGGCTACTCCTCTAAAGCCAAGGTACTATAATTATCAATTAAGAAGGCCCTCTTGCCAAAAAAACTAGTTCCAAGGAGGCACCCACAAAAATCCACAGGAACAAACAACAAATCAGATAGTGTCAGTACCTACTCTGCTACAAAGTGCCAACCTAATCTCAAGTAGAGAGTTGACCGCAGGGCAAAACAATTTAGTGGATGACACCAACCCCTGGTGCTTCGCTTGCAGTGATTCACACATGTCTTGAAACTGTTCACACGGTAACCTACAACAAAAGGTAGTGGAGCAATGCAGCCAAAGCATGATGTCAGACCCCAGAAGTTATGTGTATGCCTCTTCACAAATGGACAATGTGGTGCTCACTGCACAAATGGAAGGGATGCCACTAGAACAAGAAGTGGACATCGCTCTTGATCACACACTCTTCTCATGGATGAAAGAAGAAGTGTTTTCCAATGATGCATCTGCATCTAAAACACAAGTGTAGTCTGATTATAACACCCACTCGAAGAGGAGATTCATGAGTGAACCAATTTTCCTGCAACTAGTTAGTCTACAACTTCAAGGTACTCCTGACCAAACGCCTAGTACCTTCGCAGTGGTGCCACAATGTCTGCCATGGAGGGAAATTGTCATAACAAGAGTAAAGGAGTAGAAATATTCAAATCCAACACCCTTCAACATGGTGGAATAGTTAAAGAAATCATCCACTAATGTGTCTCTTTGGGATATATTATCTATCCTGGAAAAAAAGACATTACTACAAAGGGCGCTCCGAGAGGATCTTATCATTGAACAAAAGGAGCAATTTCTCAAAGGAAAGGTTGTTGACCAATTGCCACCCACCAAAGTTCTCACAAATAGCACAGTGGAAGCCCTTGCTAAGTTAAGACATAAGCTAAAACCTAAACCCTTCTTCTTAATGCTTATTGTGTGAGAGAAATTATTACATAATTCCATGATTGACTTCGGTTCCAACACCACAATTATGCCAAAATAGATAGTTGAAGCTTTAGGGATTAGTTATGAACCTTTAAAAAAGGGAGTGATGAAACTTGATGGAAATTGAATCAAGACTGTTGGTATCATTAAGGATCTTCCTTTGACTCTATTTTCCTACCCTAGCATCACAGTGTCATAAGATACTGTGATCATGGATGTTTCCCCCATGTTTGGCCTCTGTCTATCCTGAGAATTTACTTCAAAAGTGGGTGGATACCTATCCTTGGATTGGTCACACATGATCCTTAGGACCAAGCGCGGTGTGATAATGAAGATAGAATTTGAAGCTCTACATTTGGAGCATGTGGAAAAGGAAGCCATGATCAACTTTGAGGCCGCTCATAATTCTATCACTAAGCAAGAAATGTATTGCACCAAGCTATTGGAAGATGAAAAGGTGACCGGAGATTGGACTGATCAAGATGTTCTCTTAAGCGAACATATAGATGTTGACCCTTTCCGCAACTACCATGCCACTGGGTTGGGAACCTATGTCATCTATAATGAAGATCAAGTACTCCCGAAGGTTGTCAAAGAGCCAAAGAGTGGTCAAGCCTCAGAGTTATGGATGTTGCATTTCGATGGAGCAAGATGAAAAAATGGCACAAGATTCAGGATATGTTTGAAGTCTCCATAGAATGAAAAGACACTGAGTTCTTTGTGCTTCTAGTTTGCTTGCTCGAACAATGAAACTGAATACGAAGGACTAGTCAAGGTATCATCCTTGTGGAATGGATGGGAATTAAGCAATTGATGGTGTTTAGAGATTTTGAACTAGTAGTCAATCAACTGTGAGGAATTTTTTCGGCCAAGAATGTCCACATGTGATCCTAGACACTGAGTTTGGCACCTGATTGAGGGTTTTGAATCCTTCAACATACAAATGGTGTCCTGAGAGCATAATATAGATGTGGACTACATGGCATCAATCAGATCCCAATTTGATCCTGCCTCTAACCTCATTCACAACAAACACTTTGTAAGAGTGATAGTTTGACCAACCATTCCACATAATGACCAAAGTTGGCAAGCGTTTGACAGTGATGAACACATTTCCTTATTCATCCAACAGTTAGGAGAGTTTGTTGATAAACTTCAATCAAAGATCGTTGAAGCTTATGAAGGACAAATCATTCAGCTGAAATCCAACAAGCTTCCAAAGGGATTGGTCACTCTTGAGAATCTTTTCGATTACGACGATGCAAGAAATGACAAACAAAATTTTGTGGCAGAAAAAGGTGACTATGTAGACCTTCAGGTCAGAGATGGAAGAAAGCTCGAAGTCAGGAGGGATGTCCCACATCATGATAAAGAAAGGCTCATAATTTTTTTCCAAAAATATGGAGTGGTGGCCTGGTCATACAATGACCTTAGGGGATATGATCCTGATATGATTCAACATATAATAGAGTTGGCAGAAGGCACAAAATTGGTCTGCCAAAAATAGAGGCTAGTGAATCCCAAGATTGAAATGCTAATGGTGCAAGAATTAACAAATCTAATCTAATTGCATATTTTCTTCTCAATCAAGCATAACATGTGGGTATCTAATCTGGTACCGGTCTAAAAGAATGGAGATATTAGTCTATGTGTGGAATTTCAAGACCTAAACAGAGCATCCCTAAAGGATCACTACTCGCTATCTTCGATGGAGTCAATCCTGCAAATGGTGGCAGGATTAGAGATGTTTTCCCTATTAGATGGCTTCTCTGGTTCCAATCAAATCTAGTTCAAAGAAGAGGATCAACATAAGACAACATTCACTACCAAGTGGGGAATTTTCTCATACGCTAAGATTTCGTTAGACCTCTCAAACATAGGAGCCACTTTCCAACGGGCAATGGATATTGCTTTTAGCGAACTAATCAACAAGATTATCCTAATATATTTGGATGATTTGACAATGTTCTCCAAATCCAAAGATGATCACTTTGATCACCTTAATATGGTGTTCAAGAAATTCTAGGAGTTCAAATATCCCTGAACCCAAAAAAATGTGTCTTTGGAGTATTGTAGGGCAAGCTATTGGGGAACGTAGTGTCCAAAGAAGGAATTTTGATTGATCCCAAGTAGGTGAGAGAAATTAAAGATCTTCCCCTTCTGGTCAACAAGAAAGGCGTCCAGTCCTTCTTAGGGAAGGTAATTTTTTTTAGCAAATTTATTTCTGATTTTGTAGGAATAATTAGGCCAATCACCCTAATGCTAAAAAAGGATCAAACATTCAAATGGAAAAAAGAAGCCAAAGAAGCCTTTGAGAGAGTCAAGGATGCTATTTTCTCCACTCCTATTCTGGTTAATCCAAACTTATCAAAGAACTTCATAATGTATGTATTTAGTAGCAAGTCCAACATTGCTATTGTCTTAACTTTGAAAGATGATGAGGGCAAGGGAGAACATTCAATAGCATTTCACTCCTGGACCTTGAAGAAATATGTAACAAACTACAACTTTGTATGGAGGCAAGCCTTTGCAATAGTTAAAGGACTCAAGAAGTTTTGACAATTAATATCTTGCAATAAGGTGATTGTTTATGTCGCACATTCTAGTGTGCATGAATACATCATGGAAGGAGAAATCATCGAGAAAAGAGCCAACTGGATCACTAAGATCCTCAAATATGACATTGAGGCTAAGCCTACAAAGACTATTCGGGGAAGGGGACTGTGCGAATATCTTACACACGATGAATAAGTGGCCATTGAAGAAGAGCAACCAGAGATAGTCCTAATGAACAAGTCAAAACCTGAAGTTTGTTGGCTAGTGGACAGAGTGAGATTTATGCACACAGGAAAGTATCTGTCAGTCCTTCCTTCTTAGAAGAGGAGATTCTACTGACTGCAAAATAGCGAGTATGAGCTCATTGAAAGGATCTTGTTCGAAAGAAATTTTAACAGTGTCATATTGTAGTGTGCTACCACAGAGCAAGAAAAAAGGATCCTCAACACTTACCACAGTAGTCCTACGAGAAGACATTTTTCTACAAAGACAACCACAATCAAAATTATGTGCACGGGGTACTTTTGGCTGAAACTATTCAATGATTCCTACTCCTTGGTGAAAACCTACAAGGAATTCTAGCTCTTCACATGAAGAGGAAAGAATTCCATAATGCCTCTCAATCCAATAGTGGTTGATGAGCCATTTGCACAATGGGGTTTAGTATTCATCAAAATGATCAACCTAGCCTCTAGTGCAAGACATAAATGGATCTTGATGGCCATAGACTACTTCACTAGGTGGAACAAATTCGTGCCACTAAAACATGTGATAGAGGCAAAGATAGTAGATTTCCTAGAGGAACTAGTGATAAGATTCATCCTACCCAAAACTATCATCTCCAACAATGCCAAAGCTTTCCTAGGCTCCACGGTAAGTCAATTTTTACTTACGCATGGTATATTCCTTAAAACATCATCACATTACTACCCACAGGGGAATGGCTAAGCTGAATCAATTGAAAAATAAGAATTTGGTCTGAATCCTCAAAAGAATTAGGTATGAGTATTAAAGGGAATGGCATAAAAACCTTTGAATAGTGCTCTGGGTAGACTGCATAACTCCTAAACAAATCCTCAAGACTTCGTCATATGAGCTAGTATATGGAAAAGTGGTGTTGTTTCCTATCTCTATGGAGATTTCGGTGCTGCAATTTCTAAAATCTCTTGAGGTGGAACAAAATGGCACAATGGAGGTATGGTTAGCTAAGTTGCTATTAGTACAAGAAAAAAGGGAGGAGTCCCTAATGGCCATGACTAACCATCAACAAGTGGTTAAAAGGTGGTTTGACAAGAAAGCATCCAACCAAGGTTTAAAGTGCAGAGATCTAGTGCTAAAATTTAATGAAAGGGCTATGAAGTCGAGTCAGCACATAAATTTTGATAGCTTTTGGGAAGACCCATTTAGAATAATTCAGTGCAAAGAACATAATGCATGTGAATTAGAAACTATGGAAAAAGAAGCACTAGGAATTCTAGTCAACAGAATTCACCTTAAATTGTTTAATTAAGATTGCTTATCCTACCATTGTAAATATGTCTATAGTGCTTTTTCCTTCTTTCCCTTTTGTTTAGTTGGCCGATCTCTTTTTATTTATCCTATGGTTTTAGGTGGTGAAGGAAAAAATAACCCATTATTGTAGAAAAGAAGGAAAATAAACTCATAGATGAAAAGAGTAGAAAATTATTAAACACCCACATGCAGAATTGATACATACATGTTGTGAAGGAAAAGGTGACCTAGTTGCAGAGTACAAAGGAATACAACAAGATGATTATATAAAATATATTTTCATTATATATATGCTTTGATATTTGCATTGTCAAAATGGCTCAAAGGCCACACTTCTAAAAGCATATAGTTCTATTCTGCTTCTTTCATATATTTTACGTAAAGCCTTTTTCAGGCATGTATACAAAAAATGAGCTAATTGCTATGAGTTTTAAAAGGAGGAAAGAAAAACATGGAAGTCTTCAGTCCACAAAATGGGAAACAATAATGGATGCATCAACAATAGTGTCCATAATATATTCGTCCATAGGGGCATCGTCATCAATAGCAGCATCATAAATAGGAGCAACGACCAGAGGAAGAGGGAACACAAGGTTCCTGAAGTTTGTGTACCAGTCAATGTCACAAAAAGGCACCAAACAGATGAAAAACAAGAAATGGCAGGCTCGAGTGACCCTCTGGTGGTGCTCATCTTGCGACTAGAGGAAAAAGCTCCTCAGAAATAGTAGCCATGGAACAACTACATCCTCTTCTATGAACCTCCATAGGTTGCTCACGGTCAGTATACCTCCACCAAATGCAACATTTACTACTACCTCTCTGATTCCATTCAGGTACTTCTTGGGAAATATTTCTTTAACAAGACGAAGAATTAGGGGCTTGCGAATTTAAATATCCAGCATAGAGGCAACAAAGTGCGAGCACAAATCTGTGTTAACTCGATACTTGTCCTCATATTCGAGGTAATCCCATCCCAGAACCCACTTCATGGCTATAATAGCCAGTGAATGCTTGTTCTTCATCATCCTCTTCAAACGCTTAATGGAAATTTCACCTAGGAAGACAGTCTAAGATTTATGACACACTAACCTACTTGGGGTGTTCATACTAGCAATCGCTCTATAGCTAGCTTGAAACTATCCCTGCAAAGTACCTAGGTCTAGCCTATGAAAATTCTATGCACTGCCAATACTAAATTGCTAAACCAATTACCTACTACCAAATTTTCTCTAATTGCTAAGTGTGATTTTGCTTCTGCTTAGATGCCTATTTATAGAAAAAGCAAGGAAGCATGTGGTAATATACTTGCCATAAATGTGATGCTAATTGAGTACCAACTTGAAAGTTGTGCATGAGCTTGCTCAAAATTTTCACCCAATTGTGTCTGCTGAGTACGGTTTGTTGCATGCGAAACTAATGAAGACTAATTAATTAGCCTAAGCCGGTTGCAGTAATTGGCGATGTTATGCACAACCAAGGATTGAGGTGTCATTCTCCAAGTTTTTTTCTTATTTCAAGGCAGAGGTCGTATCTTTTCAAAAATTGATCGCATCTTTGGCTTAATCATTCCTTATGGGATATTAATTGCCAGCGCATATGAATGCTTAAGCTGCTAGCAAAGCGTCAGCTCAAGTTCCAAGAAAATCATGTTGTACAATACAATTACTAATTACAATTATGAATTCTTGTCACATAAAAATGGCAAGTGATTCATCTCGTACAAGCCAAAGGTTGGTGGTACATGCTGAATTAAATGAAAAAATGTAACTCTCGTCTACCACCTTCAGGAAAAATAGCTAAGTATTGCATGTGAATTCTTTAAGAACTTAAAAGGTCTTTTCAAATACTCTGCCCAAAGCAAAATCCATTTCTAAAGTTGAGCTAGAGTTGAGGTAAAATGGTAGAAAGTTCAAGCCAAGAATTACAGGGAAGGGAAATGAAAAGCTTATTAAAATCCATGCGAGGAGCACCAGTCATCAGTTTCTTTGAAAACATTTCTTATGCCACACCAGGTATTCCTGACAAGCCAAAGTGGGTAAACACAAAAGATATGGACAAAACCAAAGGCTACATAGACCAGAGCTTAATTCAGGAGGACTGGGATAATATCCATGATCCCTTTCTTGCAAAAAACCCTAAAGGATTGATGGAAGCGGCTTGAGAAAGAATGAAGGTGTCCAAAAATGAAATGTTGATGGTAGATAAAGTATGGTCTAATGGAATTCCTCAATATATGGTCCCATTTGTGCACTTCTACCCAAAATTGGTTAATGTGGCCATTAATCATTTCAACCTAAGCACCAACACCATCAAGGGCTGAAATCTGTTAGTTAACATCACTTTGATAGCCATCTGAAATATGTTGTATATTCCTGATCATAAGCAAAGAGGGATGCCAATGGAGGCCTTCACTCCTAAACAAGGGGATCAAATATGGAGCACTAGGAATAAGGCTTTGTATTTTTATAATGAAGAAACCCAAAGGATTGAAGCAAAGCAAGGGAAGCCACAAATATTTCTAGTGCAACATGACACTTTCGCAGAGGACCTGCAAGATTCATTTTCAATGATGACATTTGTTTTTAGTCTGGACATTGACAAGGAGGTGTATGCATTTCAATTGGGCCCAGGTTTCTAGTTTTGTAGGAAACAATCTTATTTTTGGTATGATTTTGCAGAGTACCTTGCAAAGAAAATGATAGAGAAAATTAACAATTACCATGTTGAACAAAAGTTAAGATTTCCTTCCTATCTTTCCCATATGTTCTTGCACTAGAACCCGAACTTCTTTGATAAGCAAGTGAAATTGTCTATTTTTGACAAAAGGAATAGAAGGAATCCAGTTTCTATCTGGAATCCTCTCCTCTCTTTCACTTTTGATTATTATCCACTTTTTGATTATTTATTGATTCTAATTTTGCAAGATTTGCAAGGAGAGGATAGTATTCATCAACTCACTTTGACATAGATAGAATACATGTAAAACTTTATCCCCAGATGTGACTAGTTTTTCGAAGTGTATTTCACATTCATCTACATGTGATGCTTCACTAAGGAACCATTCTACCTTTTGACATGTGTTACAAATCAAGTGCTAGCCCTTGAATTGTTCCGGCAAGCGTGCATTACTGATATTACTTTCTACAACAGAAAAACCAAGAGGAAGGGATTCTTCATCTATCTACAAAGTTTCAAAATAATGGCCATGAAAAAGAAGCAAATGCACCCACTGTTGTAAGATAAGCTAGCTCATCTAGGGTTGGTTATGATTTGCGACAAATGGGATTACAACCCTTTCAATGATTTTCCATATGATCATCTCAAGGTAACTCATAGTCCTTGACCTTATTGGGAGAAGAGGCGTAGCCTGCTGGATGATGAAGATGAATTGTTGGTTGACCTAATCCATATTCCCATAGAAAACAACCAACCACCATGGCTTAGGTTCTATTTTTCCAAGGAAAATTATGATGAGAACCTGAAAATGGGAAAAGCTATGTTTAATAAGCTGAAGAAAGAACAAGAATGGAGTATAGAAAGGATCAAGGCCTTCTAGACATATCAACAGTAGACAAAGCAAGTTGACGCACCTTATGAAAGTGTGTCAGATGATGAATATTTTGACAGGTTGTGGGATGAGGAGCATCCTTCTAACAACTCAAGCGCTAGTGGAGGTAATGACTCCTATACAGAAGAAGAGTAGGCGGAGGAGGAAGTTGATACATCAACATCCTTAGCTCAGCAAAAGAGGAAGTCCATAGGGTAGTCTACCTATGTCACTTCAAATGTGTAGCTAAATATATCAAGAGCTTCACAAACACTTACTTGGGCCTCAAAAGTGGCAAGGGGGTCCCAATTGCAACAGCCAGAAACTATGGAGATTAGAGACTCCCCACTCCCTAAACAACAAAACATGAAGGCTATTATAGGAGAAAGTTCACAAGAGCCTGGCATGAGCTAAATTCTTGCGGCAAGCCAAGAGTTTGAAGTAAGTGAGGAGCTAGTGATAAGTGAAGCATTGCCAACATACAGTCAGCAGGTAACATTCACTCCTCCTTTTCTCACTTCTTAATCTTTAGTATCCTTTGCCATTCCCATAGTACCCATTACTACAAGTGTCGGCCCTACCTTCTCTACCCCTACCACAATGTTTGTGAGAGGTTTCTCTCAATTTTTTCAAACAGGGCCATCTATTTTAACACTCCTGCAAACCTTAACACCAGACATCGCTGCTCAATCTCTCCTCGCCTCTCTTTCTGAAGGCTCAACTTCCATTGGTACCCCCATTGCTACTACTACCCTAGGTCCAACCCAATTTTCCCAGCAAATGGATTCTATAATGACTACCCCTCCACTGTAGAAACTAATGAGCCCTTCCATTGATTCATAAATTGAACCATGGAAGATCCCTTATTTCTCCCTACAAATTGTTACTCTCCAAAAGAAGAAAACACAAGGGCCTGCCACACTTACCTTCCCTTTTTCCGTACCTCCCCATTCACCTTTTGTAGGTGGGCTAGTTAAATTTCCATCTAATTTCATAGCCCAGGGAGAGGCCACAAAGCAAGCATGGGCTCTCAGAATGCAAAAGAAAAAGGCTAAGGATGACAAAAAGGATGCATAGCTGAAAGTGTATACAGTGTACAATGAGGCACAAGGAATGCTAAATTTTTCCACCATGTATCCAAACACTACCAAGCCACAAGGAGAGATGCTACCAAGTGATTACAACATGTGTGCCATGGGGCTCGATCTAAATGTAGCCTGACCGCAAGACAAAGTGGAACTCATGGAAGAAACGCAGTGGGTGGTGATGACTGACTTTCTTAAGTCTAGCAATCAGCTAAGGAAGAAAGAGGAACAACTAAATCTTGTGAAGGAAAGGGTCAGTTTCCTGGAAATGAAGGAGAAGTCACTGTAAGTAAAAATTATTCACTTATTTGAGAAAGTGTGGGCAAAAGAGTTGGAGCGGAATAGACTCCAAGAGGAGCTCAAGAAATCCCAATCTGTTTACCCCACACTGATCAACGAGTTGTGGGTGAAGAACTAAGAATATCAGAGCTGATTGGACTTGGCAGGATAGAATCAACAAAAAAAGGATAAAGAGTTGGCATCTCAACGTACTCTACATGAGAAAAAATTAGAAGAGAATCAAATAGACTTTGAAGTCTAAAAGGCCCAATTAGAAGAGGATCTCTGAGAGACAAAGTCCTCTCTTGACACAGAGTTGGAAAATTGCACTCGAGCCAAAGAGAATTGGTATAAGGAGCTAAGTAGCCTCAAGGAGCAACTTACATCCACAAAAAAGAGAATTGTAGAATTGATATAGGATGTTGGCTTGAAGGATGCAGAGATTTCCTTTCTAAAGAGCACTCTCCAGGCCCCCATTGCGCAGCCGGACCTCATCTCATTGGCTCGATGACTATACATTTCCTATTGGGAAAAGGTTAAAACCTTCTACCTAACACTGTAGCCAATGCTCCAATTCATCTCAAAGGCAACGAACTTGAGCCAAGAGGTTCACGGAACAATCGAGCAATTCTCACGGTTCGTCACGGAGAAAGTTTCTGAGGCGAAGAGTTTGTTGAGCAAGCTATACATGGTCTCTGATGAAGACCTGGCCAAGGTAGGTATCGAAGATAGGGATATTGCTGCCTAGATGGAAAACAAGTTTATCCATTTCCACTTGGCCTTCCTAGGAACTAAAGCTTCCGCAACAACTTTGAACCAGACAATGGATGGCATGCGGGAAAATCTCTCCCAGTTGAGCATGTTGGGCCTGTCATCCTTGTTTCTTGAAGATGGATCGATCGCCACAGTTGAACAAATTGTAGAGAAAATTGAAGAGAAGGAGCAAGACCCAACCACTTTCTAGAGTTTCAACCAGTCTCCTACCACAATCGACATTGAAGGTGTTATTCATTCTCTTGCACAACTACTTTTCCATTGTGAGGTAGGGGATAGTTTACCCGAGTTGTTGCCTTATCAAGAAATGCTTGACCTAGGCAGAGGATAGGAAATTTGTGCAATATCACAAGACCATCTGAAGATGATTGGATGCCCCTACAAGCATCCCTTTCAAAGCTCTAATTTTTTCGCCAATGGATGGCACCCCGGTCTACGAGCTAGAGAAAATTTTGGGTTCTACATTCCTCAAGCGAAACACCCTTGATACTCACCAAAAGATGTGAATGCAAAATTCACCATGCTTCCTTTGGGTTTTTTTTGCTAAGTACTGATCTATGCCTTCAATGGATATCATCAATCCTTTTTTATAATAATTGCGGCCTCCACCACTTGTCCACTCAATGCTCTCCAAGGGAATTCTCTCCTTTTCTCTTCTATCGACCCCCACTATGCTCCCATGTGTCTTCATTGTGGGTCATTTTAATTCCTTCCCTTCACTTCCTCATTAGTCCCCGCACGCCTGCCACGTAGCTCCCATTCTTATAAAAAATTGGTGGGCCCCACAAGCGGCATCTGCAGTAAAATTTTCTACTACGCATCACCACAACACAAGATTTTAATGAAGGGGAGATGGAGTGAACCACAACCTGCAAGATGCTGCCACATGTTCTAATCGCTTATACTAGGTGGTGACACTTATTGGCACGAGACCACTACTATCATTCACAGGGGATGTACCTGGATGGAAGGTGACCAAGTGCCATGGCCTGAACCTTTTTTGTTACAATGGCCGAGGGTAATCATTGTTGCGAAATCATTGCTCCAAATTCAAAATATTTTCAGTTACTACTCGCCAGGTAGTGGAAATGTTGACTATATATACTGCTCTTTGCTTTAGAAGAGGGGTTCGAAGATTACATGTTACATGTTTTGAGTCCCACTAGTTTAAGAATTCTATAATTTTAGAGAGACACTAGGCCTTTTTATTGTTTAGATTATTGTAGGAACTCACAGATTGTTCCATTGTTCATCCTCTCTATTTTCTTATGCTATTGATGAACTTTAAACTGTGCCATTATTGTTTGAATTTTTTATTTTCCATACTTCTATAATTTGAATACAAGTTTTCTGGTTTAGATAATGTCTTTTGCCTCCTTTTTTTAGTAAATAGGTGTGAAGATTATATTGTCATTTAAATGAGTTGTTCCTACTTTAATCTTTAATTTTTGTTGTTCTGAGACATGGTAAATTGCTAAGTGGGCCCTTAGATCATATCCAAAAGATAGGTTTATCATGTGGGTATGTGTAGGATCATCATAGAAAAAATAGGCCCTTAAGTGGCAAAAAAACAGAAAAATCAGAATTAGGAAACTTGACATAGAAATTTGAATAAGTTATCTATATTATTTCAAAAATATGTAAGAGTAGAAATTTTAGAAAATTGAATGTAGTTTCTAAACTACTAGGTTTGTTTAGAAAAAAAAGAAATCTATTTGGTAAAAATTTGAAATTTTAATGTAGTAATACTTAAATTTCAGGGAAAAAATAAGAAGTAGGTGTTTGTCTAACCACCCTAACCACAATAAAATGATAAAAAAAAATTATAAGATTTTAGATATATGTAGAGGACTCATGTCCTGATGTGATGCATATTTTTTTGTAATTTTTTTCCAAGTAAATAATTAATTATGATTTTTTTATTACAAGTTTTAATAAATATAAAAAACTTTTATGTCTGACCACCTTAACTTGGTCAAAACTTCATGAAATTCAATTTTTATTTTTTTAATCCTATAGTATGCAAAGCATAGAATGTGATACATATTTTGGATTCAAAAAATGTGATACCATTTGAAAACTATAGATGTTTTTCAATCAGTCTATCAATCAGGAATTTAGTCGTAATTTGAATAGAAAATGAATAATAATTACTTATTAAATTCAAAGCAAAGCATAATTTATATTGGTGGAAATTTGAGAATCTTCTTTAAAAACCCTTTTCATTTCATCAATTTTGGGTAAAAAAAAGTCATCAGCCACATACGCATCATATTGCCACTTTTTGGCCCATCATGATCCTGCACATACCCATGTCTTTTATCTAAATTCTAGTGCACCGCCTTAGTTAGCCCCTTTGTTTTTATATCTACTTCTGTTTCCCATTGCAAAACCCCAATTACAAAAGAAGCCAATTTGTTTAAAAATCTGGAGGTCACTCAGTTTAGCGCAATAAGTCCCCCATAAACTGAGTTTCCTACAAAGGATTGTTACCTTGCCAATTTTTGGCATCAACAGTACCAAAGTTGAATTTAGTTGCAAGAGAACAATACATTTTTCTCATCATCAACTAAGTTCAAATAACTTGTGATCACATCATATATTTTGGCTTTAGCTTATATTTCACCTTTCTCTTCCTCTTCTATGAATCCCATATGTTCCTCTCAACCCAGACCTTTGGATGTTACCTTAATGTCCAAACCTATGACACCTCTATTTCACCTCCTACTTATTCCCCATTCATTTAAAGGATCTTTAAACTCCCATTTTTTCCAATCCCATCATCACAATTCCTTCCCCTAGTCCTCTAGAAGACAAGAGCAGGAAAAAGGAGCACCATAATGGGTAAAATTTGCAGCTGCTAAAAAAGAAAATTTCTTATCATGTTGATTTCATTACACTTGCTTATATTCTATAAAATCCAAAACCTAAGAAACTAAAGAAGCAATATAAGGTGAAGAAGAATGTGGCTAGTAACCTTATTTTATCTCTAGGATTTTCAATTCAAGCAAGGCTCACTATTGTCAATTGATAAATCATTATCTATGCCCTAAACTTACTATTAAAAGCATGTTCACATGTATGTTGTGGCAACATTTTCAGATATAAAATAGATTAAGGTTTGTGTGAAAGATGTTCAATGAACTAGTAAATAAGTGCCCCAGATGGCTTTTTTGTAGCCTCAAATAGTTGAAAAAATATTTTTTTGTACATCTGGCTAGCTGTTGGCCATTTTGTGAGTTAGGAATTCTAGTTCAATTTTATTTTGAATTGGAAAATCAACTGGCATAGATATGCACTATATCTTGAGGTGATGGATGAAATAAAATGGTTAAAATAGAATATTCTTCAAAACTTAAAGATGAGTGCACTAATAAGGTGTTTAGCCTCTAGTCAGTTCTCTATGTTTACTCTAAATGAAAGGACATTTATTACTTATAATTTTTTAGCTTCCACTATTCACGACTCCTCACTTGCTATCTTTAGGTTGGGAACATAAGGCTTGTGCATGATTTCCCAAATTTTATTGTGTTTTTTTGTAGATAAAAATTAGCAATCATGTATACTACTAGGAGGAAAATTCAAAAGGAAAAGGGTGGAGGGCTTGATGACTTTGATGAGTATGTGGCTAGGGTGAGGATCATTTATGCATATTTATCTTTGATGCAATAAGTATTAGGTTTCTTTTAGGTTGTTGTAACTACCCTTCACTCTATACTGCAAGCCTTATTTTATTTGGAGAACACCAATTAGGAGTTGAAGAGTGAACTCAAAGATTTGCATATCAACTCTACCAAGTAAGTTGTTTTTCTATCAGTAGCTGGATTCCCATATGTTATTTGTGACTTGTGATAACTAAAATCTTTACTGCTCTCCAAAAATCACATGCATGGATGGTTATTACCATGTATTGTAGTTTTACTTAGATGATTTCACTCCTAGAATAATATTTAAGCAGAGTCTAAGAAGTCTTAGATTCTAATTGTTAGTTTTAAAATCTTTTGGTCTTGTACAAGAAAGTTGATATATTTGGAAAACCGTAAGGCAATTTTCATTCATGTTCCATACTGCTTGAGGAAGGCTTCCTGAAAGATTGATATGAGGCTTGTGTGAGAGCTAGAAACGAATTTTAGTGGAAAGGTTAACATCAAATGATGCATGTTTCTATTCATCCATCAAAGGTGAAGGTGACACTGGTGAAACTTTTTGATCTCTGCCATTTGCATTGTTCACTATCATAGATTATAGTAATTATCTTCCCTTTGTGTGAATCATTGCTCCTCTACTCTATATGAACACTATCATAAGTAGCACTATCCATTTTTAATTTTTGGTGCATTCTTATCATCAATCACATGGTTTTGGTTTCTAAATCTTCTCTTGGATCCTAGCCCATAATTGTTGCATACAAGAAAAAGTAACAAAAATAAGATCCTTTGACAAGGATGCCATTTGAAACATTGACTATGATAGTCCCATGCATTTCCAAAATATCATCATTATTCATCGATGGGAAATGTCATGACTTTGTGGCTTTTATGTTATGTTATCTTACTTTGTTAAAACATCTACATAGTCCTTCATTCACAACCTATGTACCCTCTTCTTTTCATGACCACTATCCCCTTTTCATTAGATATGACTACCATTTATTGATTGGATACACCTTAATTACATTCATGGTGACCCTTGTTCAGTTATGCATCTCTATGATTGATTTCCTCAACCTTTTTCTAACCTTCAACAATCCAAAACTATCCTTTGATATATTCATTTAACTATGATGTTCTTTTATGACTGACTTTCAATAATAATTGTCATCATGCAAAATCTACCATTTTTTATTTCCATTCAAATGGAAATACCTTCAATACGTTGACCTATCTATGCATTTTCACTAGGTTACAATCATTTTCTTGTGTATTAGAATTTTTTTTAAGGTTCATGGATCTATTTTTTGTGTTTCTTCATGAGACTCTACCCTTCATGACTATGTATGCAATTTGTATGACTATTCTCTAACTTCTTAAGTTCTTCCCTATTGTGCTTTCCTTCATCATACTAAGGATTTTCCTAATTGTATTTGAGATTGCACTCAACTTGAAATTTTCATTGTCCTTTGTCATTTGCAACCTTACCATCACTAACTTCCCTTTGGTCTTATGTGAGTGAGTTCTCTATTATTTCCAAATTGTCCATTTTTTCATTGTAGAAGACTTCCATTATGATGATTTTCTTTTGTAAATTTTCATGGAAAGCCTCTTTAGTATGCCCCTTTATTGAATCATCATGATCTTAGAACAAGTCTTAAAATTTTCCTCCTTTAACTATGCTCCACTATGACTCATGTTCTCACAAATGATTGTGGAATGGCTATCCTTATATTTATGCTTGTAATCAGAAAATATCATCATATAAAACCAATATATTTTCCATTCCATACATAAAAAATTTATTTGAAAGGACTTCCCTTGAGGTGATTTCCTTATCCTATGTTCTTTTAAAGAACTCATTTTGATGAAAAAACTACCTATGACTATCGCATACATTGCAAACTCTACTCTTGTTGTACTTGTATGAAAAATATTGTTTAACTGCCTCATAACTTATATGGAGTCACTTCCCTTATTCAAGTTGATTACCTTCTTGGTAACTATAATAATATTGTAGATTTGAAATGATGTCTTTAATTCAATTGTGACTGGTTACAAGACTTTGTGGATTTCCTTTACTCTTAGTTGCAGTCCTAAAGGTAGTTGATAGGTCTTTATTGACTGTAACCTTTATATGGTCCTTATTTAAGTTACTGGATCTACCATCATAGTCAAAAACTTATCATACTCCTAAGAAACTTTATTGCAGCACCTTACCTTACTCTTGGTGGCACTCTTGATTTCTATCTTCATCATGTGACTTCAACATAATATCATTATTATGCTAATGAATATTCTATGATGTTTTTTTCAATCTATTTCTTAAAGATTGATACCTCTTTTCAACTGTTTTTAGTACTATACCTCAAAATTATTTAAGTTGGTTGTGCTTTAAATACTAAATATTGGCCTTATTTTTATTTTTAATAGCTTTTCCTTTCTTTATTTGACTTCACAAGGTCATACATCATTGTCATCGAAATCTAAAAATAGTTAACACTCTATCCTTCTCTGCCTTCTATCCTTCCTTTGCAAAGTGATTATCTTACATATTGGTATGATTGTCATTTAAGCATGAGATTGCATTCTTTATGATAGTAGACTACCCTATAGAATTTTAAAGGCATTCTTCATGTTCTTTATGGTGATTGTAACTTTATCCTTCTCTACCCTAACACCATAGTGACTTATAAACTTTCTCTCTTTAAATGGTGACTATGTTTTCTTGATCTTGAGAGCCAACATTATGATTTGGTTGCCTCTTAATTGTCTTCTTTATTGTTTCATGTGTATGTTTGGAGAATTCCATGATCAAATCAATGCATTTGTCCTTTTACTACCTTTTGTGCATTAGTCCTTCTTTCCATAGTCATCTCATAATCTAGAAGTTCAAGGAATAGTGGTTCTGTAGCCACCATTTGAAAACCAACTATGGATTCCTTTATAATTTTTCCAAATGGTACATGAAACAATCATTTTCTATTCAAGTTGTTCACACTCTAGAATTATATGAAAATTCAGATCTTGTAGGGACCAAATTGCATTGCTTGGGACATTATCCAACCATGCTCCTTAGAAAATTACACAAACACAAATTTAGTATGATGCGTGGTATGTCAGATAAGTGGTACTCAACTACAATTGACTACAAATATTTCTTTCACATTTAAAGAAAATGTTCAACATGATGGGGTTCCAAAGACTATAATTATATAACTTGATAATCATGATAGGGACAAAAATATTCCAAGGAATTTCATGAGGACATAAATTGTAACTTGGCTTTAGATTAGAAAATCTCATGCTTCAATTTATCCTTCATAAGAGGATTTTTGGTAAGGTGGTTGGATATTTGCTTGAGATTCATCATTTTTAATGTATTCAAAGGTGACATTAATGAACTCCAATTAACCATAATACCCCAGCATATTCCTTGAACATATAAATATTTTTCTCTATACTTTGTAATATGGAGTTTGTCCTAGGTTTGATAGGTGAATTTATAGATCTTGTTTTGCATTCCTCATAATTATTGTTAAAGAGATATTTTAGAAGTGAAAGAAATTGATCCTTGATTTCTTCTTGAAAGGTAGCCTTCTCAATGTTTCTCAAAACTTCATAAAATTTCATTTTATTGGTTTCAATGTAATACCACTTGTATTTCATGTGCTTGTTACGAGGCTATGGGTTACTCTTATGGCTGAGTAGCTCCCTACCACTACCCCACACTCCTCTTTCCTGACTTTTGTGGGGATGTAGGAAGAGAATGTTGAGTTACCCACTCTCCCATATACTCTTCAAGTCATGATAGTGGTGATCTAGTTTTGATGTGAGAAACACACTAGGATGCTTCTATGATGTGGTGGATGACATTTTTGGAAGAGTTTCCACCAGTTTTTTATTCTTCAAATGGTTGTCTCAAGAAATCTATTATCTTCAAACTTGAATGTGGTTGTGAGTCCCTCTAGATATGGGCTCCCACTCTTACCTACCTTCTTGTGAAACAATTCATGTCTCCCTAGTTGCATACTTTGTTTGAGCATTCAAAAAATTATGAGGAATCTCCCACTCCATAAGAAGCTCAAATAAAAATTTAGAATGTTCTACACTAGTTGTGCCAACCAAAATAGGATGAATCAACCTGTACCTAAATTCTACTTCTCACTTTCTCCCATTTTCCACATGTAGTAGCAAAAAATTGAAGAGGTAAATTCTACTTCTCACTTCACTCAATAGGTGAATAGTCGACTATAGATATGCATATTAGTTCATTTTTCCATGTTTATTAAAATTAAAGAGTGTCACATTTGTTATCACTCCTGGACACATGCATTTTGTTTCCATTTGTTAATCTTGGGTAGTGAAATCATCTTCAGAGAACTTTTTTCCTCAAAATGATCATGAAGATGAGGTTGCTATTCATATTATTCTTTTCTAGTAATCTAGTTATCTTGAAAATTGTCTTAGACATATAATCTTATAAATGTTTTCCCCAAGTAAATGGTGGGGGTCTCATAGTTGTTTAAGGTGGAAAATAGAGACTATCTAATTCATAGTGTACTATTCTATTCGATTTGTCACAATTCCTAAAAGTTTCACTGTTAAGGATCATGATTTGAATTATCTAGTTAGACCTACAAGCTATTTGCTTTAAACTTGAAAAAATGAGTGAGATAGATGAGAAAGGTTAGATTTGATTATAGGATCATATTAGCTCCTAAGAATTCAATTGGTTGACACTAATTCCATTTCTATGATCTCTTGTAAAATCAACCTGATTGTAGGGCTTTCTTTTATTTAGGTGTATCCTTGATGCTTGATGCCTCCCAACATTAAAAATAGTTTTTTTGAGAAAGATATGATGAAGACATAAAATACATTGCATCCTGTATCATTTTGACAATTTAAATTCAAGTTCTAAATTTTGATGAGCCAGGGTGTAGATGGAAAGCTTTCACAAAATTTATATCTAATGGAACTTGACTCCTGCTAAAAATGACTTTGTAACAAGCAAGTTTCTAGATTGTCAGATACACATGCTTAAGTTACATGTTTAGATTCAAATTAAGGACATATGAGCTGGAAGTCACATAAATGGGAGCTAAATGAACTATTCATTGTTTTCCAAGTTTGAAAAGGAAGACAAAAGGTAGTTTTCTCTTGTAGATGTAGATTACATTGCATTTCACTCTCCATACAATAAGGTATTTGTGTTAAGAGAGATTTGGTCCATTCCAACCATACCAAAAGCCATTTAAGAGTTTTATTTTCTATATTAATATATTGTAATGCAATCACCAAATTTTTACTATATGAGATTGTTTTGATGTGGTATAGCTTGTGCAAAAGAGCTTTGCTTGATTATTGTTCAATGATATTTCCAGAAATACCAGGTATGTGCTTAAAATGAATAGATTTGAATATGGTCATCAATCAACACTCATGTTGTCAAGCCACAAGTCTATGAAATACGATGTTCTATTGAAATTGAATAGAAACTACCAATTCCCTTATTGATTACAATATTTCATAGGCCCTTGTTGAGTTCTTTGGGACCCTTTCAAGAGAGTGGGTGTTGGAGTGCATGAAAGATATCCTTCTTGTCAACCTAAGGGGAAATCTCCAAATAATTTCCCAAGTAAAAATTGTGAACCTTTTATTTATTTCAAATTAATAATGTTGGCTCTAGATGACATTGACAATTGCTCTCTTATTTTTGATGTTAACTTCTTTCATGTCACACAAGCTTCCAAGGAATATTCTGAAGAATTGGGTGTAGATTCATGCATCAAGTTGTTTGAACAGTTCAAGTCTTATGAAGGGCTATATTTCTTCTTGGGTGCATATTTAAGCTCTAGGTGATTTGACTTTGGATTGTCACTTGTATCATTTTTCCACTGATATTCATTGATCTATTTGAGGAGGTAATTTTGTAGTAGCTTGGGAACCTTGTACTTATATTGTAAACTATATTTTCAATGTCATTATCCATGAGGATCATGACATTCACTTCAAATACATTGAAGTGATAGTTAAAACTAGACAAGTCAAGGAGGTGGAATGTATAACCAGAGAGTCAAACTTTTATGATGCTAAAAAGACAACTTTCTTATGTAAGCAAGACTTCTAGATGCTTTTCCATTGATAAATGTTTGTGATTGGTTTGTATTTGTACCAGATCTTATCCATTACTTATATTCAAACAATATGTTGTGATACATTGAAGGCTATGTCCAAAAGGTAGGTCCTGATATTGAACATTTATTTTTTCCTCCATGTTTTGTGCCAGATAAAACCTTATATATCTTTAAGTTGTAGGTCACTCATTTAAGATATCTTTAGTTTCTAAAAAGAGTTCTATAAACAAACCATATTTATCATGTTACTAATAATGTATGAAAGACTGCCATGTGAACCAAAATATTTTATGCATGCCACATGAAATTTATTGTTGGTACCATGTCAAGTTTTAACAATGGAGAATTAATATAAACTTAAAGGACTTTCTTATTTACTGGAAAGGGCTAATGTAACAAATATTGGTTACAATATCAACATTTATCATTTTTATTGTGTGGATTCTGCACATGCATTTAAAGGACTAAATTGTTTACTCTTTTTTGATAGGTGATCAGGTAAATCCAAGCAATGCTCCTTTAGTTGTTGGTCAACCGCTTGATGATGATTGTCCCAAGGACTTCATCAAAGGTCGTATTCTTTCTATTTGTTGTCTCCTTCCTATTGAACCACTTGTTGAAGAGTGCGAGAAAAAGGTAATGTATAAAATCTCCAAAGTTATTTTCAATTTCCATAAGGTTTATATTAAGCTAATAGTTCTTATTTTGTCTTTTTTTATTCCAGGAACTGGATTTTATTGTTGACACTTGATTTTTAGAGCATCTTGTGAGTGAAGGAAGTTGGGATGTACATGTACACAACACATTTGGTAAAAGCATTAAATTTGATATAAATAATAATCCAGAGCACTTCCTCACTACAAATCCCTACTGTGAGAGAAGGGATCCAACTTTGGAAATTGTTGCATATAGGTGGGGACAATGTGATAAAGAGCTTATTAATGTTACCAATAAAAATTCTCTATTTAAGCTCCAAGTGAGGTATATTTTGAAGATTCATCTAGGTTATGACTTGAGCTGAGGAAAGTTTCCAACCCATAAGATTGTAGTTATGGATAGTTTTGAACCCTAAAATGAAGGCCTTTCTACCTTGCACAATCAAAACTTCAAAAACCTCATGAAAGGATGATAAGGACAACAGGTTAAGCTTTTCAAGGGGGAGTTTGAGCATTCATGAAAAAGGTTTAATAGTTTGGTAGTTCTATGAGCAGTCAAAGACATCATGAGAGAATCTAGGACATGATTAGAAAAATAGGAAAGGAAATTATGGTGACAAGGAAAACAGTTTGAGCTTCTTGGGGGAAGTTTGAGGGTATCTAGGAGCTTCACAATTAGTTGGAGCACGTTTTTAGCTAGGGGAGACCAAGTTAAGCAAGAAGACCTCTTGGGTGTGTAAAATAGATTTCCCTATTTTTAAGCATGAGAACTTAAGCAATTTTAGTTCCTATATGCTCTCCCATTCTTGTGATGAGATATAGGACCCTTAGGCTTCATTTTTCAAGTAGTCTTTTCATGTTTTGGAGTTGTATAAGTAGAAAATAGAGTATTGTAACTCAGGTTTCTTAGTCACAACACTGAGAAACACGCTTTGTAACACATTTTTCAAAGCAAAGAAACATATTTAAGTCTTGTATCTACTGAAAGAACACCTTTTCTCAATAAAATTTTAGTATTTTACCTTATTAATAATTTTTCATTATGTGCAAATGGATGATCGATTATGTTTTTTCATGTTTTATGTTTAGACCTCAAAAGAATTGTCTCATTTCCAACACTTTTAGGAAAAAATAAGTGAACAAAAACAATTAAATAAACTACCAATTGACTAAATATACTACCAATTGACAAAAAATAGTGAACAAATATGAATAAATATATTACTAAATGTACTACTAGTTTACAAAAATCGGTGAATAAATATACACCAATTGACATAAATTAATGAATAAATATGACTAAATCAATGACTAAAATATACTACCAAATTGATCAATAAAAACAACCAATAAATGACTAAAAATGGTTTAGTCATAAATTTGGTCGTGTTATAAATGACCAAAAATCAACTACCAATGGTCACGTGACCAAGCTCAGTGAATAAATATGACTAAATATATGACTAAATCAATGACTAAATTAACGATTAAATATATTACCAAATTGATTAATCAAAATGACTAAATAAATGACTAAAAATGGTTTATTCATAAATTTGGTCATGTTATAAATGACCAAAAATAAACTACTAATGGTCACGTGACCAAGTTTAGTCATTTATATGAAATTTTTAGTAGTTTTTTAGTCATTTATTATTGTTTTTCTACTAGTGTTAGGATATTTTGTATTGCTTTCAAAATCAACTAACAGAAGTAAGAAGATGTATTAGACTGTTCCTATATGGCTTTTATCTTACATTTTATTCTATGTTCATAAATATTAATGCTCTATGGCATTTGATATATTCTTGATAATTGGTTAGAACTTAGTTCTAGATTTTATGTTTATCTAATTTAGACCTACAATCAATTGGATCATGTTTGAAACTCTTTCATTTCTTATATAAGATATCTTAGATCTTGTACTATGTTGTTGGGGTGAAATAGTTTTGTAAGGGTTTGAAGCATCACATTCAATATTGGATTCATCATATTATATTGAACCTTAATGGGTGCTTCCCACAAAAGGATTTGAATGACTTCTTTTTGCTTGTATAGGCCTTAGTTGTTCATTCTCCTTTAAAAAATGAAGGTTTTGTTGCATTATGTGTTCATTTCATTAGAATTGAAAACCTTTTAGGGTTTTGAAATGTTCTAAAACCTTTTGGAACATCACCTTATGTTTTATTTCTATATTTCTTTGCACCTTTTCCCAAATAAAAAAGAAGAGTCAGCTTCATTAAAAATCTTGGAGGTCATTCATTGAAGTGAAAGAAGGTTCCCCTTTCATTGAATCTCCCATAAGGCTATTTGGAGAGGCATAATATTTTATGATCAACAAGAGTGAAAATTGGAAGATAAATAATACCCTCCTACATGTTTAGACTTTACTAGGTAAGTTAAAAAAATTCCATAGATCACATGCATAGGAAGATAAATAAAGAAATAGATATTTTAGAAAATTGGAAAATAGAAATGGATGAAGAGTGTATAATACACTTAGATTTTGATTGATTACTAGACTTTAAATAAATATTAAAATGTAAAACAGTGGATACAATCATTCAATCATGAGAATAAAATATGAAAGAATAGTTGAAAATAACTCTAATACAAGATTTATCCATCTATAATAATGTGGTAACATCTCACTCATTCCAAAGAAAGGTTTTTCTAAGAAAAATGTTATTATTGAAGGCAAAGGAAAGGATTAATATTGATGAAAATGAATCTCCTTGATATATTTATAAAACCATTCATGACCACCATTACCTTAATCTTTTAAATTTTGAATAATAGAAATACATGTGTGTGTTTAATATGTAGACAAAGAAAAATGGATTTCAAAAGATTAATTATAGAGAAGAGATTGAAATTTGTTTCTAAGATTAATATTAGTGTTCTTTTTCACACAATATAATGGATTTTTGGGGATGATTTCATAAAAACTAAGAATAAGTATAGGTTTAGAACAAACATAACATCCATATTAGTCACAAAAATGTTCAACTGGGATGAGGAAAATGCATCACAATGGGAATGAAGCAATCACTAATAAGGATTCACTTCTTAGGAAGTTTAGAGAATAGTATCATTGAGGTAGTCTATGGAGCATGTCTTCCACCAATAGAAATAACAATGCTATTGTAGAACATAATTGTCATTAGTAGTGGATACTCTGCACAATAACAAGATGTTTAATGAACAAGTAGGAGATAAAGGAAAAATATGAAAAATGTATTAAATTCCTAAAATAAGAAATATGAATGAAGATAAATCATGGCATTAGATGGATCAAGGTCCTCAAATATGATATCTCAGATAGTGAGTAAGTTTATAAAATTGAGTTTGAATATAAAGTAAAAGGATAACAGTAATGAGATAGATAGGTTTAAGTAGATATAAGCTAAATAAAATACAAAATGATTTTTAGATAATATTTTTTTAAAGGGACAGACTTATGTATTGAAAACATAAAAATAAAGAACAATAATATTTTTGTTGATAAATATAGTTTGACTATGAATAGTGCCATGGTATGGTGGTTAAGTTGTTGTGGTGTTGTTCTTTCCATCATGGTTCAAACCCCATTGGAGTGTAATTGTTGAATGTTTAAATTGGGGACGAGGTCCCCCATTAGTGACTTCACCAGTTCATAGCTCCATGTCAAAATAATTTACCCCTTAAAATAATAATGATAAACATAGTTGGAGTGGTCCATAGATTACAATTTATTAATAAAAAAGGGTCTATGTGTCAATAAAATTTTGTTATAAAAAATATTTGTAGAACATGTGTAATAAGGAGACTGATCAATTATGAAATATAAATTACATGTATTTGATGTTCTTCCTTCTTCTAACATGCTACAACCAATTCATTCAACAATAAAATCAAATTGTGTCACCTTCATAATTACTCACATTTGAAGGAGCTAAAATTTAAGTAGAAAAATATTTTTAATGTAAATTAAACAATGTGATACTCTAAAATAATATGTTCAAGATGTACTATATCTTAAATGGACATCTATAATTTGTATAAAAATGGATTATACTTTACTAAATTTACTATTCAAACTATTTTATATTAATAATTTGAAATTATAAATTAAAATTTATTTTATAATATAATTACATTTTATTTATATTATAATTTATTTTTACTTTTATTTTTTTTAAATATAGGTGGCTAAGCCATGAAAATTTTATTAATATTAAAATATTTTACATAGTATAATTGAAATGGTAGCAAAGTTTTACAAAATTATCTACTTAGCCTAATAAGAACATCAATCCAAAGTTTCAGGAATTACAAAATTACAATCAAAAACCTCAGAATAAGAATGAGCCAATTTTTGCTAGGAAAAAACATCAAAATCTTTCAACCAAAGGAAGAGATTCAGGACAAGAGTGCACATGACCATGTAGTAGAGGTGGAGACAAGGAAGAACCAGCTCGACCACAAAAAAATTGTTTTGAGCCATGCAGAAGAAGACTTGGAGTAACCACCGGTTAACTTGCAAAATTGAGAAAACCCAAGAAGCTTCCCAAAAAAACAACCCTAGCATAGCAACCAAAGAGTAATAAGTGAGCCGATAACCATGAAAAATGAAAGATGAAAAGTAGAGGAGTGAGGGGATGAGAAACAAAATTACCCAAAGAAGCAAAAGAACCCTCAAGAAGAACATTCCTCAAAAGTAGCTATATCTACAGGTGGTAGAAATTAAGGCTCCTCATGTGGCTCAATAAGAGCATGCCTTATGAGTAGGAAAATAACATTATAGAGTTCTTGAATAGGGCCACAGATAGAATTGCCATAATGGAGTTAGAGGCTATGGAGTTGGGTGTTGAACTCATGTGGACAATCATTAAGTAACCCATGAGCCATAGTGCAAAGGAACCTAGAAATTCGCTTGTCAGATAGAACATGTTGCTTAAAAATGATGCCACCAACCAGATTTGAACCTTGGATAATATCATAATTTTCTAATGTTGGTTATGATGAGGATAGCATACAGACGTGAAGAAGAAAATATATGCCAACTAAAGACTTGACCATTTCCACACACCACAAAACATCCATGAGGTTTGAAACGAACTATGAAGCCAACTCATATGGAAGTTCCATTAGGTTTAAATCCAACTAATCAAAACCTAAAACAACTTGAATTACATCCATCACTTGCTTACATTCAAATGTAAAAGCCCTCCTTAACTTATCTTCTAAAAGTGGAGAATCGTCTTGAATTTCATGGACTCTGGGAGGAACAAGAACCCTGAATAATCTATCCATTTCCAACACAAAGCAAAAAAATGGAACCAGAGAAGTGCATGAGTGAAAATCCATACAAATTCCAAGTATAAAATAGATGAATTGGCCACCGTAACATCATAGATGAGACCTCACGCATGCTTACATTTACAAGGCACTAAATGTTCTATCAAAGCCAAAACTATCAAAAAATACTTAATGCCAAGTACCAAGCATTTCAACATGCTTTGGAAACAATACTCCTACTAAAATGTTATATTTTTACCAAAATTTTCCACTTAAAATGCTTCTCTGATGTCTGTCAGCAAGAGTGGTCTCTTGTGGGAAACACCAAAGAAGTGTAGAGACAAGACATAATCACAATGTTTGCCAAATTTGGCCAAGTTAATAGGTAGCTTCCAAAAAATTAATTATGTTTATAACCATATTGACATTAAATATCAAACCACATAAGTGCCAAGAAACCCTCATGAATGTTTTCCCAGTTGAGACAGGGTCATTTTGGGGAACACTAATGAGGGAGGGAGGGACAAATGTCAGTCCCACAAAGCATGTGTACTAAAGGATCTGGTAAGAAGATATAAAATAAGTACTTTTGGTGTGAAATCAAACTTGTAGAGACCTCATAAATCCAAAATTAATGTAGTCTGTTGTCAGAACTATAACAATTTCATCCAAATAGACGTCAGTCGACAATGAAAAAAAGAAGCAAAAGATTGCAATGTGAAGAATCTTGGGACTAGTATCTACCACAATTAACAATGAAAGATCCTTTCACCAAATATGCTATAAATGGTGGGTGAAGTAGTATTGATATTTGATGTAGGGGCCAGATTGAAGAGAATAGCTCAAGATGCTGCCAGTAGGGGGATTACAATTGTGGTACGAGATACTAAAAAATGCCTCAGTCACAAGGAAAATGTGGCAATAAAAAAGGAAGCCAATGCAAAGATTATTAGTCACACGATTTGATCAAGAGAGATGTTAAAATAATCAAGTCTTTGTGAAGAGAAGATTTCATTCCTGAGTTGAAAAATCTCTAAGAAATGTTCTGATCAATATCTTTATTGGCTAGGGAGTCTACAACTAAATTGATTTCCCTGAAGAAATGTGAGGTTTGGTAAACCTTCAAGTTTTTATAGAGTGTAAGATAAAATACAATCTAGGTGCCAAAAAATAGAGCCTCGGGGCAGGTGCAAAAAAATGAGGGGCCAAATTGTGGCCAAATTGTTTTAAAAATTCTAATAGGCTATAACACAAGCACATTATAATGCATTCACATTATGGCTTGGTGTGACTAAGCCTAAGGCTCAGCCACATCAAGCGTGGAATAATGTTTTCGCATCATGAGCTATTATAACAAAAAAACCAAATCAAATTCATTTGTATGCATACTATATTTTCTACTACTCGTAGCCAAAAACCATTCTCTTGGACGCTCACATTCTGGGAGGAGACAATCTTGCAATTTTTTCATCAATTTGTTGCTATTTCATCACTAGGATGTTGCCACATTGATGGGGAGGTTGAATAGGTAAGGATTGTTTGTTTTTTGTTGTGAATTTGTTAGTTTTAGGTTGTTTTTTATATTCATTTATTGAATTTGTAGGAAATGATAATGATCATGGAAACCCTCCTAAAAATCCTCAACAACTAGAGCAACAACAACATGAAAAAAATCCTTAAGTTCAACAACCACAACAACGATCTCCTCCACCAATCCCTCAACATCTTCCTGGAACTCAAAAAAATTTAATGGGTGTAATTAAAAACAATAAAAAACAAATTGAGTTAATCACAAGGTTGAACGATCCTAAACATTCAACCATGGGAAGAACACTTGCAATCAATAAATATTTAGATAGGCAAGATTGAACAATCTTGCACATTCACTTAAAGAAATGTTAAAACATGTAGATGCAATCAACAAACAATTAAGTGTTTGGCAAGATAGGAGGTAGACAGCTAGGAATTTTTACTAGGATAAATTATCATATAAAGATGTAAAAGATCTAAAAATTACAAAATTAGATTTGTGCTCATTATTCACCGACCCATGCGAAAATGAAAATATTGGCCTCAATGTGAAGAGGTTTCCTATCCATTGGTGCCACCACCAAGGGATTAGTAACTTTTTTTGGGATAGGTGGTACATGGTTTTTGATTACCCACCATGCAACAATTGTGAAGTCCCACAATATTTCCTGAGGAAACTATACTGTGAGTTCATCTTGAACAAAATCCTCAATTATTTTTATATGAGGTACTTCTAGGGGAGAGGTGGGGGGTCAGCTTAAGAAAGGCGGAAAGTGAGATGAGCTATCACTAGGCTAGATCATGAGCAAATTTTTATACCTTCCATTGTGAAGGAGAGTGCCAAGGTAGACACTTTGCAGGCTATCACCTCTTTGACCTAGAGTATCATCCAGCATGCTAGCCCTATACTACAGCGCCATCCAGGGGAGTCTTCAAGAAGTGGGATTCCATCCCTTTCGTGTCAGGATTGCGGGGCGACTTGTTCATATGACCCTACTAACACTTAGGAGGCTACTACACAGGATATGTTTGCAACTATGGAGATGGTGAGGGAAACTGGCATTTTTAGTGAGGCTTATGGCATTGATACTTAGGTAAATGTTAACATGTTCATTGAATTTAATTTATTAAATTTCAATTTTGAAATGCAAGATTAAATAATTTAGTTTTATGATTTTAATAAAATTTTAGGGTCATAGTTTTGATACTAGATACATCGGCCCTACACCTACTTATTACTCCAATGCATCTACTGTTGAGGTATGTTACTAGTAAACAATTATAAATTTATTACATGTTAATAGAATTGTTATATGAATGACATTCTGATATATGATTTTGGATGTTGAATAGGCTAAAATTGGAGGTTTCATGGGAACACCTCCTAGTGCCAGTGGATTTAGACAAACCTACATGTAAGTAATAGAATAAAGAGTTTAACTAATGAATTGTAATTAATAGATTTGTGTAGTTTATAGTCATATCGTTGATTACATTGCATTTCACATCTTTCAAACTCAAAGAATTACTTCACATTCCTTAACTAATAACTAGATGTTGATAGATGACAAAATTTCAACTACAATATAGTTGTTGAGAAAGTAAACATAAGTAGTAATGCAATTACTTCACATCACATAAGTAATAATTAGGATCAACTTCCAATTGTGTTTGCTTATCATGGAATTCCATAAGACCACTTTTTACTAAGACATCTTTTCAAACAGTTCAATACCTTGTCTATGCTATGGATGTGGAAGAAATATATGAAATAATACTAGTAAGCAATAGCATAGACAAGGTAATGAGTTGTTTGAAAAAATTCCTCAAAGAAATGTGGTCTCATGGTGATGTCCATCACCATGAGACCCAATTTCTTTGAGACATTTTTTCAAACATCTCACTGCCTTTTCTCTGCTACCACATTTTCCATACATGTCTACCAAAGCATTTTATCAAACAATTAATTTCCTTGCTGGTATGGCTAAAATCCTAAAAAAGGTTCTTTCCAACAAACTATGGATGCTTGGAAATAATCTATCAAACCATAATAGTAAGCAATATCATAGACAAGGTAGTGAGTAGTTTGAAAAATTGCCTCAAAGAAATATAGTCTCATGGTGATGGAATGCCATTCCATCACTATGAGACCACATTTCTTTGAGGCATTTTTTCAAACAGCTCATTGTCTTTTCTATGCTACCACATTTTCCATACATGTCTACCAAAGAATTTTATCCAACTACTCACTTCCTTGCTGCTATGGCTAAAAGCCTAAAATAGGTGCTTTCCAACAAATTATGGATGCTTGGAAAAAAATATATCAAAGCATAATAGTAAGCAATATCATACTCAAGGCAATGAGTAGTATGAAAAAATTCCTTGAAGAAATGTGGTATCCTCATGATGGAATGCCATTCCATCACCATGAGACCACATTTCTTTGAGGTATTTTTTTAAACAACTCACTACCTAAAGAATAGAAACCAACCCTTTAGCCAGAGTTACCCTCCAAAATCTTTTCAAGGTCATCATCCTCATCCTCAATTTACCAATCCATGGAACCTTCCACCTTTTATTCAACTTGTTCATGTCCCCACCCCTCCCTCTTCTTGTCATGATTGCCCTCCATATCATAGCCAAGACCACACTATACCATCAACCCCATCCCAACATAATACCATAGAGAAGGAAATGAAATGTTTGAAAAAATGCCTTAAAGAAATGCAGTCTTATGGTGATGGAATTCCATTCCATCACTATGAGACCACATTTCTTTGAGGCATTTTTTCAAACAGTTCATTGTCTTTTCTATGCTACCACATTTTCCATACATGTCTACCAAAGAATTTTATCCAACTACTCACTTCCTTGCTGCTATGGCTAAAAGCCTAAAATAGGTGCTTTCCAACAAATTATGGATGCTTGGAAAAAAAAATATCAAAGCATAATAGTAAGCAATATCATACTCAAGGCAGTGAGTAGTATGAAAAAATTCCTTGAAGAAATGTGGTATCCTCGTGATGGAATGCCATTCCATCACCATGAGACCACATTTCTTTGAGGTAGTTTTTTAAACAACTCACTACCTAAAGAATAGAAACCAACCCTTTAGCCAGAGTTACCCTCCAAATTATTTTCAAGGTCATCATCCTCATCCTCAATTTACCAATCCATGGAACCTTCCACCTTTTATTCAACTTGTTCATGTCCCCACCCCTCCCTCTTCATGTCATGATTGCCCTCCATCTCATAGCCAAGACCACACTATACCATCAACCCCATCCCAACATAATACCATAGAGAAGGAAATGAAAAGTTTGAAAAAATGCCTTAAAGAAATGCAGTCTTATGGTGATGGAATTCCATGACACATTTGTTTGTAATGGCATTCCATCACCATGAGACCCCATTTCTTTGAGGCATTTTTTTAAATAGTTCACTACCTTCTCTATGCTACCATAGTTATCATACATTTCTAAGAAAGAATTTCATCAAATGATTCACCGCCTTGCTGCTATGGGTAAAAGCCTAAAAATAGGTGCTTTCAAACAAGCTATGGATAGGGAAAATAGTAAGCATGATAGTTAGAAATATATAGTTTAATAAGTACTGAAAATTTTGGTCATTATCTCATACATTATAAGCGATGATGTGGATCACTATTGCAATTTGCGTGATTGAATAATTTGTTGTTTTATTTTTAGATGTTGGAAGAGGATACACCTCCAAATTTTCATAGTGCAATGGAGCTCGGTGTTTCATCTACTATAGAATCCTCGATGACTCTCACAGAGGCATGAGGCAGATTACTAAATTTCAATTTGCATTCGTTGTTATAGCTGTTAGTTAGTGAAAAATAAAACCATTATTGGTTCGTAGTTTAATTTCTCTTTAGATGGTTTCTGTAGGGCTTCAACATGCCACAACATGGGCATGCGAATATTTACCTCAAGGAGAGAGATCATCTACTAATGATAAGTGATTATTTTGTTCAATATATCATTTTTTATAATGTAATTTCTATATATTAATTTCTTTACTTCTTACTGTAACAGATAAAGCTTGACTAGGAACTAAACCCTAGGAGGAGCACGAGGAGAACTCCTTGGCCTCATAATAAATGAGTGATAGATCTATCACTATCCGACTGACAAGCAAAGGGAAATAATTTATTTCGAGAGGATGAAGAGCAATGAATTTTGATTCTAGAGCCCTTTGTTGTATTCCTATATGGCATTTTTGTACATATTTTGTATTGGATATATTTGAAATGGTATGCCTATATGGCATTCTAGTAAGCCTAAATGGCTATTTTATATATATTTTATACTTATATTGACATATATTCATGTATGCCTACATGGTTATTTGATTAATACAAATCTTTTTTATCAATGGCATCCATATTTTCATTATAAATCCATGATTCAATAGATATGAGTTATGTGTATTCAAGTGTATATTTTATAACTTAGTGTATACTTTGTGACTTACATGTATTCCAATGTATACTTTGTGACTTATGTGTTTTCTTGTGTATACCTTGTATTCATTCGTACACTTTGCATTAATTTGTATATACTATGTATTTGTGTGTATGCTTCAAGGCTTACATGCATTTGAGTACTTGTGCTTCCCTTATTCACATGTATGCTTTACTTATTCATGTTTATACTTATTAATTGGTTAGCCCTAGCATTGATCATTGTTATCCTTCAAGGTTTGTCTTGAATATTTATTGATTGATGCTAAAAAAGATTATTAGTTGATGCTAAACAACTTCAATATTTCTAGGAATACTAGTAGAGTTACAAATTACAAAATTACACAAATTGAAAAGAAAAGATTAATTGTAAATAAATGTGTTGATTATTAACTTGATAATTTATTAAGAATGACTATAATATATATATCAAAAGATGAGCCTTCTACAATGGCAACTACCAACTAGAAAATAGGAAAACCATTCCCAATACTTTGAAAGCAATAATCCACCCAAAATTGCAATGGGGGATAAGGAAAATGAACCCACATAGGCATAATTGAATAAAGAATAGTTCACCCTTCATAGGTTGGTGAAGCCATTTCCAAACTTAGAAGATCTTAAAGATAAAGAATAATTATGATCGATATAATATAGAATTAGTACCCAATTTGATGACTAGAAAATTTTCAACCATGGGCTTATCATGCTTTTTCAAATTTGGTAAGAAGGCTTATTTAAGATCATTGAGCAATGTATTTCCTAATGCTCCCTTGTTCTTAGATATCTCAATCTAGTTTAATTCAAAGAGCTCCATAAAATGCTTTATCTAAAAGAAAAAAGCATGTTTTCAATTGGTATTCCAAGAGATGTTCCATAAAAAAGATTCCAATATATTTAATCTTTTGATTGGAACAACTCAATTAAGCAAAGGATACATAATATTCATAGTAGATGATGAGTAGTTAACTTATTGATACATTATCATACAAAAATTTATCTTGAATAGTCTTTAAAAAATTTCATAGCATAATCCTCACAATATAGAAAGAATTGTTATGTTCTTGATCCATCACCATATAAACACATCAAAAGATGTATATGTCAATTTTTTGCAATATTATTTCCTGTATAGGAAATGGACTTGGAAGAAAGATTTATAATTTATAATACAAATAAGAAATAGAATTGGGTGAAAACTTTATTTTTCACACCAAATAATGAATGTACATGAGAGCATCACTTGTTTCTCTTAGACTCCAATTTTCAAGCATAGCAAATCATTTCAAATGAAAATGACAAAATGCTTCACAACCAAAGTTGTTGATTGAGGATAAATAAAATGATTCCAAGTTTCACCATTATATGCATTTACAATTGGTTGTATATTATTGTAAGGGAAAGGAGGATAATTAAAAAATATCTTGTAGTTGCTAGAATTAAGGATGATCATATGATTTTGGTGTGGAAAACTCAGACTTCTCAATTGTCATGTGAATGTTTCTCTTTTTGATTGATTTGCATGCCATAATAAGGGATCAAGCCAGTTGAACGTAGCTTAGAGTGATTCAGCATGTTTGGGTATGAAAGAGGACCATTCGTAGGATAATCATACTTATTAGGATGAATTAGAATAGTTAGTTAGGTCACATGAGTTGCAAAATTAAAGTTGCACCACTTTGCAACTTTACACTGCTTGCATTTGACACTTTTTCCATCAAGTGAAAACTAGACACCACGGGTAAACGACTCTAAGATAAAAAAAAATTGAGAGAGATTATAGTAGAGGGGCCTAATGTTGTCTCATAAGCTTAGATGAAGAGTTCATAAGCATCATGATTTTCGAGTAGTAGCTCGTCAAAGATTACTACCCTTTTGCACTTTGGACCCTTAAGGGATCAAGCTAGTTGAATGTAGTTCAGAGTGATTCAACTTGTTTGGGTGCAAAAGAGGACCATTCCTAGTGTAAAATTACCCATCCGGATGTTTTAGAATAGTTCATTTGGTCACATGAGCTGAAGAATGAAAGTTGTACCACTTTACAACTTTACCATCCTTGCATTTGACACTTTTTCCATCAAATAAAAACTAGACACCGTGGGAGAACGACTTCAAGATAATAAAAACTGAGAGGGGTTATTATAGAGGGGCCCAACGCAATCCCATAGGCTTAGATAGAGAGTTCATAAGTGTCACAGTTTCCAAATTGTAGCAGCCCATAAAATATTATTGCCCTTTTGCACTTTAGACCCTTAAGGGATTGAGTTGGTTGAACATAGCTCAGAGTGATTCAACATGTCTGGCTGAAAAAGTGGACCATTCCTAGCATAAAAGTACCCATTTGAATATGTTGGAATAGTTTTTTTTGTCACACAAGTTGTAGAATGAAAGTTCCACCACTTTGCAACTTTAACCTCCTTGCATTGAACACTTTTTCCATTAAGTGAAAATTGGACACCATGGGAGAATGACTTTGAGATAACAAAAGTTGAGAGATGTTATTGTATAGGGGCCCAACATTATCCTATAGCCTCATACAAAGAGTTTTTAAGTGTCATGGTTTCAAGTAGTAACCCGTCAAAAATTGCTGCCCTTTTGCACTTTGGACCCTTAAGGGATCGAGTCGGTTGAATGTAGCTCGGAGTGATTCTGCATGTTTGGGTGAAAAAGAGGACCACGCCTAGCATAAACATACCCATCCAAACACATTGGAATAGTTCATTTGGTCACATGAGTTGCAGAACAAAATTTGCACCACTTTGCAACTTTATATTGCTTGCATTTGACACTTTTTCAATCAAGTGAAAACTAGACACCACGAGAAAACAACTCTAAGATTAAAAAAAAAAGAGAGGTTATTATAGAAGGACCCAACACAATCCCATAGGCTTAGATGGAGAGTGTGTAAGTGTCACATTTTTTGAGTAGTAGCCCATCAAAGATTGTTGCCCTTTTGCACTTTTGACCCTTAAGGGATCGAGCTGGCTGAACATAGCTCAGAGTGATTCGACGTGTTTGGGTGTGAAAGAGGACCATGCCTAGCATATACATACCCATCTAGATGTGTTGGAACATTTTTTTTTGTCACATAAGTTGTAGAACGAAAGTTGCACTGCCTTGCAACTTTACATTGCTTGCACTTGACACTTTTTCCATCAAGTGAAAACTGAGCACAATGGGTAAATGACTTTGAGATAACTAAAACTGAGAAAGGTTATTGCAGAGGGGCCCAATGTGATCTTTTAGCCTTAGAAAAATATTTCATAAGCATCATGGCTTTTGAGTAGTAGCCCGCCAAAGATTGTTTTCCTTTTGCACTTTGGACCCTTAAGGGATTGAGCCATTTGAACGTAGCTCGAAGTGATTCGACGTGTTTGTAAGGAAAGCAAAGGTGCGGAAGCAAATTTCATAATGTCAAAACCACAGGGAAGAATGCATCTAGTACTTTTAATTTCCAAATTATAATCTAATTAAGACACACATGAAAGATTTACAGAAACAGAGAAGATACTCAAAGACAAATGAACACCAAATTTATGTGGGAAACCCTTTCGGGAAAAAACTCACCACACCAAGTTGAATCTCTTTGTATTTCATTAATCAAAAAATTACATACAATGTAGAGACACAACTCTCTGGTATCAATTTTATAGTTTTTCCATTCACTATTCTTCCTATTACAGAAAATGCTCTCACAGATTCGATGATGTACCTCTCCAACTCAAAATGCTATCCTTTAAATCTTATCACATTCTAATTTTTAACCTCTGTTCATCCTTATCCGCCATTACCCATCGTAGAAAGTTTCCATCCCATTGCATATTTCTCTTTGCATACAGTTCAACTCCAGCATCGCAGCTGTTGCAAAAATCAAACCGCCAACTATTTGAATTTTGCTTCCTCTGATTGGTCCACAAGATGCCACATAGGAAAGTTAAATGGTCAAGGGTGTTCAACTTGTATTGGAATGTCGGTGAGACAGTAACCATGTCTCCCCAATGCCAACACAGCCAGCATTCGATATCAGCGTAGGTTCCAACAGTCAGCAAGACGATATAGCGAACACCATGAGTCATACTGAATCCACCAATATCCATTTCATTTCTATCGGCAAGAGTTTCCTCATTGGAAAGACTCATATCGATGCTCACAAGTCACATCGATCTCAAAATTTCCATCAGCAAGACTACTGCAGTTCACCAAGACTTCATACCGAAGTCTTCAAGTCATGCTGATGTGAGTATTCCATTCGATGAGACAATCATCTTTTTCCAAGACCTCACACCGAGCCTTCATGTGTTACTCTGAAGTCACATAGCCATCAGCGAGACCATCGCAGTTCACCAAGACTTCATACCGAAGTCTTCAAGTCATATCGAAGACCTTTTACTATTGATGAGACTCTCCAATTTGCTAAGACCTCATACCGAAGTCTTATGTTACACCGATGACTCCCATCGGTATCCACTAGAAACCCGATAGCAACCTTTGTCAGCGAGACATTTCATATCGGTAAGAATCATACCGACAATAAACCTTTCACCCAAGTCTCCCCAATAACTGTGAGTGAATAACTATCGGTGAGAGAAACAAAATTCGGCAAGAGATTTTACCAAGTCTCCATGTCATAGCAATAGGACTAGTCGGTGAGACAGCATCATTGTCTCGATGACATGAACATTTCAAAAGGATTCAGAACAGCTAGTTGGCCAGACATCAATAATGTCACAGTGACTTTTCCCTTCAGGGAGTTACATGCTAGTAAGAATTGAGGCACCTATTCCAACAATCTCCCACTTGACGAAGATCTTACTGACACCACCAGAGCATAATAAAACTACTAAAATTCATGGGCCAAGAGGCCCATCGAACTGGCACACCACCCGTACTTGTCTATGCTCATAGGCTTCGTCAATGCATTTGCAACATTCTCCAGAGTATCCACTTTCTCCAAAGAGACCTTCCCATCCTCCACCATATCTTGTACAAAGTGATACTGTACATCTATATGTTTCGTCCCGGCATGGAAAGTAGGATTTTTTGCCAAACATATAGCACTCCGACTGTCATAGTAAATAGTAATTTTTCCTACATCAAAACCAATGTTAGAACACAAATGTTTTGACCAGATTGCTTCTTTATAGGAATGTGTAGCTGCCATGTATTCTGCCTCTGTAGTGGACAAAATGACTATAGCTTGTCGCTTGCTCATCCAACTCACTGCACCACCATTCATCATGGAAATATATCCATTAGTGGATCTCCTGCTGTCAATGTCCCCTGCCCAATTAGAATCCACATAACCTCGAATACTGAGAGTCCTCTATGATTCAACCAAGTTCCCATGGTAACACAAAGCATAGTCTAAAGTGCCCTTTAGATATCTAACCACTCTCTTCACAGCATCCCAATGTGTCCTTCTCGGATTAGCCATAAATCGACTAAGTACTCCCACTACTTAGGCAATGTCTAGCCTTGTATAGACCATTGCATACATAAGGCTACCAACCACACTAGCATAAGGTACACTAGTCATGTCTTCCATCTCAGTAGGAGATTTTGGACAGTCTTCAATGGATAGCTTCGTTCCCTGCAAAACTGGAACAACTAGTTGCTTGCAATTAGTCATGCAAAATCTCTCTAGAACAATCTTGATATACTTACTCTGACTGAGCCAAAGTTTTCTATTTTTCCTGTCCCTGGTTATTTCCATTCCCAAAATATACCTTGCTGCACCAAGATCTTTCATTTCAAACTTTGCAGACAGCTAAGACTAAAGATCATAAATCATTAGCTTACTATTTCCTATGAACAACATGTCATCAACATAGAGAGCAATAATAAGAACTTGATCACTTTCAACTTTGTAATACACACAGTGATCATATTTTGATCTTACAAATCCCAATGACAAAACAAACATGTCAAACATTTGGTATCACATTCTAGGGGACTGTTTTAACTCATACAGAAATTTCTTCAACTTGCAAACCAGTCTTTCTTTACCTTTTTCCACAAAATGCTCTGGTTGGGACATATAAATTTCTTCTTCAAGATCACCATGAAGAAATGTTGTCTTCACATCCATCTATTCAATCTCTAAGTCATACATTGCTGCAAGTGACAAAATAAATCTAATAGATGTCAGCTTAGCTACAGGAGAAAATATTTCTCCATAATCAATTCCCTCTACCTGGGAATAACCTTTTGCAACTAGCCTCACTTTATATTTTTCTACATTGCCATCCAAACCATTTTTCTTTTTAAATACCCATTTGCAGCCCACAACTTTTCTATCTTTAGGCAATGGCACCAAACTCCAGGTATCATTCTTTTCTAATGATTCCATTTCTTCATTCATGGCTTCCAACCAAGAGTTTGAATCAGACATTTTAAATGCCTCTTTCATAGTCCTAGGTTCATCAGTGCTAGAAATTAAAGCATAGGAAAAAGTAGACTCTATCAAAGAAAACCCATACCTATCAGGTTGCTTTCTTTCATGAGTTGACCTCCTCATAGGCTGAGGCTGAGGTGGTTCTTCATCTTCTTCAGAACCTCTAGAGCTACTTGAGCTTTCCTCAATATCAGGTATATTTTGATTTTTCAATTCCTTTGTATTTGGTGTCAGAGGGATATCTGCTACATCCTTTTCATTTTATAATTTCTTCTCTAACTGTGGATCCAATGTAGAAGGCTTCAGCTCATGAAAGATAACGCTTCTACTGTACAAAACCTTCTCAGTCTCAGGATTCCAAAGCTTGTATCATTTTATGCCAGTACTATAGCCAATAAAAATACACTTTATAGCTTTGTTTTTCAACTTAGATCTTTTTTCAAATGGCACATATGCATATGCCTCACAGCCAAAGACACGAATATGTCTCAGAGAGGGCTTCTTTCCAGACCATGCTTCCAAAGGCATCTTCTCAACAAGAGTAGAGTTAGGAGAACAATTTACCAAGTAACATGTTGTAGAGACTGCTTCAACCCAGAACTTCTCCTCCAAGCTAGCACTGCTCAGCATACTTTGTGCTCTTTCCATTACTGTCCTATTGAACCTTTCAGCAACTGCATTTTGTTGTGGAGTGTAAGGTGTAGTCTTATGTCTTTTAATCCCATGATCTTTATAGTACCTTTCGAATTCATCTGAACAAAACTCACTGCCATTATCAGTCCTTAAAAATTTTATTTTCTTACCAGTCTGATTTTTTACAAAATTTTTGAATTCCTTAAACTAACTGAACACTTCTGATTTACTTCTCATAAAATATACAAATGCTCTTCTTGAAAAATCATCAATAAACGACACATAGTATCTTGATTTAGATAAAGAAGAAACATTCACTGGACCAAACACATCAAAATGTATATAATCGAGCAAACCAGAAGATTTTTGAGGACTAGAATAAAATGAAACACGATGTTGTTTACCATATATGCAATGTTCACAAAACTCGAATTCGAAGTTACAATCTTCAAGCCCCTCAACTAGGTTTTTATTTTTCAAGGTTTTTAAACCTTTCTCACTAATGTGGCCTAGCCTATGATGCCAGAGCATTGTCTTTTCTACTGGAAGCTTAACCTCCATGGATTTTACACCATCAGGAATATTTCCCTCTTTTCCTCCATGAGTAGCTTTCTATGAGTTCATAGAGACACTATTGCATTGAATAGCTTGTGCATCCAACTTGTACAAGGTACCAATACGAGCACCCCTTGCTAGCACCATAGATCCTCTAGTCATCTTGCATCCATTTCCAGAGAACATGACATGCACTCCAATATCATTCAGCTTACAGAAATTAAATTATGAGCCAGACCTAGTATATGCATCACATCATTGATTCCCTTCACTCTTCCATCAGGGAATTGAATTCTGACTCTTCCACGACCAACAATTTCCAAAGATGAATCACTTGCCAAATACACCTTTCCACCATCATAGTTTTCATACTTCACGAACCAATCTCTATGAGATGTCATGTGGAAAGATGCTCCAGAATCAATTAGCTAGACATCATCAGATGCCCGCATAGCCAAGGCTGCAATGAAGGTGTCTGCATCACTCTGAGAAGAATCATTGTCAGAAGAGGTCTTCTTCTTCTACTTTTTCTCCTCCTTGCAATCCTTTCAGACATGACCAGGTTACCCACAATTCCAGCACTTCACCTTGGACTTCTTGCCAAGAGATTTTTATCTCTCTTCTAATTTCAATCTGGATTTCTTGTCCTTCTTCTTTCCTTTCTCCTTCGATCTGCCTCTAACAGCCAGAGCCTCCTTTACCATCTCAGAAGATTTCCTTCTCATTTCTTCTGACAACAAAGAACCAACAAAATCTTCCATCTTGAAAGTGGATGTCGTACTCCCACTAACCATCACCAGGTGATCCCAAGAATCTAGCAAAGAACATAGCAGCAACATGCAGTGATCTTCATCTTCAATCTTCACACCAACAGATGTTAACTGAGCAATTAGCATGTTGAATGCATTCAAATGATCAGCAACAGATCCTCCCTCCTGCATTCACAAAGAGTATAGCTTCTTCCTTAAGAACAATTTGTTCACCAAGAACTTGCCCTGATAAATAAATGTTAGTCTTTTCCACAAAGAAGATGCAATCTTTTCTTCATGAACATTCAGAAGAACAAAGTCTACTAAACAGAGCCTTATCAGCCCCTTAGAATTTCTATCTGCAAGATCCCAATCCTCTTGCTTCATGCCTTGAGGCATCGTTCTAGACACAACAAGCCATAGATCACGATCCACTAACAGATCTTCCATTTTGAGTTTCCACAACTCAAAATTGCTACCATTGAATTTCTCTATTTCCATCTTCCTGGATGTGCTTACCATCTTAATTTGTAATTAAATTATCAGACCTCTACCAAACTCCCACTGAAAAAGAATTGACACAAAAAACCCAACCCACTCACAAGGATAACACAACTAGCCAGGCTCTGCACCACTTGTAAGGAAAGCAGAGGTGTAGAAGCAACTTTCCTAACATCAAAACCATAGGGAAGAATGCATCTAGTACTTTTAATTTCCAAATTACAATCTAATTAAGACACACATGAAAGATTTACAGAAATAGAGAAGATACTCAAAGACAAATGAACACCAGATTTACATGGGAAACCCTTTCGGGAAAAAACCCACCACACCAAGTTGAATCTTTTTGTATTTCAGTAATCAACAAATTACATACAATGTAGAGACACAACTCTCTGGTATCAATTTTACAGTTTTTTCATTCACTATTCTTCCTGTTACAATAAATGCTCTCACGGATTCGATGATGTACCTCTCCAACTCAGAATGCTATCCTTTAAATCTTATCACATTCTAATTTTTAACCTCTGTTCATCCTTATCCGCCATTACCCATTGTAGAAAGTTTCCATCCCATTGTAGATTTTTCTTTGCATACAGTTCAGCTCCAGCGTCACAGCTATTGCAAAAATCAAATCGCCAACTATTTGAATTTCTCTTCCTCTGATTGGTCCACTAGACACCACATAGGAAAGTCAAATGGTCAAGGGCGTTCCACCTATATTGGCATGTCGGTGAGACACTAACCGTGTCTCCCTAATGCCAACACAATCAGCATTCGATATCGGCGTAGGTTGCAACAGTCGGCAAGACAATATAGAGAATGCCATGAGTCATACCGAATCCACCAATATCCATTTCATTTCTATTGGCAAGAGTTTCCTCATCGGCAAGACTCATACCGATGCTCACAAGTCACATCAATCTCAAAATTTCCATCGGCAAGACTATCATAGTTTTCCAAGACTTCATATCGAAGTCTTCAAGTCATTCGGTGAGACAATTTTCTTTTGCCAAGACCTCACACCGAGCCTTCATGTGTTACTCTGAAGTCACATAGCCATGGGTGAGACCATCGCAGTTCGCCAAGACTTCATACTGAAGTCTTCAAGTCATACCAAAGACCTTTTACTATCGGCGAGACTCTCCAATTCACTAAGACCTCATACCAAAGTCTTGTATTACATCGATGACTCCCATTAGTATCTGCTAGACACCCGATAGCAACCTTTTTTAGTGAAACATTTCATATCAGTAAGACTCATACTGACAATAAACCTTTCGCCCAAGTCTCCCTGATAATTGCGAGTGAATAACTATTGGTGAGAGAAACAACACTCGGCAAGATATCTTACCGAGTCTCCATGTCATAGCAATAGGACCAGTTGGTGAGACAGTAGCATTGTCTCGGCGACATGAAAATTTCAAAAGGATTCAAAACAGCTAGTCGGCCAGACATCAATAATGTCACAGTGACTTTTCCCTTCACGAGTTACATGCCAGTAAGAATTGAGGCACCTATTCCAACAATGTTTGGGTGTGAAAGAGTACCATTCCTAGTGTAAACATACCCATTCAAATGTGTTAGAATAGTTTATTTGGTCACATGAATTTCAAAATGAAAGTTGCACCACTTTGCAACTTTACACTGCTTACATTAGACACTTTTTCCATTCACTAAAAACTAGACACCAGAAGAAAATGACTTCTAGATAAGAAAAAATGATAGAGGTTATTATAGAGGGGCCTAATGCAACCCTGTAGGAATAGACAGAGAGTTCATAAGCATCACAGTTTCTGAGTAGTAGCCTGTCAAAAATTGCTACCCTTTTGCACTTTAGACCCTTAAGGGATCGAGTCGGTTGAACGTAGTTAGGAATGATTTGAAATTTTTGGCTATGAAAGAGGAGCATGAATAGCATAAACATACCCATTTATATGCATTGGAATATTTCCTTTGGTCACATGAGTTATAGAATGAAAGTTGCACCACTTTTCAACTTTACACTGCTTGCATTTGACACTTTTTTCATCAAGTGAAAATTGGACACCACCGGAAAAGGACTCCGAGATAACAAAAAATGAGAGAGGTTATTGTAAAGAGGTCCAACATGATCTTGTAGGCTTAAACGAATATTTTTTAAGCATCATGGTTTATGAGTAGTAGCTTGTTAAAGATTATTTCCCTTTTGCACTTTGGAACCTTAAGGGGTCAAGTTGGTTGAACGTAGTTTGGAGTGATTCAGTATGTTTGGGTGTGAAAGAGGACCATTTCTAGTGTAAACTTACCCATATAGATGTGTTGGAATAGTCCATTTGGTCACATGAGTTGCAGAACAAAATTTGCACCACTTTGCAAATTTACACTACTTGCATTTGACACTTTTTCCATTAAGTGAAAACTGGACACCACGGGTAAACAACTCTGAGATAACAAAAATTGAGAGAGATTATTGTAGATGGGCCCAACATAATTCTGTAGACTCAAATGAAGAGTTCGTAAGCATCACAGTTTCTAAGTAGTATCTCGTTAAAGATTGTTGCCCTTTTGCACTTTGGACCCTCAAGGGACTGAGCTGATTGAAAGTAGCTTGGAGTAATTCAGCGTCTTTAGGTGCAAAATAGGACCATTCCTAGCATAAAAATTCCCATCCAAATTTGTTGGAACAATCCATTTGGACACACAAGTTGCAAATGAAAGTTGCACCACTTTGAAACTTTACACTGCTTGCATTTAACACTTTTTCGTCAAATGAAAATTGGACACCATGGAAAAATGACTCCAAGATAACAAAAAATGAGAGAGGTTATTATAGAGGAGCTCAACTTGATCTTGTAGGCTTAGACAAAGAGTTTGTAAGAATTGCAGTGTCCGAGTAGTAGCTTGTTAGATTTCTGCCCTTTTGCACTTTGGACCCTAAAGGGATCGAGCCAGTTGAACATAGCTTAGAGTGATTTTTCGTGTTTGGGTGTGAAAGAGGACCATTCCTAGCATAAACATACCCATCCAGACATGTTGGAATAGTTTGTTTGGTCACATGAGTTGCAGAACAAAAGTTGCACCACTTTGCAACTTTACACTGCTTGCATTTGACACTTTTTCCATCAAGTGAAAATTGGACACCATAGGAAAACAATTCCAAAATAGCAAAAACCGAGAGAGGTTATTGTAGAGAGGCCCAATGTGATCTTGTAGGCTTAGACATAGAGTTTTTAAGCATCATGGTTTCTGAGTAATATCCCATCAAAGATTGCAGCCATTTTGGACTTTGGACCCTTAAGAGATTGAGCCGTTTGAACATAGCTCAGAGTGATTCGGCATGTTTGGGTGCAAAAGAGGACCATGCCTAACATAAATGTACCCATCTAGATGTGTTGGAAATTTCATTTGGTCACACAAGTTGCAAAATGAAAGTTGCACCACTTTGCAACTTTACACTGCTTGTAATTGACACTTTTTCCATCAAGTCAAAATTGGACACCACGAAAAAACAATTCCAAGCTAACAAAAACCAAGAGAGATTATTATAGAGGTACTCTACATGATCTTGATGCCTCAGACAAAATACTTGTAACTGACATGGTCTCTGGGTAACAGGCCATCAAAGATTGCTTCCCTTTTGCAATTTGGACTGTTAAGGGATTACGTTGCATGAATTAGAAATGTTTGAGGGCAGCAATAAATTTCAAAATTTGAGTAAATATCATTACAAATTTTTATGTGAATAGATGGTATGCTACATTGATATTGATATATAATCATTATATTGATTTGTTTTAATAAATGAAGTTTTTATAATAAGTTAGTCAATTGGTGCTAGTTATAATAGGGAGAGAATAAAAGAAGAAAAAGAATGATTGGTAACCATCAATGGTTATTACACTCACTATATTAATAATATAATTTTTACAATAAAATGAGATTTATTTGGTAGTCCTAATTCTTATTTTTGTGCTACAATGTTCTAATATGCTTTGTACACCATTCTGAAACCCAAGTGCTTCTACTTGTAGGCACAATTCGTTCTCAAAACTATCAAGTGGTAATACAAATTCATGAGAAAAAATGAAACTATATGAATTCCAACACTCCACTTAAATCAAATATTGAATCAATGTGCCCCATTTTCATCCACACAAACTCAACTTATAAGATTCTCTCATAACATTAACCAAAAATACAATTCAAGGATGCCTTAGGTACTTCGTTCTCACAGATCTTTTACAATGTCACTCATACATTTGAGATGCTCTTATAATGTTTACATCAGAGGTGATCATGATGAGGTTAACTTCAAATGAACAACTTCAAGTTACCTTACTAAGCTTCACATGCTCTTTTATAATGGCTTAAAATCAAAATTGATATTTGTCAAGATCATCAAAATAAGGATGTTGTATTGCTTTTTTGGTTGAGATTCTCTTCAATGGCTCATAAATCAACAGTTTCTACAAGGAGACACCAATCAATTTTTAGTAGGTTACTTATAAATAGGAAAAGTAAAAGAAGAAAAACAAAGAGCATCCAAAATGGAAATGAAATGAAAATAGATGGAAGGAACTTACAGACAATAAATCCACACCATTTGGTTCCAATTCAGAAACATCAAGGATTAAATCTTGATGCTTCCATTGAGGATAGGCATGCCATTCTCTCAACTTAGTCAATCCTAGCCATACATCTTCATTGGGAGTTCTAAGATACCTATTTCACACAACAGCCTCCCATGAATAGAATAACTTGAAATTCAAGATGCTCTTATAATTTCTACATCATAGGTGCTCATGATGAGGTTAACTTCAAATCAATAACTTGAAATTCCCTTGCTAAGCTTCACACACATTTTATAATGGCTTAAAATCAAAATTGAGATTTGTCAAGATCATCAAAATAAGGATGTTGCATTGCTTTTTTGGTTGAGATTCTCTTCAATGGCTCATAAATCAACATTTTCTACAGAGGAACACCAATCAAGTTTTAGTAGGTTACTTACGAATAGGAAAAGTAAAAGAAGAAAAAGAAAGAGCATCCAAAATGGAAATGAAATGAAAATAGATGGAAGGCACTTACAGACAAAAAATCCACACCATTTGGTTCCAACTTGGGAACAACAAAGCTTAAATCTTGATGCTTTCATTAAGGATAGGCATGTCAGTCTCTCAACTTAGTCTCTCTTGGACATACATCTTCATTGGGAGTTCCAAGATACCTATTGCTCACAACAACCTCTCATGAATAGAATATTAATAAAATGTAACCAAAATATTACTTTCCAACCTTTTGGAAACTTGTAACCTATTATAAAAACAACACAATTTAATCTTCCACTTAATTTACTAATCTATTGATAATATCCTACATCATTTTTTTGAATATTTTTGAGAAAAAATAAAATACCATTGAACTCTATATCATTTTCCATAGTTATCAACATAAAGTGTGCTACATTTTCAAGTCTAATAACTTCATCAATCACCTACATACATGATATAAACATTAGATGATAGAATTTATATCATAACATTAGAATCATACAAATTAATGTGCATACAAGTATAAATTAATAAGAACCAATGTGCATACTTACAAATTAATCCAATGAACCATTCAGGTCTTCTCTACTCTTTATTGTGTGAAGTATTGCCTCATGGTAACACTCACAGACCTTCCAAAAGGTCTTGTTCAAAGGTCTACCCCCATATTTGGTCAAATGAACATTGGATGCCATGACAAGGTTCGAGTAATGAAGAATCTTCTGATGCATGTCAAAGTCCTAAAAAAACCAATATTTAACACTCTTATGTGGGTACCTTCTAAGCGACATTCTAGTAACAACAACTGAGCCTGTAGGGTATTTGATGTTTTCTCCCTCTATAACTGGGGCCTCCAATTTATTTTTGGCCTCAACACAATGACATAAGTAATAGTTTGCTCCCTTTTCATTGTCTTCATTTACAATAACTACATAAACATGCCTTGCATTGATATGTTCAGCAAATTAGATGAAATTAGTCAACATTACAAATACACTACAAAGTAAGATAACAATAGGAATTTAAAAAACTATACAAGTAGATATTTTACCTAGTTGAACTAATTTTGATATGTGGTCAAAGTCAACCGATGAATCCATCTATGTTAGTTCTAATTATGTCGAAGAGCGATACGTGTGAAGTGGGCTAAGATAACTTAACGACCATTTCTCAACCCACTCCTTTGACTCACAATCATCCTAGGCTTGCATTGTACATGAATAAAAAAATCATGCCTTCTTTCATGTATTGATACTCCATGAACCTACATTTGGGTTAAGGAAAGAGTGTTTCTCACTTGACCCTGTTAGTGTACAGGGATCCTCATATGGTGAAATGTTAGTATCATCCATCAAAAAAAAGAATCTATGAATTGAAGATGTACCTTCATTACCTAGACCCATGAAAGCATTACGTTGCTCAACTATTGATTTTACATCTATCAACTTTGCATTGTCTTTATACTTTAACTCTTCTCATGCTAATGCTATTATCACACATGCTCCTGCACAATCATGCTCCCCCTTTCCATTCCCATCCTCACAAAAGTTCCACATATGTTGAACACCTGTAATGACATGCATCCTGCTCATTGAGTAGAACATGCACAAGTTCTTGAATTGTGTTTCACAGTTATTCGACCATAATGTATGTTGACCCTAATAGAAATGGGGACTCATGGTGATGTACATCACCATGAGACCCCATTTCTATGAGGCCAACGCTGCCCCTACCTTGTCAACCCTACCAAATTGTCAAGCTAGTGAGCTAACTAGCTTTTTAATGCTACCACATTTTGCATAAATTTCTACGAAAACATTAATGTCAAAAAAATTCAAATACCTTGTCCATCCTTCCATTTTGAGCCTATCTTGCAATCATGGAATGCCACATTACCACATTTCTTTAAGGAATTTCATCCAAAAAATCATGTGAACATTGGCAAGCTAGTGAGCTCACTAGATTTTCAATTCAGTAGGGTTGACAAGGTAAGGGAAACATGAAAAAATGCCTCATAAAATTGGGACTCATAGTGAAGGTAGCGTGCAGCGTGAAAAAATACCTCATAGAAATGGGGACTCATAGTGATGTTTCACTATGAGTCCCCATTTCTATGAGGCATTTTTTCAAGATTCCCCTACCTTGTCAACCCTACTGAATTAGCAAGCTAGTGAGCTCACTCGTTTTCCAATTTGGTAGGGTTGAAAAGGTAGGGGAAAAGTATGCCTCATAGAAATGGGGTCTCACAATGATGTACATCACCATGAGACCCCATTTATATGAGGCATATACTACCCCTACATTGTCAACCCTATTACCTCACAGTGATGTACATCACCGTGAGACCCCATTTCTATGAGGCATACACTGCCCCTACCTTGTCAACCCTATCACCATGAGACCCCATTTCTAAGAGGCATACACTGCCTCTACCTTGTCAACTGTACCGAATTGGCAAGCTAGTGAGCTCACTAGCTTGTCAATGCTACCACATTTTGCATACATTTCTATGAAAACATTATTGTAGAACAATTTGAATTCCTTGTCCATGCTTCCATTTTTATCCTATCTTGCAATCATGGCATGCCATATTACCACATTTCTATGACCTCACTAGCTTGCCAGTTTGGTAGGGTTGACAAGGTAGGGGTAGTGTGAAAAAATTCCTCATAGAAATGGGGTCTCACAGTGATTTCATTGTGAGACCCCATTTCTATGAGGCATTTTTTCACACTACCCCTACCTTGTCAACCCTACCAAATTGGCAAGCTAGTATGACAAGGTAGGGGTAGCATGAGAAAATGCCTCATATAAATGGGGTCTCATGGTGATTTACATCATCATGAGACCCCATTTCTATGAGGCATTTTCTCATGCTGCCCCTAATTTGTCAACCCTTCCAAATTAGCAAGCTAGTGAGGTCATTGGCTTACCAATGCGATAGGGTTGACAAGGTAGCGACAGTGTGAGAAAATGCCTCATAGAAATGGGGTCTCACAGTGATGTAAATCGCTACGAGACCCCATTTCTATGAGGCACAACTGTGAGACCCCATTTCTATGAGGCACTTTCTCATGCTGTCCCTACCTTGTCATCCCTACCACATTGTCTTGTGGCATGCCATGATTGCAAGATAGGTTGCACCTTTCCCCATGTTGCTAACTTAGCCTTTATTAAAGAGTATTGAAACAATGGAGATAAGGGTTAGAATCCCTTGTAGCTAAACTAATCAAGGAAACATTTAAAATATATCACAACGTAAGTGATGAGGTAAGTTTAGTGATGAGGTAACTCTAGAAATAGAGATGAAAACCAAAATAGATTCAAAGATCTATCAATGTGGGAGGAGTATATTCCAATTTTGTAGAGACAGGTATGGAAAATTTGGTAGCATAGACAATGCAATCAGTTGGTTGATAAAATGCACATCACCATGAGACCCCATTTCTTTGAGGCATTTTTAAAAAAAGTTGATTTCCTTGTCTATGTTGTTTTCTAAAATGCTTTGGTAGACATGTATGGGAAATTTTGTAGCATAGACAAGGAAATCAACTACTTGCTATAACTATTTGAAAAAATACCTCAATGAGATATGTCCTTGTGGACTAGAATGATTGCAGGATATGCACAAAATAGATGTATTGGAAAGGCTTTAGAAAATTTCAAGCATATGAAAATTGTAGGTGTAAAACCAAATTCAACTACATTTTCCAACATCTCCCATGCCTATACCAAAATGAAAGATTTGCAGAGTCATATGCACATCCATAGTAAAGGATTGAAAAATGATGTTTTATTTTACTTCCTTGTAACTTCTGTCATATATATGTGTATACAAAATGTGGAAGCATATACAAGGTAAGTCAATTGTTTAACAAAATTCCTCAAAGAGATGTGGTTTAAAAATTTAATTGGCAAGTGTAAAGAATTGTGTAATTTAAAATGTGCATTAACAAGATAAGGTTATAATGAAAAAAAAACAATGATCAACATGGAATATGCAAAATAACAAAAATCAAAGCAAGCCAAAATAGAATGAAAGAAAATGTGTAAAGACTTCACATACCTTAAAAACCAAAGTTTCAAATGAAGGAGTTCTACCCAATTATGTAGCCTTTTCTTCTTCTTTCTTCAAAATCCTCAACAATTTGACTTTTTCAAAAGCTTGTTCCCCTCCAAAATTCAATTGTATATCACTCTTGAATGGAATTCATACTTGAATTGATACTATATTTTATTCAATGTGAAAAATATTCTATTTCATGAAAATGTGGTGGAACGATCATGAAAAAGGTGGTGGAATATGAAAAACATGCATGCACACATCAAAAAATAATCAAAAATATTTCTTTTGTTGAAACATGTGTAGAACCGGGAGAATATGCAAAATGTGGGCCTTGAGATCACAGGTGTATTGAGTTGTTTACCATTTTTAGAGCAAGATAAAATGTGCACACATTATAACATGCTCGTGCTATAATGCGAGTGCATTAGTCTTGCTAAAATAATGGCCATATCTCTACTACTTCAAAATGCGCTCGCGTTATTAGAAAGTTGATTTTTTATAGGTTTATTTTCTCTCTTTTTCTATCTATCCTCTACCCTCTACCCTCTACCCTTAAACCCTTAGACCCTGTACCCTATACCCTCTATCTCTCTCCCACTCCCTCCCTCTCTTTCTCTCTCTCTCGAGTCTCTCTATCCTACCCCCTCTCCCTCTCTTAAGTCTCTCTCTCACTCACTCACTCCTATCTCTCTCCCCTCTACCCTTAACCCTTAAGTTCTCTATTGTCTACCCTTAAACCCTCTACCATTTACCCTCTATCTCTCTCCCACTCCCTCCCTCCCTCTCTCTCTAAATTCTCTCCCTCCTACCCCCTCTCCCTCTCTCAAGTCTCTCTCTCTCACTCACTCACTCCTATCTCTCTCCCCTCTACCCTTAACCCTCTACCCTCTACCCCCACCCTAAACCTTAAACTCTACTCCTCTACCCTTAACCCTCTACCCTCTACCCTCTATCTCTCTCCTACTCCTTCCCTCTCTCTCTCTCTCTCAAGTATCTCCCTCCTACTCCCTCTCCCTCTCTCATGTCTCTCTCTCTCTCTCACTTACTCCTATCTCTCTCCACTATACCCTTTACCCTCTACCCTTAACCCTTAACCCTTAAGCATTCTACCCTCTACCCTATGTCTCTCTCCCATTCCCTCTCTCTCTTCCACTCACTCCCTCACTATTCATTGTATCCTCAACCCTATACTCTCAATTCTCAACCCTCATATCTTTTCCCTCCCTCCTCTTCTCTTCTTATCTCAATCTCACTTATCCCTCCATATCTCCTTCCATCCATCCCTCCTCTCTACCCTAATCCCTCAACCATATACCCTCAACCCTTAAACCCTTGAACACTCAACCCTAAACCCTAAACCCTCAACCCTCAACCCTCAACCCTTACACCCTAAACCCTTAAACCCTCTACCCTCTACCCTCAACCCAATACACCCTACCCTCAACCCTAATCCCTCAACCCTTAAACCCTTAAAACCAAGTAAAATCTCTACCATAATCCCTCAACCCTCAACCATTAATCCCTCAACCCTTAAACCCTCAACCCTTAAACCCTAATACCTCAACCACTATACCCTCTACCATATATAATAGACCATCAACCATCTACCCTAAACCATAAAACCTCAAACCTCAACCCTTAAACCCTTAAACCATTGAACACTCAACCCTAAACCCTAAACCCTAAACCCTAAACCCTCAACCTTTAAACCCTAAACTCTTGAACCCTCTACCCTCTACCCTCAACCCAATACCATAATACCTCAACCCTTAAACCCTTAAACCCAAGTAAACTCTTTACCCTAATCCCTCAACCCTCAACCCTTAATCCCTCTACCCTTAAACCCTCAACCCTTAACCCTCTACCCTCAACCCTCAACCCCCTTAAACCCTAATCCCTCAACCCCTATACCCTCTATCCTATATAATAGACCCTCAAACCTAGTCCCTCAACCCTATACCCACAACCCTCTACCCTAAACTATGAACCCTCAACCCTCAACCCTTAGACCCTGAAACCCTTGAGCACTCAACCCTCAACCCTTAAAATTGTAAACCCTCTACCCTCTACCCTCTACCCTCTACCCTCAACCCAATGCCCTCTACCCTCATCCCTAATCCCTCAACCATAATCCCTCAACCCTAATCCCTCAACTCTAATCCCTCAACCATAATCCCTTAACCATTAAACACTTAAACCTTAGTAAAATCTCTACTCTAATCCCTCAATCCTCAACCCTTAATCCCTCTACCCTTAAACCCTCAACTGTCTATCCTCAACCCTCAACACTCAACCCTTAAACCCTAATCCCTCAAACCCTATACCCTCTGCCCTGTCTGTGGACCCTCAGCACTAATCCTCGGCCACCTCAGCCCTCAGCCCACTTAACCCTCTACCTAGGCCCTAAGCCTCAGCCTCTCACCCTGTACATTTAGGCCCTCAGCCTCAGTTCCCAACCCTCAGCCCTTAATCCCTCATCCATCGCCCCTATGCCCTCTACCATATAGATTGGACCTCAGCCATAATCTTTCAACCACATACCCTCAAAATATACCATAAACCCTAAACCCATCTACCCTCGGCCTAAACCCTCAGCCCTAGAGCCAGCTGGCCCTAAGCCATTGACCTTCTGCCCTCTACCCTCAGCCCTCATCCTCAGCCCTGTCACTCCAGCCCAATGCCCTGGCCTCGGCCCTGCTTGCTCAGTTCTCAGCCTCACCCTACGCCAGTTGGATTATGGGCCTCATATGTCTGTCCTCCCTCCACTCTTCTCTCTGCCTCCTTGTCCTCCATCCCCTCCACCCATCCCTCCTCTGCCTAATGCCTCAATTGTATGCCATCAGCCCTTAGGTAGCCAGACACTCAGCCTAAAACTAATCAACCCTTAGGCCCTTAAAACCCTCCTGTCACTCTACCCTCAACCCACCCCACTCTGCCTCAACCCTTAAGTCCTTGAAGCCCAAGTGGAAGCTCTATGCCTAATCCTCAGCCCTCATTGTAGTCCTCTGCCCATGCAGGGCCTCTCGGCCCCCAGCCCTCAACCTTGCCTCTACCTCAACCCTCAACCCTTAAACCCTAATCCCTCAACCCCTATACCCTCTACCCTATATAATAGACCCTCAACCCTAATACCTCAACCTTATACCCTCAAACCTCTACCCTAAACCCTAAACCCTCGACTCTCAACCCTTAAACCTAATCCATTAAACCTTGTACCCTATACCCTCTACCCTATACATTTTACCCTCAACCCTAATCCTTCACCCACACCCTAAAACCTATATCCTTTTATATGAGTGAATTTTCACCCCTTGCGCAAGTTCCCCTTTTACACATCCTCACCTTAGAAAACAAAATCTAAAGGTGAAATTCCACATCACCCAACTGCCTTCCTTCCACTTGGCATCTATCTATTGTGTTGATGGGAGAATATTTGTCTGGGACATGTGCATGCCATGCAGATATCCCTATGGCATGCTACCACCCTTGACAGATTCTTGAGTTTGAAGTTGGAAGATGCATTACACTCCCAATTGGGGAAGAATTGTAATTTTCCTCTTCGACCAATTGAACCAAAAATGCCTTATTCCTTCCTCATTCTCATTCAAATTCATCCATTATTAATTCAACTCATCTCTTTTTTCATCCTCTTGCAATTTCTGCATACATTCTCAAGCATTTGCAACACTTCAACACTCCATTGTAGCAATAACATTCCATCAACTTCGCATGGCAAGTGTGAAGCAAGCCATAGCAATGTAGGCTTGGTGTCTTGCGATACCTCCTCTCATCATAGTTGAGGCTATGGTGACCTTGCTAAGTTTTTATTCTCGTCCACTAGCTAGTGAGCTTTTGGTTGGAAGTGGTAACATTTCACTCCTTTCCTTTGTGATTTGGTTGAGTAGCATTTTATTGTTTTGTAGTGTTTATTGAAACTTCTAATTTCTTTACTTTTTTATTGCATATTTCTATCTCGTTTCTATCTGGTTGTCCACAGAGGTGGAAACACTAAAATGGGGTTTTGACTGAGGTAGCCCCTATACAGCCCCAACATTTTCCCCTCTTTCTTGTGTGTAGGTGAACATGCATTTGGAGTTAGCTAGAAAATTGGCATCTTGGTGAGATCATTTTCATCACTTTAGCTTTCATCTATCTACTTTATCATCTTTGTTTATACTTTTCATACTTTATTGATCTATTTTTCTCATTCAAGAATAGCTATCTAGGTTGTTAGTTCATTTTCTAGTTGTTTATAATGTACTTTCTATCCTCTAGCTGTATAGATTCCAACACACCTGAGATATTCCAACGCGTCATGCTTGCATCCTAGAACTATGCTACCATCCTCAGATAGAGAGTTGTTTGAGGTACAATATTGACTCCAAAAACTATCTCACCTAGCCTAAACCAGGATTCTAGGTCTGAAGAGTGATTCAAGTACATTATAGTCCTCATCGTTCTCAATCCTTGTTTCAAAACACCCCTTTAGAGTGAGTTAAGTTAATGCATCCCTTTTTTCTCAACTCTCCATGACCTAGAGCCTTGATGTGGTTGGTTCCCTTCTCTTACATTTTGGGTGAACTTGACGTCAACAACGTCTGCAAATTCATCAATGTTAAAGTTTTTTCCTTGTACCTTGTGGTCATTGTACCCTTGAGTGTTGTGAAGGTTTATGAGCATCACAACCCAGTCCATGACCTCTAGGTGTTTTTTTATGACAAGTGTACAACACATTCTGATGGAGAAGATGAAGGTCACTTCTATTTTCTCTACATGACTCTTTTCCAGACTTGCAATTGGTCTTTCTGCCCAGGAGAAGTTATTGAGTGGTGAGGTAGCATTTTTTGATGATACTGAATATGTCCCCACTCCTCCTACATCTCCTATACCATCATTAGTAGAAAAGCATGAAATTGTTCACATTCCTTCTAAATATATCTCTACCCTTACCATAGGGATGGGTGATTTGGAGAATCACCTAGAAAAAGACCTGAAGTTGGCTAGAGATGCTCGAGTTATTAGCGAAATAAAGTATATCATGGGAAAAGACCAAACAAAAGTAGAGCTCCAAACTAGCCTCTCTAGTCTAACTGAACCATGTTCCCTCCCAAACAATGCTAACATTATACAAGGGGTCACTCTCGAGGAAAATGAGAGACAGTTGGGAGTTTCAATGCCTCCCACATCTATGTAGATGGCTAACATGGTCCCATCAATCAATATCCTCTCTACCTCTGAGAGATCTGAAACTATCAAAGAAAATACAATACCCTTAGGTTTTAGCTTCACCCCTCCTATCAGCTCAAGTGGTGGAGGTTTTGGTGGGTTGAGTGGTGGGGGATTTGGTAGTGGTGGTGGCATCAGAAGTGGGGGTGGTGCTAGTAGAGGTGGTTCTAGTAGAGGCCATGGTGGTGGCTCTGGTAGTGGTTTGGGTGGTGGCCACATTGGTGGTTCTAGAGGCAGCTTTGGTGGTGGTTCTAGAGGAGATCCCATTGGTCCTATGTTGTCTAAGGACCCTATTCTAAACACTCTTTTCCAAAATATGGGTGAGATGCAAAGCCAGCTGGTGAGCCTCTCCCAAGCCTTCGCCTAGCCTATCTTTCAACCCTTCTTCTGACATAGTCCATTGCTGGTAGCAATCTTAAGTAGTCCCTTCCCACAAGGAATGTAAATTTCCAAATTGAAAAAATATGGTGGCAAAGGGGACCACAAATGCATGTGTTCACCTTTAATGCCCTATATACAAGTTTCTTCCACCATGATGCTTTGATAGAAAAATTATTCCCTTGATCTCTTAAGGATATAGTGCTCGAATGGTACTATTCCTTGCAAAAAAACACTATTTTCTCATTTGATCAACATGTAAATTAGTTTCTATGGCATTTCCAAGCCAACATCAGGCCAAAGATGAAATTTTTGAATCGCATTCGATACAAACAAGGGGATAATGAAAAGATTACTGATTTCATAGTGCGGTATCAAGTGCTCTTCTCATAGATCTCATATCTAATGCCTAATTCTGGCATATAGAAGGTATTCATAGGGAACTTGCAAAGACCTTGGTAGGAAAAGTTTTCCCTTATGAAATACCCTTCTTTCATACATCTATGTCCAGCACTATGAGAATATCAATAGACGGTAGTCCAGTTTGGGGGATCCTCTTCATGCTCCCATTCAGAAAGGAAATCCATAGTATCAATCTTTGGAAAGGGTAAGGTTGTTGTGAATGTAGTAGCCACTATGAATTATAATGGACTCAAACACAATAGAAAGTTCACAAAGTTAGTGAGTCTTATTCTTCCATCCTATAGAATTTTCTAAAGGATAAGATCATAACCTTGGAGAACCCTAAGCCTCTCAAGGAACCTTACCCTAGTTGGTATGATGTGAATTCCTTCTATCAGTACCATCGAATAAATGAATATGATATCGAATGTTGTATGCACCTACATCACGACATACTGGATTACATCGAGGACAATACTATTCATCTTGATGGAAATAAGAAAAATTCAAACAAATCAGTGGAGAAAGTGAATAGTGAGTTGCAGATATACATAGACTCATTTTTGTCACATTCTACCAACATGATTATCAATCCTTTCGATTCTACCACTCAACCCAAGGCATATGTTAACATGGTTACAATTACTCCTTTTGCACAACCTATGACCGGCTCACCAGACATGACATTCACTTCATAGGATATTGCTTTGAACAATAAGCCTTCTCCCCTTTACATTCCTGCTCGCCTCAATGGGAACATTGTGATAGGGGTCTTAGTTGATTGAACAATTCAAGTGAATGTTATTATAGAAGACACGTTGTGGCTTAATTCATTTCATAAGGGGGAGTACAAAGAAATGAAATCTACCATCCGTACACATGATGGTCTATCTCTCAAGCCCTATGGCTCAATAAATTTGTTCATCCTAGTTGGTCCTAGGGTCGTAGACATAGTTTTCAATGTCATCACAGAGTCATATTTTTTTAGGTTGAAGCTAGGCATACCTTGGCTAACTTCCATAAATGGAATCACCTTTGTCATTCATAAATGTTTAAATTTCTCCCATGAAGGTGTTGTGTACGTTGTGCATGACACTAGATACTAGCTTTTGGTATGCCATGGGAGATATTCATTGGATCACTTTTGGCCTGCCCTAGTTGGTCTGCTCCCTCCAAGAATGGACCTACTTTATAAAAATTATGTGAAGTATAAGAATGGGGGAAAGTGACAACCAAAACTAACACTTCTGGTAGTGTAATAGATGGTTGCTTTCTCTTCTCAAAAGGGAAAGGAGAAGCTTTCCTCTCCTCACAATGCCTCATCTTCTCCCCTTTGTAGGGAAGATTTTTGGATGAATATGTCTGGCTTCTACCCACTGAGTCCGATGGTGCCTACTTGGCATAGACCCAAGATTAGGATATCAGATCTCCCTACCAAACAACCTTGACCTTGGTATTACTTGTATGGCAAGTGAAAAGGTCCCAGTGGGAAATCCTCTATGTCCTGGCCTTCGCGACCTCCTACCACTTCTACTTCTAAAGCAATAAATAGAAATAGGCCCGTTACTGAGGCACTAGAGCCAAATCCCCCCATTATTTCTCAACCTGCTCCTCCTACTCCCATTCAGGAGCCTGTCCCTCTGTCAAAAATAGCTATACTGGACACTCCTATGGTTGAGTAGGAGCCTTCTATCCCTTCATGACCCTCCGCCTCTAGCTCAAAGAGTCACAAAAATTTCCTTGCATGTGAGCGCAAGCATCAGCAAAAGGATCTCATGGCTGAGCAAACCACTTTACAGAGGAAAGAAGAGGAGATGACCACCCATGTATCAGGGCCCCCTACTATGTCCTCTCTCCTCCCCTCTACTTCCATTCAACCAGGCTCCACATCATTTTCAACTCCTGTTGTGAGTGTGCCTAACCCCAAAAAGGTACAGGTGTTCATCGCTCCTTCAATGGAGCCACCCTTGTTGATGTCCCTTTTGGACATCCCGCCTTTCTTGAAACCCATGGATATGTCAAATAATTCAGTGGTATCTACCATGGTTTTATCCTCCTCCTCTTCCTCTACACCTATTTTCTTGTCTATGTGGAGTTCACACCCCCCAATGAAGCAAAAGGTGGAGAATGGCCCTTTGGGAAAGGGAGGGTGTAAGAGGAGCCCACCTTCTCTGAAGGGTGGTCTTACATTGGCTTGCTTTGTCCTAGTGATAGAATAAGTCTCAGCTTCCCTTGAGTTTTTCACCACTCTTGAGTCACTCGATGAGCCTACTAATGAATCTCAATTGCCACCCTCTCCATTTGTTAAGGTATGACATGGAACTCTAGTAAATTACATGTTTAACTCTCTGGATGAAGTTTCAACCCTGTCAGCAATCTTTGCAAAATCGTTGACCATAGCTCCATAAGAGCTGAGTGGAGGAGACCAAATGGGGCCTTCTTCCTTAGCCCTTGTTGTGGGAGGATCAAAATCTCCCCCCTTAATAATCCACCACTGTAGGCTCATCCTCCTTCTCCGTATAATGATCTAGATTAAGAAGAGGATGACCTCTTGGTCGATGAGTGTTAGGGGCAGGCCTCTTCTTTATCTTTAGATTAGACGTGTGTGTGTTGTGATGTGTTCCCTCATGATTGTGTTATGTGTTCCTAGATGACCCTTGTCACCCTTGTTGGTGCTTGGATACAGGATTTTTTTTTGTCATAAACCTTCTTCTATCTATATCGTCATTCTTCCATGTTTGTGTTTGATTTTTGGAAAATTGGGGATGATGCAAAGTGTTGGGTGAATTTATGCTTTCTTTCCATGTTGACCCAATTTTTTATTTTCACTTTTTTTTCTCATGCATTCTCCACATGGTTTGATATAGTAGGGGGCTAATGATAGTTCATTTATATACTACTGTTATACATACATACATACATACATATATATATATATGAGCATTTTTTACCCTAAAATATTAGATCACCCCTATGCCCTCTTTTTGTAATTATTTCTCTTTCATTCTTTTCTTATCTATATCTCTTATTTACTTGAGTTGTCCCTCTCATGTGTGATGACATCATTTCTATGATACAATGATTTTTAGAAAACGTATTTTTTGCTAGTGAATCTTTTCTTGAGAATATTTTCTGGTTTTTTGAAGAATCACATTCTCAACTTGGACCTAACGGAATGTGTTTCCTTCATCATGGGTTCACAAAGAAATAACTTGAGAATTTTCCTTTGAGGTGGGAGTAGCTCTGACCTTTCCCTTGCAAGGGGAAATTTTCTTCCTTTCAAATTCCTCGATGAAGTGAACATCTTTTGAAAGGATTCCTTGATGATGAATCAATTCAAGAAAAAAATTCTCTTTTGCACTTTCAAACAATGTGTCCCTTGAGTGGAACCCCTTCTTCATAATAGGTTCTCGAGGGACCCCCTTTGAAAGCCTTCCAATTTTTTGATGGTCTGCGTGACTGTCCACTTGACTGCCTACATGGCCACTTTCCTTTCAGAAATGCTTTTTCTACAGGTAAACATGTCGCTTTGCAGGTGCTCCTATAAATCGACTTTCCAATTCAACTCAATAGTGTCCCCTCCTTTGGGTTTCCTCCATGAAAGAGATCTTGTGGGACACCTCCTTGTAGTTCTATGAGCCTATAAGGTACTTTTTTCTATGGGTTTCCTTCATGTGAGAGATCTTAGGGGATACCTTCTTGCAGGTTTGTAGGCCTGTAAGGTGCATACTTCATGGGGCTTCCTTCATGTGAGAGATCTTGGGGGCTACCTCCTTGCAAGTCTAGGGGCCTATAAGATGATTTCATCCTATGGGATTTGTCCATTTTTTGCCCAAGGTCCTTCGGTGTACCTTGTGTAGCTTCATAGTTTTATGGGGCTATGAAGTCTTTAATTCTATCCTACACTTTTGAGCTTTCCAGATCATGGTTTACTTCTTTGATGGTTTAGGTATAAATTTCTAACCATACTATCTCTTTAATCTACTTTTCTGAAGCACTCATCACTATTCATGCTCGCTAAAGTGAGGGAAAAATGTATGGGAGCGAATTTGCACACCTTATGCAAATTCCCCGTTTGTACATCCTCACCTTAGAAAACCAAATCCGAAGGAAAAATTTCACATCACCCAACTACCTTGCTTACACTTGGAATATGTCTATTGTGTCAGTGGGAGAATACTTATCAGGGATGTGTGCACGGTGCAAAGACATCCGTGTGGTGCGCTGTCATCCCTAATGGATTCTTGCATCTAAAGTTGGTAGAGGCGTTATACTCCCAATTGGGGATGAATTGTAACATACCTCTTTAGCCAATTGATCAGAAAATGACTTATTCCTTCCTCATTCTCCTCCAAATTCATCCATTCTTCATTCAACTCATCTCTTTTTTCATCCATTCTACATACATCTCAAGCATTTGTAGCACTTCAACACTCCATTACAACAACAACACTCCATCAACTCTGCATAGAAAGTGTGAAGCAAGCCATAGCAGTGTGGGCTTGGTGTCTTGTGAGACCTCCTTTCATCATCGTTGAGGCTGTGGTGACCTTGCCAAGTACGCTTTCTCCTCCATTGGCTAGTGAGCTTTTGGGTGGAGGTGGTAACATTTCACTCCTCTCCTTTGTGATTTGGTTGAGTAGCATTTTACTATTTTGTAATGTTTATTGCAAATTCTACTTTCTTTACTTCTTTATTTCATTTTTCTATCTCGTTACTATATGTCTGTCCATGGAGGTGGAAACACCAAAATAGGGGTCTAACTGAGGCACACCCCCATATAGCCCCAACATTTTCCCCTCTTTCTTGTGTGTAGGTGAATGTGCATTTGGAGCTAGCTAGAAAACTGGCATCTTGGTGAAATAATTTTTGTCACTTTAGCTTTCATCTATCTACTTTATAATCTCTATTTCTACTTTTTGTACTTTATTGTTCTAATTTTCTCATTCAAGAATATCTATCTAGGCTATTAGTTTATTTTCTAGTAGTTTATATTGCACTTTCTATCCTCTAGCTGTACAGACACCAACACATTGCGCTTGTATCCCAAAACTTTACTATCATCCTTGGACAAAGAGCTATTTGAGGTACAACTCACCTAGCCTAAACCAAGATTCTAGGTCTGAAGAGTGATTGAAGTGAATTATAGTCCTCATCATTCTTATTCCTTATTTGAAAACACCTCTTTAGCGTGAGGTAAGCTATGGAAGCCCTCCACTCTCAGCTCTTCATGAATTAGAGCCTTGACATGGTTGGTCCCCCCTCTTACAACCCTAAACCCTAAACCCTCTACCCTCAATGCTAAACCCTCAACCATCAACTTTTAAACCCTAAATCCTTAAACCTTCTACCCTCTACTCTCAACCCTCATCCCTCAACCCTATACCCTCAAACTCATACCTTAAACCATCAACCATATAGGTCCTCAACTGTATACCCTCAATTCTCAACCCTCTACCCTATACATTGGATCTTCAACCCTCATATATCTTTTTCCCTCCCTCCTATTCTCCCCTTCTCACTATCTCACTTATCCCTCCATGTCTCCCTCCATCCATCCCTCCCTCTCTACCCTAATCCCTCAACTATATACCTTCAAACCTTAAACCATTAACCACTCAACCCTAAACTCTAAACCCTCAACCCTCAAACCCTACACCCTTAAACTCTCTACCCTCTACCATGAACCCAGTACCCTCTACCCTCAACCCTAATACCTCAACCCTTAAACACAAGTAAAATATTTACCCTAATCCCTCAACCCTCAACCCTTAAACCCTAATCCCTTAACCCCTATACCCTCTATCCTATACATTGTCCCCTCAACCCTAATCTCCCAACCCTATACCCTCAATCCTCTACCCTCAACCTTAAACCCTCAACTCTTAAACCCTCTACCCTCTACCCTATATATTAAACCCTCAACCCTCAATTCTCGAACCTCAAACCTTAATCCATCAATCCTAACCCTAAACCCTGATAACCTCTACCCTATACATTGGACCCTAAACCTATTGGTTGCTTTCAACGAACCAATCAGATCTCTCCAAATAACTATTAGTTTTCTAGACTCAATTCTTGAATACCTAAAAGATAATTAGACAACGAATGAGATAGAGCACCAATTTCTTTATCTCCTACACTTCAGGCTTTTCAAAACCCAAGAGGGTGATCCCACAATGTACATTATACAATTCTTTTGAACAACTCACATATACATTGCATACTCAAGCAAAAATATTCTTGCCCATGACTAAGAAGATGAAATTATTCAAGAAGTTGGAATTTCCTTGAATGAACTATGCATCCTAAGTTGAGAATATAAGACAACATAAACTACAACAAATTAAAGATAGATGAATGATTATTTAAAAGATTGTTCTCAAGTCGGGTAACTAGAATCATAAGAAAGACTTAAAGAAGTTAAGATCAGTGCCATTATCTATGGGCTAGGATTCAATTCACAAATTTGTAACCAAATTATAAAGAATACTTATCAAACCCAATCATATTGCACACAAAAATATGATCTTATTCAAGCATTTTAACTCATCCTATGAACTAGAGCTAAAACCAAAACATATATCAAAGTAGGAAAACAATGATAATTAATGAAATGATATTTTGATCACAATTTTCATTAATAATTCACATACAGATCTAAATGGGGAGACTATAGACTTAGAAAAATTCCATTATTATTTAGATATGCTCAGGAACCATACATTTAACAAAATTTGTAATCTAGACTCAAAGTATTAGACTAGGACTTAACATATTCATTCTGTGTTCTCAATTTTTTACAATTCAATTCTAGAAATCAACGAAAGACCCACAAAAATGGCCCTGAATTATCTTTTATAGAATCAGGGAGCAAAATAAGCCTTAGGCTAGATGTACACATGTCACATTCTGATTGGATTGCTACAAAATATATTCCCTAATTTACTTATATTTTCATTCTTCAAATTAGAGGGAATACATATCACACAAAGATTATTTACATTTGTTGTAAGAAGCAAAACCAACTTCCAAAAGGCACATGCCAAAAAGGATAATCTTCTTCGTTGTAACACACCCATTTCATCGAGGAAGATGACAAAAAGATGCAAGGAAAAAAGTGAATCAACATCTTGATCAGCATTCCACATCATTAACAATTGATATTTACCTTTGAAACATACATTTAATACATTGTAACTTATGAGGCCAGACCTGTACTATACTTGACCAATTATATGTTTCACATCCATGTTTACAGATCCAATCGGCCAACCAATACCCTTCCCCATTCTTTGTATTCTTCATTAGATGGCCAGTTGAAATTGATTATTTCATCCAACTTCTTCCTATATGGGGAATAGTTTGTCATCACATAATTGGATTCCTTTTCAAAATCTTCTAGAAAGCTGATAATAAATGTCAACTTTCCTAAAGTGTCATTAAAAGTATTGATGTTAACCTCTTTGCAAATTTGATTCACTTGGGAAGCAATAACATCATCCATCTCCCTTTTCCACATTTGCAATGGCTTTAGTTCACTATTGGTGAGCTGAATATCTGGCAACAATGTTCTAGTGGTCTCTTCTTCAACCACTCTTGATTTTCCTTTGTTTGTAACCTCCTGCTTCTCCCTCAATATACCAACTATATTTTCAAAATTATTCATAACATACATGGTCTGACCGAACACATTAAGTATATTTGGAAAAGGATTATAATTAGGATCCTTCTTCCATTTTTCTTCTAACATCTTCCTATAAGCAAGGTACTTAACTTTCCTTTCATATTTCTCTTGAGAGCTACAAATGTTCCTGATGATATCTTCGGGATAATCAAAGATATGCACAAAAATACCCAACCTCTTATCTACTTTCAATTTGGTAATAAAGCCCTCAGGATCATGATTCCTTGGGTGCATAGTCTCCAACTTGTAAGGAACTAGTAGATGTACTAATTGTTTCCATGCCCCTTTCACTGGAACATAATCAACAAACATTGTCCACTTTGGAAAGAATGAACCTTTCCTTGTTATATTAGGTAAGTGCACTATCTTTGAAGCTCCCAATTTTCTCATGATTTTAAGAAACCCTATCCTTAGTGGAACATCTCTTGGAAAAAAATATGCATCTAGATCATTGCCATATACTCTAAAAATTGTTTTATCAGGGTATTAAATGAAGTCTCCCCAACTGTGACTCAAATTCAAGTCTGGCCTCAACTCCATAGGTCTCAAGAATTCATGAATTTCTCTAAGAATACTTGGTGGTTCATAGATCAAGGATCTCCTTATTCTTGATGCAAAAGCATTTTGGAACATCACATAATTATACTTCAGATCATCCTTGTCCAGAATCTGGGTACAACATTGAACAGGTAAATTAATACCTTTTGCGTTCCTTTTCAAAGTTATATCTTACTCAATGACCTTCTGCCCTTTATACAAGAACATATGCATTAATAGTGAATTCCACCAGAATTTCACCCATTGTTTCCCTTCCTTCAGCTCAACCAAACCCTTGTGGATATGTTTTTCCAGATAGGTAGCATAATCATAGACTATGTTATAAGCTAGGTGTTGCAAATGTGTTTCCAAATAGCTATATTCTTTTTGCAATGTGTTATGTAGTGAAAAACCAATGATTTGACACAAATAATGTATAGTTTTCCTGAAATAGCTCGCAAAATAGCTCATCGGGAAAGGCTCAACCTCCTTCTCACCAATTTTTATTTTTCTTTCTATGCTTCTCGATACTAGTTACAATGGTGTGCAAGGATAACAAATTATTTCTAATGAATACCTTGGTATTGTTATGTTTCTCCCTGATATCATCCCTATTCAAAGAGACCAAATCCTAACTCCACTCATGCAAGTGAAAAAAATCTTCAATTTCTTTCCTATTTATCCTCACCATATCCATCCCATCAAATGTCCTAACAACCCTAGAAACTAGATCATACCTTGAGGTGATATCTTTCAGAAGATCAACATCCATGTACACATTGCGAACAACTAATTTTCCCATATCTAATCTCCAGGGATTACAAAGACGGCTCCAAGGTTCCTCTTCCCAAACCAATGCTAAAAGAGTTTCCATCTAGTATAAGGCAACTCAACATCCTTTATGAAGCACTGTCTATCCATCATTCCCTCTTTAATAGTAGGGCCATAGAATAAAACCTTTTCTTTGGTTTATTATTTCTAGTGGAGGGTAACAGGTCAATCACATCCTGGGAGAACATTCTGGTCTGGGTCGAAGGGGCAGCCATTTGTACTTTGGGAACCATGAATTTTAAGAAAACTAGGGTTTTCATGAGAAAGGTTTCAACGACCAACCTCCTAATTCAGACCTAAGACTCAATGTGAATGCTAATTTTGAAAGGTTTCACGAGAATATGGATTTTAAACATAGAATTCACCCTAATTTTGAGAAATTAGAACAGAGCAATAAAACACATTCACATAAATCAAATTGAAAGGAAACCATAGTTCAAAAAACTGAAATAAATCATAAAACTACATTTATCATACTTATGACTTTCAATCGCAATAACCCTAATGGTGGCCGAGATGAACTTTGCAAGTTGCTTCTTTTAATTTTTCGTATTGCTTCCAACACATCTTCAAATCTCAATTATGCAAGGACTAACCATATTCATATATCTTGAGGGAAATTGAGTAGATTTATGAGTCACCTCTGCCATTACTACTCATTCGTGTGAAACAAAAAAATTACAATGGGTGTACTGATAATTTTCAATGTGTATTGTTGATCTTCAACTGAGATGGCCATGTTGGACGACCCAGATTTAGTCAATCACATTTGAACTTCATCGTTGTTCCATCCCAGACAAATTGGCCAATAGAAGTGTGCCAATTAGATCTTCTTCCATGTACTTGTGGGCTCCACACACAAGTAGCCATAGGACATATGTGGCAACCTCTCGTGGACCATACAGTTTTTAAGAAGCATGCATCTTCCCTCTGCGAAATGGCGGGGAATGACAACGATCAACTCTTCTTTTTTAACAATCATTGTTGATCTTTGAACTTTGAGTGTCAGGATGAAAATTGATAGTGGAGTTGGTACCCATGGTTAAACATGTGTCAGCATCTCATAGACCATGCAACAATTAAAGTAACGTCATTTGGGATGCGCAAGCCAGTGGGGAACGACTCAGATTAAATCCCACGATCTAGTGATTGTCAATATTGCACAAGCAACAAAGTTAGTTATAAAAGAGGTCTATGAATAGGCTGATGGCATTTTACCCTTGAAGACATATGACTAATGCTTAAGTCATTTATGAGCGAAATATAAAAGCTTGACCTTGGGAAAATTAAACACTTTGTAGTTGAAGGTGACCGGGTAACCGAGAAAAAGGGGTTGGTAAGGGACACACATAAATGGCTCAAAGACAACTTAAACAATTGATAACTAGGTAGGGAAAGTCAATGAAAAATTAAAACACCCAAGGTTTGTAAGTGAAGTAGTTGAAAATAATGCTACATAAGAAAAACCTTAAACCTTACCTTTGGGCAACTTGTGACATGCTATTATCAAGCTCAAAAGGATCTATAAATGCTAAATTTTTTAAGGACTCCATCAATGGCTCATCCTCAGGGACACATACCCCTGGTGGGTATGGTGAGAAATAAATCTCTTGGTGAAGCAGACCAAACATAGAGGAACTAAAAAAAAACCAGGAGCTCACCCGGACAAGGCAAGTAGACGCAATAGAAAGAAAACACACCAAACCATATTTACACAATTTACGGGACTATACAATGTACATGGAGATATAACCTATTTTAGGAGAAATAGAGTTTTAGGAACTATCCATGTACTGGTAATTCTAGAAATTCACCTTTCAGTGATTGTAGAAAGTAAGAATCTTCCCCATGAGTGTATACAATCAAATAAGGCCCAAGCCATAGGGGGTCAAACTTTCCATGTTTTCCTTTATCCTTCAGTCTTGTGTTCCACATCAAGACCATATTTCCTACTTCAAACTTCCTATGAACAACCCTTTTGTCATACATGTGCTTGACTTGGAGTGCAACCTCTCATTTCACTTGTGATCCTCTCTTCTCTTCTCATCAAGCTCAATCAACTCGTCCATTTGATTCTGCATCTCATCAGAAATATCAATATCATACCCCTGGACAAATTTATACATTTTCATTAGATTTTTGTGTGGTATTCTGGCTTCAACCCCATACACAAAGTTAAAACGGGATTGTCTAATGACTTTCCTCATTGTGGTTCTATCTGCCTATAATGCCAATTACAGTTTTGGGTCCTAGTCTTTCTTATTCTTCTCAAGCATCCATTTAATGATCTTCATAAGGCTCTTATTACTGGACTCATCTTTTCCATTCCCTTGGGGATGGTAAGGGGATGAATAAGATACATTTATGTCATGTTGGTTGCAAAAATCCATGAATTCCTTAGATATAAAGCACATAGCATTATCAGAAACAATTCTCTCTAGAACACCAAACCTACTCAGAATATTATTCATCAAAAAATCAATGACAACTTTACTGGTTTCTTTTCTAGTAGGAATACCCTCAACCCACTTTGTGAAGTAGTTAGTTGCAACCAAAATCTACTGCTAGAATTTACTGACATTTATCCAATAAAGTTAATGCCCCACTATTGAAAGGGGGTTGGTGCTGAGACTGGCCTAAGTGGTAGGTTACCTGAAATCTTTACTTTACTAGTAAACCTCTAACAAGCATCACACTTCTTCACAAGTCTATGTGCATATTTGAACACTATGGGCCACCAAAAACCTACTCTTAATACCTTATTTGTAGTTGTCTTAGCCATGTGGTGACCTCCACACACACCTTTGTGCATTTCAATTAATAGATATTCCGCTTGGTCACCATATTCACATCTAAGAAGCACACCACCAGAGTTCAAATTTCTGGGCTTCTCCACCAGAGTTCACCATCAATAATATCATACCTAATTGCATGCAATTTTATAGTTATTTTCTCATTGTTTGGCATGCCATCAAGGAATTTCATGGTCTGCAAATACTCAACTATCCTTTTGTACCAGCCACATGTCTACATATCACAGATGGGAGCAATGTTTTCTTGTTCAACTTCATTAATTTGATTGGCCTCCAGATTAGTTTTAGCCATAAGTTTGGCTAAACCTTGGCCTCTCACTAGCTTTGTAATTTGAATATCTATGTTTAACTCTTGGACTCTGTTAATCCACCTACATCTCTGACCTATAGTTTCTTGTTGATTGAAAATGTCCTTAACTTCTGCACTTTGAACATAGGCCACCACAGTTGCACCAATCCCGCTATAGTATGAAAAGAGGTAAATGTAAACAATTGGAACGACTTGGAATAATCTAGAGTCTTTAAGAAAGGTGTGGCTTTAATAGCAACCTTAATGGATTGAAAAGCTTTAAGAGGCTCTTTTGACCATGCCACATTTTATCCTTTCTTGAGAATTCTTGAGATAGGTCAACTATCTCTGCAAAATTAGTCACAAACCTCCGTAGAAAATTTTTCTGCCCAAAGAAATATTGAATCCCTTTAACATTCCTTGGTGGTGTAATTTTATCTATAGTTGTTACTCTTTTAGGGTCAATCCAGATACCATCTTTTGAGACAATATGCCCTAGAAACTTACCTTATTTGACTCCAAAGGAACATTTCTTCAGATTCAACAAAATTCCATAATCCAATGCTCTAATGAAAATATTCTCAAGATGTCAACAATGATCCTCCTCCTTCTTAATATGAATGGTGAGGTAATCTTAGTAGATAGAGAGAAACAAATCTAAAAAATCAGCAAAAGCCACATCCATGGCCCTTTGAAAAGTGGCACCAACATTTATTAGGCTGAAAGGAATCCTCACATAGACATAGGTCCCCCATGGTGTGGTAAATGTTGTCTTATATTGTTCTGATTCCCTCACGATAACCTGGTTATAACCTAAAAATCCATCCATCATAGAAAGCAACTCACAACTTGTTACCTTTTGTAACATTGATTCCATGTTAGGTAAGGGGTGATTATCCTTCAATGATGCAACATTGAGGTTCCTAAAATCCACACATAGTCTTAAGTTGCCATTTTTCTTCCCTACTGGAACCAAACTGGACATCCATGAGGAATGCCTTATAGGTTTAATAATTCCTACATCACTGAGCTTAGCAAGCTCTTCTTGCATTTTAGGTCTCAAAGTTGGATTAATAGGTCTTTGTTTTTTTCCTGGAAGGATTTGTGTCACGCTTCAATGGGATCTCATTTTGGAACAAATCTTCCCTGTAGGCCTTTAAGTCATCATATGACCATGCAAATGCATGTCTATATTTCCTTAATAAGGAAATTAACATAGTCCTCACATGTGGCTTCATTTTTTTACCAATATAGACCTTCTTAGGAGAATTTTTTGTTCCCAGATTTATCTCCTCTAGGTCTTCTTTATGTGTAGATGCTTTCTTAACATTTGATCTATCTAGGCAATCAAAGACCCTTTCGATTGCAACTAATCTCTTGGGAATTCTATTTGTTTTCAATTGAATTACCTCATTCACAAACAATGTCTCCTTACCATCAACTTCCACCACATATGAACTGAAGTCAATCTCTTGACTTTCATACTGGTCAATGCAATGCAGGAACATCATAATGTCATTATCATCCTCAAACACTTTCCAATTGAATTTTTCTTCAGGTACTATAAGCCTTGTTTGTACCTCAGTCCTTGAGACACCATCAAAAGTCACATCATCTAGCATAACTGCAATGTTAGCCAATAAATCTGATCTAACATTCTATCCTCTATCTATCCATTCTATTATGAAAGCATCAAAGGCCTCAATAGTGTCCCAAACTTAATTCCTATATTGTCTCAACCTTTTTTCTTTAGTGACAAACCTAGACCTAACCTAGGAAACTACTAGCTTAGAATCCCCAAATACTCTTAATGATTTTATCCCATGTTTGGAAGCTAACTTCAAACCAAGTAATAAGGCCTCATATTTAGCAACATTATTCGTACATGCAAACTACAACAAAAAGGAGTACTTGAAATCCTTACCTTGGGGAGAGATAAGAATGACCCCAACACTCAAGCCTTCCTTTGAACATGCTCCATCAAAATATAGCATCCATAGATCATCTTCCTGTGGTGCTTGCAATATTTCTCTAACAATTGGTGTAGGCTTAGCTTCTTCTTCTTCTTCTTCTTGCTTCAACTCTTCCACATGAAAGGTTTCAATACCAATTTCCACAAAGTTAATTATTGGGGGCTCCTCTCCCTCTTCAATATGCTCAATCATATGTTGAAATATTGATTCTCTAGCAGTTTTGACATCCTTCTAATCAATTGAAAATGTAGCGAAGCGTAGATCATATTGCATACTTCCTCCCATAGAAGCACACCATTTTATTGATAGTAGCATTCCATAGATTGGTGGAATATCTACACTGTGACACTTATGACTAGCTCCTTTTAAGGAAATGCAGCCAGCTTATATGGGACCTTATGAATTACCTCGATAACAGGGACCTCTCTAGAATCCATGGCATACCACTTTCCATAGGTGATGTCCACCTTCAAGCCCATTTCCTCCATTATCTTAACTATCATAACATTATTCGAAGCACCATAATCTATCATACAATTCCTAAGCAGTTTCCCATCAATGATCAAGTTCAAAAAGAAAGGATTGGCCAAACTAGTATTTGTAGTAACGGTGGTTCCTAAATAAATCTCAGGGTTCTCATTAATTATTTCTCCTACCTTAGTGTCCTTTTCTTGAATCTTACTTGTTTCAGGTGCACCAAGATCTAATTTTTGTTTGTTACCCTCATCAATGCTATTAATGAGAGCTACCATTTTATTTTTATGGTCATCAATCCTCATCATCTCAAGGAATGGGACTGTAACCTAGACTTGAGATAAGACTTGAAACATATCAATGGGAGAATAACTTGGTAACTCATGAAGTACTATTTCTTAAGGGACTACCTTATCAACTTGCTTACTAATCTTTTAAACGGTAGGCTACAAATCTCTGGCCTTTGGATCCTGATGTGTAGCTTCAGCAGTGACCTTTGATTTGCTACCTTTCTTGGCCCAAATTCTCATTTCTTTAGCTTCATTGGGATTGGTCTCTTCCTTCTTATTTTTTGTCTTAACTCCTTTACTGTCTACAATTTTCTCTTTAATGAATATGCCTCCCAAATGCCTTGGGTTATCGCTTACCACCCTATTCCTTAGATGGAGATAACTTCTAGGTTGAGCTCTAGCAACTAATGCAATTGTATATTTCTCTATTTACTCATTCAAAGGTCTTTTCAGAGAAACATTACACGACTCAAGATTATAAGAAGTATATTCATCTTCTCTTTCCTCATCAGAAAGAACTTGGTGATGGTGCATAACTGCTTCATGTCTTTACACATCCACATCATTTGTGTTAGCATAATCACTATAGGAGTAATCACTACATTCCAAATATGACCTAGTCATGAATAAATTTGTAGTTTCATTTAGATTATGGGGAGAATCAGACTCCCTTTGATCATCTTGAGTTTCTTCCAAGGACCTCGCAACTACACATTGTTATGACAAATGGGGCATCTCACACACTCCACACCATGGTAAGTTTTCAACAAAATTTGTTGTATTCTTATGCAAAAGGTCGGGTGTAGCCTAAAAGTTATTCTGATTATTCTGAACTAGCTTCCCATTATGCCAATTGGTATGGTAAGGATAATCTTGAAGTCTTGGGGGTCTCTCATTTCTTTGAAACTGAGGTTTGTCATTCTTTTCCTATTTCTACAGTAAATTCAAGACTTGATCCATCTTTTCATCTAGGGCTGTAACTTTAATTGCTTTCTCATTTTGGGCTTTTGAGCTCTTAGAAGGCCTAGGATCATCTCTTCTACCAACTTTACCAGATTCCCTTCTATTATTTTCAATGTTCACCACCAACTTGTAGGCTTCCCTCAGGGACTGTGGATTCTTGTCTCTAAGTAGATAACACATCTTAGAGGCATATGCATTACAATACACAAGAAAACATGCTCTTTCATTGGGCCTCAGACATCTAGGGACCTTATACATTTCCTTCTAGAACCTCACATTGAGCTTAGTAGCCATTTCACTATGCCCTTTTGTGATATTATTAAAGTCATTCAACCTAAACCGTGGATCAATTTGGTCTTTGTATTGCTCTTTGAAGATTTGAAAAAATGAATCCTTGGAATCAATGCTTGCATCTGGAAAGATCCTATACCAATCCATTTTATCCTCTGTTAGAGATTGCATAAATCATTTCATAGCCACATCCTCATCCCATAATTCAAAGTCTTCTACAAAACTCTAAAAATATTTTAAATGGTCTTCCCCATTAAGAGCGTTGTTGCTAGTAAACTTGGGCACATGATTCCTGGCATTATCTAGCACTAGATTTTGGTATCTTGGGATATTTTCAAAATATAGCTGCTTATACCTATCAGTGTGCAACAATCTCCTTCCAATAGGTCCTTCGTCCTCATCTTGGTTATCATTATCTCTCCTTCTATCACCATTGTTTGCAAAACTTTTGTGTTGGGAGTCATGTTGATCATTGAAATGAACTGTTCTAGTTTTATCTTTAGGTTGTGAGGAAAAAATAGAGATATTTATAGTAGATAAAGTTTTTTCATTAGTATGAGGATTTGAAGTGGATGTGTAGCCTTGAGGACTCTAGGTCTCAGGGACAAGATCCTTCAATGTAGATTCCAAGAAGCTAAGCTTCTTTTTCATCTCTTTGTTTATGGAAAGTAATTCCATCTCCTTCATCTTCCTATCCAATTCTTGATTTTATTTCATTAGTTTATCTAATAATGGGATGGAATCATCTTGCAATGTATCTTTCTTGGAAGCACCTCCCTCATTGATTTTTACCCCTTCATTTGCTTTTCTCTCTCCAGTAGGTTGTTTCCCTTTATCAACATCATGAGATTCATGCTTTGTATTTTTGGGAGGGGGAGTAGATGGGAGAGGAGTATTTTTAGCAGTATTAGTTTGTGGGCTTGCAACTATTTTATTAGTTGAGGGATCAACAGAGATTTTTCCTACAATCTCTCACACAACTGGGCCAGACTCTTGGTTAGCTTGAGCTGCCAATTTTTCTAAGGCCTCCATCTCCTCAACCTTCCTTCTCAACATATCCCTCTGCATCATAACATCCCTAATTCTCTTCTCATTCTCTACATCCCTCTTCTTTCTATTTCCATTGCACTTAGAAGATCTTTGATTGAGAAAATGCATATCATTCAATAGCTCTTCTTAATTTGGAAAAGTAGATTCTCTATTAGATACTACTGTAGTCTCAACTTGGTGAGGGGCAACATCTTTGGTTAGAAAATCAGGAGGAACATCCATGGTATATGTATGGGAATTTGGGGTGATATATCCTTTAGCTCTAGCATGCCTAGCACTAGCATTATCTTTTTGTATTATATCCCTTTCTATTCTATCCTTTTCTATCTTCTTCATGGCTTGCATGCTTGGATCTAAGGAGTAATCATTTACAATAGACTTCATAAAAAATTCTTCCCTCTCATTAGAAGTATTATAAATTAAGTCTAATAGATTCCTTTCACATTCTAAACTAGAATTAGAACACATTTCATGTTCAGGGGTGGGATGAGGGGTAGAATTACCTTTTCCTGTATCTTTTTCTTTTATCCATTTCCCGCACAAGTTCATGCTCTTAGATAATTCACCTTCCAACTTCTATTTAGGATGCTTCTTCATGTGACCTCACGTTCCTATCATTTGTGCTTGAGTCTTCTTGACATTCGTCGCCTTCTTTGATTTCTTTATAATTTTCTTCTTTACTTCTTTAATATCCTTAAACACCAGCCCGCACTAGTGTTAGTCACCACCCATATTCCTTGGGATAGATTAGTAGCAATTTTGATATGCTTTGTGCAAATTTTGACAGATTTTTAGAAACTGATACCAACTTTGACACATACGACATGCATTTGCATGAATTATGAATGCAACCTTGGAAGAAAAATGGGCAGGAACTAATCAAAAACTTAGATGAAATATTCGACATAAATTTAAGCTAAATTGAGGAGACACTTTTATTTGACCAACTCTATAAGTAAATATCACCATATAACATAGTGATCTACGATAATGCGTTATGGAGAACTAATAATTGTAAATCTTACATCCCCAACAGAGTCGCCATTATGTTGGTTGTTTTCACGAACCAATTAAATCTCGTCAAATACCTATGAGTTTGATAGAGTCAATTCTTGAATACGTACAAGATAATTGGCCAATGAACGAGATAGCGCACCAATTGCTTTATCTCTTGCACTTCAAGCTCTACAAAACCTAGGAGGGTGATCCCACAATGTACATTATATAATTCTTTCAAACAACTCATGTATACATTGCATACTCAAGAAGATATATTCTCACCCATGACTAATAAGATGAAATTATTCAAGAAGTTGGCATTTCCTTGAATGAATTATGCATCCTAAGCTGAGAATATTAGACAACAAAAACTACAACAAATTAAAGATAGATAAATGATTATTTAAAAGATTGTTCTCAAGTTGAGTAACTAGAACCATAAGAAAGACTTAAAGAAGTTAAGATCAATTCCATTATCTACGGGATAGGAGTCAAGGAAAATTGAAATATAAGGTATATTTAATTATGAACACCCATGATCTAAGCAATATTACCTTGCAATTCAAAAATCTGTAACCAAATTCTAAAGATTACCTATTACACCCAATCATCTTGCACATGAACATATGATCTGATTCAAGCATTTTAACTCATTCTATGAATGAAAGCTAAAACCAAAACATATATCAAAGTAGGAAAATGATGATAATTAATGAAATTGATCTTTTAATCAAAATTTTCATTAATAATTCACATACAGATCAAAATGGGGAGACTATAGACTTGAAAAAAAATCATTATTATTTAAATATGTTCGAGAACCATACATTTAACTAAATTTGCAATCTAGACTCAAAGAATTAGACTAGAAATTAACATATTCGCTCTATGTTCTCAATTTTTTACAATTCAATTCTATAAATCAACAAAATACCCACACAAATGGCCCTAAATTCCATTTTATAGAATAGGGGAGAAAAAAAAGCCTCAGGCCAGATGTACACATGTCACATTCTGATTGGAATGGTACAAAACATATTCCCTAATTTAGTTATATTTGCATGCTTCAAATTGGAGGGAGTACATATCAGACAAAGATTATTTACATTTGTTGTAAGAAGAAAATTTCCTTCCAAAAGGCACATGTCAAAAAGGATAATCTTCTTTGTTGTAATGCATCCATTTCATCAAGAAAGATGAAAAAAATATGCAAAGCAAAAAGTGAATCAACATCTCGTTCAGCATTCCACATCATCAACAATTGATATTTACCTATGAAACATACATTTTATACATTGTAACTTTTGAGGCCAGACTTGTACTATACTTGACCAATTATATGTTTCACATCCATGTTTATAGACCCAATCAAACAACAAATACCCTTCCCCATTCTTCATATTCTTCATTAGATGGCCAGTTGAAATTGATGATTTCATCCAACTTCTTCCTGTATTGGGAATACTTTATCATCATAGAATTGGATTCCTTGTCAAAATCTTCCAGAAAGTTGATAATAAATGTCAACTTTCTTAAAGTGTCATTAAAGGTATTGATGTTAACCTCTTTGCAAATTTGATTCACTTTGGAAGCAATAACATCATCCATCTCCATTTTGCACATTTTCAATGGCTTTAGTTCACTATTGGTGAGCTAAATATCTGGAAACAATGACAAATCTACCAGATCATAATAAGCCTTTAATTCTCTTATCTTCTGCTCCAGTGGGGCTATGTATCCCTAAGAATTTTTCTCACTTAGTTCATACACAAATGTATATGTTGGAAGCATGTTAGGGTATTTATCCTCCTATTGGTTTGCTCCAACTGCTATCAACTTCAATCTCTCAGCCCTTGGAATCCACTTTTTAAAGATTGGCATAGCCAACTCCTTATCTCTTTGAGATAATCCTATTGCTCACATCATCAAGGTGTAATTGTCATGCATAGTATTTAGTTTGTCCTAGATCTTCTCATTCAGATGCCTCAAGACAATATGAATAATCTTTGAGATATTTTCATACATTGTGTCTTGTGCCTTTCCCAACAACTTCTTATATGTTTCAACTTGCAAAAGAAGTTGCTTTCTTGTAGGTTCATCAAATGAACTAGGACCTAATTTTCTTGATTCCTCCATTGAAAGTGGCTCTTGTCCCAAATTATATGGCACCATTGTGAAGGCTTGATCTTGAGGTGAAGTCTGGGAAGATATAATTGGAGAAGATGGAGGTGGATGACTGGAGCTGGCTTGGCCTTGATCTCTTTCCATTTCTCCCCTCTGCTTATAAAATTCTAGCTCTGTTTCTAGTACAACTACCTTTTGTTGACTATTTTCATACTCATTGAGTAGCTCATAGTACTTGTTCTTGAAGTAATCCCTTTGAAGGGAAAGATTTTTCATAGTTTCTTTAGTAAATCTAGCAGCATTAACAACTATGTCTATTGCCTCCAAAGCTGGGGTATTAATAACTCTCCTCACAAGTAATTGCCCACTAACATCTAATGACTCAACAAGTACTGGTTTCTTGGATCCCATGGATAATGACCAGACTGCTAGTGCATTCCAATATTCATTAAATGAAGAACCCCAAAGTATCATATCCAACTCCTCTTGTGTTTGCACTAGAGTCCTTTCAACCCTTCTTATAGCATCTAGGACTATAGCATCAATGATATCCCATTCTAGTAGCAATAACACACCACAATTCTTTACGAGCTCTCTACCATCCTGGGCAGTAATCTTTTCAAATTCATTCTTCATAATACTCATGCAGCTTTATATTTCCACCATAAATCCCTAAACGTAGATGTTTCAACAAAGGATTCATCTTTCATAAACTCCTTACAAGCTTCAATCCTCAGGTCATGTGCACTGTTTAGACCACTGATGTCAAGTTTTCCCAACATGAGAGTGCTTTGTCCTGAACTTGAGGTAATTTCCCCTATAGGAGGAGGCATTCCCTATTGCATATCCTTAGGAGTGATAAATATATCATCTTCATATGTATAAGAATATTCAACCACTCTCTGGTTGCCTCAATCCTTTATTTCTTAAGAGGTGGCTACTCCAATGGAGTAAGATTTCTTGTAGGTGAATCAAGATCAATTATAGGTAGAGGGACCTGTCTTGGAGGTGATGGCCATGTACTCTCAAGAGAAGCTACCTTTGATCCCTCAGAAGTGATAGGGGTAAGAAAAGTTTGTTCTTGATCCATTGCTTTCTTCCTCCTAGAGTAGATTCATAGTTGCTTGGGTGGTTGGTAAGTAGGCCTTTCCTCCAATGTTTTAGTGGTCTTTTCTTCAACCACTCTTTCTTTTCCTTTTTCTATAACCTCCCGCTGCTCCCTCAATATACCAACTATATTTTCAAAATTATTCATAACATACATGCCCCAACCAAACTCATCAGGTATATTTGGAAAAGGATTATAATTAGGATCCTTCTTCCAATTTTCTTCTAACATCATCCTATAAGAAAGGTGATTAGCTTTCCTTTCATCCTGCTCTTGAGAGCTAAAAATGTTCCTGATGACATCTTTAGGATAATCAAAGATATGCACAAAATTACCCAACCTATTATCTGCTTTTAATTTGGTCATAAAGCCCTCGGGATCATGATTCCTTGGGTGCAGAGTATCCAATTTGTAAGGTGCCAAAAGATGTACTAATTGCTTCCATGCCCCTTTCACCAGAACATAATTAGAAAACATTGTCTACTCTAGAAAGAATGAACCTTTCCTTGCTGTATCAGGCAAGTACACTATTTGTGAAGCTCCCAACTGTATCATGATTTCAAGAAACCCTATCCTTAATAGCACATATCTTGGAAAAACATATGGATCTAGACCATTTCCATATAATCTAAAAATTGTTTTATCAGGGTATAAAATCAAGTCTCCCCAATTGTGACTCAAATTCAAGTCTGGCCTCAACTCCATAGGTCTCAAGAATTCATGAATTTATTTAGGAATCCTTGGTGGTTCATAGATCAAGGATCTCCTTATTCTTGATGTAAAATTATTTTGGAACATCACATAATTATACTTCAGATCATTCTTGTCCAAAATTTGGGCCCACCATTGAAAAGGTAAATCAATACCTTTTGCATTCCTTTTCAAAGTTATATCTTTCTCAAGGACCTTCTACCCTTTATGCAAGAACATATGCATTAATAGTGAATACTGCCAGAATTTCACCCATTGTTTCCCTTCCTCTAGCTCAACCAAACCCTTGTGGATATAATTTTCCAGATAAGTAGCATAATCATAGACTATATTATAATTTGGGTGCTGCAAATGTGTTGCAAGATAGCTATATTCTTTCTGCAATGTGTTAGGTGGTGGAAAACCAATTATTTGACACAAAGAATATATAGTTTTCTTGAAATAGCTCACAAAATAGCTCATCGGGAAAGGCTCAAGCTCCTTCTCACCAATTTTTATTTGCTTTCTATGCTTCCTGATACTAGTTAGAGCAGTGTGCAAGGGAAACAACTTCTTTCTAATGAATACCTTGGTATTGTTATGTTCCTTCCTGATATCATCCATATTCAAAGGGACCAAATTCTGACTCCACTCATGCAAGTCAAAAACACCTTCAATTTATTTCCTAGTTATCTTCACCATACACCTCACATCAAATGTCTTGACAACCCTAGAAGCTAGATCATACCTTGAGGCAATATATTTCAAAAGAACAACATCCATGTACACATTGGGAACAAGTAATTTTACCATATCTAATCTCTAGGGATTATGGAGAGGGGCTCCAAGGTTCTTGTTCCTGAACCAATGTTGAAAGCATTGCCATCTATTATAAGGAAACTTGACATCCTCTATGAAGCACTACTTATCCATCATTCCCTCTTTAACAGTAGGGCCATAGAACAAAACCTTTCCTTTAGGTTTCTTATTTGTAGAGGAGGATAATAGGTCAATCACATCCTAGGAGAATTTTTTGGACTGGGTCAAAGGGGCAGCCATTTGTACTTTGGGAGCCATGAATTTTAAGTAGACTAGGGTTTTAACGAGAAAGGTTTCAATGACTAGCCTCCTAATTCAGACCTAAGACTCAATGTGAATGCTAATTCTAAAAGGTTTCACAGATCTACGAATTTTAAAGACAAAATTAACCCCAATTCTGAGTAATTAAGACAGAGCAATAAAACACATTCACAGAAAGCAAATTGAAATCCAACCCTAATTCATAAAACTAAAATAAAGCATAAAACTTCGTTTATCATACTTATGGCTTACAATCGCAATAACCCTAATGGCGGTCAGGATGAACTCTGCAAGTTGCTTCTTTCAATTTTTCATATTGCTCCCAACAGATCTTCAAATCTCAATTATGCAAGGACTGACCATATTCCTATATCTTGAGGGCAATTGAGTATATTTGTGAGTAACCTTCATCATTACTACTCGCTTGTGTGAAGAAATTTTTTACAGTGGTTGTACTCACAATTTTGAATGTGTACTGCTGATCTTCAATTCAGATGGCCATGTTAGACAACCTAGATTGAGTCAATCGCATTTGAATTTCATTGTTGTTCCAGCTTGGACAAATTGGCCAATAGAATGTGCCAATTAGATCTTCTTTCATGTACTTGTGGGCTCCACACACCAGTAGTCGTAGGACATACGTGGAAGCTTCTCATGGACCTCATAGTTTTTAACAAGATTGCATCTTCCCTCTACAAGATGGTGGGAATGATAGTGATCAAATCTTCCTTTTTAATAATCGCCATTGATCTCTGAACTTTGAGTGTCAGGATAAAAAGTGATGGCGGAGTCAGTACCCATGGTTAAACACATGTCAGTGTCTCATGGACCACATAGTAATTAAAGCATCATCATTTGGGATGTGCGAGCCAACGGGGAAGAGATCAAATTAAATCCCATGATCTAGTGATTGTCAATCCTACACAAGTGACAAAGTCAGTTATAAAAGAGGGCCATGACTAGGCTAACAACATTTTACCCTTGAAGACAGATGACTTAGACTTAAGTCATTTATGAGAAAAATATAAAAGCTCAACCTTGGGAAAATTAAACACTTCACAATTGAAGGTGACCAGGTAACTAAGACAAAGGGGATGGTAAGGGACACATATAAATGGCTCAGAGTCAACTTAAACTATTGATAATTAGGTAGGGCAAGTCAATGCAAACTAAAATTCCCAAGGTTTGTAAGTGAAGCAGTTGAGAACAATGCTACATAAGAAAAACCTTAAACCTTACCTATGGGAAACTTGTGACATGCTATTATTGAGCTCAAAAGTATCTATAAATTCTAAATTTTTTAAGGACTCCATCACAACCCTAATCCCTCAACCCTATACCCTCAACCCAATACCCTAAACCATCAATCCTATAGGTCCTCAACCCTATACCCTCAATTCTCAAACCTCTACCCTATACATTGGATCCTCAACCCTCATATATCTTTGTCCCTCCCTCCTCTTCTCTCCTTCTCTCTATCTCACTTCTCCCTCCATCTCTCCATCCATCCATCCCTCCATCTCTAACCTAATCCCTCAACCCTAAACCCTCAACCCTTAAACCCTTAAACACTCAACCTTAAATCCTATGGACACGAAAAAAGTATCCCTTTTTGCTTGCTTGATTTGGGAATAAATGATGACAAATTGGTCTTAATGATGCCTTAATTTGGTGTTGTGAGGTGTTTTTCACATCCACACTAGGTCTTGGACCCTTGCAAACTGAATAAAATGAATCTAATGATGTCATGTAAAGGTGTTGTAAAGTGTTGTAAAAGATTTCCACACCTCTCTAGACTTGATGAACCTATTTTCCCCTAATACAACATTGTAAAACCTATTTAATTGCATTATTGCATCAATCTAGAAGGCTTGCAAATTGAATTTTACTTTAATCTAGTGTTATAATGTGTCCTACACATTCACATTAGATGTTGTACCTTTCTAGGTTATGTGGACCTCATTTTAGTGTTGTAAAGTGTATTTAATCACACTTTCACATTGAATTATGTGTCCCAAGCCCTAATTGACCTTTACATCATCATTAATAGGCCCCTATGGCCCCATATTGTGCATCCCAAGGCTTGAATTAATCAAATACCTAATGAAATCAACATAAGAACTGAAATTCCTTACTCCCCAGCAATCCAGTTGTCAAAAGGGCCCCTTTGGGACTAAGTTGTTCATCTAGGTGAATTAGTCCCTGCCAGGTGGGACTAAGTCACCCAGCATGGTGACTTAGTCCAATTTCACCTATTTTCAAGGTTTGAGTGGGAAATTTTGGAATTTAAGTTTATTCTTTCTTCATGTCGGCCTTAGGGATCCAATTTATGAGTAAATAAGGTGAATTTACTATAAAATCAAGTCTCTAAAACCTAATTTACATCTCTTAACTCATTCACACATCTCTTATCATTCATTCATCACTCATCATGTTCTCAAGTCAAGCAAGCTAGGGTTTTGTCATTCCAAGTCACCAAGATAGCTTCCTAAGACATTCAAGGGTAGATTCTTCATGTTTTGCTACAAAAAATCAAGAAGAAATATCATGGCAAGGTATTAACTCCATTTTTGCATGCTTCATTACATTATTTCTTAATTTGGTTTAATTACCTAAAGAGGGGTTTGACCTATGCAAACCCCCATTCCCTAACAATCAATATTTGCTCCTCTCTTTGCATGTTTGTAGATTTAGGAACTTTAAGGGGTTTGAAGATCATTGAAGAAAAGATTGAAGACTTGTTGAAGGAATCTCCTTGTTGACTAGGGTAAAACCTACACAAAAATACATCCACGAGCTTAATTCTACAATTTCAGGTCTGAATACTTAGAGGGGCAGAAAATGCAGATCGAGATCTCCTGTTTCAACCTTCAGATTTTCAAAATATTTAAAGTGGACACTTCCCCTAGTTGTGGTGACTTAGTCCTACTATGGAATTTTTTAAGATATTTCTATAGATTTGGATACCCTTTTGGCTAAAACAAGCCCCAATGTAGTTTTCTGGAATCACCTTGAAAAAAGGACTAAGTTGCCTAGTTTGACGTAAGTGTCCCGACAAGCTTAAAAATCAAAATTTCTAGAATTTCAGAGTTGCTTCAAGTCTACAACACACTTTTAGGTGCACACCTTTTGTCTCATAGCTTTCTATTTGGTTTTGATCGCATTTCTAGGTCATTTATCACTTGTTTGTAAACAACACTATGTTTTCCAACACTTTACATTTCTTAGCTTTTGCATTAATAATCATCTTTCTTTTTTAGTTTATTGGATTAAGACATTACATTTAATCATATTACATTCCTCTTGAAATTAATCATGAGTGTAGACATTAGGATTTTGGCCCCAATTCCTCTCCTTTTGGGTGAAAAATCTAGAAGTGTTAGAGGAAACTTTGGGTAATCCAAAATCATTGTCCACAAACACTAAACCCTCAACCCTCATCCCTAAAACCATAAACCCTTAAATCCTCTACCCTCTACCCTAACCCCAATACCATCTACCCTCAACTATAATCCCTCAATCCTTAAACCCTTAAACCCTTAAATCCTTAAACCTAGGAAAAGTCTCTACCTTAATCCCTAAACCATCAACCCTTAATCCCTCAACCCTTAAACCCTCTACCCTCTACCCTCTACCCTCAACCCCTAAACCCTAATCCCTCCACCTGTATACCCTCTTCCCTATAAATTTGACCCTCAATCCTAATACCTCAACCCTATACCCTCAATCCTCTACCCTCAACCTTAAACCCTCAACCCTCAACCCTTAAACCCTCTACCCTCTACCTTATACATTAAACCATCAACCCTCAATTCTCAACCCTGAACCCTTAATCCCTAAACTCTGAACCCTTAAACCCTAAACCATCAACCCTTATACCCTCTACCCTTTACATTGGACCCTCAACCTAATCCTTCAACCATATAGCCTCAAACCTATACACTAAACCCTCTACCCTCAACCCTAAACCCTAAACCATAAACCCTTTAACCCTAAACCCTTAAACCTTCTACCCTCTAACCTCAACCCAATACCCTCTACCCTCAACAGTAATCCCTCAACCCTATACCCTCAACCCAATACCCTAAATCATCAACCCTATAGGTCATCCACCCCAATCCCTCAACCATATACCATTAACCCCTATCTGTTTCTCTCTATCTATACATTTCACCTCTCTCTCCCTCCCTCTCTCCCTCCCTCTCTCCTACCCTCTCTAATTTTTTGTAGCTACCCTCTCCCTCTTTCAATTTCCCTCTCGCTCAATCAACCCCTACCACTCTTTCTCACTCCCTCTATCTATCTCTCTCTCTATATCTCCCTCCCACTTCCTCTCTAGCACTCCCTCTCTCTCCCACTCCCTCTCTCTCCCTCTCTCTTAGGTCTCTTCCTCCCACCCCCTCTCTCTCTTAGGTCTCTCCCTCTAGCACCCTACCTAGGTAAATCTCTCTCTCTCTCTCTCCCCCCTCTTTCTATCTATCCCTCCCACCCTACCTAGATAAGTCCCTCTCACTCTACCCCCTTGTTAGGTCTCAAAAGTCCAGGTTTTGAACCTTAAGAGGGTACCAATATGTTAATAAAATTTTGGCTAATGAACAAGGAAAACAAGATTGATTACCTCCTACTCTTCAGGCTTTGCCAAACCTAGGTGGGTGTACCTGAATAATAGGAAAAATTTAAAGTTTGGATGTAGTTCCTAAATTGGGCAATCTACTCACTATGGCACATGAGGGTGAAGTAGATGCAAAGCTTGATGACTAATTCCTACTAAAAGTATTTGAAGAATCAAGAATGTGAGTTGTATTTTGTATATAATATCCTAAATATGACTAGTTCCTATTCCTATTGAGAAAATGGAGTGAATGAGTGGATGGTGATTATGGAGATAGGTTTTTTGGACGAGTAAACCTATTATTCAACTTAACTCAAACTGTTAGGCACTTGAGATGTCTGCACCCTGTGCAAATGTGCAAGTTTGTTTATTACAATGCTCTTCTTTAATAATCCCAATGTTATCCCCTCAAGTTACTATGAAAGCATGAAAGGAATTTTAATTCTTAAGTTAAAGGAAACCAATCAAAACAACCTCTTTAAAATGATTTTAATCCTTGGCAGGAACAAGTTAAAGTAAATTATTTGAAAGGATTTTTAATTCACATCAATCAGAAACCAATCAAACAATTCACACAGTAACAACAAATGTGTCCAGATAAATCTTGCAGATTTAAATAACTTGAAAAGACCACTTTGGAGACAACAAATTAATAGATAAGCATGAAAATTAACACAAAAATTGAACACTGAAAATGGATCATGAATTATAAGTAGTCTACTCCATTATATTTCTTCAAAAAATAAACATTCGTAACAAAAGCCTTTAATGTGATATGAATGGATGGATTGTGCAAACTATATTCTTACTAATTCCTACCCTAATGAAATGGAATATGATATGATGATGATCTAAAAATTGGGCCCTAGTTTCCCTATTTATATGGGAAGCAACAAGCTTCAGGCCCGTTAAAAAAAAAGTTACATAATTTCATAACTAAAACATGATTAACATAAAAATAAAGACTTTGAGAGTTTGTTGGTGGATGCACCACATCCTATTAATATTCAATAAGTTCCCATGATCACCAAATACCTATTCAAGGATCATGCACCATGATAGTGTATCAAAAACCATCAAACCTTGGTCCTTGTTACTCCTCTTTCACTTGGCCTATGCAATGAATAAGTTGATCTTCAACAATTGCTCAATGTATCCACTCTTGGCATGAATGTTTGCATTATGTATAATATCCTTCATTGCATATTTCTGTTCAAAAATAATCCCAAGTTGTTCATGTGTTTTCTTGAGTACCTCATCTTCATCATTGATTGCATCAAGAATTCTTGGAAAATAGTAGGCTATATCATCCTTCCATGTATCTTGATCTTTCAAATCTGTTTCCTCAAAGAAGTTAGGTAGAGGCATACTTAGTGGATAAAGCAAGTCAATTAATTCCTGTGTCAAGATGTTATGGAAGTTTTCATGTTCATTCATGAGCTCTTGATATTCTTGGAGCACAATATTGTTATCTCCCTTCTTTTCTATGATGTGAGACTCCACTTCCTTCATTCTGTCACACAATCTGCTGTGCTCCAATAGTGTTGCATATGTTTCATTGTGAATGTGCCAGACCTTGTTAGCATGCTTATACATATCCTCAAATGTCATATAGACTAATCTCTGATGCTATTTCAAAAGTGGTGGTTTTCAACTTTCATTTTAATTCTTCTTGTTCTTTCTAAGCTTTCTCATGTCTATTTTTCCAATAGGTGGTCTCAGACATTGCTTCAAGCACCTTTCTTTCATGCTCAACTAGTGGAGAGTAAAGCCCTAAGGAAGAAGGCAACCTATCTTTGTAGTTGATCAACTCCTACTTTAACCTTTCATTTTATTCTATCAGTCCGTTATTATCCCTTACCAATCTTTTGAATTTGAGCCTTGGGGAACTTGGCCACATTTACATTCAATTCGACAGTTTCTATAGGGTCTATCTCCCCTACTTTTTGTACCAAAAAATGTCAATAAATTTGATTATGATTAACAAGGGAAGGCATTTTTTCTGGTGGATAAAGTGATCACATTTGTAGAGTAGTATTATTAAGGTTATATCCTGATCCAGTATAGATCTTGTCACTAGCCTCATCTATCAATTACAATTTTTTGTTCTTTCTCTTCATAAAGTTGTCAAACACAATGGATGAATGGATATCCCACCTTGGAAGGAGCATAACCCTAGCTTCTTGCAATAATGCTCTTCCTCTTTCAGCAGTCATCTTTTTCATCTCTTTATCAATCTCTTTTTGGAGCTCTTTTAAGGTGTATGCTTCCTTTTTAGGGCTGATATCTTTTAGCCTTTCTCTTACTACTCTTCCTTTATACTCATAGATGAAAGCCTTGAATTCAGAAGTTTTAACAAATGTTTCATCTGCAATGAATTCTTGACTAGCATGATGTCTCAAATCATCAAATAGCTTGTTAGAAGCTTCAAAGGTAATCACATTCCTTTCTAGTGGCATTTCATATTGGGGAATAACAAGAATGTTGATCTGTGTGACCTCTTCCTCCCCCTCAATATCATCTTCAACCATGATTGGGGTGTCAACTAAGAAGCTTACCTCTGGAGTAGGTTGTGGTGACAAATGGACCAGTGGTGTTATATTCTCTTCTTGTCTCCTACAACCAACACTTCTTATCTTTTCAAAAGCTACTAGAGGTACATCCTATGTTAGTTCTTCTTCATGCAAAATTAATTGTTCAATTATTTTCATAAGATCTTGAATTTCATGAAAGGCTTCTACATAGGATGGGTTATTATTCATTCTCCAAGCCTCAACCATAACAATTCTATTGTAGGAATTCATCCTCATTATCACTTTATTTTCCTCATAGTTCCTAATGACATCATCCACATGGAACTCGTGCTCATATCCTTTCAAATTTTTATGAAATCTTGGCATCATAAATGAAGTGTTTAGGGTCAATTTTTTCTCTTTAGTTTCCTACCAAAAATCCATAATAATCTAGCTTGATACTAACCAAATCATATGTTGTATCAACAATAATAGTGAAGTCACCAAAAAATAGAGTGGAAGGTGTAAATTTTTTCCTTCCATAGCTTTTTAGGTGCATGAAGGCTAAATAAGACAATTGTCTTATGATCTCAAGGTATGCAACCCTATCTAGCATAGTCTTAGGAAGTAAATATGGTGTTACCTAAAATCCATATAGTCTAATAACAGTACAATCTGCAAATGCATACTGGTCCTCACAATTGTGACTTATTTTTCCTTTAGAACCCTTCTCTTTTGGTCAGAGGAACCTTTGTATTTCCAAGGACAACTTATAATTACATCTATGGCCAAGCAACTTGTATAAGGGTTTGAAAAAATGTTCTTGAAAGTACAAGTAGTGGGATCTCCCACATCTACTATCCCATACAGATGTCCACATTTGCACTAGCCTAGAATTCCCATCACTATCCAAATCTTTTATTCTCAAACCTTCTCCCCATATTCCCATCACTTGCCCTTCATACAATATCATGTCCATAAGAAGTGAATAGTGTTTGAAGTTGATAGCTTCACTATTGTTTTTGATAGTATTAAGAGCATTATTGATGGTCTTAGATAGATATTCTACATAGTCATAGGGCCTAGCATCTTGGATTTGGATGTCTGTAGCCAAAACCATGGGAGCTATAGTCATGTTAGCAGAGGAATCAACTCCCAATACTTCACCAACTGAATAGTAAGTGTATTGATAGTATACTTCAAATAAATCTATAGGGAATGGGGGCCTTTCATCACTAGAAAACCTCCTAGGTTGATTTCGTGGACCTTTAGGCCTATGTAGAAGCAGCTTCCACCTCTTATAGCTCATATCCATATTGTGGTATTCTTCCAAAATATCCCTCATCCACAATTTTTTTTCATGGCGGTATCCAATTGGAAAACCATACAAATATAGTCCCATGTTATAATCATGAACTGTGACCCATCATGTAAGTGAATTTCCCTCATCTTTGGATTGTAATTTCTAGCTAGTGCTTTAATCAATTCTACGTTCACAAAAACTTTAGGCATCACAAGCTTCCCCAAATTCAAGTTCCATGGGTTTGAAACTAGCCTATGTCCATAATTCTTCCTATAATGATAAATGAACAAGTCATAACCAATATGTAAAGTCTGCATATCTCCCAAGTTTTTGTGTTTGTCTTCCAAAGTTTCACATGATGGGTTTAATTGAGCTATTCTTCTTGATTTTGGCCCAGACCCAGGACACTCATCTATTAAATCTTGGTTTAGTGGCCTAGTCTCTATTTTTTCCTTTTTTCCCTTCATTTCTTTGGGGTTTTATCCATTTTAACCCTACTTATGTTGTACTTCAAGCTATCTTCTAAAAAATACATTCAGCTGAGCCAAGATCACTTACTTGAATGAATGCTACAAATTTTGAGTTGCTCGCCGTCACCCAATTCCATCCTCTAAATATCAAACCAACTCTGTTTCATAAATGGCGCTCGTACCACCCTTCTAATCAACTTGCACATTAATAGAAGTTGTCTCTTTGATGAATTCATTAGTCAAATCAATCTGGTCAAACATTATTTCATATTTGTCGAAGACACTTTAATCATGATGCCAATTTCTCTCTTCGATGTATCCTTGACCATATTTTGAGAAATTCCTAAGAGACATTTAGATTTCTCTCCTAAATGTTGCAAGGTCTCTTCGAGACTTACATTTTAGGCTCTTCCCTTGTGGACCCCTATAATTAGATCAGCGTTGAAACTGGTGAATATCTCTTTTTGAGAAGCCTATGTCTCCTCGACATACCCTTATCTCTCCCTTCAACAATATTACTTGTTAATGATCTATATGTGACTTTTTCACGTCAAGGCGACCTGTGGTCACCTCTCTCTAATCTCTCTTAGTATTATTGATAGTATGTCCTTGTACCTACATGAGAATGTTGAGGATACTTTTGATAATGTCTACCCAATACTCCTGTATCTCCTTGACATGTCATTGTTAGGATGCCGATGATACATTGATCAATGTTTGTTCAATGTCTCTATGTCTCGCTGATATTTTACTTTCACTCACTCCTTGAATTTTGAAGAGACTCCCTTACTTCTCTCCTCGATATACTAATGTCTCCTCGATACTGCCATTTTTCCACGTTGTATTACCGGTGATTTACCATTTATTTTATGATAATCTCTTGATGTCCAAGAGATGTTTTTCTATTTCTTGAATGGTGAATACTCCACATGATTATTCCTTGTCGGTGATACATGTTAGATTTTCTCCTTGACATGTCCAAGTCTCTTAGACATGTGGTTCTTTAGGCTAGCGGGAAGACATTTGAATATGTCTCTTAGAAATATGAGGGTCTCATCTATATTTCTCATCAGCCTTTCATTCTTTTTTCTAGGAGAGAATGGTGCGACTCTCTTTGATATATCATTGTCTTGGTGACATTCCTTGTGCTATTGTGAGAATGTTTCAGAGAGGGAATTCATTTCAGTGTGGTGATTAAAGGGCCTTATTTATTGGTTTGTGTATGAGGACTCATTAATGTCAACCACCATGAAACGAATGGAGATGGAACATATGGTGAATGTGAGAAGATGGGTGAAAATGGAAGTATGTAGAAATAACCAAGTTGGATTTTTTGGCTCCAATAGTGGCTCTGATTGGGGATGAATGATCATGAGGTCATTGCAAGGATCTAGAAATAATATCTAGGAGGTAGACCAAGATGGAGTGGAAATGAGATTGAAACCTAAAACTATTTTTCCTGGAAAATTATTATTTTTAAGAAGTATTTCAAGAATTTTCCATGCACTAGCAATTCTTGACCTTCTCCTAGACTATTGTGCATGGAAAAATGGTTTAAGAAAAGAAGTGCTTCAGGAATTGTCCATGCACTAGAAACTCCTAATGTTCTCCTGACATATTTTGAAGATAGTAAGAATCTTCACCTCCTTTGCTAGTAATAATAAAGGGTCCTATCCAGAGAGCTTCAAAATTTCCATGCTTCCCTTTATCTTGACACTCTGCATTCCATAAAAAGACCATATCATTCTCTTCTAACTTTGTCTTTTTCCCTTTTTTCAAATAAATATTTCATCTGTGATTGCATCTTTTTGTTTTGCTCTAGGGCCAAAATTTTGATTTCATCTAGTTTTTCCAATTGTTCTATTTTGTCCTCCATAGGTTCAGGGATGTTTAGGTTTTCTTGAAGTATGAATTTGTATGTAGGTAAAAGGTTTTGCGTAGGAATTTTTGCTTGTTCCCCATAAACTAGTTCAAAGGGTGACCTATTGGTTGACTTATTCATAGTGATTCTATCTACCCATACTGCCATCCTCAATTGAGAATCCCATGCTTTTTTGTTTTTTTCCAACATCCTTTTAATGATTTTTAGGATACTTTTGTTACTTGATTCAACCTGCCTATTTGCTTGTGGATGATAAGGTGAGGAATATGAAATTGTAATGCCATATGTTTCATAGAACTTTTTAAACTCTTTTGATCTAAAATACATACCATTATCTATAATTATCCACATAGGTGTCCCAAACCTTGTAATGATATTTTCCATAAGAAAATTTGTTACAACTTTGTTAGTGGCTTGCTTCGTTGGGATGACTTCTACCAATTTTGTGAAGTAATTGGTTTCCAAAAATATCCATTTGTTACCTACACTATATTTTTCTAGTATCTCCCCATAAAATCAATCCCCCACTAATAAAAGGGAGCTTCAACCTACATTGGTTTGAGTGGTAGTGCTCCTTGATATTTCATTTTTCTAGAGAACTTTTGGCAGGCTTCACATTTCCTTACATAGGTGAAAGAGTCATTAAAAACCCTAAGCCAGTAGTACCCAACCCTCAAGATCTTATGGGAAATGGTTTTGGCTGAAAAGTGTCCCCCACAAAATCCTTCTTGCATCTCCCTTAATACATGTTTTTCTTGAGATTCATCTAGGCATAACAATAGTACTCCATCTCTGTTTTACCAATATAAGTCACCGTCCATGAAAACATATTTAGAGGCATGCAACTTCAAGGTTCTCTTTTGATTTTCATTCAAGTTTTTAGGGAATTTTTGGTTCTTCAAGTAATACATTATGTCAGTGTACCATGCAATGTTCTCTATGCTCGTAATCGTAATCATGGCTTCCTCCTCCCCTGTGTTGCAAATTTGAGATGCTTCAAAATTTGACTCAGCCATTAGCTTGGCTAGGCCTTGCCCTCTTACCAACTTAGTGATTTTGATCTCAATATCAAAGTCTTGAATTCTATTGATCCACTTGCACCTTCTCCCTATGACTTCTATTTGTGTACAAACACATCCTTGATTACAACATTAGGGATATATGGAATTATTTTTTCTCCTACTAGATAGGGCATAAAAGAATTTATTGCTTTGACAAGCACATATGCCCACTTCTCTATGATATCATACTTTAATTTAGCTCCTTGGAGGGACTTACTAAAGAATGATATAGGCTGCTCATACCCCTCATCATTATTTTGTAACATTACTGTTGCAATGGTGTGGTATGAGGTAAATGAAAAGATTTGAAAGGGCTTATTGAAATCAGGGGATTTTAATATGGGGGCTTCTTTGATTTCACTTTCATAGATACAAATGCATCGAGTGCTTTTGTAGTCTAGTCAATTTTAGCCCCTTTCTTCAACATTTTTGAGATAGGTTTGACAATTTCAACAAAGTTTGGTATGAACCTTCTTACAAAGTTTATTTGTCCAAAGAAAGACTAAATGGCCTTAATGGTTTTATGAATAGGGATCTTATCTATAGATCTTCTACCCTCTCTAGATCAATTCTAACTCCTTCCCTGGATACTATGTTCCCCAATAACTTTCCCTCTATTACAACAAAATGACATTTTTTATGATTTATGGAAATTCCATACTCTAGTGCTTTGAGGAAGATCTTCTCAATGTGTGCAACATTTTCCTCTGCTTTCTTGGAATATGTAGTGAGATCATCTTGGTATACCACCATTATTGTATTGATTAGATCAACAAAATCAACATCCATAGCTCATTGGAATGTGGCACCAACATTTGTTAGCCCAAATGGCATCCTTACATACACATATGTGTCCCAAGGGGTGGTAAATGCAATATTATATTGTTTTTATTCCTTCACCTTCACCTGGTTATACCCTGAAAATCGACCCATCATGGATAATAGTTCACAACTTGTCACCCTTTACAACATGGCCTCCATATTCAAGAGTGGGTAATTATCTTTAAGGGAAGAGACATTCAAATTTATAAAGCCTACACATAACCAAGTTATGTCTCCATTCTTCTTTCTAATAGGTGCCAAGTTAGAGACCCAAGTAGAATGCCTAATAGGTTTAATGATACCTCCCTCCCCGAGCTTCATAAGTTCCTCATGCATCTTGGGCTCTAAGGTTGGGTTTATTGGTCTCTATTTTTTGTCTAAAGGATTTTGCATCAAGTTTAAGTGGAATTTCATGTTGGAATAGATCTTCCGTGTATGCCTTAAGATCATCATAAGACCATGCAAAGACATGCTTATACTTCCTTAATAGTGCAATCAACATCTTTATGATTGTGGGGCTTATCTTTTTCCCAATGTATACCTTCTTTGGTGCCAATTTAGTGCCTAGGTTGATCTCTTCAATGTCTTCCCTTCTTATTGGTGTTTGTTTCATAACCGATCGATCATTCCCATCAAACACCCTTTCCAATGCCACTAGTCCTTTAGGAATCTTGTTTTTCTTGAGCTACACAACTTCCTAGCCAAATACAGTTTGTTTACCATCTACTTCTTCCATAAATGCATTAAAATCAATCTCTTGGGCTTCGTGCTGATCAATGCAATGTAAGAACTTGATTAGATCAATGTCATCATTAAAAAAATTCCAATTTTATATATTATCAGGGATTGTTGGCCTAGTCTTAAATTCAACCTGTGAAATTACTTCTAAGGTAACATCATCCCTTTTCAAGGCTACATTCACCAGGAAATCAGCCATTAGGCTTTTAGACCTATCAATCCACTCAATGGAGAAAGCATTGAAAATATCAACAGTTTCCCATACAGTATTTCTATATTGCTTCAATCTTTTGTTCTTCATGGAGTATTTTGATCTCACTTGTGAAACAACTAATTTAGATTCCCCAAGGATAGTTAATAGTTTAATCCCATTTTTAGTGGCCATGTTCAAGCCTATCATTAGGGCTTCATATTTTGATATATTATTTTTGCACTCAAATGTTAGTAGGAATGAATATTTGAATGTTGTGCCTGCAGGTGAAATGAAGAAAATTCCTACTCCATTCCATTATCTACTATAGGATCCATCAAAGTAAATTCTCCATATTCCATGTTCATTCTTGGAGAAATCCTTGGAAATTGGATCTATATTCAATAATTTGGGGTTTGAGTGTTCAATTCTAAAACTCCCTAAGTCCACATCACATAAAAAAATTCATTTGATTGGGATCAAAGAGTTCAATGACATGTTCAAACCTAAGCTCTCTATATAATTTTACTTCCTTCCCATTCATAGAAATTGTGGCATAGGACAAGTCTAACTGAACATTCCCACTAACTGTTGTTGTCCATTGCCTTGATAGTAATATCCCATAGTAAGGGGGGTTGTCTACTATAGTGATGTATGTCCTATAAGTTACCTCTGGATACAATTCCAGTTTCAATTCTACATCCCATATTACTCCAACTATAGGGACTAATCTATTATCCATGGCATAACATTTCCCATATGTAGTATTCACCCATAAACCCAACTCTTTCATGAAAGCTAGGGGCATGATGTTGATTGATACCCCTAAGTCAATCATACAATTCTTCACCAGCTTGTTATTGATTACCAACATAGTGTAAAATGGATCTACATGGAAAGGATTCTTTGTGAGTGTATCTCCCAAATATACTTCTGGTTCCTTTGTAATTTCTCTTTCCACAACATTTACTTCTTTCTTTTGATCCTTCTATTTTTGGGATGTGTTGGTGATCATTCTGAGTGTTGTATCTCTAAATTCATCAATATTCATCAACTCCACTAAAGGAACTATCATTTTTGTCTGAGCTAATGCTTGGGACATGTCAAATGAAGGGGAAATGATCCCTTGTTCACCCTTCTCAGTCTTAGCAATTCTTTTCCCTACATGTTGGAATCTATCATCCTTTGGTGTTTTCTCAAATTCAATGTTTGCGATCTCCTTTTGAACATCTTTCTGAGGTTTCTTTACTTCACCCCTCTTTTGATTAGATGGGAAATTTTACTTACTCTTATGTTCTTTGATGAACATGCTTCTTGGTGTCCCTTGGTATCCATCTATAGGCCTATTTCTAATGCAAGATCATCCTTCATTCTTGGCAATCTTGCATCAACAAAAAATATTTTCTTTCAGTTTTGTTCTTGTTCTATTCATGTTGGTGGATTCATCATATTTTCTCACTAGACCTTGTGGATCTACATTTTCATCATGGACATGTTCATTTTCCTTATTTCAAGATTTGAGTGTTATTGGATCTTTTTTTGGCAAGTTGTTGCTTTCAAATTTAGTGGTAGTTTCTTGAACTGACACCAAAATAATTTTCAGGCCTAATGGCTAGTTTGATCATTCATGGATCATTCCCATACCTTGTGGATGTTGACAGTGTGAATCAAATTGTTCTATGGGGTGTCCCTGACCTTAATTATAGGTCCACACTTCATCCTATGCATTCACCGAGGAGTAATTCAAATTTGAGGCTGACCTACTCATGCACATGTTACATTTTCTTTCATTGGAGGTTATAATTATTTTTGGCCGATGCAAATGATTCCAAATTTGTGGATATGATATAAAGCTTGTAATAGATCATTAGGAAGGTAGCCAAATATAGCTAGAATAATACTAGATTTAATTTGTAAGATATTTTCTCGTATTCAAGAGCATATTGGAATGTTGTATTTTTGAACATGTTATATCAGGCCTATGAGCTGAATCTATAAGCCTAGATGTTGTCGACCGAATGTAATTGATAGTTTTATTAATGAGAATGTTCTAATCTACATTTTCCTCCAGTTTATGTGTTACTTCTATTGTGTTACTCTTGTTGCATGTTTTGAATTGTTCTCTTTGAGAACCCTCCTACCGTGACTACACCAAATTGGTATTAGAGCAAGATTTGATTTGTGTGAGGTTGTCAAAATTCACGGAGTCTTGTTGAAGATTTGTTGTGGGGTGGCGGACTGAGGATCTCACTTGTAGCTATAGAGGACTTGTGTAAAGATGGCAGGAAGAAGAAATGTTAGAGGAAATGAAGCACATGGAAATGAAGACCCAACTTTAATGGAGATGTTGAGAGGAATTTCTGCCAAATTAGACACAGTTGAAATGACCTAGAGGAGAGGTCAACCAGTTGATGATGTGAGTGATGAAGATAGTTGAAGTATAGGAAGAAAGAGGAAGAGAAGATCAACCTAGCTTGGATTAGGGAGAAGAGAGGCTCATAAGATCCCTAACTAGAGTGAACACAAAACCACATTTCAATCTACTGGATTATAATAGTAAGTTAGATTCAAAAGAATTGCTATATTGGAAAACAAAGATGGAGAAGTATTTTTATTTTGAAGGTATCACTGAAGATAAGAAGGTGAAATTTTCTTATACAAAGTTGAAAAGACATGCATCGCTTTGGTGGGAACACTTTCAGACAGATAGGAAAAGAAAAGGAAAATAAAAGATAAAATCATGGGATCGAAAGGTGAATAAGTTGAAGAAAAATTTCATGCCTGCATATTATTAGATCAGCTTGTTTTGAAAGTTTCAAAATTTGAAGTAGAAAGAATCAAGTGTGGCAGAGTATACTGAGAAGTTCTACAAGTTGAATATCAGATCTGGACATTCGGAGGATGAGATCGAGCAAGTAGCCAGATATGTGAATGGCTTGAGGTCATCCATACAAGATGAGATTAGTTTGATCAAGTTGCAAAGTGTGGAGGAAGCATATCAATGTGCCCTAAAGGAAGAAGAGAAGCTGGACAAAAGACATGAGTAGAGATAGAGAGGAAGAGGTTGAAGATTTCAAAGAGGAAGAACTTTTACTGGAGGAGGAAGAGGATCTTTTATAGATCAGAATAAAGATTAAGAAGTTAGTAAGAATGATAAAGGTGATGGAAACTCTTAATGAAGAGGAGGATATGGTATTTACTAGAATGAGGGTTATAGAAAAGATGATAGAGGACAGGAGAAAAGAGTATTCAAGGGAACTTGTTATAAATGTGGTGGAGAAGGACATAGAGAATTTGAATGCAATTAGGGAGAGACCAGTAGAAAGATACAAAACAATATGAGGATAGCCTTTGTTGAGGAAGATATGCCAAATCATCTAATAAGCTAGAAGATGGAGAAGTGTTGGTGAATAGAAGAGTGTTGTGTCAAAGTGAGATGGAGTAGGAACCGTTGCAGAGAAATAATTTGTTTCAAACTAGATGCAAGGTAGTTGGTAAATGTTGCAAAGTGATTGTTGATAGTGGAAGCTTAGAGAACCTGGTTTCTATAGAGATGGTAACCAAATTGAAGTTGGAAAGGTTGAAACACTTGAAGCCCTATCAGATAGTATGGATTCAAGATGAGTATAAGATACTGGTAAGTGAATAATGTTTGGTGAAATTGAAGATAGGAAATTATCATGATGAAGTTTATGTGATATCATGCCTATGGATGTATGCCATGTTTTGTTGGGAAGGCCTTGGCAGTATGATAGATAGGCTATTCACGATGGAAAGAAGAACATATATACCATTGTTGCTAATTGGATGAAGCAAACTTTGTTGCCATTGGAAGATGTTCCTAAAGTTGAGATTTGTACGAATGCTAGGGTTTTTTTGGTCGATGGAAGGAGATTTCTTGATGGATTGAGACATGAGAATATGTGCTATGCCTTGGTTCCTAAGAAGGCTGAAGACTTGAAGCATGTAGAAGAACAACCAGAAGAGATAAGAGAGTTGCTGACAAAATATGAAGAGATAATTTTAGATAATGTAACTGATGGATTACCACCTGTGAGGAGTATTAGTCATTGCATGGATCTGATTCCTTGAGCTAGTTTTCCTAATAAAGTAGCACATCAGATGACACCTGCAGAGAATGAGGAGTTGAATAGACAAGTGCAAGAATTGTTGAGGAACGGTTTGATCAGAGAAATCTTAAGTCCTTGTGCAATACCTATTGGTTAGCACCTAAGAAGGATGGAGAATGGAGGATGTGTATAGATTTTAGAGCCTTAAAATAGATCATGATGAAGTATAGATTTCCTTTGCCATGGATGGATGACATTATGGATTGTTTGAGTGGAGCTAAATACTTTACTAAGATATATTTTAAGAGTGGATATCATTAGATTAGAATTAGAGAAGGGGATGAGTGGAAGACAACATTTAAGAGAAATGAAGGATTGTATGAGTGGTTGGTGATGCCTTTTGGACTAAAAAATGTACCGAGTACTTTCATGAGGCCGATGAATGAGGTTTTAAAGAAATTATTGGGTAAGTTTGTGATTGTTTATTTGGATGAAATCTTGATTTTCAGTAAGACTAGAGAAGAACATTTGTTGCATATAAGTCAAGTTTTGTAGAGGTTGAGAGAAGAGGAGTTGTTGATAAACATTAAGAAGTGTAGTTACCTGAAGGAAGAATTGGTATATCTAGGATTTGTGATATATGTGGATGGATTGAAGATGGATCTTGAGAAGGTAAGAGAAATTGTAGAATGGCCTACACCAGATAGCATTGGAGAGGGGTATGTGTAGGATCATGATGGGCCAAAAAGTGGCAATATGATGGGTATGTGGCTGACGACTATTTTTTTACACAAAATTTATGAAATGAAAAGGGTTTTTAAAGGAGATTCTCAGCTTTCCACCAATATAAATTATGCTTTAATTTGAATTTAATAAGTAATTATTATTCATTTTCTATTCAAATTATGACTAAAGTCCTAATTGATAGACTAATTGAAAAAAATCTATAGCTTTCAAATGGTATCACATTTTTTGAATCCAAAACATGCTTACATTCTATGTTTCACATACTATAAGATTAAAAAAAGAAAAAATGAATTTCATGAAGTTTTGACCAAGTTAAGGTGGTCAAATATACAAGTTTTTTATAATTTTTAAAAGTTGTAATAAAAAATTCATAATTAATTATTTACTTGGAAATAAATTATAAAAAAATATGCATCACATCAGGACATGAGTCCTCTACTTATATCTAAAATATTATATAAAAATATTATCATTTTATTGTGGTTAGGGTGGTGAGACAGACACCTACCTCTTATTTTTTCCTTGAAATTTAAGTACTTTTGCATTGAAATTTCAAATTTTCACCAAATAGATTTTTTTTTTAAAAACAAACCTAGTAGTTTAGAAACTACACTCAATTTTCTACAGATTCTATTTTTACATATTTTTGAAATAATATAGATAACTTATTCAAATTTTTATGTGAAGTTGCCTAACTCTGATTTTTCTGATTTTTTTGCCACTTAAGGGCCATTTTTCCATGATGATCCTACACATACCCAGAGGTAAGATCATTTCATGGATTGGCTAGTTTCTACCAAAAATTCATTAGGAATTTCAGTTCTATTTGCAGTCATATGACAAAAATAATGAGAGGAGATATGAAGGATTTTAGGTGGACATCTGGAGCAAATCGAAGTTTTGAGTTATTGAAACAGAAAGTGACTGAGCAACCTATGTTGGTTTTACCAAATTTTAATAAGGTATTTCAAGTAGACTATGATGCAAGTGGAAATGCAATTGAGCAGTATTGAGTCAAGAAGGAAGATCTATAGCTTATTTCAATGAGAAATTGAATGATGATAGGAGAAAATATCCAGTGTATGATCAAGAGTTTTATGCTAGTTCAAGCCTTGAAGAAATGGAGACATTACTTGTTTCCTAAGGAGTTTGTGTTGTATATAGATCATCAGGATTTGTAGTATTTGAACAGTCAAGGTAAGTTAAATCAGAGACACATGAGATGGGTAGAATTATTCCAGAGTTATACTTTTGTTTTGAAGCATAGAAGTTGAAAGTCAAATAGAGTTGTTTATGCTTTGAGTAGGAGAAGGAATTTACTGACAGAGATGAGAGTGGAAGTAGTAGGCTTTGATGAATTGAAAAACTTGTATGAGGAAGACATGGATTTTGCAAAACCTTGGAGAGCTTGTAAAGAAAAAATCTTGGAGGATAGGAGTTAGTGGTTGGATTATTTCATTTAGGAGGAAATTTTATTCAGAGGGAATCAGCTATGTATACCCCAAAGTTAAATAAGGGATAACTTGGTGAAAGAAAAGCATACTAGAGGATTGGCAGGAAATTTTGGGATTGATAAAATAGTTGCATTGGTAAGTGAGAATTAATTTTGGACACAGATTCATAAGGATGTTAGGAAATTTGTGCAAAGTTGTTGAGTTTGTCAAGTTGCAAAAGGAAGTAGTTAGAATGTTGGATTGTATAAGCCTTTGACAGTTCTAGAGAGACCTTGGGAAGATATCAACATGGATTTCATACTTGGATTGCTAAAGATAGAAAGAAGTAATGATTCTATATTTGTGGTGGTGGATATATTTTCTAAGATGGCACATTTCATACCTTGAAAGAAGAAAAAATATGCAGTACATGTAGAAGACTTGTTTTTCAAAGAAGTGGTTAGATTGCATGGGTTACCTAGGAGTATTGTTTCAGATAGATGCAAATTTTGTTGGTTACTTTTGGAGGACACTTTGGAAGAAGTTGAAGACAAATCTAAAGTTCAATTCTACTTTTCACCCATAGACTGATGGATAGGAAGAGGTAGTAAATTTTTTTTTGGGGAATATGATTAGATGTTTGGTTGGAGAGAAGACCAAAAGTTGGGATCTAATCCTTGCACAAGCAGAGTTTGCTTACAATAATTCAGTGAATAGGAGTACTGAAAAGACACCTTTTGAGATTGTTACTGGAGTTCATCCTAAAGATATATCAAAATTGAGAGACATCAGTATGGAAGATAAAAGGAGTGTAGAAGTAGAGGAATTTTCAAAACATATAAAGAAAGTGCATACTCAAGTGAAGGAGCAACTAGAAGATATGAACTGGAATTATAAGGAGAAAGTAGATGAAAAGAGGAGACATAAGGAGTTCAAATTTGGAGCTAAAGTGATGGTATATTTGAGGAAGGAGACATTTCCAATTGGAAAATACAAGAAGTTGAAGATGAGGAAGTTTGGACCTTGTAAGATTCTGAAGAAATTTGATTCAGGAAATGCATATGAAGTGGAGTTACCGGATGGCATGGGTATATCACCAATATTCAACATTGTATATCTACATCAGTACCATGAAGAAGAATTCAGTGAAGACAGTAAAGAAAAATTGGAAGATCAGTTTCCTAAACAACAGTCAGATGAGATTGAAGAGATTTTGGATATCAAATATGGGAGGAAAACTTGTGGAAGGCAATACAAAGAATATCTTGTGAAGTGGAAAGGTAGACCAGTGGAGGATTCTTCTTGGATTGCTCAAGTTGAGGTAGACCACCTTGGTTTTCCTTTAGCCCTAGCAAAGTGAGGGACTCAATTTTCAATAACCCTAGATGTCTGATGCAGTAGAATCCTTGGTTCTTGGAAATCTTGCATCAACCAAAAATATTTTCTTTCAATTTTGTTCTTGTTCTGTTCTTGTTCTGTTCATGTTGGTGGATTCATCATATTTTCTCACTAGACCTTGTGGATCTACATTTTCATTGTGGACATGTTCATTTTCCTTAATCCAATATTTGAGCATGACTGGATCTTTTTCCGGAAAATTGTTTCTTCTGGATATAGTGGCAGTTTCTTGAACTGGCACTAGAATAATTTTTAGGCCTATCGGCTAGTTTGATCATCCATGGATTGTTCTTGTACCTTGCAGATCTCGACGGTGTGATTTCAATTGTTCTATGGGGTGTCCCTGACCTTAATTATAGATGCACACTTCATCCTATGCATTCACAGAGGAGTAATTCAAATTTGTGGCTGACCTATTCATGCACATGTTACATTTTCTTTCATTGGAGATTGTAATGATTTTTGGCCGACGCAGATGATTCCAGATTTGTGGATATGATATAAAGCTTGTAATAGATCATTAGGAAAGTATAAAATGATAGTTAGAAGAATATTAGATTTGAGTTGTAAGATTTTTGCTCACATTTAGGAGCATATTGGAATGTTGTATTTTTTAACATGTTATGTCAAGCCTGTGAGTTGAATCTATAAGCCTAGATGTTGTCAACCGAATCTAATTGAGGTTTCTACTAATGAGAATGTTTTAATTTGTATTTTCCTCAAGTTTCTATGCTGATTTTGTTGTGTTACTCTTGCTACATGGTCCAAATTGTTCTCTTTGAGGACCCTCCTACCATGACTGCACTGATTTCTTAAGTTGTATTTCCTTTTTTTTGCCTCAACTACAAATTTTGTCATGATAGCCCTCTTTTCTTCCTCTGCTAGAGTTCTTAGCTGAAACTGAGGTGTTATATTGTATGCATATGCTACTTCTTGTGGGTTTTCTTCTTGATCAAAAAACACCTCACTCCATATTCGCATTGTACTTCTGACCATCAACATTATATTCATATCCTTCTTTAGAAGAAGAGTATCCTTCCTCATTATAATAAGACCTCCACCTTAGCATGTTTATAGTATGAGATTCCCTATCTTGCTCTTGTGACTACTCATCTTGACAAGCTTGAGCCACTACACAATGTTCAAGGTCATGGGGTCTATGGAAAGGTGAAAACCATGGTGTAGTGTCTAGTGCATGTGCTCTATGCTTCTTCAAGGGGTCAGGAGTCTCCTTCCAATTTGATTCTGCTACTGGTTTTCCATCCTTCCAAGTAGTATTGTAGGGCATATCATGTAGTCTTGGTCTTTCATTTTTGTACTAATTCTCCTATCTATTTTTGGGATTTTTGGGGTTTTGTGGGATCCTAAGGTTGTCCCTTTTTCCAGTCATGCATGCAGCCTTTCTATTATTTTCAATGGTTAAGGCTACCTTTTGTGCTTCAGTCAAACTTCTAGGGCACCTGTTCCTGAGTTCATACCCCTTTTTTGGATCAAAGGCCTTTAGATAAATACTCAAAGCTATTGGGTCAGTCAATTTGGATTCATGTGGTATCTTATTATAGAGCTTGGAGAACCTTTGATTGAAATCATAAACTGATTCATTTTGGTTTTTCTAAATACTTATTAGTTCATGTAGAGAGAATTTAGGAGCACATTGATTTCCATATATCTCTAGAAATTGATTGTGGAAGTCTACTACAAAGGTGATTGAAGCATCAAGCAGGATATTAAACCAATCCCCTACTTCTTTAGTTAGCGACATCATGAAAAACCTCATAAGGATATCTTCCTATTCCATCACTATATCTTTCACAAAATCATTGAAGTCTCTGATGTGCTTTTCTACTGTAATTACAGTATTCCTTGTGAATTTGGTGACAATATTTCTTGAGTTGCTATCAATTGGACATGGATATAGTTGATATCTTGATAGATCAAATTGCCTGCTTATGCTTGTGGGGTTTTGTGGATAATGATTCTGAGGTGGTGGAATGGGGTAGTACTGATATCCATGTTGAGGCTGTTGGTACACATTTTGTTGGACATTATGTTGAGAGTAATTTTGTGGGACATGATGGTGTGGAATTTATTGTTTCCCAAGTGGTGGAATGATATTGGTATTTTATGATGGTGGATTTTGTGGTACATGATGTTGCATAGGATGATTTGATATTCCAACTATGTTATTGGGTGCTCTTGAAGAACTTGGAACACCTGTATTTTGGGATGACCCTTGTGTATTGGTATTTCTTCCTTGTTTATGGGTTGAGATGTATTTTGGTGGTTTTTATGCATTAACAACTAGTTGGGAAATTTGTTGGTTAAGATCTAGACTCATTTTTATCAATTGTTGTCTTTTCTTAAGCTCTTCTTCCTGCCATTATATGTATTCTTCTATTTCTTGGGTGGTCATCCCATCATAATTCTTAATAGGAAAAGAATGAATGGTAGAGGCATACTTGGATTCTCCTTCTTGTTGTTATGAGGATCTATGATCATATCCCTTCTGTATTTTATCCCTTTCTTCTTCCAATTGGGCAATAAATTCATATGTTTTATGTGGGTCAACATTGAGGTGGATAGGGCAACTGTTGTTTTCTTTTCCAAGTGGAGTCTGGGGATCCCTACATAAACTATCTTCATGGTATTCTAACCCATGAAATGGGTCGAAGATGTTGTGCAATATAGGTGGTTGTTCAAAGACATTCCCCTAATCAGTGAATGTTGTGTCTGGTTTTTATATGATGCTTTGTTCTTGTTTGTGTCAGACTTTGAAGTAGGGGATCCATGTTTATCTATCCACCTAACATTGTTCTTCTTGTGACTCTCCTGATACAAAGATCTCCTATGATTCATGTTGGATGATATGGTGTATCTTTGGTGTCTATGGTCTATCCTTTCTAATTTCATGTTCACTTTATTAGTCATAAAAATTCTTCAAAGTCACCACCTACCTTTTCATGAGTAGGAAATTTTAGGGTTTTGAGTGAATTTTTCCTTTTCCCAGTGGAGTCCCTAATCTATTATGATGATTTTGAATGACTCTATGATGGAGGGCCTGGGTTCATATTTGGCTTGATCCCTAGTAGATTCACCAATATGTTATGTCTCAAAAGGGTAGGTTTTTAACCTTAAGAGGGTTCCAATCTCTTAATACCAATTTGGCCAATGAACGAGGTAAAAAAGGTTGATTACCTCCTACTCTTCAGGCTCTGCCAGACCTAGAAAAGTGTATCTGAATAATAGGGAAGATTTAAAGTTTGTATGTGGTTCCTAAATTGGGAAATCTACTGACTATGGCATGTGAGGGTGAAGTAGACATAGAGCTTGATGACTAATTCCTACTAAAATTATTTGAAGAATAAATAATGTGAGTTGTATTTTGTATATAATATCCTAAATATGACCAGTGCCTATTCCTATTGGGTGAATGGAGTGAATGAGAGGATGGTGATTATGGAGACAAATTTGTAGGATGAGTAAACCTATTATTTATATTAACTCAAATTGCTAGGCACTTGAGATGTCTACACCTTGTGCAAACATGCAAGTTTTTTCATTATAGTTCTCTTCTTTAATAATCCTAGTGTTATCCCCTCAAGATACTATGAAAGCATGAAAAGACTTTTAATTCTTAAGTTAATGGAAACTAATCAAAACAACCTCTTCTAAAGGATTTTAATCCTTGGAAGGAACCAATTAAAGTAAATTATTTGAAAGGATTTTTAATTCACATAAACTAGAAACCAATCAAAGCATCCACATAGCAACAACAAATGTGTCCTGATAAATCTTGCAAACTTAAATAACTTGAAAAGACCAGTTTGGAGACAAAAAAGTAATATATAAGCATGAAAATTAACACAACAATTAAACACCGAAAATGGATCATGAATTACAAGTAGTCTGCTCCATTATATGGGCATGTGTAGGATCATCATGGAAAAAACAGTCCCTTAAGTGGCAAAAAATTTAGAAAAATTAGAGTTAGGCAACTTGACATAAAAATTTGAATAAGTTATCTATATTATTTCAAAAATGTGTAAGAATAAAATATGTAGCAAATTAAATGTAGTTTCTAAACTACTAGGTTTTATTTTTATTTTTAAAATCTATTTGGTGAAAATTTGAAATTTTAATGCAATAGTACTTAAATTTTAGGGAAAAAATAAGAAGTAGGTGTCTCTTTGACCACCCTAACCACAATAAAATGATAATATTTTTCATAATATTTTAGATATAGGTAGAGGACTCATGTCCTGATGTGATGCATATTTTTTTGTAATTTTTTTCCAAGTATATAATTAATTATGAATTTTTTATTAAAAATTTTAAAAAATATAAAAACTCGTATGTCTGACCACCTTAACTTGGTCAAAACTTCATGAAATTCATTTTTTATTTTTTTAATACTATAGTATCCAAAACATAGAATTTGACGCATGTTTCAAATTCAAAAAATGTGATACCATTTGAAAGCTATAGATGTTTTTCAATCAACCTATCAATTAGGACTTTAGTTGTAATTCAAATAGAAAATACATAATAATTATTTATTAAATTCAAAATAAAGCATAATTTATATTGGTGGAAAGCTAAGAATCTCCTTTAAAAACCCTTTTCATTTCATCAATTTTGGGGAAAAAAAAAGTCGTCAACCACATACCCTATATATACCCATCATATTGCCACTTTTTGGCCCATCATGATCCTGCACATACCCATATTTCTTCAAAAAATAAACATTCATAACAAAAGTCTTTAATTGGATATGGATGGGTGGATTGTACAATCTATCTTCTTACTTATTCCTACCCTAATGAAATGGAATATGATATGATGATGATCACAAAATCAGGTCCTGGTTTCCCTATTTATACGGTAAGCAACAAGCTTCAAGCCTGTTCACAAAAAGTTACACTGTTTCATAACTAAAACATGATTAACATAAACATAAAGACTTTGAGAGTTTGTTGGTGGATGCACCATAGTCTATTAATCTTCAGCAAGCACCCATGATCACCAAAGACCTATTCAAGGCTCATGCACCATGATAGTATATCAGAAAACATCAAACCCTAGTCCCTACTACTCCTCTTTCACTTGGCCTGTGCAATGAATAAGTTGATATTCAACAAGTGATCAATGTATCTACTCTTGGCATGAATGTCCTCATTATGTATAATATCCTTCATTGCATATTCTAGTTCAAAAATTCTCCCAAGTTGTTCATGTGTTTTCTTGAGTACCTCATCTTCATCATTGATTGCATAAAGAACACCTAGAAAATAGTGGGATATTTCATCCTTCCATGTATCCTGATCTTTCAAATCTGTTTCCTCAAAGAAGTTGGGAAGGGCCATACTTAGTGGCTAACTAAAGTCACTTACCTCCTGTGTCAAGATGTTATGGAAGTTTTCATTTTCATTCATGAGCTCTTGATATTGTTGGAGCACAGTATTGTTATCTCCCTTCTTTTCTATGATGTGAGACTCCACTTCCTTCATTCTATCACACAATCTGCCGTGTTCCAATTGTGTTGCATATGTTTTTTCATGAATGTGCCAGACCTTGTCAGCATGCATATACATATCCTCAAACCTCATATAGACAATCTCTGATGCCATTTCAAAATTGGTGGTTTTCAACATTCCTTTTAATTCTTCTTGTTATTTTTGAGCTTTCTCATGTCTGCATTTCCAATAGGAAGTCTCAGACATTGCTTCAAGCACCTTTATTTCATGCTCAACCAGTGGAGAGTAAAGCCCTGAGGAAGAAGGCAACCTATCTCTGTAGCTAATCAAATCTTGCTTTAATCTTTCATTTTCTTCTATCAATCCCTTATTATCCCTTACCAATTTGTGAATCTGAGCCTTGGTGAACCTAGCCACATTTACATTCAAGTCAATAGTTTCCATAGGGTTCATCTTCCCTACTCTTTTTACCAGAAGATGTCCAAAAATTTGATTATGATTAACAAGGGAAGGCATTTTTCCTGGTGGGTAAAGTGCCCACATCTATAGAGTAGTATTATTAGGGTTATATCCTAATCCAGTATAGATCTTATCACCAACCTCATCTGTCAATTGCAAGGTTTTGTTCTTTCTCTTCAGAAAGCTGTCAAACACAATGGCTAAACTGATATCCCACCCTAGAAGGAGCATAACCTCAGCTTCTTGCAATGATTTTCTTCATCTTTCAGTAGTCATATTCTTCATCTCTTTATCAATATCATGTTGAAGCTATTTTAAGGTGTATTCTTCCTTTTTAGGGTTGATATATTTTAGCCTTTCTCTTACTAATCTTCGTTTATACTCATAGATGAAAGCCTTGAATTCAAAAATTTGAACAAATGTGTCATTTGTAATGAATTCTTGACCAACACGATGTATCACATCATCAAATAGCTCATTAGAAGCTTCAAAGGTAATCACATTCCTTGCTAATGGCATTTCATATTGGGGAATAACACGAATGTTGATCTATGTGACCTCTTCCTCCCCATCAATATCATTTTCAACCATGATTGGGGTGTTAATTGAGAATCTTACCTCTAGAGTAGGCTGTGGTGAAAAATGGCCCAGTGGTGTTATATTCTCTGCTTTTCTCCTAGAACCAACACTTCTCTTTTCAAATGCTACCAAAGGTACATCCTTTGTTAGCTCTTCTTCATGCAGAATTAATTGTTCAATTCCTTTCATAGGATCTTGAATTTCATGAAAGGATTATACATAGGATTGGCTATTATTCATTCTCCAAGCCTCAACCATAACAATTCTATTGTAGAAATTCATCCTCATTTTCACTTGATTTTCCTCATAGTTCTTAATGAAATCATCCACATGGAACTCATGCTCATATCCTTTCAATTTGTGCTTATATGTTTCCTACCAGAAAGATATAATAATCTAGCTTTCTACCAACCAAATCATACCCTATATCAGCAATAATAGTGAATTCACCTAAACATAGAGTGGAAGGCACAAATTTTTTCCTTCCATAGCTTTTTCCATGCATTAAGGTTGAATAAGACAATTGTATTATGATATTAAGGTATGCAACCCTATCTGGGACAGTCTTAGGCAGTAAATATGGTGCTGCCTCAAATCTATATTCTCTAATAATAGTACAATCTCCAAGTGCATAACAATCCCCCCAAATGTGACTTATTTTTCCTTTAGAACCATTCTCTTTTCGTTGGAGGAACCTTTGTATTTTCAAGGACAATTTATAATCACATTTGTGGTCAAGCAACTTGTATAAGGGTTTGACAAAATGTTCTTCAAAGTACAAGTAGTGGGATATCCCATATCTACTGTCCTATACGGATGTCCACATTTGCACTGACCTAGAATTCCCATCACTATCCAAATATTTTATTCTCAACTCTTCTCCCCATTTTCCCATCACTTTCCCTTCATATAGTATCATGTGCATAAGAAGTGAATAGTGTTTGAAGCTTATAGCTTCACTATTGTTCTTGATAGTATTAAGAGCATTATTGATGGCCTCAGATAGATATTTTGCATAGTCATAGGGCTTGACATCTTGGATTTTGATGTTTGAAGCCAAAACCATGGGAGCTATAGTCATGTTAGCAAGGGAATCAACTCCTAGTACTTGGATAGCTAAATAGCAAGTGTATTTATAGTATTATTCAAACAAATCTACAGGGAATGGGGGCCATTCATCACTAGAAAACCTCCTAGGTTGATTTCATGGACCTTTAGGCCTATGAAGAGGCAACTTCCACCTCTTATAGCTCATATCCATAGTGTGGTATTCTTCCAACAAATCTCTCATCTATAATTTTGTTTTCAGGGAGGTATCTAATTGGAAAACCATACAAATATAGTCCCATGTTATAATCATGAACTGTGACCCATTGTGTAAGTGAATTTCCCTCGTCTTTGGATTGTAATTCCTAGCTAGTGCTTTAATCAATTCTATGTTTACAAAAACATTAGGCATCACAAGCTTCCCCAAATTCAAGTTCCATGGGTTTGAAACTCGCCTATGTCTATACTTCTTCCTATAATGATAAATGAACAAGTCATAACCCCTATGCGGATTCCACACATCTCCCAATTTTTTGTGTTTTTCTTTCAAAGTTTCACATGATGGGTTTAATTGAGCTATTCTTCTTGATTTTGGCCTAGACCTAAGACACTAGTCTATTAAATCTTGGTTTAGTGACCTAGTCTCTATTTTTTTCCTTTTTTCCCTTGGTTTCTATGGGGTTTTATCCATTTTAACCCTACTTATGTTGTACTTCAAGCTATCTTCTAAAAAAATATGTTCAACTGAGCCAATATCACTTGAATGAATACTACAAATTATGAGTTTCTCACCATTGTCCAATTTTGTCCTTTGAATATCCAGCCAAAATTCGTAGTGATTTCTGATTTCCTAGAGGTTGTATTTATCAAAATTCAGCACACTCTAGCCAACTCTGGTTCATAAATGGCACTCATGGGACCCTTCTAATCAACTTGCACATTAATAATAGTTGCCTCTTTGATGAATTCATTATTCAAATCCATCCGGTGAAATGTTATTTAATATTTGTCAAAGAGACTTTAATCATGATGCTAATTTCTCTCTTTGATGTATCATTGACAATCTTTTGTAAAATGTCTAAGAGACATTTAGATTTCTCTCTTTGATGTTGCAAGGTCTCTTCGAAAATTACATTTTAGGCTCTTTCCTTGTAGAACCCTATAATTATATCATTGATGAGACTAGTGAATATCTCTTTCCGACAAGCCTATGCCTCCTCGACATACCCTTATCTCTCCCTTCGGTGGTATTACTTGTTAATGATCTCTAAGTGACTTTTTCATGTTGAGGGGACTCGTGGTCACCTCTCTCTGATGTCTCTTAGTCTCATAAATAGTATGTGTTTGTACCTGTGCCAGAATGTCAAGGAGACTTTTGATAATGTCTACTCAATACTCCTATATCTCCTTGACATGTCATTGTTAGGATGTCGATGAGACATTAATCAATGTATGTTCGATGTCTCTATGTCTCACTGATGTTTTACTTTCACTCGCTCCTTGAATTTTGAAGAGACTCCCTTACTTCTCTCCTTTAAATACTGATGTCTCCTTGATATTGTTGTTTGTCCATGCTATCTTACCGGTGATTTACCATTTATTTTATGATAATTTCTCAATGTTCGAGAGATGTTTTTCTATTTCCTGAATGGTGAATACTCCACATGATTATTCCTTGTCAATGAGACATGTTAGATTTTCTCCTCGACATGTCCAAGTCTCCTAGACATGTGGTTCTTTAGTTTGGTAGGAAGACATTTTATTATGTCTCCTAGACATATAGGGGTCTCATCTATATTTCTCATTGGCCTTTCATGCTTTTGTCAAGGAGAGAATGGTGAGACTCTCTTCGATATAGAATTGTCTTGGTAACATTCCTTGTGCTTCTATGAGAATGTTTTAGAGAGGGAATTCATTTCAATGTTGTGATTAAAGGGCCTTATTTAGTGATTTGTGTATGAGGACTCATTAATGTCAACTACCATGAAATGAATGCAGATGGAACATATGGTGAATGTGAGAAGATGGGTGAAAATGGAAGTATGCAAAAATAACCATGGTGGATATTTTGGCTCCAACACCCCCTATATCTCTCCCTCTCTTAGGTCACTACCTCCCACACCCTCTCCCTCTCTCAGGTATCTCACTCTCACACTCACCCTCTCTCCCACTCCCTCTCTCTCGCACTACCTATCTCTCTAGCCTCTCCCTCTCACCCCTCACACTCTTAAGTCTCTCCCTCTGGAACCCTACCTACATAAATCTCTCTCTCTCTCTCTCCCACCCTACCTAGCTAAGTCCCTCTCACTCCAACCCCTTCTCTTTGAATCCCTCTCTCTTAAAATATCCCTTCCACCCCCTCTCCCTCTCTCAAGAATCTCTCTCACTACCTCTCTACCTCTCTCTCTCTCCCTCTCACCCCCTCTCTCTCTCTTAGGTCTCTGCCTCCCTCTCTCCCTCCCACCCTACCTAGACAACTCTCTCTCTCTCTTAAAATTGTCCCTCCCTCTAAAGACATACATAACTTATATACATACAAGCAATAATACATATGTACATATAGTCCTACATACATACACGCATACATGTACATACAAAAATACAAATATATAATCATACATTCAATATAGTAGCATTTAACATAAAGCAATACATAGTGTGAGCGCATTATACCGTGCTCATGTTATTTCTTTCTAGACATGTCCCACACAAATGCAAAAAACCATGTTAAAACTAAGATATAATGTGAGCTCATTATAATGCGCTCACATTATATCTTGCTTTGGGAATCCCCAAGCCTTAGGCTTGGTATTTTCCTTGAAATACCAACCCAAAGACTTGGAGGGCCTTCCTAATGACTAGAGACATGTTTATGCAAATTCTACAATATTTCACATAATTGGGTTCATGCTCATCAGCGGGATTTCACTTGTTTCAATGTCAAACAAATCGAACACCTGGGTAATGTTATGCTTTCTCTTAGCTATCCAATGATGTAATTTTTTTTCACTTTTTGACAATGTTAAGACTTTAATCTATAATTTCTTTTGTTTGTGTCTCTTTTTTGGAAAGAAGCAGTGTTTGGTGTTTTTTTTTGTTATAAATTAACCATTCATCAAAATTTTAGATAAATTGCATTTTTAGAGACTAGACTTCATTCTACAATTTTTTTAAAAAAATCAATTAGTTTCCAAAATTTTTAGGGGTAGCATGGCCAAAATTCTATTTCTCGGGAAGTTTCCACTTTGAAAATTAGTAAAAAATAAAACATTCATTAAAAAATTATCAAAAATATCATGCATCAACTACATACTATTACCTAATTTCTCACCGAAGTGATTTTAAAAATACTAAAAAAAGTTCAATGTGCTACATTCATACAAAAGTTGCTATATTACATTTTTTTGAAAAAAACAACACCAATTTCTATACATCCCTCTTTTGAACCCCTTAATCTCAACCATTTTCAAAATAAATTAGTAGTTTAGAATGTAGACTTGGAGCACTATGATCCTTGTTTTTATTGCATCTCAAAATTTTGAGTGTAACTATCCTCAATTTCATGTCCAAGGTCAATATTTTTTTATTTTAGAAAAAAGTGGCCACTTAAGCCCCCTTTTTAGCCCCCCATCTTTTTGCACTTACCCCTCAGTTATTCAATGTAGAGATTGCAACCATTGAATCTCTTTCAATAAATATTTGGGATATTAAGAACTTCTTATCCAACTTTAGGCCTAAACTCAAGGCTTTAAATTTTGCAACATTATTAGTTTCATTTGAAATCACTTCACAAGTAGTAGAAATGAAGGCACTGTTCCAATCCCTTGAAACTACCACAATACTTTATTTACCTGGATTACCTCTTGAAGCACCATCAAAGTTCATTTTAACAAAATTTATGGGTGGATGGGTCCCATTCAATGAATTTTTGTTAGCTATGGGAAGCTTGATTGAGACATATCCAAGTTTAGGGATCTTTAGTAACTGCCAGTTCTTCATTATAAGAGCATCTGAGAATGAGAAGTGCTTATTTAAATGAGTATTCCTATACAAAGAAGTTGACGTTACTTTAGATATTGAAATCTCTATTTTTTTCAAGTCCTTAGAGATTGTGGAAGGATTTTTTTTTCTAAAAATTATGTTGTTTCTTTCAAGCCATATGTTCCAAATTATTATGGAGGGAAAAATCTCCCATTGTTGGAATGTGATGTTATTGATTGTTTTCATTAATGGTTTTCATTGATGTCAACATATCTTTGTTGATTGATTAACGTTTGGTTTGGATGCTTTGGTGATCCAGATTGGCTTGCTCTAGATGTTGTGCTATGATGATCTATATTTGTTGTGCTTGTCCTAGTCCCATTCTTTTTGCAACATAATGAGATACACTCTTATGGTTTTGAACTGATCTAGAAATTGGCTAACTTGCCCCAAAAAATTATTTGCATTATAACGTGTGTATTCTATTCTTTGGTTTCGGATATCATGGATAATATATAGTGTGTTGATTTGAGTGAAGAGGTTTTGTATGGTCCACATTTCATTCCTTTCCATCGTGAGAATGTTTTTGTGGTGACCTGGTTCAAATTGTGTTTGGACAAATTAGGAGATTATGAAGACATTGTGTTTGGCCAACTTAGGAGATTATGAAGGCATGGAATGGTATAAGTAAAGGTTTATTTTGTTTGATAAAAGAAAGTTTGATGAACACGAATCTGAAAATCTAGACATTGCCAAGTATGTGAAAGTATATGATTAGAGGCATCAAATAGTGAGATTCTATCCATTGTCATTGTTGGTGACAATTATTTCAGCGATGGATTCCCTTTCATCATTCTTCTAGTAGTGAGTTTTTTTCTGTTGGAAATGAGCCTTTATCTTTTGGTAATGAGCCTTTTTATCTTTGGCTATAACAGCTGGGCAGTGAGCCCACTGGTAGTGAGCCTTACCTATAGTGAGCATTTTGGCAATGAGCCTTTGTAAAAGATTATCTTAACTGGTGTCACCTTAAGCGGTGTTTTATAATTGAGAATTAGCATTCTCTGTGGTTTTTCCCATCTTGGGTTTCCACATAATATTTTGTGTTCATTGTGCATGGTGTTGTTATGTGCTTTCATGTTCATATCTATTAGATTGTTATCTGATTGATTTAAGTTTGCTCCAAATTAATTGAAGTCAAGAAAATTATTTTATAATAACTGATTTACCCCTTTTCTCAGTTATTCAGACTACTCAATAGTTGGTATTAGAGCTTTGGTTCCTTGAAGAAGAGCTCAACTGCTCAAGGTAGATCTAATGGCACACAAATTGACAATCCATATGTTTGATGGATCTGACTATAGTTTCTAGAAAGTGAAAATGAGAGGTTATCTAATTTCTCTAGGCTACAAGACTTGGAAGGCTGTTGAGACAAAATATGTTGTTCTAGCAAGTGGCCCTAGTACTGCATATGAGATATCATCCTATGAAGAAAATGAAAAAGCAAGGTTTGCAATATTTAGTGCTTTGTCTAAGACTGAGTTAACACAATTTATTTCATTGCGAATCTCTTATGAAGTTTGAGAAAAGTTGAAAGAAATATATGAAGGAAATCATAGAGTCAAATTATCAAAGAAGTTGACAGCTAAGTGTAGATATGAAAAATTGAGAATGGAAGAAGGTGAAGATATAGAAAGCTACTTTTAGAGAGTTGACATTGCAATAAATGAAGTCAAAAATCAAGGAGGCGCTCTGAAAAATGAAGATGTTATGGAGAAGATTCTGATGACCCTACCGGAGAGCTACAGTGACAAGATATTAGCTATTGAGGAAGTTTATGATCCAAATAAATTCACCAGAGAATAACTATTTGGCACCTTGACTGCATTTAAGATGAGGAAATTTGGAAAAGAAAAGGAGAAATTTGAAACAAACTTCAAAGCCACAAAAATAGAAGATCCGAATAGTGAAAATTTAGATGAGTTGGAAGAAAACTTAACAAGAAAACTAAAGAAAGCTACTGACAAGTAAAAAGGTATGTTACCTCTTAAATGTTTCAGATGTAGAAAGATTGGTCATTTAGCAACTAGGTCTCCAGAAAAAGGAACAAGACAAAATTTTAAAAGGATCAATAAGAAGGCCTATTATGTTAATGAGAATGCCAGTACTTCAAATGATGAATCGGATCATAGAATGCCAGTATTTTAGATGATGAATCAGATCATGAGGGTTTTTTGTTTTTGGTGGAAAAGGATGAACCTAGATTTGATATCTCTAATATTTGTCTAAAATATAATGATAACATTGAAGTTGCATTATATGCTAAAAGAAATAGAGATGAATGGTTGATTGATAGTGGATTTTTGAATCATATGACCGGTGACAAAATTAAGTTTGTGAAGCTTGAGAAATATGATGGAGGTTCTATTAGATTTGGAGATGATAAAACAACACAGATTGTTGGAATTGGTTCACCTTTGATGAAAAACATAACACTGACAATGTTTACTATGTGAAGGGTTTATATCATAATCTTCTAAGTGTTGAATAGATGTGTGAAAATGGCTATATTGTGGCATTTTAGGACAATGGTTGTGAGATCTGGAAGAGATGTGTAACTATTATTGCAGCTGGAAAAAGAAGAAGTGGGAATATGTATCAAATGGAAGGAACTACAAAGAGATGCTTATTATCTCAGTCCAATGATAGTTGGCTCTAGCACCGAAGGATGTGTCACATCAACTTTGACAATTTGGTAAGGGTAAGTTAAACAAGAGTAGTCAGAGACTTTCCAACACTAAACAAACTAGAAAAAATTATCTACAAAGGATGTCAAGAAGGAAAACATACCAGAGGAACATTTCAAGTTAAAGAAGAATCATCTACCAGATTGTTGAACCTAGTACACACTAACCTATGTGGTCCAACTAGAACAAGAAGCTTACAAGGTGATAGGCATTTCATGCTTTTAATAGATGATTATTCCAAAATAACTTGGGTCACATTTTTAAGAGAAAAATTTAATATTTTCAAGGCAAGAGTTGAGAATGAAGTTGGCAAGAGAATCAAGTGTTTAAGATCTGATAGAGGAGAAGAGTTTACTTCTAATGAATTCAACAATTTCTCTGAGAAACATGACATTAAAAGACAACTATCTACCCCTAGAACACCTCAGCAGAATGTAGTGGAAAGAATGAACCAAATAGTTCAAGAAGCAACTAGAACAATGATCATGGAAGCAGGTTTACCATAGGTCTGCTGAAGAGAAGAAATACACACAATAGTATACACTCTTAACACAGTACTATTCCAAAGGAAATATGGAAAGACATCATATGAGCTATGACATGGAAGAGCTCGCATAGTAAAATTCTTCAAATTTTTTGGAAACAAATGCTACATCTAGAGAGGTGAGGACAATCATGGAAAGTTCAAGAGTAGAGCTGATGAAGGCATATTTTTGGGTTATTCTACAAGAAGCAAAGTGTACTAGTGTTACAATAAGTGACTAAACAAGATAGTTGAAAGTGTGAATGTGAAAGTAGATGAAAATGTTCAAAGAAACCATGGCAGGCATATTGAATATGAATTAGATGACTTAGATGACAAAGGAGAAAAGGATAAGAAATAAGAAGAAGAGACAAATGAGGCTTTGACAACTACAACTAAAACCCCAAGGTATGTATAGAGAAATCACTCAAAAAACAAGATTATTAGAGATAAGAATAAGGGAACCATCACAAGAAGCAAAGCAGCTCAAGAACAAGTATTATTGTGTTTACTCTCAGAAATTGAGCCAAAGACTATGGAAGAAGCATGCAATGATCAGATTTGGGTGAAGGAAATGAAAGAAGAGCTTGCTCAAATAGAGAAAAAATAGACTTGGGAACTTGTGCCCAAACTGACAGACAAAAATGTAATTTGAACAAAGTGGGTATTCTAGAACATGCTGGACAAAAATGGAAAGGTAACGAGAAACAAGAAAATATTGGTTTGCAAAGGTTACACTCAAATAAAAGGTATTAATTTTGAAGAAATATGCCCTTGTTTCCTAGATGTTCTTAGCTTTTGTAGCTTTTAAGGATTTAAAAGTCTATCAAATGGATGTAAAGTATGCATTCTTGAATGGAAAATTGAAGCAAGAAGTCTACATTGAGCAATCGAAGGGATTTAAGTCTGGAAGTGATGTGGATGTTGTTTGAAAGTTGAAGAAAGCTTTATATGTATTGAAGCAGGAACCTAGAGCCTGGTATGGTAGATTAGACAAGTATTTGATTTGACAAGGATTTTAGAAGGGATCTGCTGATAGTAATATATACTACATAATTTACTCAAATCAAATGTTGATTGTTGTGGTTTACATTGATGACATAATCTTTGGTGGAAATGATGATATGTGTAGAGAATTTGTAGATGAAATGCAGGAGGAATTCAAAATTTCTATGATAGGTGAGTTAAATTTCTTCCTTGGACTACAAGTAAATCAGAACAATAAAGGAAATTTCCTCTCTTAGTCCAAGTATACCAAAGAATTATTGAAGAAGTTTGGATTGGAGAACTCCAAACTAGTTTGTACACCTATTGTTCTTGGATGCAAGTTGAAAAAAAGAGACAATTCACCTAAAGCTAATGCAAGTATGTACATGTCAATGACTGAAGAATTGTTATATTTGACTGCTACTAGATCAGACATAATGCATGTTTTTTGTTTAGCAGCTAGATTTCATCAAGAACCAAATGAATCACATGTTGTTGCAGTAAAAAGGATCTTTATATATTTGAAGGATACATAAGATATGGGGTTATGGTATCTAAAAACTAGATTTTTGGAATAGGGGACTCTTTTACACTTCTAGGGCTTTGAACATAAAAGGAGAGAGGTATCCAAAAACCTTGATGGCTCACTCAAGAATATGACCTTGAGATTCCAATGCAAAGATGATTGAAATATATCTAAGGGTAATTTCCTAGATGCAAATAATTGATAAAGAAGATTATTTATTGATGTACAACTAATGAAATGGAAAGTGCTTGAAAACACACTATGATATGCAAAATGACCTAAAACTATAAACAAATTGTAATAGAAAATAATGAGATTAAAGATGTGCACCTAGAAATTGGAAAGTGATGGAGAGGGGCTATGGAATCCTACAAAAATCACTCTTAAATCCCACTAGTACTCATACACCAAGTTGGGTGACTTAGTCTTATTTCGGGGAAATTCTACCAGAACAGGTTTTAGACAAAAGGGTACTCAGAACTACAAAAAATCTATTTTGGGTTTGGAAGTGGGACTAATATGCCTCTGATGGTGACTTAGTCCACTTCCATATTTTAGGAAAATCAAAAGTGCAATCTGTAGCTCCCAGTCTACACTTCAGCTCCTGACAGGTTTCGAGATCCGAAACTGCAGAATTTGGCCTGGGCCTGTAGGTGTTCTCTAAGATTCTATTAGAACTTTGAACACTTTGAATGACTTTGAAAAATTGTTGAAAAATTTTCACACCTTGTTCTTTGATAAATTTGAACACTAGACTTGCAAAACACATGCAAAGAGGGGAAAAATTGTTAAGGGTTAGTGAATAGTGGTTTGCCTTGGTAAAACCTCAATTTGGTAATTAGACCCTTGAAAATGAAATTAAATGAAAGAGAATGATGAATGAAAAACATGAAATTCTTCCACTCACCAAACCCTTGAAGTAGAAATTTGAAGATATGCAAGTAGAAGCTCCAATGAATGTAGAATTGAAAATGCCTAGAATGCTAAAGTGAATGCTTGATGATTGATGGAATGATTAAGTGAATGAATGAGTGAATTAATGGGTGAATGGGTGAATTAATGAATGAATGGGGGTGAAATGAGAGGGAAAACCCTGTATTTATACTTGCTTATGCAAAATTTCTCAAAAATACCACATCACAGGCTGACCCTAGGTCTTAGAGAATAATATCCCACCAAAATTTTGAAATAATTTTGATTTTTGAGTCTAATGGGACTCATTCCCCCCTAGTGGAAAATGGGTCCCACTTAGGAATTTTAAGTGGGTGTTAGAAATTAAGATGTATTAAATGATGTTTAACAAGACTTTTCTCAAAAATGTACTTAAGGCCTATAAGTGTATAATGGGGCCAGTTAATCATAAAAAAGGGTCAAATTATTGATGACAAGCCTAGAAAAGCATGAAAGTTTGTTACAAAACTTTGAAATAAGGCTTGTGGTAAGTGATAAAAAGAGGTTATTTAAGTGAAATATATTAATAAGGTCCTGGAAAAGTGTGAAATGTGTTACAACACTTCACAACACTTTTGCAAGGCATCATAAAGTTCTTACTGATTCACAAGGGTCCAAGACCTAATGTGAATGTGTTGACCACATTACAACATTAAATCAAGGAAAAAATAGGCCAACATCCATAAGAAAGACCCAAATGAGCATGAAAATGTCCAAAGATACATTTTTCTATGCTACATTTAGCCCCCACTTTAGTGAGAGGATGAACTTGCTTCAAACTCACACTAAAGTAGCCAAACATGCACATGAAGAGGGATCCAAATGCACCCATGCTAGCAAGATGAGACAAAAAAATCAAGAGGGATGATCAAACCCCCAGGATCAAGATCCCATGGAAAACCAAACATAAGCACAAAGGAACACACATGAAGATGATGTAAAGAATGAAAGGGAGAAAAAGGTAAAAAGAAAAGAATTTAGAGAGAATCAGATCAAGCTTCAATAATTTATCCATCCCAATGTGGATTAGATCTAGGTTGTTTGTCTGGATGGCTGTCTACCAAGTGAGAAAGCCTAAAAAGTTGAGTAACATACACTCATGGATGGTATGCACTCACACACATGCATGTGGCTATGGGGAAAGTCATGCCTTGGAATGGGCTTCCCACTCAACCATACCAAAGTTATAGCTTCTGATAACTTTAATAAGGTGCCACAAAGAAAATTACTTTCAAGCTTCATGAGACAAGAAAAAATTTGTATGCTTGGAGCTCATGAACAAATGTGATGGAACCACAGGAATGCAATCTATGTTATGCAAGGTAGCCACATAAAATGAAAAATTCAATATACAAAGAATGTTCAAAGGAGTCTTGCTAGATTGTGCGAGGTATTTTAGTTAGGGAAAATTGTGTCTAATGTCTCCAAGAAGGACCGATCAAAGAATAGAAGATTCAAAACTTAGGGGATGCAGTGTGTTGCATCAAACCATTCTAAGAGGAATGTAATATGATAAGATAGATCACACTCATGAAGGACACTACACCCAATGTCATCCACAAGAGCAACAAAACACATCGTATGAAGTAAGAAGGCTACACTAAGAACCAAGAAAAGGAAAAATGAAAATAACTAATTCTAATTTATGCCCCCTCTTTAACAGGAATTTCTACACATTGTTCTATGAGCAATTACTTTAAAGTAGCAAATGAAAAATGCAATCGATCAAGAAAAAAGACATGATAGCCAACTTGGAAAGCCCTATGCCAAGTCATATGTTTCTAAGTAAGGATACATCATGTGAAGGAAAGGAAAAAGAAAAGGAAGGGGTTGCCCCCAAAATGAAAACACCAAATAAATAAGGGATCTATGGATTTGGGGTCAATATGTTGTTTGCTGCAATGTAGTGTAGAGAGCTCAGAGCTGTCATCATCCCCCAAATACATAGAACTAGAAGAATGACACAAAGAGAGTGAAAACAAATAAAAAGAAAGAACCTTTTGTTGGCATATGGATTTAGAATTTTTTTTGGCTGCTAGTGTTGTCATTGATGGCAACTAGAGTCAGTAGTGTGGTCAGCAGTTTAGAAGCAGTTCCTACCAGCAAGGAAAGTAGAAGACAATACTCTACCAACATAATGCATAAAGAAAAGAGTATTTAGTTGGTAAGTTGATCTAGTTACCTCACCAAATCACTATTTTGTTGTGTGGATCCCTAGGGAAGCTCGTCAAGCATGTGTGTTACCTGTTTGATAAGTTTTATGATATTACATTGATCCATGTACGAGTTTGGAGATTCAATAGAATGATTTATTGCTTATTTTCTCATTGTGGTTGCCCTGTTGTGTATGGCATGTTCTGGATGTATGAGGAGTATGTGTTTAACTATTTCTTATGTTGGGAATTTTTTTTTGGGTCCCTACTATAGTCTAGTTGACTTGTGTGGGTACACATTAATTCTAATTACTGGTTGGAGTTGACTTGTGGAAGAGTATTACATTTTGTTGCAAGCCAACATGTAGAAATAAAATTCTTGTTAGCGGATATATAAATGAGATCGGTAATTCATTTTGTGTGTGATGTACGAAGTGGTGAAAAAGGTGTGTGTGTGAAAAAGTGCAAAACAACTACATAAGGTGATATCAGAGGATCTTTCAAGTGAATTTTATTTGTGCAACATAAGAGTTTTTTAGGAGAGAAGAGCAGAGAAGAGAAAAAGTATGAATTGGACAGGAGGTCTAGAATTTGTCTCATGTGCTTCATTGGAATTGAATCTAGGCATTCAGAGATGCTATTTTCTTAGTTCATATTTTGAATAGTTTTAATTAAAACCCCTTTTGGACAGTGAGTCCTCTTTTGTATTTTTAGTAGTGATCTCTAGGCAGTGTGCCTGAATGCAAGTGCATTCCCTTTGTCCTATACTTTTAACAGAGTATACTTTGTGGATTAATCTCCACTGTGGTTTTTCCCTTAATAGGGTTTCCATGAAAACAAAAATCTTGGTGATATGGTGTTCACATTGTCTTATTTATGTCCATGCATGTTTCCTTCTGTGTATTTGGTGTGGATGCTATTAAAGATTAATTTTTATATTGATATTTTAAGATCTAATTTGAAATTCAAATATTGTGGAACACTAATTCACCCCCTCTCAGTGTTCCTAGTGTCCAAAAATTGGTATTAGAGCAGGTTCCTCTTCTGAGTTTAACAGCTCAAGGTGGATCTTAGATTACAATGGACGTAGGCCATCTTCAACAACAACTTATGGTGGGACTTGATGATCTTGATCAGTCTAAAGAAAAGGTCATGGAACTAAAAGAAAATCTTATGGCTTCCGAAAAATTCATTCAATCACTGAAGGATAAAATAAATGAGTCAAGGGAAAAGAGGAAAGAGCTATGTGGTCAAGTGAAGCAAAAGGAAAGAAGAGGCCTGAAAGATGTTCATCTGAATCAAACCCTAAAACAAATGACAAAAGAATGTGAAAAGCTTGGTAAAGACAATACTGCTCTAAAGCTTGAAATGGAATATGTGGTGATGAAGCTAACTAAAGAGATTGAAGAAATGAAGAAGAATGAGGAAAATCTAGCCTAGTCCTTAAAAGTGAAATTTGAGGAATGTAACAGAGTTAATAGTGAAGTCATTCAGTTGGAGATTGAACTGCAACAATCCAGAAACAATGAACAAGAGCTTGAGAGACAAGTATTTATTCTCAGAGATGAGCTTGCCACTGCAAATGAGTTTAAGGAAAAGTTTAAGATTAGTTCGACTAAGCTTGATGAAATAACTAAAGGACAAAAGGATGCAAATGATAAGCGAGGTCTTGGCTATTCAAAGGATGTGAGCTCCAGATCTGAACAAAAGGACCCTGAGAAAAAGAACAAAGGAAGAAGATATCCGATAATACAACCCAATGCTCAAAAATTTAATGGATATTGCTTTGTTTGTAATAAATTTGTGCATATGGCTTCTCAGTGTAGAAGTAAGATATGTTATGGAAATCCATCAGTTTTTGGTCAATGTTTTAACTTCAAAAAGTTTGGTCATAAGTCATTAGAATGCAGAAGCATGCCTATGTTAAATGTTACATCTATGGAAGATTTGGACATATTGCTAATCAGTTCATATTAGGAGGAAATCAGTGGAATGGATGGTAGAGATAGAAATATCTGCTATGCTATAATTGTAACAGATTTGGTCACATTGTAAGATTTTGCAGGAACAAAAACATGGATAAAAGTGGTCTGGAATATCAAGGCAGAAATGATGAGAGATCAAAGATGAGAGATCAGATGAAGAAAACATGGGTAAAGAAGAATGGATTTGATGAATGTAATAAGGTTGTACCAGAATCTCCCTCTAGTAGTTCATCTGATAATTGATTTCAAGCCATCGGCCTAGGGGGAGTTTTCATGAAAATATTTTATCCCCCCATGTGTAGTTGGTTCTGGATTGTAGGATTTTTTCTATAGTTGTGTTATTCATCCTCAAATGTACTGATGATTGCTTCTTGAAGGTCTGTAGATGGATTTCTTTCTTGTTGCTTGAAAACAGAGTAACCAAAACTTCTAGGACAAAGCATTTAATGTGACAAAAATTTAGGTGTGCAAAGTTATAAAAGGGAATTTGGAACCCTATTTTGTCACCGTGCACTGAAGAATAATAGTTGGAGAACCCTTTTCAAAAATATTTTAAAGGAGTGAAAATCAATTTAGCGGCAAATTTCCAAGGTATTTCTATTGATTATTAATTTCATACTTTTTCGTGATCGGTAGAACCTTGTTTGGTACAAAAAATGAAGCAAATCAAAGGAACAGTAATTTTGGATGGATATAGAAGTCAAAAGGTTAGGTATGTAAGAAATTCGTTGTCAGCCATTGAACTGAAGAAGCTTGGAGGAGTGAAACACAAGAATTTGGACATCTAGAATGAATTTCCTCATTTTTTCAATGCAGAAGTTGTTTGGTTTATCTTGAACAAATTAGATGGTGATATCCTTACTCTAGATAAACCCTATCAAATTTCTAAGGATGTAATAAAAAATCTAACAGGTTTGTGCAATGTTGGTGATGTCCTGAAAAAGAAATTGATTCAAAATGTTAACCGATGTAAAAGGAGATCAAAGGGCACTGATGATTAGAACAATCAAAGACCCACTAACAAAGTATATTGCATATATAATTTCATACAAGGTTTTCTTTAGAAATAGGGAAGGTGCAACCTCTGCAGGCGCAGTCTATATTGCACACAAGATGATAACATAAAATGAAGACTTTGACCTCTATGGATTGTTGAAGGATCAACTGATAGAGAATGTGCAATCAACAAAGGATATAGATTATTCTTTCAGGTTTGGTACCCTAGCTATATGCATTATGATGTATTTCTTGAATTGCTTCCCTTAGAATGACAATGTGGTATGGAAGGAAAATATGTAGGTTTGCAAGAAAATCTTTGAGCATTTCAGCTCTTTTGAAAATAGTGAACAAGTTTATGAGAACTTCTTTGGAAAGGTGTTAGAAAATTTTGGTATTCCTCTCCTAGTAAAAGCAATTGAAATTGGATCATCCTCCAGTAAGTCAAAGAAAAAGTAGAAGGGAGAAAGAGAGTTGGCTGGTGACACTCCTTCGGTGCCTGAGTAAAAAAAAGTTGAGGGAAAAGGTAAAAAGAAGATAGTTTTGGATTTAGTTGATGAATATTATGAGGAATATACACCAAGAGATCAACCAAAACTAGTTGAACTAGTTGTGGTATTTGCAGAAGAAAGTGATGAAGAAGGTGATTTACTCAAAACAAAGATATTGCAGATTATTCAGGAAGAAGATGTAATGCAAAAGATAACTCACATATGGATAAATGGTCCATTATATGAACAAGACCTCATTGAGGACACTCTAGAAAGATACTTTATTGATAACAACATTGAATTGAAGAGTTTGCATAATGTACTTCTAGAAGAATTTATTGAATGTATCAAGGAGGCTATGGACTCTGTGTATTAAGACCAAAAAGAGGAAGAAATAATCTCACATCTAAAGATACAGTTTAGGCTATCTCTCACCAAACTGAAGAAGAAAATGAATGTACTAAGACAATGCATTGAATCAACAAATAAGATCTTCAATTATTGTCTTAGTTGGCCTCATGTGGTTGGAAATACAAGGAAAAGTTGGAACAAATTGAGAATGAGCTTGTTAGAATCAGACAATACTACAGTATCGTTCAGGACAAGGATGGAGAAGTTAAGAAGAAGGTTCATGAGTTGCAAATTGAGCATGCAAAGGTTCACTATGCTAGAAACACTCTTATGGACACCTTCTGGAAAGTGAAGAACCTAACTGAAAGCAGATTAGAAAAAATGGTTGAATTTCTAAAGAAAGGAGAAAAGCTGGAAGAAGTTATTACTATTCCTGATTCCCTTGTTCAAATCATCAACAAAACATCAAAAAATAATAGTCTGATAATTGCTACTAGGATTGTAGTGGACTCTTGGAAGAAATTTCTCCCGAAAATGAAAGATAAGTATAAAATAGTTTTCTAAATTTAGCATCAGTTGCAATTTTTTTGGGAAAGAATGCAGTAAGGAAGAGTGCAGAAAATAATCTAAGGGGAGAATAAAATTAGTGGAATTTTTTGTCATTGATGTCAATGGGGGAGATAATGCTATGAAAAATTCCTTGACATCCAAAGGGGGAGCAGTGTTTTGTTGTGTCGTGAAGTTTTGAATTTTTGTTTCAACACTTACTCATTTTTCACTAAGTGTTGCCATCAATGCCAAAGGGGGAGATTGTTCGAATATGGCTTTAGGATATTTTTTTTGGCTGCTAGTGTTGTCATTGATGGCAACTGGAGTAAGTAGTGTGGTTCGCAGTTTAGAAGTAGTTCCTACTAGCAAGGAAAGTAGAAGACAATACTCTATAGGTAGAATGCATAAAGAACAAAGTATCTGGTTACCTCACCAGATCATTATTTTGTTGTGTGGATCCACAGGGAATCTTATCAAGCATGCATGTTACCTATTTGATAAGTTTTATGATATTATATTGATCCATGTACAAGTTTGGAGATTTAGTAGAATGATTTATTGCTTATTTTCTCATTATGGTTGGCTTGTTGTGTATGGAATGTTCTGGATGTATGAGGATTATGTGTTTAACTATTTCTTATGTTGTAAATTTTGGTTTGGGTCCCTACTATAGTCTAGCTAACTTGTGTGGGTATGCATTAATTCTAATTGGTGATTGGAGCCGACTTGAGGAAGAGTATTATATTTTGTTGCAAGTCAACATATAGAAATAAAATTCTTGTTAGCGAATATATAAATGAGATCGGTAATTCATTTTGTGTATGATATATGAAGTGGTGAAAAAGGTGTGTGTGCAAAAAAGTGCAGAATAGATGCATAATGTAATATCAAAGGATCTATCAAGTGAATTTTCTTTATGTAGTAGAAGGGTTTTTTAGGAGAGCAGAGTAGAAGTACGAATTGGACAAGAGTTCCAAAATTTGTCTCATGTGCTTCATTGGAACTGAATCCAACATTTAGAGATGTTATTTTCTCATTTCATATTTTCAATAGTTTTAATTCAAACTCCTTTTGGACAGTGAGTCCTCTTTTGTATTTTGAGCAGTGACCTTTAGGCAATGTTCCTGAATGCAAGTGTATTCCCTTTTTCTTATACTTTTAACAGAGTATACTTTGTGGATTAATCTCCACTATGGTTTTTCCCTTAACAAGGTTTCCACACAAAAAATCTTGGTGTTATGGTGTTCACATTGTCTTATAAATGTCCAGCATGTTTCCTTCAGTTTATTTGGTGTGGATGCTATTAAAGATTAATTTTGTTGTTCATAGTTTAAGATCTTATTTGAAATTCAAATATTATGGAACACTGATTCACCCCCCCTCTCAATGTTCCTGGTGTCCAACACCTTTTGGGTCAATATGGAAGAGACATGGGTGTCTCGATGCTTTGTGTCATCCCCAAAAGGAAAAAAAAATCCAAATGAAAAAGATGAGAGAAAAAATAATTTTTTTTGGGTCAATATGAAGAGACATGAATGTATTAATGCCTGTATATCCCAAAAGGAAAACACAAGAAAAAAAAAAGAAAAGGAAAAAGTGATGTACAACATAGAGAAGAATGTAGGTACAAATAGAGGAATGTCACAAAGAGAGAACATCAAAAAAAACATCATGGGGGATGATGTGACACACATACAAAAGAAAAATAAAAGGAAAATAAAAGTGTCAAAGAATAGTAAGCAAAATGCAAGTCAACTATCAAGCAAGTCATCTGCCTCCCAGTCATCTTCATGATATGTCGAGGGTGGGAAACTAGCCAAAGGGACAAGAGCAAGTGCCGAGCTAAGGGAGGCACCAGGTTCGATAGTATTTATAGGAGGTTTTTCATTTAAGCTCATGGAATAGGAAAATAATGTGTTCAAATCATTATGCACCTCTTCATCGATTTTAGCGATCTCATCATCGTCATCCAAATTAATCACAACAAGAATCAGAGGAATGATAATGTCCAATGAAGATTGTAACACTTGTTGTGATTGGTATATTGGATCATTTTGTTGTGGTTGGGGAGGAGGGTCATCATGTATTACTTCCCTCAAGTGTGGGTTTTGATTTTCTTTATTTACTTCTTCATATAACTTGTGAGAAATGGCACTATGTCGATGCCTACACTCTCTAGCGCCTCAATTTATTTTGGTTTTGTTATCAAGTGGTGTTTGTGAAGGAGTAGGTTGATCAACCATAGGTTTTTTTTCTTCCCTAAGGGGAGGAATAGAAGTAACCATGGAAGGTTGGTAATCCACTTTCTCCTTTGCCTTGTAAACTTTTTTTATTCGAGGAGGCATGACAGAGTTGATTTCATTGTCTCTTGGTCTTTTGGATGATGTAGGGGAGGTTTTTTGGTGTTGGTTAGTATTGGATGTTTGGATCTTGTTCAGGTTGAAGCATGATTTCATCTAGGATAGGAGTGTTAGAAGTGGATGGGGACATGTCGTGGAGAGACAATTCTGCTATTTTCTTTACTTT